>JANSJP010000012.1:0-600000 GCA_024734325.1 Lactarius hatsudake
CATCGATGGGGAGGAGTGGAAGGTGATGGCGGAGAGGTGGAGGCAGGAGCAGCTGACGATGGCAGCGACAAGGAGAACGCGCCTCCTGGAGAGGAGGAAGTTGTTCGACGCGACGATGCGCGCCAGCTTCAAGAACAACCCGAGCGCGAATTAAAAGAGTGGTACCCAGCTGAGCACCCTTTCATCCTCACCACGACCAACTCTGATCACCCTCGCGAAACGCCTTACACCCTCGACACTACGGGGCGCCCTCTCTACCGGGGCTCACTCAGGGTGGACCTTCCATCCACATCTCATCACACCGCCGTGCTCAACCGCCGGCTTTCCGACTCTCGCTTCGCCCCTTACGGTTACGTTCACAACCGGGGGACAAGTTCGTACATTTCCCCATCACCGATGCCCAAGGCGTCACCACCCAAGCCCGTACGTCCAAGTTATCATGACTTCGGACCCCATCGTCCTCGCGCTCGCGGCGGATAGCGACAAGACGTTCTCCAAACCGCTGTACGCCGAGCCGCAGGTCCGCGAGCAGGGTAAACCCCACTACGGGGAGCTCGAGCTCCACGCCCTCGCCGCCGGACACCCGAACCAACATCGCCTCGACACGGCGGTCAACGAGTTGAGGGATGTAGGGCTAAAAGCTGAGTTACACCGATTCCGTGCCCTCAGACACGAAGCTGAGAGGATCGAACACCGCCTTCACGCGCTTGCGCAGGCCCTCGGCGGTATTCAAGGGGACGTCGCGCGCTCCAAGTTCCACTTGGAGATGGCGGACATCCACAACCGGGTGGATTCGGTGCAGGAGGGTTGGTTAGGAGGGATCGGTACTCCGAGGCGCCGGGGTCGTCGCGGCTGAAAAGGGGGTGATGTCACGACGCGCTTGAAGTGGACTCTTACTTACGGACATGACCTCGTTAGTAAGTAGTAATGTGTCATGGACAGGAGGATCAGTCAGCGAGTAGCACTATCACATGCCGATGTGGCATGAGTCACAACTAGGATAGCTATAGTAGGGTTCGAGCTACTTTAGCTATTCGTCGTACGGATTGGGGAGGAGCTTTAAAGCTGCCTCGTATATGTATAAATAGTGGTTCGATAAGACCAAGATACGCCATCTTGGTCTTCTTCAATCACCACTCTCTTCTTGTCTCTTCCACGTGTGCTTCGCTTGCCTCCTCGCGCAAGTCGACTTCATCGATTATCGGATCACCTAGTGGCACGACTTGCCCTAGTGTACGGAAGTAAGATCACGTGCCACAATCGAGCGCCGTGTATCTTGTGACTACAGGTCACGTGACCCCAGAGAAATACTTCGCTAAGTTGTGAACGCCCTTTCGTAGTCCAAGTCGGACTAACGCCAGTGGTGGCGTTACACTACGGATATGGTGAGAGACGCCAACGGGAAGAAAACCAAAACACCAAAATATACGAGACGCACCACATCAACGGCGTTGCAAGTTGCAGTGGACCACGCCTTTACAGGCACGTATGTCCAACGCTTCCGCACTAACGACCCGCCCAAAAACACTTCTTGCCCCTGCGGCGAAACCATCTGTTCTGCCAAGCACATCCTACTCCACTGTCCACGGTTCGTTCGGCCCCAGATCAGCCACGTGATCCTCAGCACAGCTTTCTGCCCAATCAACCCCCTCTACCCATACACCAAGTTCTTCTCCACCCAGACTGGGGGGAAGAAACTGTTTAGATTTCTTCAGGAAACAGGCGCGCTATCCAGACCTGAGTCCAGACTGCCGCCATATGTGCCCCCTGAACCCGACTGACTTAAGTGAAGCGAGGGGTTTGTTCCCCCTCTTTGGTTATCTCCTTGGGTAACCATACTAACATCTGTGCACAAGCACCAAGTAAGCTG
Organism: Lactarius hatsudake; assembly: GCA_024734325.1. Lineage (NCBI taxonomy): Eukaryota > Fungi > Basidiomycota > Agaricomycetes > Russulales > Russulaceae > Lactarius > Lactarius hatsudake. The sequence continues at coordinate 1,871 of JANSJP010000012.1, forward strand.
CCTCCAGGCCTATTTAAGTCGGTTCCCTTCCACGGGGTTCCTCCAATGTATTATTCCCGTGTCTTGGTGTGTTTCTCATATCTCAGACTTGGGGCCACCTTACGGACGAACGGTTTTATAAGTGTAGCGGTAATACTGTGACTGGTCTGTGTTTCGGCATGTATCCCAGAATAAATATGGATCTAAAAAAAGAAAAAAGCAGTGCAAATGAGCGCGCAGGCCTCTGCGGGGTGCGGGATGTCGTAGGTAGGTCCGTGGCGGTCGCAGTCGTGTCTCTGTCGAAGAGCTAAAGCTGCGCGTAAGTGCGGTGAGGTCGGGAACAGGGACAGTGGGGTACACTGAGCCATGCTGGGTCAGTGGTTACAGCTGATCGCAGACAGTTGCACACACTTCCGCGCGACGTGAGACTTCTTAGAGGTGGCTACCTTGGTTTGTGACGCGTTGTGCTTGAGTTTCTAAGGCTGCGCGAGGGTGCAGCGAGGTTGGGGGTGGGACGGTGGGCTGCAAGGGGCCCTGCTGGTCTGAGTGGTCCCGGCAATTGCAAACAGTCACACACGCTTCCGCAATACGAAAACTTGCAGAGGTAGCTGCCATGTCTGGCGACACATCGTGCTTGAATCCATAAGGCTGTGCGAGGGGTGCAGCATACTGGGGAACTTGAACACAGGGGGGCAAGTCGGAATTGTGTGAAGGATCCTACAACTGAAAGTGGAAAGTGTTTGAAACGTATGAAACATGTGAAACATACAAAACATGTGAAATATCCAGAGCGCACTAAGGACACCATGGGTCATCAGAAGGACTGGGGGCACGTCTGAAGCACCCAAAAGCCAGCGAAGCAAAGTGTGCCAAGGATACTATGGTAAGCAATGGCTTGGGTGCGCATATTTTCGGGTCCTCCACTGGTGACACCTTGGTGATGTCACCGCCCATCACCAGCAGCATCACCAGAGCCAGCAGTCGACTGTGTAGGTGAGACACAGGGGTGTGTCACACTGTCGCTTTGCTACTTAGCTTCAAAATTGGACATTCAGACAGCTATCTAATTGCTGGAATCAATATCATTATGTGACCAAGCACATTGTCTGATAGTTTGTTAATGGAATGCTAGCCTCTACCCCCACCCATTTGTATGTAGCTCCTTTGAGCATGTGCAGTACACTCTGGTGCCCCTAATCGCCCCACCAACATCTGATGTACATGGCCCTACCCAGTTCAATGGTTAAAACTCCATGTCTAGCAGCTTTACAGTTTCTGCAGCTAGCTCTGAAGTTGCTGTAGGGCAGATATCAAAAATGGTAGCGCTGACAGCTACCCATGGAACTTCGCTCGTCCCCCACCTTTTGAGGAGCGACGTGTAGATATCCATGTAACCCCTATCCTTTACAGCATTTTCAAATAGCTGTAGAGCGTTCTCCTTGTGTCCCATATGAAGGATCTATCACAGCAACTATCAGCTCTGCATAGCCACCACCTTTTTTTGACCTACCATTGCCCCAGCCTTTGTTAAATCACTAAGTAGAATTCCACCAATGGGTGGGGTCTGTCCATAGTGGGGTTTACCCCTACCAAACAAGATGGTGCAGATCGTTTTCAGAAAGCAGTGGCCAGTTGCTGCTCCATTGGGAGCTATGCCAACGCTAACCTGCTTGTGGGTAAGATTTTCATTTTGGTTCAAAAGTGTCCATTGACATGCCTTATCATGTGCCAATAAATCAATGTGTCCTAGAAGGATGGCACCTTGGGTGAGGCTATCTTGGTCAAAGGTACATGGTAGGGCAGTGTTCAGTGCCATCCTCAGATTCTGTGCCCCCATATAGGCCAAGGCATCATGGGCAGTCGTTGGAAAGATGTAGGAGCCAGCAACCATCAGCTGCCATGTTGGACTGACCTGCCTTATCCCATGCATGGACTGCCAAATATGGCATATGATCAGACATGCTGATATATGATGTACCGGTATGTTGGCTGCGTGTGCCAGCCCCATCAAGCCATGTTGAGTAGCATATGTCTCCAGGCATGGCTGATTTGAATAACTGCCCTCTTCAAGATGCAGGTTATCACGGGACTGGAAGACTTCAAACAGAGCAGGGATCTTCTCCCTTAGAAGGCCTTGGGATGACTGACGAGCTAAGGGTGGGTCAACTGGTGAGCCAATGAGTTGCTCAGTCAGGTCCTTAACCGTTTGGTTTACGTCTTGGCCATTCTAGACCATAGGATATGTGTTATGGGGCCTTATCGTTGGCAATGCCCAAACATGTGACGCATAAAGAGGACTGTGGTTATTTTTCCTTGTTAGGAGGGAGGAGATGAAGGGCTGCTGGTAATAAAAGAGAGTGATTAGGCTTGAGGTGATACCTTGAGGAAGCCAGAATACGGTGTTGGCAAATGTAATGTTGAGCTGCTTTGCCTTTGGCTTTCCAATGACAAAGCATCCATCAATGACCCACACATTTCGTTTGGCTTCTTGACAAGAGTCAAAGACAATTGAGCCAAACTGCCATGAATGCATGGGTACAGCACTGCAGCTGGTAAGTAAGGTGCACAGCAGCCCTTTGATCCTCTGGTCTCTCCTAATATAGCCTTCAACCATTTTATCATTAGGGGCACCACTCTTCTTGAAGAGATGATGCCTGCTCTCATCAGGGGATGTCATTTTCTGATGGAATGCATCTGCCATTAGTCCCATGTGGGCCTTATTCCCTTCTTGTTTGTGAGGTGCTGCCTTTGATAGGTCGTCATAAAATAGCTGGTTTTTTACCTCAGAAACCATCATACCACTTGGCATTTGGTGGGCCACTTCGTTGTCAATCATAGACATGGTCTTGAGGATGAGGACGGACCACATGCCATAGTTGATGTTTTGCCAGGTTAACCCATCTGTGGAGTAGAATGCTTTCTGGCCATCTCTGCTTATGTTAAAATGTGTGGTAGTGCCATCTTGGCACATATATGGCGATATTGTGTACTGGATCCGAGCAACACGCCCATAGGGAGTTGACTCTAAATCTGGTGGCTTAATTGAAAGCCACTTGTGATCCTCTGTCAAAATCCTGTCTTTCTGTGAGGGGTGTCACCTCAAGCCATAAATGTGAATACAAACTGAAGAATGAGGTCGTCTGTTGCTTTTTCATGTGGCTGTGTACCCCTGCCTTTTGAACTCGAGCCTTTTGGAACTTCTGTCGTGCCTAAGTCCATAATATCTATATAGACCACAAATAAGATATAAAACACCTTGAATTGAGCTGTATCACCCACCCTTCACATTAATGTTTTTTGCTTTTTCAAGGAGGGCCACTAGATCAAGTTCAGACAAGTCACCAGCTGCATCATGATGCTGGTTCTCTGAGCCCTCTTGCTCTGAGTCCTCATGCAGCTGCAGCAACTCCAGGCCCTCTTCTTCATCATTCCCACTTTTAGAGCGTGGGGTATTATCATAGAATGAGGAGTCCTTATATTGTCTTTGTGACTGGATTCAAGCAGCATGGATTTCAATGCAGCGAAATCCAAACTTGCAGCCTGAAATGAGGCTGGACAGATCTTTTGAGATTCTATATTGATTGCTGGATAGAAAAGCCCATAAAAACACCATCTGGTCTGTTGGGCAATCAATGGGCCTTGTGCCAAGACCTATCGGTTTGAGCAAAGCCTCTAGGACACTGTGGGTTGCCCAGTGGAGGTCATTTAGGGGTACATCTCCTTTGCTTTTTGTGACTAAGCAGTAGAGACTGAGGGCCTCAATAAACTGTGTACGAACTCCCCTTAGCTTGAAGTTGCCAAGCTTTTCCACACCATTGTTGGTAAGAACCAGGTGAATGAAGTTTAGCATCATACATATGGTCATGGAGAGGGGCTTTCGATACTCGGAAATTTTGCCATCTGACAAAATCCGAAACTGTGCCTTCTTAGAGCTGCTAAGTATGTTACTATCCATGGTGTACAGCATGAGTTGAGAATAATGCACTCCAGCGTAATGGCATCCACAACACCCCTATGCTTGACATGAATGAATGAAACAGCAGATTGAAGGTACTTCTCAATTGCATGGTCGATGAGGCAGAGGCCCTTCTCTAAGAAATGAGGGGATTGTGCTCTACTCCAGGAGTTATGTTGTGGAAGCTGAATCAAAGACCGTAGGGTGTTGATATGATCACCTGCCAAGATTTCCTGGTCGTATGCACACCAGCCAAGTGCCAGTGGCCATTTCTGGCCATTACCAAGAAGCTCAGATGGAGGAGCATTGCCTAGCGATGGAAAATCAGGGGCAACTGTAAGCTTCTCACAGTCACCCCTTTCCCACCAAAGTGGAAGCACAAAGCAATGGGTTTTGTTGTGCCTTCCTGAAATCTTGACCCTATGAATCCACCGTGGCTCTTCAAGGTGGATTGTGTTAAACACAGCGTATGTGCCCTTTGGGCAATTGTCTCAAATGTGTTTTCGTCGAATATACCCATCTGACTGTGGTGATTTCTTATCCACTGCCACCCATTCCTTGCAGTGTGGGCACTGGTAGCCTAGGTAAATATTGTTTTCAGAGAGTGGTTTATCAATCTCTTTGGGAAGGATAAGATCCTTCCAAGTCTGATCCATCTTGAGGCCATGGCTATTGGCAACATGCGTTGCCATTTCATTGCAGTCATGTATCTTGGTTGCCGAAGACCAGTCCAAATGGCTTTTATTGACATGAGTTGCCCATTCGAGCATGGGGATAATCTGGTTATGGGCAGAGCAGTATACTGCCTGGAGGCTGTTCTGAAAGACCAATTCAAAATACATTAACACCTTGCACAGGGGAGATGATGGTGTCGAAAAGGACTGGTTGGCACAGTGGCAAGTATAGGATTCTAGAAGAAGGAATTTGAATCCCCCAGGTGTCTGCTGAGGTATGTCACCAAATGGACTTTTTGCCTGGGATGTAGCAGCTTGTATGCTGCGAACATTAGTTCTGGAACTACTGCCTTGTTGCCTTTTCTTCATGACCAAAGCTGATGGGCCAGCTTTCTGCTTTGGCCTATCTTGGCAGTCTTGGTCAGATGAGTCTGAGGGTGAGGCAGACTCGCTTGAACTCCTCTCCTCATTTTCACATGGAGCCCCTGCCAGTGTTCCGTAATCTCCATCATGAGCCAGCAAATCAAACACCCCATCTACATCTGAGTCGCTAGAACCCAATACAAGTTTCCCAGCTGAAGTAGATTTGCTTCTAGTTGATGGGTGATGTCGAATCTTAGACATAGTGTACCTATTTTGAATGACAAGGGGACTCTGATTGATTTGTGATTTGCTAAGAGTGATGAGTGCTGGTGCTCACGTTTGATACAAGGCTCTCCCTTTCAGCTACTACAGCAATCTATTGACGTTGATCTTTGGCTGAGAATTTGTGTAGGTATTGCGGAAGCAATTGGGATAAAAAGAATGTTGGAAATTGCCTGAACTTGTCATATAGTGTAAGGCAGCCGACATCAGGAACTGACACCTTATGTAAGCAGAAAGCTGCCCATTTTGCCTTGCACGCTTGTCCTTTACAAAACATCAGATTGGAAAGTTATTTAATAGGATTGGAAGGGAAGATGCCCTTCTTTAATATGTATTAAAAAAATTGAAAAAAAAATCTGATTTGACAAACTTCTGGGTGAACAAATGTTTTTCTGTGCAAATGTGATTTCTTTCACTATAGAGTTGATTCGAGCAATGTTATCAAAATCAAGGATGATGTTCTGGCGGGAACACGTGATCTAAAAGTCACGTGCTCACAATCTGGAGTCGAGTTGAGTTCAACTTTGCAGCCCGTAAATCACTGTAAAATGACAACAAAAAAGGCTACAAAATGTGCACGCCTCAAGAATCTTGCAAAGGCGAGACAAAAGAGGTTGCAGGATATCCAATCAGGTGAGTGGCATTTTTCAATGCCGGCAACCACAAGGGCTCAATTGCCACAGAAACTCCGGATGGAAATGACGTGACACTTCTTCCAATCCCGGGTCCAGAAGTCCCAGGACTCTCAAGTCAAGAAGGGTCCATGGACCTGGGCAGGGGCACCACAAATGTGCTTCAAAGTGCACGGGAGCAAGCATCGGCAGCAGAAAACCCCAGAAAGCATGCCCATGTGCCCCATTATCCTGGAAAGTCTGAGAGGACCATGAGCAGAGAGAGGCTGGCCTGGAGGAAGCTGGAAGCCCAAGGGTTCACCACGCTGCCAGATTTCTTTAGGCAGAAGGCTGAGAAAGAACAGTGGGAGGCCAGGCTTGCTGCCTTGGTTGCTGCCAGTGCCATTCCTGTCCGGAGATCTGTGCAACAGATACAATATATTCAGGAGGAGGAGGAAGAAAGCGAGTCTGACTCAGGGCCTGGTGCCATCTCCGGATTCACTGGCAGCTCATGCACACTTGGTGTCCTTACTCCAAGTGACTCAGAAACTCAAGCAGACGGGATCCACGTGAAGCGAGGAGATGCTCCCCCAATACCCCCAGAGGAGTTGGAAGAATCTGAGGAGAGCAGCAGCAGCTGCGAGACCTCGAGCGACTCAGACGATGATGAGTCTGACGATGACAAGTCTGATGATGACTCAGAGTGTCCCCCTTCAAAGAGGATGTGACACGATCTCAACAACACCCAAGGGGTCAACAGACGCAAGTTTGAGGAGCTTCGCCACAGGATTTACCCCTCCGATCCCAAGGTTGTCCTAGACAAAACTCTGGAATTCCTTCGAGATCGTGCAAGACTGGAAGCTGTTCGAGAACAGCTGGCTATGAAGGCCAGAGACAAGAAAATGGGCCCAATTCTTCGCAGTCGTGTCCAAGCCATGGTGGGGATACTAAATTTATTCTTGGACAGAGGCCTTGGTTACACTTGGAGACAAGCATCGCTGATCGTTGCAAAGTCTCAGACTCGGTCCCGGTCTCAGAGCGATGGCATCGCACGTGCACGATTGATACGCCGCTGGGTCCTTGACTTTGTACAGACACAAGAATTGCTGCACCACAAACACAGCGGGACACGCTTAACTTTATTGGAAGATGAAGACACCTCACGAGAAATCCAGTTCGAGCTGGGAGAAAAGATGAAGCGTGGATCGATCAACGCGACCGACCTCATCGATGTCATTGCAAGCCCGAACATGCAAGAACGGCTCAAGCTCATGGGCATCGACAAGCCCTCCATATGCGAGTGCACGGCACATCGTTGGCTAGCCAGACTGGGATGGCAGTATGGGAGACAGAAGAACGGTATGTATATTGATGGTCATGAGCGTGAAGACGTTGTGCAGTACAGGAACTCCTTTGTGCAACGTTTCAAGCAGTATGAACAGCGTTTCCACGTCTGGGACGAGTCGGACAACAACGGGGAAGAGCCCCCACACCCTCATGGCCTTCCTGTGCCAGAAGTCGCTGGCCCTCCCGACTTGTCCTCGTAACGCACGATGAATTGACATTCTTTCAAAACGACCAATGCAAAATCTGTTGGGGTCGCGAGGGAGCAAGTAAGACTCCAAAACCAAAGGGGGACGGCCAGTCCCTGATGGTCTCCGATTTCCTGATGGTGGATTGGGGTCGGCTGCGCGGTGACGACAGGTGTGTCCTCCTTGTGTGTATATACACCCCATTCACATCTCTTTCAGCGAGGCGCGTATCTTTTTCAAGGCAGGAAAGCTCAGGGATGGCTGGTTTTCGGCCGACGACTTACTTGCCCAGGTCGAAAAGGCAATAAATATATTTGAGGGGATCACAAAAGGATCGGCACAGGGCCTGTTCCTCTTCGATAACGCTCCTAGTCATCAGAAGCGTGCCGGCAATGCGCTCTCAGCTCACGAAATGGTCAAAGGTGAGGTGTCTTCTTATCGTCGCAAGGCACACAGCTCACCCTTTCCAGCGCCGAAGAAGGGTTGGACGCACAGCCTGGGTGGTCCACGCATGCGCAATGGCACCCTTCCTAACGGAGGAACTCAGTATTTCTACTTCTCAGAGGACCATGCGACCATGCCCGGCTGGTTTAAGGGCATGGAGGTTATCATTTGGGAACGCGGGCTATGGCCAGCGGAGGGCCCAGGGTTGCGTGCGCAATGCCCGCACTTCAAATGTCCGGCCAGTCGCACAGACTGCTGCTGCCGGCGTGTACTTTTCACTCAGCCGGATTTCACTTCTCAAAGATCCCAATTACAGGAATACATCGAGTTGCGCGGCCATATCTGCAACTTTTACCCCAAGTACCACTGTGAACTGAATTTTATCGAACAATACTGGGGGGCAGCAAAATTTAAATATTGTGCAGCACCAAGAGCGAGCACCCTCAAGGAAATGGAGGCAGCCGTAAAGGAGTGCCTCGACAGCGTTCCCCTCCTCCAGATTTGGCGGTGAGTTATCTTTTATTTGATTTACTGTTCGTGCCGCAGCTTGAAATATTGCCTAGCTTTGCAAACCGATCGGCGCGTTTCATTGCGGCTTATGGGGAGGGCCTATCAGGTGCACAGGCGGCGTGGGCCAACAAGAAATACCACGGGCATCGTACATTACCCCCGGAATGGGTTTTTGCGGCCAAAAATTCTACAGTGTAGCTACAGTAACTTATCCGCTGGCGAAAACACGTGACTTAACCCTAGGGTTGGGTGCTTACATAAAGGTGTCAGTTCCTGATGTCGGCTGCCTTACCACTCCGCTCCTGTCCCATATCATGTGTCACAGCCGTATTCACAAGTTTACGTCATTGACTCATCAGAGTCTTTGACTTCTTTGACATTTTCACAAAGAGATAATAATAATAATAATAAGGCTGATATTGTGAGCCCCAGTTCCATTGTCTTTCTGCCCAGGCTCTAGCTGACAGGAGCAGGTGCTGGTCGCCGGGCCCACGTCTGGACCCGTGCTTTGCATACCGTGGGACACCCTTTCGTATGGGCTGTGCATAGCCGTTGCAAACCTGGCAAGCATGTTGACGTGGAACAACTATGGGGCGATGTCAATGGTGACAACGACGATGCACATCTCGCCACCTGCGTTGCTGCCTCAGACAATGACCACCCCGATGGATTTCCCTCATCCTCACAATCACCAGACCCACCCCCCCTTTTGTTTTTGCTCATGGCTTTGGAACCTCGGCACACGCAAGCGCATTCAGTGAAGGTCGATCCGCCCAATCACCCTGACGTCTCCTCCCCTGCCCTATGTATGTTCCCTCACTCCCAACTCCATGCTCACTCTCGTCGCAACCATGGCCCATGTTTCCACGTCACATTGCCTCCGCTGTGCGCTGGGACGGCTGTAACAGCATCGGTCATAGTTGCCACTATTCCGCAAAGTGTTACGTCCCATAAAAGGAAGGTGCCAAGAAAGTCACGTTGTTGGATTCCAAAACGAGACCGTCACTCTAATTAGCGTTCAAGCTCAGATGGGTGAACTTTCCTTTAGTCAGCGTACATAAGCATGTTTTGTTTTTTTGTTAAGTTCGCTTATTAATGTTTATAGAAAAATAAATTTATTCTTATTGTTATTAGCTAACTACTTTACATGGATTTTTCTAAGTCGATCTACGGGCGCGGGGGGTGCTCGCCTTTCCCGCGCAGCCTCACCTGGGCTTCGCTTCGCCCCGCACCCCCGCTCTGATGTGCCCATCCTTCCATTCGCGCGTAGCACCCCCACCCGGGTTGCGCCCCGCCTCACCCGCACATCCTTACGCGCATGCGGGGGTTCGCCGCTCACGCTCGGGTTGCACCGCCCCTCGCCCCCTTCGCGTGCGTGCGTGCGGCCCTCCCCCTTGCACACCTCCTCCCAGGCGCGGCGCGTAAACCGAGAGGGCTGGGGTAGCGCACCCCGCGCGGGGCTCGCTGCTCGCGCTCGGGTTGCACCACCCCTCGCCCCCTTCGCTTGCGTGCGTGCGGCCCTCCCCCTTGCACGCCTCCTCCCAGACGCGGCGCGTAAACCGGGAGGGCTGGGGTAGTGCACTCGCGGGTTCGCCGCTCGGGCTCGGGTTGTACGCCCCCTCGTTCCGTGCTGCCCTCTTCGCGTGCGCCTCGCTTCGCCCGCACACCCCTTGCGCGCATGCAGGGGGGTCGCCGCTCGCACTCGGGTTGCACCGCCCCTCGCTCCGTGTGCCCCCTTCGCGTGCGCCCCCTCCTTGCACGCACCTCCTCCCGGGCGCGGCGAGTAAACCAGGAGGGCTGGGGTAGCGCACCTCACGTGGAGGGGGCTGGGCTGAGCGCACCGACCCTCCTGCGTCCCCAGGCGTGCGCGGGCATGATGGGGCGCATCCACCCGGGGCTGGCGTAACCCGTGCGGAGGGGGTGGACGCGCCGTCCTTCCCTTACGCCCACGTGCGGGGCGGTGTGATGCGCATGGGGCCGGGCTGGTGTCGCCCACGCGAAGGGGACTGGGATGGGCGTGCCGTCCGTCCCCTTGCGTGCGCGGGCGGCGCGGGGCTGGGCTGGCGTGGCCCGCGCGGACGGGTGATCGCACCGTCCGTCCCCTTGCGTACGCGGGCTGGGCTGGCGTCGCTCCCCGCTGAGGGGACTGGGGTGGTCGTGCCACCCGTCCCCTTGCATGCGCGGGCGGCGTGGGGCTGGGTTGGCGTGGCCCGCGCTGAGGGGGCTGAGGGTGGGCACGCCATCCCTCCCCTTGCGTGCGCGGGTTGGGCTGGGGCGCGTGGGGTTGGGCCGACGTCGCCCACGCGGAGGGGGGTGGGGTGGGCTCACAGCCCCTCCTCTTGTGTGCGCAGGCAGGGTGGGGCGCGTGGGGCCGAGCTGGCATGGCCCGCGCAGAGAGGAGTGGCGTGGGCACACCGTCCCGCCTCTTGCGTGCGCGGGCAGGGTGGGACGGGGCGCGTGGGGTTGAGTTAGCGTGGCCCGCGCAGAGGGAAGTGGGGTGGGCGCACCGTCCCTCCTCTTGCGTACGCGGGGTGCGTGGGGCTGCCTGGCTAGTGTCGCCCGCGCCAAGGGGGACTGGGGTGGGCGCACCGCCTCCTCTTGCGTACACGGGGCGTGTGGGGCTGAGTTACCATGGCCCACGCAGAGGGCAGTGAGGTGGGCGCACCGACCCTCCTCTTGCGTATGCGGGGCGCGTGGGGCTGGGCTGGTGTTGCCCGCGCCAAGGGGGACTGGGGTGGGCGTGCCGTCCCCCCTCTTGCGTGCGGGAGGAGAGGCGGGGCGCGTGGAGCTGGAGGGACGGGGGCGTGTCCCTCCTTCGTACCCGTCTGCGCGAAAGGGGGAGACGGAGGGGCCCCGCAACGAGGGGGACGCAACAGGGGCGTGGGGTGACCTGCACGAAAGGCGATGTAAGTGGGGGGGGGGCGTGTGGATATGGTGGGGTGCGTACTTACCTTTTGCGCCCCCTGTCTGTGTGGAAAGGATGGGTGGGGGGCGTGTGTAGAGAGGAAGGGGGGGGGAGAGAGGACGAGACTGCAAAACGGGTGGCGTCGTCGGCGTCTTTCTTTCGTTCGGGTATCGATATTAGGACTATCTTAGGCACACTCAATTAACGTTTACACTATTCGCTAAGTTAGTCAAAGTAATATGTACAGTAATGCCAAAAGTATCTCTATTGAGCCATTGGTTCTGCAGCCAGGGAGCGCGCGGAGGCGTTTGCAGCTGCAGAGACTGCATCTGGCTTGGCGCGCTTCCCTGGCCGTTCCCCCCCACTGTAGGGGTCACTGTATACGAGGGATTTTCGTTTCCCACTTTGTCCGATGTGCTGAGCTGTCGAGCTCGGCAGCGCAGTGGCGGCAGGCGCTTGACGCCGCTTAGGTGAGATCTGGACGCCCATATTTCGGGACGTTTCCAACCAGGGGTTGGCATTTGGGACTAGTCTGTCCCGTTCCGGCAATGGATACGATTGCGCTCCTGAACCTAGAATCGGAGCAGGATGTTGAAGTGGCAATCCCTCTGCAGGGAGAGAGAAAGATGCCAACTGAGAGGGAATCTTAGGAGGAACCTGGAGGGGCTTTGTCTCTTGAACCTCTGAATTGGGGGTGTGGGGGTACTGGCTCTGCACAGCAGCAAGGTGCTTGCACAGCCGGATCCTTGGGAAGTCCAGGCAATCACAGATTGCAGCCTGGGTGTCGATGACATACAGTCGGCCTGGAGATGTTTGAGACGCCACATGGAATTTAGCGTTGCCGAGTGGTGTAATGGAATGTTCAGGAATAGTCTTAGCGCGTGATATGACTACTTTTTTGTGTTGCTTAGCGAGATCGCCGCTTTCAAAGCCAATTTCCTGGCGATGATGCCGGTGATGATAATATTCTGGCATCATCCGTTGGGTAAGCGTATAGATCAAATGATCGATTCGCCGATTGCGCTTTCCATCCAACCAGTAGGACTTTAAACAAATGGTGAAATCTGGAATATGAATTAGATTTCGCTTATTCAGCAGATAACAGAATAGTTACCCCTCCAAAAGCATGTTTGTTTCGCTTTCCTCATAGATGATCCGTGATTTCCGAGTCACTGGAGACCACATATGCAATATAGGCATCCACTTTATGTTAAAATATTTCACAAAGGACTGAGGGAAGTTTGGATCACTGGAGATCTTGTCCCATATCTCAAAAAACTCGGCCAGATTGGAAGTCTTGACCAATTTCTTCACTAGATCCCACAACTTTTCGAATTGATCTGTCCGGAAATGTGATTGGATCGCATGGAGCACATGCCACTGGCACAGAATTATCCGAGTTTGTGGAAACACGGCTTCCAGTGCTGCAATCTGGGCCTGGTCGCAATCTGTCATAAAATAAGTAGGCCGGACCACCAGATTCCAAGATCGAACTAAATTGAGGAAATAAGCGATTGTGTCTGATTGTATATTGGATGACAGCATCCAGGCTACTGGCACCCCTGACAGGTAATGAGTAGTCGCCCGAAACAGCAAAAGAATTTATTTGCTTACCATGTCCCCAATGATCCCTGGCCATAATTGTAACTAGCATCATCCCAGAATAGCAAGTCGTGTTGTGAGTGGCATCAATGCCGAGGATGCCGGACCCAAGACGCCCAAAAGCGTCAGATTGAAACTTAGTTTGGATCACCAATATGAATAGATCCTCCGCTAATCTCGATCCTTGAGGGGATGGATCTTGCCTGTCTTTGCAGAATGAGTTTACCCCCTGCTCCTTCAGATCGGTTTCCAGCCAAATCTTGATGGAAATTTCATCTTTTGCGTGCTTCTGTGTTTTCTCCCACTCCAGTGCAGTGGCAATGTGATTTATGTCTTTCATCACTATGTACATATCACGATCGGTGTCAGACGCAGAAGCGCGAATCGACTGAAGCTAGTGAACATTAGCTAATGTGTGCAAAAAAGCGGTGATTACTTACAATGGCTTGGCGTGCCACCCCCTGCTCCAGAAATTCCCTCACTCTCCCTTTCGCGTTCTTGCTTAGTCGAGTGTAGATCAGATTTTCAAGGCCTAGAGCATGGTCATGAGTCCGAGTGTAGCGCCCCAAAATCACTTGTGTTCCCGGATAGCCCTTGAGGTCGACTTTGCAAGGGCACCCAATCCGTTTGGGGCCAAGCTTCTGGATCCGGTCTGGGAACTTTTTCTCATAAGGTTTGATGCCGCCTGATCCTTGGCGTGAACATCGGTAAATGCGTCTCCAAGTGAAGTGACATACGCCGCATTCAGTATTTGCAAGCGACAGATCAATCGAATCTATCCCCTCTTGTTCCTGTCGCCAAATGTCAAACTCAGCAAGGGACTCCCAAGATAGGTCATAGCCAGCAGACTCTTTGTCGTATTCAAAGCTTCCAATGGCAGGCCGAGAATGACCAAAGTCCAGCACCTGACTCAAGTCAGTCTGAGTGGCCGGTCCAGTGGGTCCTGCTGAGGTAATAGATAAGCGAAAAGGAGGGAGTGTTGTCATCTCAATAAGTCAAGGAGTTTGCAGAATGAGCACTGCACTCCCAGCCAAGTTCTGACACCAAATATACAATATTCTTATTTCCATTCTTTTTACTGGGGTGAAGTACTAGAGTGTGGCTCGACAGAACATATTTCGATCTAGTGAAGTGGGCATTACTGTGGCGAGCTTGGTGGCGAGCTTAGCGAATAGTGTAAACGTTAATTGAGTGTGCCTAAGATAGTCCTAATATCGATACCCGAACGAAAGAAAGACGCCGACGACGCCACCCGTTTTGCAGTCTCGTCCTCTCTCCCCCCCCCTTCCTCTCTACACACGCCCCCCACCCATCCTTTCCACACAGACAGGGGGCGCAAAAGGTAAGTACGCACCCCACCATATCCACACGCCCCCCCCCCACTTACATCGCCTTTCGTGCAGGTCACCCCACGCCCCTGTTGCGTCCCCCTCGTTGCGGGGCCCCTCCGTCTCCCCCTTTCGCGCAGACGGGTACGAAGGAGGGACACGCCCCCGTCCCTCCAGCTCCACGCGCCCCGCCTCTCCTCCCGCACGCAAGAGGGGGGACGGCACGCCCACCCCAGTCCCCCTTGGCGCGGGCAACACCAGCCCAGCCCCACGCGCCCCGCATACGCAAGAGGAGGGTCGGTGCGCCCACCTCACTGCCCTCTGCGTGGGCCATGGTAACTCAGCCCCACACGCCCCGTGTACGCAAGAGGAGGCGGTGCGCCCACCCCAGTCCCCCTTGGCGCGGGCGACACTAGCCAGGCAGCCCCACGCACCCCGCGTACGCAAGAGGAGGGACGGTGCGCCCACCCCACTTCCCTCTGCGCGGGCCACGCTAACTCAACCCCACGCGCCCCGTCCCACCCTGCCCGCGCACGCAAGAGGCGGGACGGTGTGCCCACGCCACTCCTCTCTGCGCGGGCCATGCCAGCTCGGCCCCACGCGCCCCACCCTGCCTGCGCACGCAAGAGGAGGGGCTGTGAGCCCACCCCACCCCCCTCCGCGTGGGCGACGTCGGCCCAACCCCACGCGCCCAGCCCAACCCGCGCACGCAAGGGGAGGGATGGCGTGCCCACCCTCAGCCCCCTCAGCGCGGGCCACGCCAACCCAGCCCCACGCCGCCCGCGCATGCAAGGGGACGGGCGGCACGACCACCCCAGTCCCCTCAGCGGGGAGCGACGCCAGCCCAGCCCGCGTACGCAAGGGGACGGACGGTGCGATCACCCGTCCGCGCGGGCCACGCCAGCCCAGCCCCGCGCCGCCCGCGCACGCAAGGGGACGGACGGCACGCCCATCCCAGTCCCCTTCGCGTGGGCGACGCCAGCCCGGCCCCATGCGCATCACACCGCCCCGCACGTGGGCGTAAGGGAAGGACGGCACGTCCACCCCCCTCCGCACGGGTTACGCCAGCCCCGGGTGGATGCGCCCCATCATGCCCGCGCACAGCCTGGGGACGCAGGAGGGTCGGTGCGCTCAGCCCAGCCCCCTCCACGTGAGGTGCGCTACCCCAGCCCTCCTGGTTTACTCGCCGCGCCCGGGAGGAGGTGCGTGCAAGGAGGGGGCGCACGCGAAGGGGGCACACGGAGCGAGGGGCGGTGCAACCCGAGTGCGAGCGGCGACCCCCCTGCATGCGCGCAAGGGGTGTGCGGGCGAAGCGAGGCGCACGCGAAGAGGGCAGCACGGAACGAGGGGGCGTACAACCCGAGCCCGAGCGGCGAACCCGCGAGTGCGCTACCCCAGCCCTCCCGGTTTACGCGCCGCGTCTGGGAGGAGGCGTGCAAGGGGGAGGGCCGCACGCACGCAAGCGAAGGGGGCGAGGGGTGGTGCAACCCGAGCGCGAGCAGCGAGCCCGCGCGGGGTGCGCTACCCCAGCCCTCTCGGTTTACGCGCCGCGCCTGGGAGGAGGTGTGCAAGGGGGAGGGCCGCACGCACGCACGCGAAGGGGGCGAGGGGCGGTGCAACCCGAGCGTGAGCGGCGAACCCCCGCGTGCGCGTAAGGATGTGCGGGTGAGGCGGGGCGCAACCCGGGTGGGGGTGCTATGCGCGAATGGAAGGATGGGCACATCAGAGCGGGGGTGCGGGGCGAAGCGAAGCCAGGTGAGGCTGTGCGGGAAAGGCGAGCACCCCCCGCGCCCGTAGATCGACTTAGAAAAATCCATGTAAAGTAGTTAGCTAATAACAATAAGAATAAATTTATTTTTCTATAAACATTAATAAGCGAACTTAACAAAAAAACAAAACATGCTTATGTACGCTGACTAAAGGAAAGTTCACCCATCTGAGCTTGAACGCTAATTGGAGTGACGGTCTCGTTTTGGAATCCAACAACGTGACTTTCTTGGCACCTTCCTTTTATGGGACGTAACACTTTGCGGAATAGTGGCAACTATCGGTCATCTTGCGTGGGATTGTCGGAAGCTGATCCTGCATTGAGCACTGAAAGGAAGTCGGCTGTTGGACACAGCAGACAACCAAAGACGCTTCATTTGTTTGACAAGGTCGAAGAAGAGTTGGAGCCAGATCAGTACCCAGCCTGAAGAATGCAGTTACGAGGGGACCTGGAAGATGATGCTCATGAGGGGCAGAGGGTATTCACCTGAGGGGTGCGACCCAGATCTGGAACTATAATACCTCGTTTACCAGCTGCAAGACGAATAGACCACAAACTCAATCAGTCGTGCATCGTCGGTCTTCCAGCTCCTATGGTACAGTCCGTGTACCATGCGCACGTGCCTACCAGATGATGCATGTGCTATTTAACTAGGGATTACCACGGGTAACCCCCATGTCACTTTGGGGCTACCCATACCCGTACCCGTGGTGATGGGTACGGGTACGGATGCTGGCGGGTTTCACAGGTGTTGGAGGGTCTGATGGGTACTCATAAGCTGTAACCGTGATTATGCCAGGCTCGCCTCCGTGCAATTTAGCTCAAAATACGACTATATTTCTCAAAGGTGCTAGTAACGAGTACCCCATGACTATGGTGATTGTCACAACTCATCACCGCCGTCGTGTTGTCGACGTCGCCATGTGCTCACGCTGTTATGGTCGCTTGTCGGTGTCGCCTTGTCGTTGTCGCCTTGTCGTTGTCACCTTGTCGTTGTTGCCACCGTAATTGCTTTGTCGTGGTCACCGTTGTGACTTGTTGTTGTCGCCATCGTTGTCGCCTTGTCGTGGTCGCCGTCACCGTCGCTATTGTTATCACCCCATGTGATTGCCATCATCGTTGTTGCTGTCGTCACCTTGAGGTAAGTACCGTTGCAACTTGAAGCCACTTGCAAGGCTATCGGCGGCATGCACCGCGATGTGAGGCGAAAAGGTGGATGGCGAAGATGAGGCGATAGTGAAGGTGTGAGGGATATCATTGGCTATCTTGAGGATCATTTTTGTCGAATCGTGGACTGCAATTTATTGAGTAAATTGTGACAATTAGGACAGAACAAAATGCTCAACGTTTCGTCATTTGATGTGACAAGGCTTTTTGTACTACTTGACGCACGGCCTATGATGCTTGCAACCGTCGAAGTTGTGGCGGGAATTGTTGTCGGGATGGTGTAGATGGCGGAGTGCGACTATGACAACTTGCCTTGAGGTCTTGACAACAGTGATAAAAAAAACTTGTCGTTGTCGTTGTCGTGGTTGCAGTCGTCGTTCGAGTCGTTGTGATTGCCCTGTCGTCACGGTTGTTGTACCGTCGCTGCAACTGGTCGTGACATGGGACAAGGTCGCCCCATCGTCACGGTCGTGGCTGCCTCGTCATAGCCTCATCACCATCGTGAATCGTAAGTTGAGCGGTCAGGGTCTGGCTGGCGTGAGGGCCAATGAATAGGTGTGACAATAAAGTCAGCAGAAAATGAGGACTCCAAATAAAAACTTAGCGAAATCCCGAAAGTACGTAGGAAAGGGGCTCGGAAGAGTCTGGCATAGGGAGAAATCGAGTGAGAAATAACACGGCGAAAAAGGATGAACCAAGAGACAAGGGGTGGTCGAGATCGAGATCGAGGTGATCGGGGAGTGGAAACGAATTGGTGACGCCAGTGGCGAGCACACACAGAGAAGAGATGACATGAGGGTGGCATAGGTGCAGCGAACAAGTCGCCATGAAGTACGGGGACTCAGATGCGCGGCATTTAGACTGTCTATGAGTGACATAGGGGTGAAAGACAGATAATTGATAGTGATCTGGTGCGACATGAGTCCGATATGGCAGCCAAAAAAAAATAGGAAACAAACACTTGGGCGAAAATGGGAGTTTAGACAACCCGTGGGTACCCACCCGTGTTACGGGTACGGGTGATGCACAGGTTGGAAAACAGCTACCCGGACCTGTACCCGGCAAACCCGTACCCACTACCCATGCGGGTTTTGCCAACCCGTGGTAATCCCTATATTTAACGGTGTCATTGAAGCAGTGTAGGAACAATGACAAAAGAATGGACTGACCTCCTCCCAAACCGTACTATCTGGTCCAAACATGATGTCCTACACCTCTTCTTGGCTGATTCCAGCAAGCTATGGAAGGCCATAAGAGTTTGTAAGGGGTGTTTACCTCTCGGTATTCGCGAACTAGGTGTTGACTTTGTTGACTGAAACTTTGCTTGTACCGTTCTTCACTTTGTGTGGTGGTGTTTGCGTACGTACACAAACAGTAGTACAATTGATGAAGCAGTCCTGCCGACTAAGCTGTAGATAACGAATATAGGGTAGCTCAGAAAAAATGCGTCTTTTTATCGTACAATGAACAACTTTTTGGCAACGACAGCTGATATGCGTGTAGCCGCCGCCAATCCAGGGCCCTTCACCAGAGGTGCTTGAAGAGGCGAGCGTCATGATAAGTGTAAAGGGGAAGAGAAGAGTATATGCGGAAGTGGCCGAACAATGTTGATATATTGTGCCACTCCGCTCCTGTCCCAAGAGACATGTGACACCTGCCGTCTAGTCTAGATAGAAGGAAGAACAGCACCACCTTGCTCAACACGACCATGGACGTTGGCGAGTCTTTAACAAAAGATGAGATGAGCTCTTGCAAAATTTGCCTCTGCGTGAGCACGGTCTGGTTGAATAGGGCGCCAGTTTTGGTGAGGTATGGGACGCGGGTATGAGTTTTAAACGACGAAAGGAGTGGTTTGCGAGCAAACATGGACAACGAGAGAGTGCCTGGATATGAGAAGGGGCAAGAACAATTACATTTTAGGGGCTCACATTCGAGCCCTTTTGTACTACTCATACATGTACAGTACTAGTAAAGTAAACCGACAATTTTGTGACGCAGACGTAGTGTCATTTTGCTGCAATAAGGACACCCGAGGCGGTTGAACTTGATACGGTAAGTAACACACAAACTGATACATGGGAACACAGCGCAGATACAGGCGCACACGACTGCAAACACGAAACGTACCGAATCATGGAGAACAAGAACACGCTCAATTCACCAGGTTTCTCCTGACAAATTGAACCCCCAGCCCATTGCCCCAGCCTGTCCGAGTCCCTTCCAAGGTCCCTTCCCTCTTTTCGCTGCTTTTTACATCTGACCGGCATCACTCACGATCTGTCGCTGAATACAATCAATTTTCTCACCTAGTTGACTAATAAGGTTTTGAGGGTGCCTTTACCTGAGAAAAGGAGTGTAACAGTCAGGCGATGAAGTGGAGGCAGAGTTGAGAACACAAGTGCTGTTGATCAGAAGGAACGAAAGGATCGTGCATCGATTATGCCAGTGGGTGGAAAGTGGTAAAGCTCGTGAATGACATGAGGCTAGGGTGAGGTGGCTGCGGCAGACAACTTCGCAGTTGAGATCTTTGAGACTTAGACAGGCGACCCAGAGACAACTGAAATTGAAGGATTACGAAGCCTCTAAAAGCAGCACATATTCAGTGAACTTGATGACACCTTTGCCACGGCCATCTCGGACATGGGAGCTGACCCGAAGGCTCGCTCGCAGAAGGACAGTTTAACTGGCCTAGTGTATGGGCATACACAAGCGCTACAATAGACAAATTCTGCAGTGGAGGCACCATGGAACATTGGTACATGTAGTGCAACGCCTCGGAGGAAACTATGACTCGGATAGGCCTTGCCTTTGTGCAGGGGCAAACAGCGACGTAGATGCCTCACTTGGCAAGGGTTGCATGATTGCGAGTCAGAGAGAAAGAAAAGGTTGAATGCAGATGACAAGCTGAGGGAACAAGAAAATTCGACAAAGTGTGCACGAGTAAATAGGTCCTACCTAGGAGCCCCAAAATGAAGGCGAAATTGGGTGAGGGAAGAAGGTGGAGTGAAAGGACAGACCTGAGCATCAGGAAAAACTACATCAGATAATGGTAACAACTATGCCGTATTCCCATTTCTCATATTAGGCATATTATAGACTTGTTGACTTTCTGCACACACATAAAATAAGGATACACGAAAAAGGACACATGTTTTTATTCAATAACCAAAAGGGAAGATATTTTTCGAATTTTTCTTTGGTAGATAACTAGATAACGCATTGTCTAACTGAATTTCTTACTCATCCATGCCTTCAAGGTCAAGTTGGGCGGTAGTGTCGTCTGCAGTGGCAGATACGTGTGGCCTACCCACAACACTGGCAGTACATTCAATAAGAGTCAAAGATAAAGGGAAATACAACAATGAACTTACGACGCTTGGGCATATAGATTAGCCATCAAACGGTGGTATTTTGTAGCGCTTCCTTTCCGAATGTGCGAAAGAAATTTCATATGGCTGAGGTATATGTCTTTGTAAAAGTCTGCGTTGAAATCCATCTTCCTGTGGAGAGGGATGGTGAGGTCTTCGAGAGCTGCATGGATCTATCAAGGGCTCAGTCTGAGAATAAATCATGTCCAAGTAAAAGACCACAGACCCCAGTGGCAACGAGTGCGAGCATTGCAGCTGGTATCTCCAGTTTAATGGGGTGTGTGTCCGGGAGGATGGACGTGAACTGCCTGTAATGTTTGCTGGCAAGTGAGCCTCCTCGGGAGTTCATAAAATATGCATCGTGAAGTATGGCAATGACAGCCATATGGGTGAACGGTTTCGAACTCACAATCTGTAACACCACCACAGGGGCGTTAGGTATGACATGTACCGCGTTAAGTCAACGGGATCGGAAGAGCGTGAGTCGGTTAAGACTCAGTTCGGTGATGCACAAGTATCACTCGGTTTCCCTGGAACCGAGGATAATAGTAGTAAGACAAGGCTCAAGTGCAAAGGCAAGCGAAAGCGTGGACTCAAGCGCAAAGGCGAGTCAAGGGTCGTTCGTGAGGCAAAGACGATGTGGTATTACACAAGAAGTCAAGTCTACTGTACAAGCTAGGTAAGGTGTGACTTATATACTAATACAGGATGTTTGCGAGGGGCAAACATATGGCGCGATCATGAGTCAAGAGTCCTGAAACGTAAACAAAGGGAAGGATCGTATGTGGTACAAGTGAATCCCACGGGGCCGCGCGCGCCTCGGAGATGGTCAGCGGATGAAAAGAAGTGTAAAACGACCTGTCCTATCGCCGAGGCGTAAGGTGCAAGATAAGGATCAGGAAGCGCGAGTCATCAGATCGTATTGTAATCGTACAACCAAGTCAGCGAGTAAAATCGTAACACAATCCCCATGGGGTCTTGACCCTACAGCGATTACACAATCAGTGAATCCTCGAGTCACTCAAGCAACAAGGTTGGTGGAACACTGACCTCCTTCTTCGGATAGAGGTATCTTGAACATGCAATAAGTCCCTGGACCTTGTTGACAATATCTTGCCCTTCGTAGAGTTGATAATATCCATCTACTTTGCTTGTGGCAATCCGTTTCACATCACCACAGTAAGTTGAAATACGGCCATTGAGCTTTCGAAAATGTGGCACAAGTGTCAGTGATCTGGCCGCAGTAATGAGGCCACACATACCAAGTAGCAGGGTCGAGGTGGCAGTGGGGGCTGTGTTGAGATGGCGCCGGTGCGGGTCGAGGTGCACAGTGCTGGTGGAAGTGTTGTAGCAGGGTTGAGTTGGCAGTGGCGGCCATGTCAAGGTGGCAAGGTCGAGATAGCAGTAAGGCCATGTTGAGGTGGCGGCAGAGTGGCAGGGTCGAGGTGGTGGTCGTACTAGCCGGGTCAGTAGGGTCGAGGGTGTCGCAGCCATGTCGAGGTGGTGGGGTCAAAGGGCAGCGGGTGCGGGTGGTGGTGTTGAGGGTGCAGCAAAGTTGTTACAGGAGCAGGAGGTCCTGCCTGGTCGAAATGGGTAAGAGAAAGACAAAAAGTGAAAACAAAACTCATCTGAGTGGGGCCAAATGCCACGAGACAGTGACAAGGGAGATAGCAACAACAGGATGACCTGCGTACACATACGTGAGTGGCAGGTTGAGGGGTGGGAGTGGCAGGTGAGGCGGGTTGGGTGCTCACATGTTGCGAGGTGTCAAGGTGGTGGAAAGAGACCTTTGTGAAGGTGATGACGAGGCTGCCACTGTCCTGCGGCCTGCACTGGTTAGAGATGAATGGGAAAGAGAAAAAGAAAAAGAAAAAAAAAAACGTGGCTTCGTATTTGGTCTTCGGGATGTGCATGAGGGGAAGGGAGAGGGACACGCAGCCTGTCTTCAGGTGCCTAGGGACTGTTTGCGAAGTCGGTAATCTGGTTTGACGGAAGAGTGCATCGGGGAGGAGGGGAGAGAGAGCGAGAGTGTGTATGTACGAGGTGATGGGAGAAGCAATAGTACAGTATTGATAGTGTATGTACGGTGCTACGGGTTTTGCCGGCTCGTGGTGAGCCCTGGGCCAGAGAATCTGGAGATAGAAACGAAGAGAGGTCAACTAATGCAGCAAGTAGGTGAAAAGAAATGGCACCACGGATGGCAGAATGTTCGTAAGGCAAGGCAGCGCTGTGTTCAGATCAGAAGGTGTGCGGGGTGCGAGGGGCTTGAATGGGGGTCTTGAATGGTCAGAAAAATCAAACAAAGGGTGACGATCTCTGTCCACCTGTACAGCAGTCAGGGGCCAAGTAGCAAAAAAAAAAAGAATCCAAGGTGACGCGTGAAAATTTATCAAATATTGTACATCGCAGTCTGAGGTCGCTGTCGAGACATGAATGATATCTGTCTGGGTGATGATGGCATAGGCAGGGGCGAGGACCGTTCGTTGCGGGCGTCACCAGAGAGTTGCAAGTGAGCGAGGGCCAAGTGAGGATGGGAGCAGAGTGGCACAATATATCAAACATGTTTGGCCACTTCCGAACTCCTTTTCCCTTCACTCACTCTGAATTTTATGGCAAATTGAACGTATATCTGAGTCATGCTTTACTGGGAAGGCAAGCAGCTGGTGCCGACCCTGGTGCCGTGCTTGCCTGCTCCCAATGCCCCTTTTCTCACTTTACTTTACTTTACTGGACGGGGAGGGCAAGCAGCTGGTGCCAACCCTGGCGCCGCACCTGCCTTTCTTGTGCCCCACTGCTCCATATCTGTTCTCACTTACTTTACTGACACGGGGACAGGGAGGGCAAGCAGCTACAGCCCACAGTGACCATGTTTCTGAGCTTCGCCATATCCAGAGGCTCACCCTGCCAGCTCCACCATTTGCAGTGCAAGCACACATGGCTCCTCACTGCACATCTGCTGCGTCTGCTGGTGCATATAGGATGACAAGAATGTACCTTGCGACTAAGGCCACTCTGGTTCACAAATACCATCTTGTCAAACTTGGCAGGAGATCATCCACACCCTCTCCTATTTTTCCAACAGCGAGGAAGAGCTTCGAAAAGCTAGTAGCGTCGATATGAAGGTCTACACACTTTTATCATGGCTACAATCTCTTTGCATGGTTGATTGAGCTGATGGCATTACACCTGGCATTACATCTCGGAAAGGCCATTGTTCATCGTTTCATCTCTTCTGGATTCGGACTAACGCATTGTGTATCACACACTTATATGTATCTGTCTGCGGACTTCTACTCCGTTCCTCATGAGGGTTCGTCTTCCCACCGTGACTCGCTTCCGTCTGGACTCGATTCCCATCTTGTTACGGGGGCACCTTACTTTACAAGGTCTCGAATGTGTTTCTTAAATGTAGGCGCAACGCTACAACTGGTCTGTAACCCTGTTATGTACCCCAGAATAAACATGGATCCAAAAAAAAAAAAAAAAAAGGCCATCATTTGCAATACATGTTCAAGCCATGCTCATATCAACAGAACACTTGCACTTAGGGGAACGAAGACATACCATTCTCGATGGCCCTTGGATCGCCGTACGACATCATTCCAAAATGGTTGGGATACCTTCAACCCTCACTTTCCAAGGCGAGCTGTGGTTCTCTTCATGTCAGGAAAATCAAAATGATGTAAAGCCATACTATAGGGAATATTTTTCGTCACAGTATGGCTGGTCATTGCTGTAGCTTGGTTTGAAGTGGAACTATGGAAGTAGCTGGATGCAGCAGTCAGCTATCCATGCAAACACAAAAGTTGAAACCAAATGAAGCAAGCCAAGAGGTAAATGCATGCATGGAGAATTTTCATGGAGAACTGATTTGGGTCCATCAATCGAATGGCGTGGGCTTGCCCAGCCTGCTGAGCGTGAAAAGCCAACGATGTTGTTGTTGTGCATAGGTTTAATACTCTCTAGAGCTGGCTTGATGGCTATGGTAGTGATGAAAGTGAGTGCCAGCTGTTGCTAACTTGTTATGGAGCAATCACACAGAGAACAAAGGCAGGGTAATAAGTGGCGCACACAATTCAGAATGAAATGAAATGTCTAGGGTCCATTTGCTTGCAAGGTGTTTGGTGTTGTCATCTATTGCGATCTCGTTTGACAAAGGAGGGGTGCTTTGGGGCTAGGGGGGAAGGAGAGGGGGGGGAGGGGTGTGTGTATGTATAATATGAGAGAGAAATGATGGGGGGAGTGATGGGTGATGACGGAGTATGGGTGTTGCTGTGGTCGTGGAACCATGTAAGCAGAAGATTGAGGGGATGTTAGTTGACAGATGGCTTTTCACCTGATGAAAACTGTGGGTGACCTAGCAAACCATCAACTGTCGTGTGTTGCACTGTGTAGTATCAATGCAGTCACGGCGCAGCAGCTCCGGCTGGCCTCATGGACTCACATATGCTGGTATGGATAAGGTTTCATATGTAATGTACACATGATTCCAAGCTTTCACATCATCTTTGCTTCCAAGATGATGTCGGATTCCAATAGTCCCCCATACACCCCATATCCCTGTCATCAGAGCAACGAAACATCACCATCCCAGTGAGTGTTTGAAACCAGTATGCCACAGAAGGCAAAGAGGCATGTCAACAAGGCCCCAGGTACAAATCTCTGCCTGATCACAAACACGAATGAATACAACCAATTGGAGTATGCTCACTGTTTGAAAAGATCAGCAAGAAAAATCCTGGCAAGTCCTTTTGCTCCTCACTCTGGAATCTAGCAATAATTAGTCATTAGCTTGCCAGTCTTGAGTCAGCCTGGAAGATGGAAAAATATACCTTGAATGTTGACACCCGTTACAACATCATCCGCTGTTTGTTTCCTCCTCTACCTTTTTTCCTTTACCCTCATGTATGCTAATGAGTCTACCTAGTGTGTCCCAATCTTCATAAAACATTTGACAGGAACATGTGGCTCCTACTCCCTGAAACCTGGGTCATTGATGCATACTACAGTGGTATCAATACCAACGAGTTCCCCATCCTTGATGTATGTAATTGTTTAAGTATCTTATACAGTTTGATTGACTTCGTAACAATAGAACCAGGTTTTTAAATACACCATCATCCCACACAATGACATGAGGGGTGTCCCTATACACCGACAAAAGACCCCTCCAACCTGTCATCCACTGGCATCTGATCCACCTTTGGATATCTTTGCTGAGGATTTTACCTTTCATTCGTATCCATATTCTGAATTGCCTATCATCGAATCACATGTCCATCCCTGCTTTGTCATATGCAATAGCGGCCTCAAAATCAAGGGTTCATGGTTCCAATGGAAGGTCAGACCTGATGAAATTGGCAAGGTCGGTGATATCTGGGACTCCTGGAGGAAGACAGTCCCAGCAGAAGACCCAGTTCATTTATCCAGTGGTGGTGACTCTGACAATGGGAAAGGCACTTTAGTGACTGCTCCCCGTTGTGTGCATCGTGGCTTGAATCTTTGGAGCTCACGTCTTTGGAGCTCACGTCTTTGGAGCTCACATCTTCAGAGCAATGCTGCTGGAGAGCAAGCCTCATCCACACCCCAGAGTACTAGTCAGCTACAGGTTCATCATCATGAAGGTCATGATGACAATGAGACTGCTCAGATTGTATAGCAGTCATGTACTTATGGTTCAGTCTTGGATCTACTGTCTCTTTCAGGTCACCAGCTCGTCCTGCCCATTTGTAGCCTGAGTACCATGATCCGCCTGTCTATCGTCTCTGCATCTTGTCTTTTCCCTTCCACTGTAAGGCCAGCCCTCAGGCTGAGCCCAAAATTGTTTGTTTTTACACCCTTGATCACCTCAACCACGCTGGCACTTTGCTCATGTTTCTTTGTCCCCTTTATGCTACCATTCCTGTCCCCTTACCTTCAAGTCTACTTTAGCTCTAGCTACAGTTTCTTTTGTATTTAAACTACCTCCCTTTCTGCTGAATCAGAACGTCATACTTGTGTGAGTGTAACAAGATTATGTAATGCATCACACATGAGTGCGCATGCCGAGAGAGTCGAAATGGAGAAGTCAAGTTCGGGCAAAGCGAACGATTATAAGAGCACATGGATGGTTTTCGAGAACAATAGGATGATAACATTGAGTCCAAAACAGTAACATTTTATACTAAAGCCTGTAGCATAATTTGTATAGTAACTGTCTGGTGAGAATCATAAGACATCAGAGGATATACTACAAATGCATTGCCAAGAGACAAAGTCGTGGGGCACAGATCGAGACACAAAGAAGAGACAAGTCATGGGTATAGTAGGGTAAGAAGACTGAAGCCAAAATGGAATGCAATAAGGAGCAATCGAGGTGGCGGGGTGGAGAACATGTGGCCTGTCATCTTTGTGATGTGATGCTTGGTGAGCTCGCGCTTGATCTGCGAATAGGTCCTGGATATAGTGGTCATGAGATTGTACAGTAATTGAGTCAAAGGGGTAGAGGGGCGTTAGGCTTTGTGGCATTTGGATTTAGCCCCCAATATTCATGCCTAGTCGCCCTATTCTTTGATCTGCTCTTCGCCATTCCCCCTACTTACTTGTGAGTATGGCTACATGACCCGCTTACGTGGCAATGGAGCTGGGCTGGAAAGGCTCGACTTGGAGGGGTTGCGCCAGTTATGCTTGATGCGATACACCTTCAAGCAAGCAGCCGACAGTTAGCTTGGAGATGTGGCAGTTGATCGGACTGAAATACTAGTAGCTACCATGGCATGGTCACGGATTCATCAGATTCGCCGCTCTGAACTGCATGGTAGGTGGCCAGGTGTTTGGGAATGTCGGTGACGTCAGGACGTGAGCAAATGCAACATTTCCAGCATTTGCAGGTTTCACCTTGCCAAGGTCATAAGGTCATATTCCTGTGGATCGCTTCCAATGACAAACCAAACCCCTTTTATGTAATCGTCTATGTAATCGTTGTCTGTCAATGGACTGCAATCCGCAAGCAAGTTGGCGACCCCACTCTTCTCTTTCATACATCTACAGGCCAAGCTTAGTGAGAAAAGGAAATTTTACCAGGTCCGTGTAAGGTGGTCACAACCATGGCTCACAACCCTACCCCGGGCTAGTCCGGTCCCATGTAAGATAACCAACCTGCTTTGACTTTGGTCCATCAGCTTTAGCTCCCAGCCGCAGACGATCATCGTGGATGTTTCACAACTGCTGGACAATATTCACATCTCGTGATGTTGTGAAATTGGTGGCGATCGCTCTGGTCAGAGTTGACTCTAACTTCACCCAGCACGACTATCGGCACTACGCACTGGGTTGCCTACACCATGACAAAAGGTGTGTCAATGTGTTGCCATAGACAGGCTTATTTCTACAAAGGTTGTGTTCATGTAATATCTTGTTCAAGCAGCGATTGTACCCTAGCGCCTCTGATATTATACTCGTTCTACTGTCCATCGCTCATGGACCATCGCCGCACGTATTTGCCTTGCAGGATGCTCCCCTGCCCTTTGTACCCAGGCCGCGCCTCGCATCATATTGTCTTTGTCCCTCAACACTGGGCTCATCGCATCACCCATCTCTTCCATCCCTTTGGGGATGTCAAGCTGGCCCAATGTTGAGACCCACACTGAGAAGGACATCGGCTCTTTTCAGAGCTCTGTCGAGCGGACCCCTCGTGTTGCTGTCGCCCATAATATCGACGAACACAGAAGGGCTGCCCTTGCCCACATTGATGGTGCCAATTTCTCGTTAGTTTTTTTGGTCCTACCATTTTCCTCGTGCCGACTACTCATTTTGCAGTTGGTTCCATCTTAAAGTCATCTATGTCGCTGGTGCCTGCTTCTTCACTGATGTGTAAGTGACGTGAAGACCATTATCTTATCGTTCACTAAAAAGTGTTTTATATTTTTGCCATCAACATTGGTGCCCAGATGTTTACACAAGATCCCATGCCCTCCATATGAATCAAGATCCCAGCGTCAAGGTTGCAACACCCATTGGTACCCTCTTTGGTCAATTACTCCTCGGTTGGCTTGCCGATGTCGTTGGACGTAAGCGCATGTGTATGTTTCTATCACTGGTTTGCGCTCACTGGTCCTCATAGGTGGGTAGTGCTCTCCACGGGTAACCCTCGGGTAAAATTTGTTCGACCCATACCCGTACCCATCAAAACCCGCCACCCGCCACAGGGGTATGGGTATTGGCGGGTTAGGGTACGGGTACCCCAGGGTTCAGCGGGTACAGAAAACCCGTAGGGGTTCATAGAAGGGTATTCATTTTTACTTAGCCCATTGTATACAGCTACAGAGCTACCGTACTACTTGTAGGCTACAAAATTGTATACCTCTCTGAACCTCACTGCTTGCCTTGCTGCCGTGGGTGTCGTAGTGACACAGTGCCGGACTGTCTCGGTGTCGTGGCGGTGTTGAAGCTTCGCCATGCCATGTCGTAGCGTCGCCACACTGTGTCGGTGTCGTAGTGCTGCCGTGCTGTGTCGGTGTCGTCGCGTTGCTGCGCTGCGTCGGTGTCGTAGCGCTGCCGCGCTGCGTTGCCGTCGTGGCATTGCTGTGCTCCGTTTCTGTCGTAGCTTTGCCGTGCTGTGTCGCTGTCGTAGCGTCACTGTGCTGCGTCGGTGTCGTAGCATTGCCGTGCTGCGTCGGTGTTGTAGCGTTGCCGTGCTGCGTCGGTGTTGTAGCGTTGCCGTGCTGCATCGCTATCGTAGCGTTGCCGTGCTGCGTCGCTGTCTAGCGTTGCCGTGCTGCGTTGCCGTTGTAGTGTCGCCGTGCCGCGTCGCTGTTGTAGCGTCGCTGTGCTGCATCGCTGTTGTAGCGTTGCCGTGCCATGTCGCTGTTGTAGCGTTGCCGTGCCGCGTCGCTGTTGTAGCGTCGCCGTGCTGCGTCGTTGTCGTAGCGTTGCCGTGCTGCGTCGACGCTACGACGCTGTTGTAGCGTCGCCGTACTGCGTCACTGTTGTAGCGTCGCCGTACTGCGTCGCTGTCATAGCGTCGCAGTACTGCGTCGCTGTCGTAGCGTCACTACGCTGCATCGCCACGCTGCATTGCCGTTGTGGCGTCACCGTGCCCCATCTCTGTCGAGGCGTCGTCGCACTGCGTCGCTGTTGTAGCGTCGCCACGCCGTGTCGCCGTCGTAGTGTCACCACGCCTTGTCGTTGTTGTAGCGTTGCCACGCCGCAGCAACAGTATGCCAAGGTGATAGGTGGAGGTGGTGGCAGTGACAGGCTTGCGCACGGTACTGAGGCAGCACTGAGAACCTAGAAAGGAAAAAAAGAAAGAAATTGTAATTAGTTGGTTAAAAGGAAGAAAGGAAAAGAACTACTTAGCTTGAGGGTTCAGTACTTCAGTACTTCTGTCGTCGTGTTGGATGTCGTCGTGTTGGTGCGATAGCAGTCAGTGTTGACATGCTGACAACGTCTGGCCCGGCAGCCTGTACCCGCAAAAAACCCGTGAACCCGTGACAAGGGTACGGGTTTTGTGAGGGTCACAAAATCTGAACCCGTACCCGTACCCGCCCATACCCTTGGGCTGTACCCGTGCGGGTTCAGAAACCCTTGGTATACACTATAGGCGGGCATGGACAGTGTCAAACTTATGATCATCATCGTTGGCACATTCGGTCAAGCAATCAGCGGTCATGGCCCCACTGTCAGCATTATTGGTGCTCTCATCTGTTGGCAGTTCCTCATGGGCATAGGTATTGGAGGTGGTCGTCCTCTGAGCGCCGTCATCTCGTCCAAGTTCGCCGCCACAAGGACCCATGGTTGTGTCATGACCGCCTTTTCCAGGGGGTGAGTCGTATCACCTAATCATTTCGCACGCCTCCTCAAGGAGCCACTGCTCTCGTTTCAAACCATTGTTGTGGCTGCCTTCAAAAATAAGATCATCAACGACAATTTCAATAACCTCAAGCATGTGGACTACCGCCACTGGTGTCTTCTCATCGGCCTTGGTTGTCTTCCTGGTGTCGTCGCTCTCTACTTCCGTCTCACCATCCCGGAAACACCTCGTTTCACCATGGACATCGAGTGCAATGTTAAGCAGGCTACCCAAGATATTGACAACGCTCTCACCATTGGCCAGTTTTATGTTGACCCTGACGCAGCTGTCCAGCATATACAAGCACCCAAGGCCAATTGCCGCGACTTCCTCGAACACCCCGGCAAATGGGAGAACTTCAAGGTCCTCTTTGGTGCTGCATATTCTTGGTTCACCCTTGGTGTATGCCCCTGTTTTCTATGCCTCAATTACCCTTTGCTGATATGTGTGAGTCTAGATTGCTTTCTATGGCCTTGGTTTAAATTCCTCTATTGTCCTAACCGCTATTGGATTTGGCACTCCAGGTCTTGTTTTCGGTCTCGCTCCTGTTCCCGTTCCCGCCACGGTATTTTTTTCGAGTATGATGATTGGATACTGCATACTTGTACTGATTCTGTCTATCTACTGTAACTCTTCCCTCCCCATGCTTTCTACATCCCACTCACTGTACGCAAGCGACGCACGAAAAAGAGGAAAACATAACAGCGCAAACTGCAGGGGACATAACAGCAAAGAAAAGAAAAGAGGAAAAGACATGTCACTTGTACACCGAGCTACCCTTGTAGTAAAAAACTTGTACACAACCGAGCCACCCTCTGTCCACGTACAAATATGGTCCGCTTACAGATCCACACCCACAAAAGAACCAAAACCAGAACAAGCAAGGTCGACTCGGAAGTCGACATGTAACGTCTACCACAGACGCCTGCCTGACTTAGGCCTCGTTTGATGTGGCGATCCTAAGCGATCTGTAGAATAGGCGATTGGTGATTGCGTCGGGGTACTCAGCTGGATGAGGGGCTAGATCCCCGTTTAACGCAATGAATGCGTGGAGGTCCTCCTCTTGAGGAACGTCGACCGGTGGTTCGTTGAGTGGGACAATAGTCCTCCAAGCAGGGTGGTCGACGATATAGATGTAGCTGTACAGGCGACCGACTCGTTCATTGTGATAAAGGAATACGCGATGGAATACTGATCCAGGAGGATATGCGTCCACTGCCCTCGAAGGGAGCTCGGGATAAGCTCACGGGGATCCCTGGTCTAAGGGGATATGCCGGAGGTGACTCACTTCAAAGGGAAGAGAGCCCTATAAAGACAATAGAACAGAGAAGATGGTGGTATTGAAGAAGACCAAGATGGCGATCCTGGTCTTCAGCATCAACTACTTATACAGATACTCGCGGGCTTTCAAGCGCCGCTTCAAGCTATACTAGCCAATAGCGTAAGTAGAGCGAACCCTAATACAGCTATCCTAGTATGAGTCACATCGAGTCATGATCCGATCCGTTATCATACACAATCACATGCGCCGGAGCTTACCTGGCTGACTGATCCAACAAGTCCATGACGATATACTGCTGACGTGGTGTCATCCCCGAGCCATCAGGAAAACCTATGTTTTACTTATTTATACTTTCTATTCTTTTATCACTTTCAGCAAGGGAATAAAGGACCCTTTCAGAAAAGAACCAACTACTTGCAAAAAGACATCCCCTCTTCTTTTTCTGTACTTTTTATACTTTTTAGGCATATTTCTGGGGAAATTTTTGGATTTTGGTCCGATTTTTTGAAATTTTGGTCTGATTTATTACCATATATGGTAAATTTCGGACCAAAAAATAAGGTTTGGTCCGATATTTCCATTTTTGGTCATTTTATTTTGTCCATTTTTGGTCATTTGGTACTCTACTTATCCTGTACTTTTTTTGGCAGTTCAGCAAGTAAAAAAAAAAGAAAGAGGGATTTCTTTTTCTTACTTTTTCTAATTGTTTTCTGAAAAGAATTGAAAAGTATAGAAAAGTGTGAACAAGTAAAACATAGGTTTTCCTGATGTCAGCGTCAGTGTCCACTTCTGGGCCGAAATGTAACACGACAAAGTCAACACCTAGTCATACAAAAGTCCTGCTAGTGTTGGGATCATAACCATCTCGGTGATCTCTCTTTTTGTCGTGACCATCACAGATCTCACATATACTTGATTCCATAGATATCTTTCTGTAGACTCTAAGGGCCTGTTCGGCGTGGCTTGGCCCTGAAACAATGTTTCTGCAGACCCTCTGTTTCCCACCCAGGAAACAGAGGCTGTGGCAAAACATTGTTATTGCTTGTGACCTCCGAACGCATTTACATACAAAAATAAAAACATTTTCTTGAGTTGATGACAAAGCGTGACCTTCCCTCACACCGCACCCCCTCAAGGCCTCAAGCTCAAGTCCCATTGCCACCGCCTCACCTGCACGCAAGTCCGTGGTCGCCGCCCTTCACCATTCAGGAATTCACCGTCACTGTCACCCCGCCACGGCACCCAGGACCTGTCGCAACGCACCTGCCGCGCCGTCTCACCAGCACTTGCAAGAAGTGCACCTCGTGTGCACTCCTCCACCTCTCCCTCCCCATACACAAACCCGTGGCCACCGCATCCACTCTTCGTTACACGGGAGTCCGCCCTCACTGGCACCATCCCAACATGGTGTACAAGCCCCCACGATGCCTCGACGCCACACAAAATCCCGCAACATCAACTCAGCACGGGTGGCCGGGCGCGCAAGTCCCGCCATGAGGCAAGTCGCAAACGACAACGAGGAGGCCACTACGTCGATGATAACAACCCAGCGACGATGACGATGACCGCAACGGAGCGACTATGACCGCGACCACAGCAACGCAAGGCGACAAAGATGAAGACGACAACACTGGCAATGACGGCGGTTACGACAACCACGCGTCGGCGATGGCCATGACAACGGAAGGCGATGTGGCATTGTTGGCCCCAATACTGACTCCCTTGCTCGCACTTAGTACAGCGTAGCTATAATATATTTTATTGCCTTTGGCGCTGTGATTCCCAAGGTTGGAGGCTCCATATAGCACTTTCCACAACCAAGCCCAGGCTTTTGAGCGCAGCCCGGCCCTGCACATCACTACGAATCCCACTCCTGCGCTAATTGTAGCCGTCCGTCTTGCACCATAGTCATGTTGTATCAAACATAATGAAAGTCGTCTAATTGCTGTTATATCTTGTGTGTTATATGCGCGTGCGCCTTATGTCAGCTGATCTAGATTGTGGACAATATGATGCAGGTGGTCACAGTCACTCCCGACACAGAGAAATGAAAACGAAAAAGAGGTCAGACCTCTTTTTCTGGCTGGCGGGGAGAATCTCATTCTCATTTCTCGGTCTCTCGTGACACAAAGTTTGCCGAACATGTCGCATTCTCATTTTCAATTAATTTAAACATTGTTTTTTGCTTGGCCCATGTCTCGCGCGAGAAAGCGTTTACCGAACAGGCCCTAAAATTCTTAGCTGGTACATGCTGTCGTCACTCACTCACTCTGGATGTTGCTTAGCCCTCTCTTACTAAGCCTTTTGCAGGTTTGAGCGAATAATTTGGGTCCCCGTCGCCCTGGTCTTCCTCTTGCCACATGCGTTAGTGGCAAGCACTTTGCCAACGTGCCAGCAGCACTGCCTACCACTGTGTCACAGGCTCTCACTTTTGGAGTGGCCATTGCCGGCTTCGCGATGACATGAGCAATAATCAGCTTGGACTACACCAGGTACCTCCACCCAGGTCTGGAGGTTCACTGCATTTAATGACATGGCAGCACACCCTCTTACTAGCTTCGAACGAACATAGCTGGTGAATTCTCTGGTGTTCGTACACCGACTGGCACTGTGAGAGGGAAGAGCTGCTTCCGCCATCCACATGGTCACACTGACTGACCTTTTAAATCCCTAGGGTCACGCTTCAATGTTTGGGAACCACTGCAGCAATAGCTGCACCCGTAGTGCCAGCTTGGGAACGCTGGTAGTAATGTCGGTGGGCTAATTGATGCGATGCTTCGACCCATCGGCAAATTCAGGAAGGTCTTGATGGGGCTGAAACCCACTTTTTTCTCCTGCTGTCTGACATTATTTCTTAGGTAGTTACATAAAAATGTAGCATACTTGAAATAAAATGCCTTCCAAAAAAAAAAAGAACTCGCATGTGAACTCACACCACACTTCAACAAATTCCACCATCTGTTGCAAGCCAACACAACCTATATGTTCAGCACTTTCCAATTTCCTGTGTATCATTGTTAGTGGGCAGGTGCGCTCTCGATTCATCGCGTAGTCATTGATATCGATCCAGCTGACCAATATGGAGTGCACCAGTCATGTAATTGAGTTCATAACGAAAGTTGACGTGACGTACCCACAATTTGGATACCCTTTGTCCAAATGTGACCTACCTCTCAAAAAATGACTTCACCCTACTGTCCAACAACCAGTGCTTGTCAATGACCCTATTAAATAGTGTGGAATGAATACACTCGCCTTGTACATGTGATACTAGGGTGAGGACTAAGCTGCTCCGAGTCCGCAGAACGTGAACTTCCCTTTCGCACGCCGACTTGTAGCCCCTCTTGCATGCCTCTCCTTGCGCTCACCTCTTGCCGCCATGGGGTCTTCTGGGCACCGCCTATTTTTGCTGGCCTTCAACATCGTGTACAGCATGTATTCAAATGAATCATGGTACATCTAGGTCAAAGCATGTATGCGCTCCGGACATCAACCAGATGGAGCGTAGCTTTGGGAGTCGCATTCGCCACAACTTTGCTAGCCCGGGGCCATGCCCAACGGTTGTACTCCCACAACCGCATATGTTCCACTCAAATGCTAACCTCGTTCCAGCAGTCCCGTTCTACCGTTCACCGCTCGCGTCTCTCTTCTGAGAGACACTCCCATCATTCCAAACCCGCCCATCGCCTGCCGCCCCCTTGCCTCTCGTTTTGCTTCCCAGTGCGCAATGGCCTGGATTCGTCAAGGTCGTTGTACTTTTTAATTTTAATTTTCTTTTTGTCTCTTACAGATCTTGCCATGCTCTCATATTTCTCATTTGTTGTCAATCTGTCGTCGTACTTTTTAATTATCTTTTTAATTTAATTTTTGTCTCTTACAGATCTAGCAATACTCTCATCTGCTGCGCACAATCTTGTCGCCAATCCTGGCTCCTTATGTATACGTGTTCACAGATCCTGTCAACATAACAGGCGAAGAGATGGATGATCACAACTCATGCAAAGGCAAAGACAAGGAGAGCAAGGAGGACGGCCGAATTGAAAAGAACTGAGAGAACACTGAAAATCAATAAGCAATGTTAAAAATGCTTGTTGCCATGTAAAGTATAAAGTCAGCGTGCGCAAACTTGGTTTGTTTGATGGAAGGGCGTGCGAGTGAACACACTCTCTCTTATTTTCTTTTTTCTGGTGGTCCGCACGACCGTGAAGACTCTGTTTGTCCTGATTTGGTTTTATTTGATGGTGTGGTTGAAACGCACGGAACTTACCTGCCATATGACATGACCTTGTCAAGCAAGGTGATTTGTAGATAGGCCATTGACAATTTTTTTCAATCACCACGTCCAATTACCAGATGTTATTACTGTATTGCTGTAGATCGACTCACAAAAATGGGTAAAGCCCAAGTCCGACATCTAAAATATAACGACTAAGGAAACCACCCACCGTCCGTATGATAGAAGGCTGTACATAATATGGGGGTTGAAGGAAGGTGCACTATACCATACACCTACCTCTTAGATTGCTCGATATTACGTGGGTGCCTAAACGGTGGTCGGACGGTGAATGGGACAATGCAGCAACAAAGGCTCAGATAATGCGTACCTTGGCGCTTGCATGCTCAGGAGAAGAGCCAAGCCCGGATTGAGGGTAGGGCTAGACTCGGTCTTGGGTGAGCTCGAGCCTGTCGAGAGCAGGCATGTGATGCCTGCGGTACTCCGCAAGCGACGATGGTGGGAGGGAGAGAATGGAGGACGGTAAGGGGAACAGGTAAAACTGTGCAATGCTGCGCTGGTCCAACGAACTGCCTATGCCATGGGGGTCACCTAGAGGCGGAAGGGGGTGGCTGGAAATATAGAGTCATCTGCAAAAATAAATTGCGCGTGTCTATGTGAGCTGAGATGGAATGAGAGGGAAGGGAGGGGAGAGCCTGCTGGACTTACTGCCGACTTGGTGCTATGTGAAAAGGCTAGTGACTATGTGGGGTTGGTTGAGGTGCTGGGCATTGGCATATGCTCAATCCCTTGGTCATGGGAAAGCGCCATTATGGTGCAGATGACAGCCAAAGGTGAATAAAAGAAATGGGGCAACAAAATATATTCTTTTCCAACATAGCTATGTTGACGAAGTTAAGGGAGTCAGTATCGCGGCCAATGACACTCTGTCACCTTCCGTTGTTGTGGTCATGGATGCACAGCTGTGTTAACGCTGCCTGTGCTGTTTGTTGCGTTGCATTGCTGTGTTTGCAGACATGGTCATTCTGTTGTGGTTACAGGTATCGTTCCGTCATGGTCGCAGTCATCGCCGTGTTGTTGTCGTCACTGTATTGCTGCCGTTGACAGTGGCCTCCGTCGTCGTCATTTGTGGCTTGCATCGTGGCAGGACTTGCGTGCCGTGTTAGTTGATGTTGCAGTGGGATTTGCGCGCCGTCGTGCATTGTGGGGGTTTGAAGTGGGGCTTGCACGCCGTGTTGTGATGGCGTTGTGATGGGTCCTGCGCACCATGACGGGGTGGCGGTGACAGTGGACTCCTGTGCGGCGAAGGGTAGAGGTAGTGGCGACAGGTTTGCGTGCAGGTGAGGCGGTGACGGTGGGGACTTGAGGGGTGCGGGGGGCACTTCTTGCAAGTGCTGGGGAGGTCCTCCGAAGCTGTTTGGCAGCGAGAGACATGGGCTCAGTAAGAAATAAAATGAAACGTAAAAAAATATACATATCTTGATTACTGGGCTGAAGCCCGCCCGCGTCTTCATGGTGGGTGTTGAAAGGGATACTGGCGGCGAAGGAGGCAATGGCGAAGCGTGAAAGTGCGGTGCAGCCGATGCGTTGACAGGCGACTTGGATGAGCCAGGGATATACAGATGATGAGCATGGTGCTGGACAGTGACGCAAGGTGCGAGAAAGGCAGGCAAGTCACGGGCGAGGCTGGGCTCGCGCTTTGAGGCCAATTTGAAGGCTAGGCTACCCGGGCTTTGAGCGCAGCCCTGCTCATCACTACAGCAGCCCAGCACATAAAGCACATACAGATGTTGCTGTCACACTCTTTCTAGTTGCATCATTGCGTCAATGTGGAACCACTGCAGAGCATGGCATGACAGTCGGTGTCAATGAGTGTGCGCGACCATATTAGGCACAATGTTACATAAACAGCTTCGGTTTGTCGTTAATTGCGATTTGCATCACGAATTTTGACCTGCCATATGACCTTGGCAAGCAAGGTGATTGTTATGAAACCCGCTGTAAATGAGCTGGGTACGAAAACGGCCGCACTCCAAGTCATCAATCCTCACCATGACTCACTTCTGTTCTGTGACTGCGCAGAGACTTTGCCAGCTGCCGAAATCCAAGAGTCACTTGAGGGCATCTGCCACCGCCGCCAGCAGCGAAGCCTGAAGCTTGAAGTCCCAGTCCTGGGTGGCAGCTGATAACTGCTGTCAAATCCAGAATGTTGTCCACAAGGCGCTCCCTGTTGTGGATGTTGTCCTTGACATCTATCACTTTCTTATGAGGTGAGGATTTCGAATCATATTCTAGGATGACACTCACCTCAAATTTCGAGGTTCCTGACTGTGATTATCAATGGGATCAAAAACCCTCACCTGACGACTTCTGCAAATGGGAGGGGCGCCGAATACTGGACCAGAGAAGAGCAGTCTCTGCGATTGTAACACACTTTCGAAAAGTGGTCGCAGAAAGGTGAGGTGTGGTCTGCAGCAGCTTCTCAGGTGCATGTTTTGCAGCCAGGCTAGTAAGAAGCCTGAGATTGTTGATTCAGAAAACTTACATGCCAACAAGGTGTATGCAGACCAGATGAATCATGTCTGGAAGGGCTAGTATCTAGCATGCAAACATCAAGACATTTGTTCCGATGGCAGTTGCATTGAAGGCTCACTTCCTTTGAAGACCACTAACAAGGCCTGTCATTGGCTCTCCAGAGAGTGAGTGGCTGCCATGGCTCACTGCTTTTGAAGCCCACTGACAACACCTGTCCTTGGCACACCAGAAAGTGAGTAGCTTTCCGTGGCTCGCTGTGTTTCAAGCCGGCTGACGGTCCACATAAGGGATGGAATTCCCTCCAACGTGCACAGGCTAGCGGTCTTGCGGTCTTCGTTGCACTTGGCCATGACCACGTTCTTCGTCGGAACATTCGTATTGTAACAGCCAGCAACAAGTCGTCGCCTTTCAGCTTGTTTGACGCATCCACATTTGGGTCCCACCACACCCGACTGGCCAACTACACGGCCAAATTTTGGAACAGGGTCCAGCTCAGCAAGCCTGGCAGCTCGCCGGACCTCCTCGCACTGCCCGAGATGACAGCAGTCTCCAGTAACGAGACATTTGGGCTTGTCAATTCTGAATGCACAACGACTTTCAGAGGCCTATTCTCCGAAGTCAAAGCTGCGCCGAAAATGGAAGACCCCAGTCTCCTCACGTTGGGCCTTGACGAAGACCCAGACCTGGATCTGGATCTGCAGGTCAAGCATGGGCGGGTTGTGAATGAATTCGGGATCGACTTGTCTCTGTTCAACATGCCCATGGTTTGAGTGCCAGAACATGCTCCATCCTCTCAAATTGCGAGCCCGGCCGTGCATGTGAAAGATGGTAACGTACCCCCAAATGCTGAGGTGGCACGCAACCAGTTGAGCAGACTCGGAATGTCATGGGGAGGATGGTGATTCCCTCCATTTTGCGTGCCACGAGCCGTGCTCACTCAAATCTCAACCAGAGTGTTCACTTTACCGACACCGTGACACCTGGGCCTCTGCCACATGTCGACAGTTCGCCCCTGAAACACAAGGCCGCGGAGCGCGTCAACTTGACATGAGAAGGGCCTGGGGAACCAGCGTCTGCCAGCAAGAGGCTGCAAACCGTGATTACAGTCAGTCCGCACTGATGTTCCTCATTTTATTGCCCAGCTGAAACCTCGACTGCGTTTGCGTAGGTCCGAGTCGCTACGACCAGCAATGCCAGTATGGACGCACCTGATGGCCCCAGCACAGCATCGAGCGTGCGCTTGTTCTTCGCCATGATGCCGCCTCGAACTCGCACGGGCAGAAGGCGACCACGCCGGTTGCCCAGTCTGCTCCCCCCGACTATGTAGCCTGTGCCTACCCCCAGATAGCACTGGCCTGACTCGTTCGCAGCACCTCTTCACAACCTCCACCAGCATTCACATCGATTCGCTCATGATCGGCTGCAGCAACGAGTTCTTCATTTTCCTGAAGCTGCGGGCGCGGCACAAGTGGTTGTCATTCCAAATGTCGTTGCTAAAGTGGGTTGAGGCCACAAACCTCTTCAATGCCAAACTCAAGTCAGTCAACTGCTTGCACAACCACAGTCGTTGAGGCGACGGTGGCTGATCAGCTTGCAACAGGCAACTTCAAATGTGAGCCCACACTGGCGCCCTTGCAGTCCGTTTTTCGCTCACCTGTCGCTCTTTTTTTTGTTTTTTCTCTTTCTTTTTCCTTAGCCAAGAAGGGCACGGAGACCTTCTGGAGGGAGCACTGCTACGCTGTGCAGCTCCTGAAGGGGGGCCAACCAGATGGGGACAGAAAGGGGAAGGTACGTCCAAGTCCCTGCACTTTTTCTCCCATTTCCAACGTGCATGCCACCCACAAATGTTCCTACTGCAGACCCAAAAGCCCGCCCCTTGCCCAATGTACAAGAGGCTCATGTACCCAAGCCTGACTGGATCCCCCGAGAACCACAAATGGGAGTACTGCTCGGACGGCGCGAGGTCAAAACCGCTGGACAACGCACCCCCAGGTTATCTCCTGCCGTGCCCCCAGCCAAACCGCATCTTCTCATCCGATGCCTGGACTCCGAATTCGGGCTCAGCCCATGTCCAGAGGGGCTGCTTGTCAAAGGCGATGAGTTGGAAGAGGGACGAGGGGGCGACGGGCAGATGTCTTACTTGTGGGTGGACTGTCTTCAGAACGACTAGGTCGCTTCCCTTTTTTTTTTTTGGGTCTTTTCTTGTTTTTTTTTTCCATCACCTCAACAAATGATATTTGAATTGGCCTCGACAAAGACGGGCTCCTCCTTTGCGCAGAACATGCGCCGCCCCGCATCCATCGCTATCATTCATTGTCTGCTCTCTCTACGGCACCCAAGGGAGTCCTGCTTTGTTACGCACAGCCGGTTCAACTCAGTCTTGTTTGGTTTTGTTCGGTCTTGTTTGGTCACGTGCACTAATTCGGTCAATTTCCAACTCGGTCTGGTATATAACGCTGGCATGTGACATGTGACCGCTGACTCATTCCGACTCACTACGTCTGTTACGCCTCACACCCCTTTCTGAGAAAGCATGGCCCGCTCTAAGCAGAGAGCTGCCATCGTTCCATGTCTACCCCATCCACCTGTTGCCAGGATGACTTCAAGTTGGCACAGATTTTCACCTTCACCTTCACCACCACCAAGTCCCAAGGAGAAGGGGCCTGTAACTGTATTTCTCAGTGGGGAAATTCGCGATCTTGAGCATGACATGGCACTCCACCCTACTTTATCCATCAAGCCTCGGCAATCACCCACAATGTCTCGTTACCATGGGTCTGAAACCCGAGCTCCTAAGAAGCATGTTCGCAGGAGGAAGAGGTAGCCTAAGCTCACCGCTCCCCCGGAGCCTCAGGTCGTCACTCCCATCATGGAGCCCGAGATCATTTCCCCCCCAACAGCACCCAATGCTTCTACCCTCCAACCTGAGGTCATAGACCTCACCGTGGAAGACTGAAGTGGCAAGGGTAATTCGGGCGCTGGGCCTGAAACTGTCCCTTTTCGGCCTCGGACTGGCATCGCGTGGTCTCCCTGCCATAATCAGTCTCGCGCTCCCACGGCGTTGCATCAGCTCGTTCGACTCAGATTCCCTCTATTCCCATCCCTTCCCTATCACTCGCTCTATCATCCATCCACCCTCTTTCCTCCCTTGTTGCTCATTCTCATTTGATCCTTTCCTTGAATCCATGCAAGCGGTCAACGACTATGCCGGTTTCCCGCAAGATGGCCTCTAGGCCACTCAGAGACAGGCCGTCTGTGCTAGCTAGTATGGTCTCGCCTGTATTTAAACCACCTATACTCGTTGCTGAATATCATCGTTGTTTTCCCCTTTTCGTTATCGTTCAACTGCGTGATTCTCGAGGTCAGGCGGCACCCGGGACTCTCGCAAGTCGGACGACTCTCGACTTCTCCTTCGCCCGCTCTCCTCTTTATTGCCTTCGACCCATTCTCGTGATCGCGCTTCCGCGTTCGCACTCTCAGTCCTTGCCTCTCGCTCACTCCCGGTACTGTGACCTGTTTGCTGTTGCATCGGCACTTTGCCATCGCACACGCTTCCGGATCCCGGTCTCTTCTTGGCTTGCTACTCTAACCCCTGCGGAATCGCTCTCCACCTTTGGACTCACGGGACCCTCATGTCCCTACAGCATGCTGCATAATTGTGTGCGCTGGCTGAAAGAGTCTAAGGGTTATCACAGGCAAATGATGGGGCTACAATACCGTTACACATTTGTTGTCCGACTGGCCTGTACCCAAGTTTTGACCGTTTCCCCTAATGTATTTATGAGCCCGTGCAACCTACTATTGATTCGGTATGGTAATCTGATCAGTATCAAAGAGAGTTCAACAGACGCGCTGGGCAGAGTGGCACCATCGCCATTCACGATGTTCGAATTCTGCTAGTGAACATTCAACATAGCCTCATATCTCCTACAGTCTCATGTTGCCTTCTTGGTTGCCTTCATCGTGTTCTTGAAGACATCGTTTGTTATTTTGCCTTGGCTGATCAACATCATGCCTTCATTTCCATCTTGTTTGGTTTTGGTGGCTTTTCTCTCAATCAA
This sequence comes from Lactarius hatsudake, assembly GCA_024734325.1. NCBI lineage: Eukaryota > Fungi > Basidiomycota > Agaricomycetes > Russulales > Russulaceae > Lactarius > Lactarius hatsudake. Next base: position 44,300 of record JANSJP010000012.1, read on the forward strand.
TTGCTACTGCACTAATCAAATAATTACTACCAGACACTGTCACGGTTCTTCTGAACGAATGTGCGCCGTCACGTGTCACATGTCACAGTGCGAACTCAGCAGATGTTCCACCACGTTCCCTTCTTCTCTTTCTCTCTTTCTCCGAGTGTTACGTTCCTTCTGGACGTATCGACCCGACTTGGGTTACTTGTCTGTTTGCTGAGTCTTGAGCACGTCGAAGGTCTTTAGGATCCCGTAGGCAACGGCTAGGGCAATCCACAAGGTGTGACCCACAAGGGTGAAGGCAAGGATGAAGTGGTAGAGGGGAGAAATGGTGAAAGACGAAGTCGGTCCACAACACGACTTATAGTGGAATACGCTGAACCCGCTACGGCTCGCATGTGTACGTAGGGGCAGAAGGGAAGAGTACTGTGGAGGGACGGGTCTCTGAGGTTGCACAGTAGAGCAGAGAGGTGATCAAGCTGTATAGCAATCCCTTGGCCAGACTCTGAGGGGGGGAAGGTATTACACAAGATATCAAAGCTACCGTTCTAAGATGCGTAGCCTACTTTACTTATACTACTTCCAGGGGAGCTTTCAAGCTCAGCCTGAATACCGAATCCTGATACACAGCTGCGAACCCTAATACAAGTAGCCAATGACAATAACGCGCATGGCACAAGTCAGAGATAACAGAGATAAGGGCCTAGAGGTGCCCCACAGTAAAGTCCACAGGAATATGAAGTCATACCAGTCTCGATTTGTACAATCACATGTCAATCACAAGATCAGTCTGGGCACAAGCTCATCCGGCCTCTTCTGGACGATTCTAGGCAGGTCACGTGCCAGGGTCACGTGACGGCCAATCCTTCAGGACCTATTCCCAAGGCTCCTGGTAGCGGTTCTCGTGCGGGGAGGGGGATCGATCGCTCACCGCGCATCTCAAATACACATAGTCTTCTAGCTGCGCCATTGCAGCGTCGATTCTTGCGTCGTCTTGAGGCCACGCCTCGCATTGCCAGTCCCACCAAGGGTCCGTAGGCGTGCACGCGGATTCCACAACGGGGATATCAGCGGTCGGGGACACATCACGTGTCGAGTCACGTGCCGGCAAAGGTGGAATCGTAACACCAAGCCTTATTCATCAACTCGTCATCTACCAGTGTACGTTGATGTCGTTCAGGAACACATCCATGATCGCTGTGCCTGTTGTAGTAGCCTCCAAGTTCAATACACCACGTCCATAGCCACCACTGCGGATTCTTCACAATTCGCTCTCCAGCCTGAGCCGAGTGACCTCCTTTTTGGCTATGAATGGGCACCTGGAGGACCATGGCATACCGTCAATCCAGTAGCTTTCCACCCCTCTTCGATGCCGTACTCTGGGCAGGATCTATCACAGCCACTGACACACTACTACCATCCTAGAAATACGGATGAAGGCCACGCCCCTTCACCATGCATATAATAGGGAATCTCGAACCCACGTGCACGAGCAGAAGCAGGTGCTCCCCTCTCGCAAACAGGTTAATGTCGTCATTGTACATATGTCGTCCCGCACTTATAGTACTGGATCAATTTGCGAAGCAGCCCTCATACCACACCCCATATTTCCAGGCAGTTGGCAGGATGGCAATTTCTGACAGCTTCTCAGGGTCGACGCTACCAGCGCTTCATCCGCATCGGGGTGGCATACCTAGTTTTGCGAGCCATGAGGAGCTTTCACAGCCTGGAAGCCAGTCGGAAATTTATTCTGATCAGAACTTATTCGATGAACCAGATAATTCCCTACCTGTCCCACCTCTGGGCGGTTTCTTCCCACCACCTGATGTCTTGCCTACTGATCTTCTTTTGAATGTCGGTCCAATGACATCTCCACTGCTGGCACCTGTGCCACTGCCCTGCCCTCACCAAATGCAGCATCTATGTCGCTGTTGCCCCTGCACAAATGCAAGGCCTGGTTTCCTCCAAAGCACTGCCGACTACATGTACCAACACTCCATCGCAGAATTTGTCCATCGTAGCGCCCCGCACACCAGCGCATCCCCCTCCTGAAGCTCATACCCACGATTATGATACACCCCCAAAGGTAAGCTTCTGAACTGCTCCTCCCAACTCATCTGTCACGCGTCCACTCACGGAAGTCCTGTCGCACGGCACAGCTCCAACCAGTGCTGCCAGGGTCCAGCAAGGAGAATTATTCCTCTTCATTAAGCCCACTCTCATCACTGCCATCTCGCCCATCTTCTCCGGAACCATTCACAAGCAACAACTGGAGTGCACTGGAGTCAACTTTACTTTACCCTTGTTGGGACGCAAGCGCCTTTGCTCGCCTGTAGCTTCGTGATTTGCAACAAAGAAGTGTGTGGTCACGTGCATTGATGTTCTCTGGGTGTGTCCCGAGCTCCTTTTCTCTACACCCCTGCTACCTTCCCATGCTGTCTGCTAGGTCGATTGGACAACAAAGATGACGACGACGTGAGAGTTTGCAAATGGTTTGTCCCCTTTGAATCCTCTTTCGTCCTTGTCTGATTGCGGACAAGCTGGCATATCGCCCAGGTGAAACGTGTTCGTCTTCCATCGAGCTTGAGGTAACTCTGCCTGTGAATGTGGAGGTATGTCCCTGTCCCATGTTCCTCCTATGTGTTGAAGTCCTGGTGGTTCGAACTCGTCGTCATCGTTCCTTTCAGTCCTTAACGCATGCAGCAATGGATGTGGATGTCTGTGACACCTGAACAAAGAGAAGATGGACTTGAACCCTTGGTGCATCACGGGCCCAACAGGTATTTGAGAAACGCTCTTGAATCCTCTGTTCGTGCATTGCTTACAGGTCAAGACTCAAGAGCGACGTGACATTGGCTTCATGCGTGCCAAAGGTGTATGGGGTGATGAAGTTGATCCTTTTTTGTACTTTCTTTTTCATTTGCTGACTGAATATCGTTACCCCACCTCACACAGGACATCGGAACGCAATATTTGGGAAGACTGGATTCGTAGTGCAACTTTTGCTGTGTGTTGCATTGGCTCACTGAGTGTCGAGTGGGATCATCAGTTTCGAATCCTCAATACGGGTCATAATGTCTGTGAGGGGTAGGTTTTGTTGCCCCTCTCATGATGGCCAAAGCACTCAACGCTGCCGAGCGTGGCCTACTCAGCCCGATATTTGCTGTGGGCAGCACTGGGGCACTAACGCTCATGTTTGATGGCATGCATCTGTTTGCAAGGCTTGATTGGGAGCGTTCGAGGCCCGCACGTGACAACAGGAGGCCGAGCTCAAGAAATGGATTCGCTCTGATGGCGATTGAGGTACATATAACGCCTCCGCTTCCCACTCGAGGTTAATGAATCCTTTCTCTTCTCCATTGTAGGTGGCATTGGCAGAGTCGGATCTAAGAACGCCGTCATCTCTGCGTGCAAGGATCACACAGTTTAGGGAGGCAGGGGTCGGTCCTCTGCATTTTCAGGGGAATCTTGTGCGTCTCCCCCTTCTCATCTGGGTCATCTGCCCTCGAGCGCCACAAATGTACAGCTCGTGGCATGCACAATCTCGTTGCTCACTTGCTGAAGGCAAGCTCCTCAGCTTCCTCAACCCCTGGCTGCACGACGATGGTCCCGTGGCCCTCAATCACACCACATGTGGCTCAAACCCAGGTGCCAATCCTGATAGCTTCTCTGCCTTCACTGGATGGGATCCCGTGAGGCCCGCCAGACTTATTGCCTTTTTTACTCACGATGACTGCTCTGAGCTCCATAGGTCAAGGATCTCTGGGCACCTGACTTTGACCGATTTTTGACATGCCTCATAATTGGGCAGCAGGGCTCATGTTCCGGACTCAACACACAAACTCAGGGCGATACTCAGCAACCCAAGGCCAAGTTTAAACCCTGTAGCCAAAGGCCCCGCTCAGCCCAGGGCAGCGCCTGCTGCTGTTGTTCATGTGTTATCGCATGTCTCTTTGTACTCTGACATTTCCGACTTAGGCATTCCCACCCCATTTTTATGGTGCTCTCCCTTCCCTACTTATGCCATGATTGGACAACAAAGGGGACAACACCATGAAGGTTTGTGAAGAGTTCGTCTGCCATACGCTCCCTTTCGTTTCTCGCTGACCACTGTGAAGCTTTCATGGTGTGCAAGTGAAGCGCGTTTATCTTTGGTTGAACTGGAGGTTTTGCTGCCTGCACATGTAGGGGTATATTTTTTCCCTGCATCTGTTTGCCCCCCTGTCCAACTTGGAGTTATTTTTTCATAGCCGTTTTCAGTTGTTGGCAAATGAAACACCATCTGTTGTTGACCCCTCTTCCCCTGAACACGAGTGTGATGAGTTGCATCGTTCAGTTAGTGGTCCCATTGTTGTTACCTCACACCCAGATGGTGACTCCACTGAGCGCATCAAACACGGGAGTCGAGCAGAGCCGCCGAAGAACTCAAGCGATCATAAACAATGCACAGTGCCCTCACTCGCTCCCGACGAACGGAGGGCTGACATGGCCCAGGCCATCCCCATATCTCCACCATTGCTGCACCCCTGTCCACTGCTAAAGTTAGCGGTCCCACTCCCCCCCTTTTATGTAGTGCTGTTAAGCTGGCACACCGTCCAACAGAAAGGCGTTTCTTTTTTTTCGTTGAGCTGCCAGTCGCTGTCCCCCTACCAGCACGTATAAGGGTATGTTCATTTCCTGTCTGCTTTGAGGTGTTCTGAACAGCCTTGAGGATCAATGCTCATGGCCATCGCATCCCTGGCCTGTGGTGCAAGGGGGTGGACTCGGTATAGCCCAGGTGGGCTAGACAATGATGTACGATGTGGCTTCGAACTGCTTTCATGTGACAAACAAGATGTTCTGTCATTTACATTGGGGGCATTTGAAGAAGCGAGGTACCACACTTCCTCTTCCTATGTTCCTCTGCATGATATTTCTTACAACTCGCGTTGCACAGGGCATCAGAAAGCAGAGGAGAATGCCAGTTGCGATCCCAAACTCCAAACTCCCAGTGCACTTTTCACCATCCACTGCATCATATTGGCTTGCTCACGGTCGTCCGGCCTGCAACCAAATAGATTTTGTAGCCCGTTTCAAACAAACTGTATGAGTTGTACTACTTGACCGATTGTGTCAAGGTCAAGAAACTTCGTTCGGATCTTCACTGCTAGCTATCTGTGACCACACCATGGCATCCGTGTCTGAGTAATCGCACGACAGACTCTACCCTCTCCGCCAAACCTCCTAATGGCCACTTTTTTCGTCCCTATCTTGCCCTCAAAATCTTGCTGTCTCTTTCGTCGTCACATTCCTGTTGCCTTCATCGAATGCTCTATGTCTGAGTCATCCATACCCTTGGAGATCAGGTGAACTACATTCTGGGCTCAGTTGCTGCGTCATCGGTCTCAAGCTTTCCGCCCTATCATCCGCCACCGTTTGTGCATTGAGCTGACCTTGCTGCATCCTATTGACTTTATCCACCTTCCTCCCTGGCCGATCAGTATTGCATCCCCAATTTCTGCCCCAATCCATTTCCCTAGCTTCGCGCCCTTGGTCTTGGGCAAAGGTGTGCTCTCATTCCTCTTAATCTTTGGTTATTCTCTGACCACTCTTTAGTGCACGTCGTCGACACCACCCACATTGCCACTTCAGCCACACATCCTTTCATTCCTCCGCGCCTTCAATGTTGGGATCCTTCATTCCCCACGTTAAGGTTCATTCCGACAATTCAAGAGTCGTCATCAGTGTGGCAGTATCGAGTCCCTACTTCCTTCCTCCAGCTGTGGTCCTACATTTTTGATCTTGTCTCATTGGACCTTCACTCGCTCACTATTCGGGGCCACTTCAAGGGTGTCTCAAAGCTACTCGAATTGATCTATGGAAACAAGCAGACACAGGCCTCGCAAGGTGGAAGCGTTGGAGGTTGCGATGCTGGCAGGCTTTTTTTATTTATTTAGAGTTGTAGTCTGCACGGAATTGATTTGCTTCCCAAATGATATTACAGTGAATTGATACAGTACTAGTACACCAAGTTGTGATCACAACTGAGCACCATTATGTAAAAAGTGTAATTTTGACAATTATGACCTGACTAGGCCTGACGATGACAGATGACTCAATGACTCCTTGTCCGGCCTGGTTGCACTTGTGCTGCCGGTGTGTGACATGTGACCGCTGACTCATTCCGACTTTTCCGCTTTGAGAGGGTCACATGTTCTCGCTCACTATGTCCGTTGTTGCCACAATTCCAAAAAAAAAAACCCCTCTTTCCATACTCTGCTGGCCCCCCATCTTTATGCGACATTGCATCTTTTTCCTACTCCCTGGGATGACCCTTGACTCATGCGTTCATTATTAGTCCTTGTCCTGCAGGCCGAGACCATGAGGCGATGCTCTCACTCTCCTCCTCCACCATTGCCCTTTGAAGACCTTAGGCTGCCCCTTGGGGTGAGCTGCGTTCAGGAGCCATTGGCACTGGCACGTGCGTTTGCTGGGTCAAAGCTCACTGTGGCCAGTCTTGCCGCCCTTTGAGGGCAAACCGTCACTACTCGCCGTCTGGAGATGGTCAATCCTGGCTTGTTGAAGCCAGGGAAGAGGAAGGTGGGGCAAGGCAGGAGTGGCAGCCTCTCGAGTCCTGGGCGTAGCATGGGTCCATCTGCTCTCTCTGGGATTTTGGGGTGAGTGCTAGCACCGTCCTTACTGTCAGGCATTTCTGACCTCTTCTTCACTAGACCTCGTCCGACGACCCTGACATGCAGGCTGGAGACCATGGGGCGATGTTCCCACCCTCCTCCTCTGCCATTGCCCTTTGAAGACCTTAAGCCGCCCCTTGGGGTGAGCCGTGTTCAGGAGCCATTGGCACTGGCGGTTGCATTTGCTGGGTTGAAGCTCACTGTGGCCAGTCTGGCTGCCCTTTGAGGGCAAACTGTCACCACTCGCTGTCTGGAGCGATCAATCCTGGCTTGTTGAAGCCAGGGAAGAGGAAGGCGGGCCAAGGCGGGAGTGGCAAGCCTCTCAAGTCCTGGGCATAGTGCTGGTCCATCTGCTCGCCTTTGCGGGGTTTGAGGTGAGTGCCTTCACCATCTTCACACCGTCATGCATTTCTGACATCTCCCTCTCTAGACATCGCTTGGCGACCCTCATCTGGGGACGATGGGGTGATGCTCCCTCCTCTGCCATTGCCCTCTGACAACCTCAGGCCATCCCCTTGGGATGAGCTGCGCTCAGGAATCTCGATCTAAGGGGCTTTATATTTATGGAGGTCAGGTGGAGATTCTCAACCAACCAGAGGATTTGAAGGCGAGTAAATACTGCTGCATGGACCGTGGTTTCCATTTTTTAACTTAGCCTAGACTTTCGTCATGGCCACACACAAAGTGTTGAAGGCCAAGGTGTATTCAATGTACGTTATTTCGCCCACTGACAAGTTCAAGTAGTTACCGGCTGGCGTGTTAAAAGCATCGAGGTGACATTGACATTGCATTAGATTACGGGCATCAAGTTGGACAGGGCTCAGATGCCTTGAAACAATACCTCAACACCCTGCCACTTCCTCAGAAATGGACCCCATTGGTTATTGGTTGAAGCAACGGAAGGTAGGGGAGGCCATAGCAAATGTATCTGTTTTGGCGGTCGCACAAATGGCCTATGACTACAGCCCACCTCTCACACAATCTCACGCCATCTCGTTATGTTCACTGCTGTGGTCTTAGGTATGGCGAAGGGGACCACCAGAGCCTACCTCAGCTAGGATACGGTCGCGGTTGTCGCCTGCCTACTTCAATGCTGAGGGTCAGGCGACCAAGGACACTGACACCATTGCAGGCCTTCAGATCCCCCTCGTTATCGACAGGCTTGGAGTGGCTACCATTGACAGGAGGTCTAAGTCTGAGTCTGATTCAGGTCCATTTTCTCGCGCTATCACTGATATCCTCAGGCTGACGCAAACAGGTTCAAACTTTAACTCCCTCTACCAGTCGCCGCCTCACTTGTCTCGCTCACCTTACACGTTGATCCATTCATTCTCATGGCGCTTATCATTGTCCGGAATGGCCTCTACCGTGCAATAAAAGACAGCAGAGCATCGTGGAAAGGCGCGTTTGAGCGCACTTTTTAAGGAAGAAGCTCAGGGAACAGATTGTAAAGTTCGCCTTCATGAGGTGAGTTATGCACCGTTAACGCCGCCTGGTAGGCTGGCACAGCGAAAGTGGTGCAGCTGATTGGGGCAGTCATGTTATGGTTGACTTCATACGCAAGCCCACATCCATGTGACGAGTCGTCACACCACATACCATATACGGAGGTAAGTTCATCAGATTGTATTTATACTGATATTTATCAGGAAGAATATAGGCTAGGATAGGATGACGGCGTCGTCGTGCGACTCGCTGCTTTAGAGTAAATATAGGACATACTATTCTTGTCTTTTGTTCCTTTAATTGACCTTATCTTATGCTTTTGTAGTCTCGGAAAACCCGAAAGAATCCCCCCATTCGTTGCAGTTCTTCCCGTTGCATCGCTGTGGCTTTACTGTTGCCATTGTGATTGGAGTCATGTGGGTCGCATTGGCAGAGCACTCCGGCAGCGGCAGAGGCACCCTCATCAGCGCCAGCAAGCACCACAAATGGCGAAATTATTCAAAGTGACTCCTTGAGTAACTCAGCAAAGTACTCGCCGATCAAATGCCCGTGGCATGCCAACCCACAAGCATACAAATCATCCATTCTTGAACACGGGGCCAGGATACAACTCACAGGGGTCGGCGACTGAGCCGTGCAAGTTGTGCTCAGTGCGCAGATGTGTCGGCGTCCAGTTCAGTTTTCCATGCCGCATCCCACAACCGCAGCATGCAAACCGTCATTCTTGAACACGATGGTCTTGGTATCGGATCGTCAACATGTGACTTAGTTGACAACATCTTGGACTTGTTTTCGATCTACCACGGCGTTGCACCAACAGCAACAGCCCCACCCACTGGGACATCTATCGATACCGTTTTGTTTTTCCCCCCATTGCTTATTTTCGCTCTTGCCATTTCTTATTACCCACCAATGTCGACACTGATTGCCTTGCCAAGCCCACCTTTTGTAGGCCACGCGTCTTTGCGCCCCCTTCCATCCCACACCGTTCGTCGGCTGCCTCAGCCATGCCACCCTTGGTCACTAATAGTGGTGCAGACCACATTGTCATATTTTCACCGCTAACTGCCCCTGGCGTTAGTGTGTGCACAGACCTGTCGCCAGCTGTGACGCAGCTCGGCCCCCCTGCGTCACTCATGTCCAGAGGCAACATCTCATTGACATTACAGCTAAGTTTTTTTTTTTTTTGGTTTGTTTTCTTGTTGACTTTGTGTCTACTCGTAGGCCTCGACATAGGACTACAGTGGCAAGCATCGAGGTGACAACTGCAATGACTTCAACAGGGCGATCTGACAACGACAACAATAACTGTGACCACGACAGGTGACGATGATGCAACGAGGCAACTGTGACGATGGTGACAGGACAACTATGATGAAGCAACCAAGACGATGGCGATGGGGTGACCACACCATGAGGCAATGGCAGTGACAGCGAGGTGCCACTAGCAACGACAACTCTGACAACGATGATGATGACTGAGGGACCTATTACGGTAACACAATGAACCATTCGACCTCATGCAAGTCCTTTTGGGCATTCTCAAAATCCTTCGCTCCATCCTTCTTGACTTACCCTGGTGTTGACGGGCATGAAGATTGGCGCATCTACTGAATGAGTAAGCTTGGGAGGGCCGGTGTCTATTCTACATACGGGTAGGCTTCTCAATGTGAGACACTGTATACCCCCTAAGGTTCCTTTGTTTTCCCCGTTCGCCATCTTCTCCGGTCCATCACCTTCACTCAGCCTCCACTCCGAGTCCACAGGGATATTCAAAGTCAGCAAGGTCAACACAGTGAACCTCCCCCATTACTGCTCCAAGGCAGCCGGGATCACGCTACTGCCCTGACTGCACCCGTCCAGACACCACTAACCCCGCCGCCGCCATCTTCAGCAACCGCTACGTCACCAACACTGGCTGTAAGTTTTTCGAAACCACCCACCCAGCTGCCTTCTGCGCTATTCATTGACCCTCAGCTACATAGCTGTTCTGGAACAACAGTCGCTGACAACACACAAACGATGACAACGCGACTATGGTGGGGCATCAATGACGATGGCAGCAAGGTGCAATACTGTAACGCCACCACAGGGGCGTTAGGTACGACGTGTACCACGTTAAGCCAATGGGATCGGAAGAGCGCGAGTCGATTAAGACTCAGTTCGGTGATGCACAAGTATCGCTCGGTTTCCCTGGAACCAAGGATAATAGTAGGAAGACAGGGCTCAAGTGCAAAGGTGAGCGAAAGCGTGGACTCAAGCGCAGAGGCGAGTCAAAGGTCATTCATGAGGCAAAGACAATGTGGTATTACACAAGAAGTCAAGTCTACCGTACAAGCTAGGTAAGGCGTGACTTATATGTTGATAAGTGACCTGTGCGCACTTAGCGGCTCAATGGACACGCAGATAACGGACTGCTTTAGATTAGATATACAGGACTTGTAGATTAGATTATTTTGATCTTTACAATCTCGGACTTCTTGTATTCTCTTATCTATGACATCACACATGTACATGACATCATGGACCACTCTGGATTGGCCTTGTACTTCGTCTATGTACTTTCCTTTGTTCTTATCTTTATTGTGATGTCACTATGATATCATAGTCTGGACTCTTCTTGTTCTTTACGCCTTGTTCCCTTTGTAGTCCACTCCTTTGTCCGTGTACAGAACAATGCGTCTTGTATTTACTGTGACCTGCTGTTACCAGCGTCACCCTCTGTAGCAGTATAAGTAGAGTACTTTGTACGCTCCTGGTCCACATCAGTTCTCATCTGTTGTGTGCCAGGTATGTCTCCTCTTCTCCAAATGTAACATCAGTTCTCATCTGTTGTGTGCCAGACACTACCTCTGCTTCACTTGCAAGATCCTACTCTGTTGCTGCTTCCAGTCACCTTCTATATCTCACCACAGTCTCCCTTGTCACTGTGAGTATAGTCCTCTATGTGCACTGTTCATCAGGTTATGGGCCCTGGTGCCCAAGCCACTCCACTTGGCTGGTCACTGTGTTCTTAGGATCACACACCAGGTCAAGGTCTGTCTGGGGCCTCACCAGCCTTGCCCAAGGCAGTTGACACTGGGGCGCCAGTAGTCACTGCTGAGGAACCTCCTGTATACATGTACTGCCCAGTAGTCCTACTTTCATCCCTACTGTTTTCCTAGCCCCTGCGCTATGCGCAAGGAGATTGGATCTGGCAGCCCCATAATCCATATCCAGGTGTGCATGGCCCACTGGGCTGTGTATTGTGGAGCTTAGTGCCAGCTGTCTCTGGTGCTCCACACTGGGCGCAGGATCTCCTCACCATGGGAGTGTAAAACCTGGTTCAGACTCTGGGGGGTGTTCACCACTATGGTGTTCTGCAGCCAGATACCTGCCTTGTAGCGGCAATGGGAAAGGATTCAGTAAAGCCACTTGTGGCGATGAGGCAACCAATAGGCCGAGGAGGCTGAGGTAGACAGCCTTGGGCTCTGAAAGCATTCCCTTCATTTCCCCCTGACGCAAACTGGTGAAGCTGTGTCTTAGACACATCCTGGCAGGCAGCTAGCTTCCAGTATGGCAAAGGGATTCCTCCATCCTGGGCCTAGCCCTTGTATCACTGGCATACCATCAGGAGGCAGGACGCGTTAGGGTTCTGGCCTTACAGATTCACAGACAGGAGTGGTTACCCCCATCCCATCTTGCAACTGTTATGAAGCACTATCGCTGACTGCTCCTCGGCGATAGATAAATCATCCCTATGGCATCTTCTAACAACTCTTCTCGTGCTGCCTCGCCCACTGGTGCTGCCACCACTGGTGCGGCTGCAGGCGCCACAGCAGGCGGTTCACTGCCACCTGCTACTGGGTCCACACCCTCCTCGCGTATCTCAAACGTGTACGGCAACTCCTTCGGCATGCCCTCGGGCATCCATCTTACTAGATTTGACGGGTCAAACTGGAATGAGTGGTCTGGGACCCTGGAGGCTATCCTCACGCTGCATGAAGCTGAGGACGTGTTTTACCTCCAGGTCCCACCCTCAGGAGTCACTGCAGATGAGTGGGACTCTGTCCAGCGTCGGGCCAAGGCGTACCTCCGCCTCTATCTCAAACCCGACGTCTACTCCCTCATTGCCGACCCTCTTGTCTACCCCACCTTCAAGTCGAAGTGGGACAAGCTGAAGGATGTCTATGCTGGTGCTAGCGGCAGCACCACCATCTTCAATCTGTGGATCCAATTAACCCAAGCCCGCCTCGACGACTCCGCACCTATGGCCTCTCAGTTGGCCAAGCTCAATGAGCTGCGGGTCGGCCTTTCCAACGCACAGATGGGTGTCACTGACACCCAATTCTGTCTCATACTCCTCCACGCCCTGCCAGCCTCCTATGAGGTCCTGGCCTCTACCATCCTTGCCAGTGGCGCCCCCTCCAAACTCAAGCACGCTGAAATAATTGCGCGCATCGTCTCGGAGGAAGCGCGCCGCACTGGCCCTTCTGGCTCCTCACTCAATAAGGCTGCCCCCATTAAGCCCACTAGCAGTGGCCGTAAGAAGAAAGACCATTCTCAACTTACGTGCCATTATTGTAACAAAAAGGGGCATATCAAGCCTGATTGTAGGCAGAGGAAGAAGGATGAAGCTGCGGGGAAGCTTAAGGACACTGGCAACAAGGCTGCCAACTCTCATGTATTAGTACCAACCACCGCCTCCATTAAGGAGGTCGATGACGAACCCGCCATTAACTGGGCGGACAATGCAGTTGGTGTTGCCTTGTATGCTGCCTCGCATGTGCGTTGGATGATGGACAGTGGTGCCACACACCACATCACACCACATCGGTCTGATTTCAAGGACTACACTCCTTGCAAGGGCGCTGTGCGCCTGGGTGATAAGTCCACAATCGACCAAGTTGGTGTAGGCTCCGTCGTCTTCACTACGAGCCAGGGCATTCCTATCACCCTCAGTAATGTGCTACACCTTCCACAGGTGAAGACACGCTTCTTGTCAACGCGTGCCTTAGCACAAAAGGGTGCGGAAGTGGCCTTTGACAGTGGCTCATTTAAAATATCTGTCAGTAAGAAATGTGTAGCTGTTGGCTACTTGGAGGACAACCTTTACTGGTTGGACGCTTCAAGCATTGGCCTAAATGCTCACGTCAAAAGTGCTGCCACCACTCTTGATATCTGGCATCAGCGCATGGGACACATCTCCCCTGCTGCTCTTAAGTCGTACGGTCCCTCTGCCACTACTGGCATGGACATTGACAGCTCTACTACGCACACTGCTGTGTGTCGTGGGTGCGAGTTAGGCAAATCCACTCGCCAACCCTTCTCTGCGTCCTCCACCAAGAGGACAACCCGTATCTTTGAGATTGTACACAGTGACCTCGCCGGTCCAATGCAAACTCAGTCCCTACAAGGCTCCGCGTACACCGCCACCTTCATAGACGACCACTCCAAACATGCAGTGGTGTACTTCATTAAGTCGAAGGATCAGTTTGTGAAAGCGCTGCAGATGTATTTGGCCTGGGGTGAAACCCAGACGTCCCATAAACTGCGCGCACTCCACTCTGACCACGGAGGCGAGTACATGGCAAGCCAAGTACAGGACATTCTCAAGCAGAGAGGGATAGAGCATCACCTTACGATGCCAGGTTCACCACAGTCGAACGGGAAAGCCGAGCGGTTTAACCGCACCATTACGGATAAGGCAATGGCCATGCTGCATACAGCAGGCATGTCTAAAGGCTTCTGGGAGCATGCTATGAGCACTGCGGTACACATTTATAACCGCTCTCCCACCCGTACACTCAAGTGGCGCACACCTTATGAGCTCTGGTACTCTGGCAAGGTACCAGATGTCTCACATTTACGCGTCTTTGGATGCAAGGGGTACATGCATGTACCCGCTGATAAGCGTCGCAAATTGGATGCGAAGGCTATTGAAGTCACGCTTATTGGGTTTGAGCCTGAATCTAAGGGCTATAAGCTCTGGGACCGCCAAACCCGCTCTGTCCGTTTGTCCAGGGATGTGACATTCGACAAGAGTAGCTTCCCGTCCCTCCAGGGTGTTGAGCCACACCCACAACCTTCTCAAGTGGCCTCACAGCCACTACCTCCACCAGTGATTGCCGTACCTAGCACGTCGGCGTTACCACCACAGCGAGCACCCTCCCCTGCACACTCAGACAGTAGTGAAGAGGAGGATGTTGAAGACATTCTAGACCCTAAAAAAGAGCGTCCCCACACGCCACCACCACCTGCACCACCCACTCTTCCTGTTACTCCTAAGCGTGAGCAGCCCACTCCCACTTCGCCACCACCGCGTCAAAGCGCAACGCGCATTATGCGCCATGTCCCTCCTCCCTCCCCAGACATGCCGGGAGGTTTTGAGGACCGTGCACAGCGTAGTCAGCTGTTGCGCGAGATGGACAATGTGCCTAGACGCTCTGCCCGTGCACCTGTGCCCAACCCCCGCTACTTCTCAGCGGATAATGTGGCCATGCGCAGCAGACGGTTGGGATATGCGGAGCTATTGGCTGCAGCTTACATAGGAAGAGATCCTGCATCCTACACAGAGGCCATGCGGTCCGTGGATGCAGATGAGTGGACTAAGGCGTGCCAGTATGAAATGGACGCACTTGCCCATAATGGGACCTGGGAGTTAGTAGATCTCCCGCCTAATCGCAAGGCAGTAAAATCCAAATGGGTCTTCAAGCTCAAAGCGGATGGCCGCTACAGAGCTCGCTTGGTGGCTAAGGGATTTACGCAGATCCCTGGCATAGATTTTGATGAAACCTTCTCTCCCGTCGCACGATTTGAGTCGCTACGATTACTTCTAGCGTTGGCCGCGCTGGAGGACTGGCACATCCATCAGATGGATGTCAAGTCTGCTTTTCTCAATGGCGTGCTTGATGAGGAGATTTACATGGAGCAACCACAAGGGTTCATCACCACTGGTGCAGAGACGAAGGTGTGTCGCCTAGTCAAGGCGATATATGGTCTCAAACAAGCCTCCCGTGCATGGAACTTGCAATTCCATGGAGTGTTACTTGCACTCGGCTTTAAGCGGACGTTTGCCGATGCCGGCGTATATGTGTTGCCTCAACGAGAGGGGGATGGACCACTCTTCATTATCGTTTACGTTGACGACATCACTATATTGGGTGCCTCTTTGGAAAGGATTAAGCGTTTGAAGTCAGATCTCTCTGAACGCTATGAGATGACAGATCTCGGGGAGATAGAGTCCTATCTTGGTATGCGTATTATGCGCGACCGCTCCCTTAGACGCATTGAAATAGATCAGTCTGGCTATGTCAAGGATGTCCTTAAACGCTTTGGCATGTCTGATGCCACTCCACACTCCACACCCTTGCCCGCTGGTGCTGACGAGCACCTTCATAAATATACAGGTCAGGCTACTGCCTCTGACATTACGCACTACCAGTCACTCATTGGTAGTCTGCTGTACGTTCAGATTGGTACTAGACCGGACATTTCCTTCGCTGTTTCACGACTGGCGCAGTATGCAGCGAATCCTTCACCTCAACATCTGCGGCTTGCGCAATATGTTCTGGCTTACTTAGTAGGCACTGTGGACATGCGGATAGTCTACGATGGCGCCAGTGGAGATGGCCTTCATGGCTACTCTGATTCTTCCCTGGGTGACCAGGTTGACGACAGACACTCCACTTCGGGTTATGTGTTCCTTTTAGCCAATGGTGCAATAAGCTGGTCTTCGCGAAAGCAAAAGACAGTGGCCCAAAACACTACAGAGGCAGAATACATGGCCATGACCGATGCGGCCAACCAAGCCGCTTGGTATCAGAGCTTCCTTGCGGAACTCGGGTACGAGGTCGACGACCCCATCCCACTACATGGTGACAACAAGGGTGCCATTGACTTGGCCTTGAACCCTGTCACTGGAAGGCGATCAAAGCACATTGCCATTAGGCATCATGTCATAAGGGAGTACATCGAAAAGGGGACCATCACCCTTATTAGAACCCCTACTGCGGAAATGGTTGCGGACGGCTTCACCAAGTCGCTTGCGCGTGTCCTACTGCAGCAACACAATATTGACATGGGCTTGTGCTAGTCCCAGATTGCTGATCACGGGGAGATGTTGATAAGTGACCTGTGCGCACTTAGTGGCTCAATGGACACGCAGATAACGGACTGCTTTAGATTAGATATACAGGACTTGTAGATTAGATTATTTTGATCTTTACAATCTCGGACTTCTTGTATTCTCTTATCTATGACATCACACATGTACATGACATCATGGACCACTCTGGATTGGCCTTGTACTTCGTCTATGTACTTTCCTTTGTTCTTATCTTTATTGTGATGTCACTATGATATCATAGTCTGGACTCTTCTTGTTCTTTACGCCTTGTTCCCTTTGTAGTCCACTCCTTTGTCCGTGTACAGAACAATGCGTCTTGTATTTACTGTGACCTGCTGTTACCAGCGTCACCCTCTGTAGCAGTATAAGTAGAGTACTTTGTACGCTCCTGGTCCACATCAGTTCTCATCTGTTGTGTGCCAGGTATGTCTCCTCTTCTCCAAATGTAACATCAGTTCTCATCTGTTGTGTGCCAGACACTACCTCTGCTTCACTTGCAAGATCCTACTCTGTTGCTGCTTCCAGTCACCTTCTATATCTCACCACAGTCTCCCTTGTCACTGTGAGTATAGTCCTCTATGTGCACTGTTCATCATTATATACTGTTACAGGATGTTTGCGAAGAGCAAACATATGGCGCGATCATGAGTCAAGGGTCCTGAAGTGTAAACAAAGGGAGGAATCGTATATGGTATAAGTGAATCCCGCAGGGTCACGCGCACCTCAGAAATGGTCAGTGGATGGAAAGAAGCGTAAAACGACCAACCCTATTGCCGAGGCGTAAGGTGCGAGATAAGAGTCAGGAAGCGCAAGTCATCGGATCGTATCGTAATTGTACAACCAAGTCAGTGAGTAAAATTGTAACAAATACAGTGACGGTGACAAGGTGGCAACCCCTCTCGTCGCTCTCACCAGCGGTGACAGCAAACTCGTGCAGCCCATTCAGCGTGTGGATCATTCCTCAAGAGACTTCCATTTGATTGTCACACCCACCCTCGTCCGCTCGTGCATTTTTTGGAACTGGAATCGCAAAGCCTTGGTCATTACGAGGAAATGCTACCTCAGTAAAGCATCTTCAGTAGGACCGGCGATCACCAAGTTATGCCAAGATGTCTTATATACCCTTATGGAGTTTCCTACGAACAGCAATTTGGAGCTTAGTCTCGCTTTCATCAAGGATACGGTGTTAGGCCCGACACCCCCTTGTCATTTCTCCTGGCATACTTTGTCAGATGTATGCCAATGCCCAGCACCTCAACCGACCCCACATAGCCACTAGCCTTTTCGCATAGCACCGAGTTGGCAGTAAGTCCAGCAGGCTCTCCCCTCCCTTCCCTCTCATTCCATCTCAGCTTGCATAGACATGCGCATTTTTATTTTTGCAGATGACTCTATATTTCCAGCCGCCCCCTTCCGCCTCTAGGCGATCCCCATGGCGTAGGCAGTTCGTTGGACCAGCGCAGCATTGCGCAGTTCTACTTGTTCCCCCTACCGTCCTCCATTCTCTCCCTCCCACCATCGTTGCTTGCAGGGTACCGTAAGCATCACATGCCTGCTCTCGACAGGCTCGAGCTTGCCTGAGACCGAGTCTAGCCCTACCCTCAATCCAGGCTCGGCTCTTCTCCTGAGCATGCAAGTGTCAAGGCACACGTTATCTGAGCTTTTGTTGTTGCATTGTCCTGTTCACCGTCTGACCACCGTTTAGGCACCTGCGTAATATCGAGCAATCTAAGAGGTAGGTGTACAGTATAGTGCACCTTCCTTCAACCCCCATATTCTGTACAGCCTTCTATCATACGGACGGTGGGTGGTTCCCTTAGTCGTTATATTTTAGATACCCATTTTTGTGAGTCGATCTACAGCAATACAGTGATAACATCTGGTAATTGAACGTGGTAATTGAGAAAAATTGATCTACCAATCACCTTGCTTGACAAAGCATATGGCAGGTCGAAGTTCTGTGCATTTCAACCACACCATCAAATAAAACCAAAACAGGATAAACAGAGTCTTCATGGTCATGCAGACCACCAGAAAAAAGAAAATAAGAGAAAGAGTGTTCACTCGCATGCCCTTCCAGTTTCTTCACGTGACTGGGGGTTGAACATTGTTGGAAAATTCAGGAATGGGTTTATAATGGTTTATAACATTCACGCTTGCTAATATGACTTATAATGTTCTGTAATATTTTGGGTACCATTATAAATAGACCTTTATAGGGGTTTATGGTTCGATTACGGTCACATTTGATTATGTAACATTTTCTTATATTATTATAAGGTCCTTACAATGATATCATAACATGAATCGATTATAAGGTGCTACGGAATTTTGGGACAAAGGACAGTTGATGTGGTCATTCGCATGGTGTCTTACTTTGTATGTTTACGAGTCATGGGAACGGCGTCGCACATGTTTACAAGTAATGGTTTGGCTTTCATGTTTTCCGGGTTCTCATGTAATTCCCACTTTGTACTGTACAAGACCTTGACAAGCAAGGTGACTGGTGCACTCCATATTGATCAGCTGGATCGATATCGGTGACTACGTGATGAAACAAGAGCGCACCTGCCCAGTAACAATGATACACAGGAAATTGGAAAGTGCCAAATATATAGGTTGTGTTGGCTTGCGATGGATGGTGGAATTTGTTGAAGTGTGGTGTGAGTTCATGTGCAAGTTACTTCGGCATCAGCGTCAGGCAATCTGTTCGTGTCACTCATTGTTGCATACCGAGAGTGCACTGGCGGCGTGCAGTGAGAAAAGTTGAGACACGAGCGTGGCTCGTAAGACACTCGTTTGTATGGATACACAATCCCGCGATTTAGTTTAGTCACAGTTAGAGATGATCGATTCTAACAGAGTGCAGGGCCGCAGGCCCAGTGTCCGCACTTCTATTTCACGTATTTTTTTTACGATGTACTGTACTTAAGACGCATAGTGTATGCCTGGTGCCCCATTCGTTTACGCTGCATTTGGAGTGCCAGGTAGACAATGTTGTTGTTCTATTTCATACAATTTGTGCATTTGGTGTGCCAGAACCTCCCTAGCGTGCCGCACTTCATCAAGATTATCCTATTGCACAATGTTTTGGCGTTATTCAAAAGATTGTATGGGGAACTTGCACTTACAATGCAGTTGCGACCACCAAGAACACATATCTGGGGGACGATCACTAGTGGTGGTATGAGAGTCGGGAGGCTCATGCCGAAATAATATATCATCTGAGCATTGTTTCTGGTCACACTCGGGCTGACAAACACCATCAAGACCTTCCTGAATTTGCCAATGGGTCGAAGCATTGCGTCAATTAGCCCACCAACATTACTACCAGCGTTCCCAAGCTGGCACTACGGGTGCAGCTATTGCTGCAGTGGTTCCCAAACATTGAAGCGTGACCCTAGGGATTTAAAAGGTCAGTCGGTGTGACTGTGTGGATGGCAGAAGCAGCTCTTCCCTCTCATAGTGCCAGTCGGTGTACGAACACCAGAGAATTCGCCAGCTATGTTCATTCGAAGCTAGTCAGAGGGTGTGCTGCCATGTCATTAAATGCAGCAAACCTCCAGACCTGGGTGGAGGTACCTGGTGTAGTCCAAGCTGATTATCGCTCACATCATCGCGAAGCCGGCAATGGCCACTCCAAAAGTGAGAGCCCGTGACACAGTGGTAGGCAGTGCTGCTGGCGCGTTGGCAAAGTGCTTGCCACTGACGCATGTGGCAAGAGGAAGACCAGGGCAACAGGGACCCAAATTATTCGCTCAAACCTGCAAAAGGCTTAGTAAGAGAGGGCTAAGCAACATCCAGAGTGAGTGAGTGACGACAGCACGTACCAGCTAAGAATTTTAGAGTCTACAGAAAGATATATCTATGGAATCAAGTATACATGAGATCTGTGATGGTCATGACAAAAAGAGAGATCACTGAGATGGTTACGATCCCGGCACTAGCAGGGCTTTTGTATGACTAGGTGTCGACTTTGTCGACTTCGACCTTGCTTGTTCTGGTTTTGGTTCTTTTGTGGGTGTGGATTTGTAAGTGGACCATATTTGTACGTGGACAGAAGGTGGTTTGGTTGTGTACAAGTTTTTTACTACGAGGGTAGCTCGGTGTACAAGTGACATGTCTTTTCTTCCTGTTATGTCTCCTGCAGTTTGCGCTGTTATGTTTTCCTCTTTTTTGTGCGTTGCTTGCATACAGTGAGTGGAATATAGAAAGCGTGGGGAGGGAAGAGTTACAGTAGATAGACGGAATCAGTACAAGTATGCAGTATCCAATCATCATACTCGAAAAAAATACCATGGTGGGAACGGGAACAGGAGCGAGACCGAAAACAAGACCTGGAGTGCCAAAGCCAATAGCGGTTAGGACAATAGAGGAATTTAAACCAAGGCCATAGAAAGCAATCTAGACTCACACATATCAGCAAAGGGTAATTGAGGCATAGAAAAAAGGGGCATACGCCGAGGGCAAACCAAGAATATGCAGCACCAAAGAGGACCTTGAAGTTCTCCCATTTGCCAGGGTGCTCGAGGAAGTTGCAGTGATTGGCCTTGGGTGCTTGTACACGCTGGACAGCTGCGTCGGGGTCGACATAAAACTGGCCAATGGTGGGAACTGTAGCGGTGCGACTGTCACGCTACATCAAGCCAAGGTGAAGGTAAAGTTGAACTGAACTGGTGACACACCCAACTTAATGCGGAGACAAGTCACGCGCTAGATGTGCAGTCGACATGGAGAACGTGAAACGTGGGAGGCTTTATACAAGCCTTTAATCACAAGTATCACACGGTGGCACACTGAGTGGAGAACCAAGAGGACAAGTTAGATTGATGGAGTATGGAGAATACAAAGGAATGCACACCTGAGTGGAGAACCAAGAGGACAAGTTGGTTCCACTCAGGACGCTACAGGAGGGTTTATATACACTACTACAGCTGAGCTTGAACTGAGTCCGAACACTATTACTAAGTGTACAGTAAGACTCCTTGACTCAGGAGCTGACGCATTGTGTCTATTAATAGCGCGTCTTATTGTGCTGACTGATGCACATGTCATCGCGCTTATGAGTGGCTCCACTTGCTGAGTAAAACCTAATACAGCGAGTAAGCGTATACTACTAATCGTGACGTATGTATGTTCTAGATCCTTCTAGAGTCTTCCATCTCCTTTCATCCAATCAGAACTAACTAAGTGTATAAAGGACTCTTGTCCCACGTTCACATGCACATGGGTGGCAGCCCGTGTGACTAACTTGTATCAGTACTTCAGCCCTTTATATCTTCGCCAAATAAATGCATAAAAATACGCAAGAATAAGGGGAAAATAATACGCGTCCGTGACAGGAACGTTGTCGATGTCTTGGGTAGCCTGCTTAACATTGTGCTCGATGTCCATGGTGAAACGAGGTTTTTCTGGGATGGTGAGACGGAAGTAGAGAGCGACGACACCAGGAAGACAACCAAGACCAATGAGAAGACACCAGTGGCGGTAGTCCACATGCTTGAGGTTATTGAAATCGTCGTTGATAATCTTATTTTTGAAGGCAGCCACAACAATGGTTTGAAACGAGAGCAGTGGCTGAAAATTGGAACCCTTGAGGAGGCATGCAAAATGATTAGGTGATACGACTCACCCAGGGCATGTAAAGGCAGTCATGACGCAACCACGGGTCCTTGTGGCGGCAAACTTGGACAAGATGATGGCACTCAGAGGACGACCACCTCCAATACCTATGCCCATGAGGAACCGCCAACAGATGAGAGCACTGATAATGCTGACAGTGGGGCCATGACCGCTGATCACTTGACCGAACATGCCAACGATGATGATCATAAGTTTGACACCATCTATGAGGACCAGCAAGCGCAAACCAGTAATAGAAACGTACACATGCACTTATGTCCAAAGACGTCGGCGAGCCAACCAAAGAGTAGTTGACCAAAGAGGGTACCAATGGGTGTTGCAACCTTGACGCCGAGGTCTTGATTCAGCATGGGATCTTGTGTAAACATCTGGGCACTGGCAAAAATATGAAACACTTTTCAGTGAACGATAAGATAATGGTCCTTGCACCACTTACACATCAGTGAAGACACCAGCACCAGCGACACAGATGACTTTGAGATGGAACCAACTGCAAAACGAGTAGTTGGCACGAGGAAAATGGTAGGACCAAAAAAACTAACGAGAAATTGGCACCATCAATGTGGGCAAGGGCAACCCTTCTGCGTTCGTCGAGATTATCAACACGAGGGGTCCACTCAACAACACTCTGAAGAGAGCCGACGTCCTTCTCAGTGTGGGTCTCAACGTTGGGCCAGCTTGACATCTCCAAAGGGATAGAAGAGATGGGTGATGCGACGAGCCTGATGTTGAGGGACAAAGACGACACGATGCGAGGCGCAGCCTGGGTACGAAGGGCAGGGGAGCGTCCTGCAAGGCGAATATGTGCGGCGACGGTCCATGAGTGATGGACAGTAGAACGATAGAGGCACTAGGGTACAATTGCCACTTGAACAAGATATTACACGAACACGACCTTCGTAGAAATAAGGTCGACCAATTCCCTGTCTATGGCAACACATTGACACACCTTTTGTCATGGTGTAGGCAACCCAGTGCGTAGTGCCGATAGTTGTGCTGGGTGAAGTTAGAGTCAACTCTGACCAGAGCAATCGCCACCAATTTCACAACATCACAAGATGTGAATATTGTCCAGCAGTTGTGAAACATCCACGATGATCATCTGCGGCTGGGAGCTAAAGCTGACGGACCAAAGTCAAAGCAGGTTGGTTATCTTACATGGGACTGGACTAGCCTGGGGTAGGGTCATGAGCCATGGTTGTGACCACCTTACACGGACCTGGTAAAATTTCCTTTTCTCACTAAGCTTGGCCTGTAGATGTATGAAAGAGAAGAGTGGGGTCGCAGACTTGCTTGCGAATTGCAGTCCATTGACAGACAATGATTACATAGACGATTACATAAAAGGGGTTCGGTTTGTCATTGGAAGCGAGGTGATATTTTCGCAAAGCAACCATTATCAGATTTATTATGACTATCAAGTGAGTAAAACACAAATCCAAAAAATTGTAAACAAGGTAAGTTCTAGGGCTGTGCGCTGTTGGTAGCAGGTCAACAAGGCATGGCCATACTGAATAGATCCGAAATTTTACCTCTGGGATTGCTCAATGGTACGACACGAGTGCCCAGACAGCCATCTGACGGTGAATGAGACCATGGGACAAAACAAAGCTCAAATAAGGCTTACCTTGGCTCGGAGACTTGGGAGAAGGGCCAAGCCCTAGCAGAGGGCTGGATTGAACCCGGGTGCAGCTCAAGCTCAAACTGAGACTGGACGTGCTACAAGCGGTGGTGGCGGTGGTGGGGAAGAGCGGGAGCCAAGCGAGCAGGTGGTGCGGGAAAGGGCGGGGGGAGCGACGGGTAAGCAACCAAGTTAGTGAACGCGAGCAAGTAGACCAGGTAGTCCGACGGGCTCCTTCCGCTGCTAGGACCCACCCGCAGAAGAGGCCAAGAAGCAGCCAGTGCTGCAGAGTCGTCTGCGAATACAAATACGTGTATCCACGTGAGTGGTGATGGAAGAAGAGGAGGGGAGAGGGGGGTAGCTGAACTTACTCCTGACTAAGTGCCGGGGCTGCACCGAGTTCATCATCGCCACCTTGCTGCCATCATCGTAGTTGTATCATCACGCCTACTCCCATCACCGCTGTCGGTTTGCCATAGTCGCGCCGTCATTGCTTGCGGCCATCAGTAACGCACACTCCGCCGAAGCTGTATCGTACCATAATCATTTTACCACCTTTATGGGCATGCAGGTCACCTTGGCTCCAGGCGATGGGTGGTGGCAGTGACGTGGTTTGGGGACCACATGGGGCTGTGGCTTTGGTGGCGGCATCAGCAATGGCAGGTGTTGCGCCAAAATAGCTGTGTAGTTGCCAGTCAGTAGAGGCTGGGTGGCTGGGTGAGCGGGTTGGAAAGACTTACCGCCAATACTGGTGACATGGCGGTGACAGGGTCGGCAGTGTCAGAGGGGGATGGAGTTGGCGGGCAGCTGCAGTCGTAGAGTGTAGTGTCACCGCAGCTGTATGACAGTGGTCAGTATGTTGTAGGGTTACGTAGAATAGAACTTATGCTTATGTTCTTTTTCTCCCTTTGAGGGTCGCATGTTAAGTATGGAGGCAGCGTCCCGCCTCAGGTCAGTATGGTAGGATGTCGGCCTTGTCACTTCGAATACATTAGTGGACTTGGAGCGGAGGTGGGGATGCTAGCTGAACTGGTGACCGGCAAACGTTGACGGAATGCTACGGATGCAAGAATGGGATTTTCTATCAAAGGAACGAGAAAAAGCTTCCCACGCCACGTGGGACTTACTTGGGACAGGAGTGGAGTCGCACAATATATCAACGTGTCCGGCCACCTCGGAACACCCTTTTCTCACATCTCTTCCACATCACATAACTCAACCTCTCACTTGCATTATGGTTGGTCTAATCTATGGCGGAGTGACGGAGTGGTGGCATAGAGCGTAAGTCAGTCCTTGAGTGAACAAACGAGGCAGTACGTGCTCATTCCTCCTCTTTTTGTGCTACTGTACCATCTGTCCACCCAAGCTCTCGACTGGTTCATAAGAACCACACCAAATGCCACCGACCGGTCCTCCCCCAGGAAGTGAGCCACTGATTCTGCAGCTTCCTGGACCGGTCTTTCTATCACAGTAATCTATGACTGCCCGCTTTACACACGCC
This sequence comes from Lactarius hatsudake, assembly GCA_024734325.1. Taxonomy (NCBI): domain Eukaryota; kingdom Fungi; phylum Basidiomycota; class Agaricomycetes; order Russulales; family Russulaceae; genus Lactarius; species Lactarius hatsudake. The sequence continues at coordinate 69,271 of JANSJP010000012.1, forward strand.
AATGGGCAGGACACTTTGATCCACCCGCTACACTCTTCACAGGGATGGACTCGCCTATGAGTTCCTCAAGTTCCTGCAGAAGACCAGAACACTTTTTTCGCCCGCCCACCACACCCAATAATTGTCAGGATTGGTGATGAACTTGATGAGACTCCATACCTTTCTGACCTCCGGGTACCCATTGCGACCTTCGCGTCAGAAATGCAAACCCCATCCCCGATCGAGGAAGCTCAAAGTGCTTCCTCATGCGTCATCCCATTCTCTCCCAGTGCCTAGTGTATGGCAAGGGTTTCCTTACCCCGCCTGGGTATGGCCCAGGGACACGACAACGTCCAACCATTCGTCGACTGGACCCTCAATGTCATGGACGCGTATTATTTTCCCTTATTTTTGCGTATTTTTATGCATTTATTTGGCGAAGATATAAAGGGCTGAAGTATTGATACAAGTCACACGGGCTGCCACCCATGTGCACGTGATCGTGGGACAAGAGTCCCTTATACGTCTAGTTAGTTCTGATTGGATGGAAGGAGATGGAAGACTCTAGAAGGATCTAGAACATACATACGTCACAATTAGTAATATACGCTTACTCGCTGTATTAGGTTTTACTCAGCAAGTGGAGCCACTCGTAAGCACGATGACAGGTGCATCAGTCAGCACAATAAGACGTGCTATTAATAGACATGACGCGTCAGCTCCTGAGTCAAGGAGTCTTACTGTACACTTAGTAATAGTGTTCGGACTCAGTTCAAGCTCAGCTGTAGTAGTGTATATAAACCCTCCTGTAGCATCCTGAGTGGAACCAACTTGTCCTCTTGGTTCTCCACTCAGGTGCGCATTCCTTTGTAAATTCTCCATATTCCATCAATCCTAACTTGTCCTCTTGGTTCTCCACTCAGTGTGCCACAGTGTGATCCTGTAGTTAGGGTCTTGCATAAAGCCCCCAAGTTCTACGCTCTCCACTGTGACTGTACGTTTGGCACGTGACTTGTCTCCGCGTCAGGTTGAGTGTGCTTACCGGTTCAGTTCAGCCAACCTTCACTTGACTTGACGTAGCACGGCCGTCGCACCGCTACATTAGGACAAGTTTCTTTTCAAACTCCTGAGCCCCGTTACGCTCACTAGTTCTCTTCATTCCCTCAGGTGGTTGACAACCATCAGTCCCTTGTATTACCCACCTCACTCTTTGCCTGTGGACCTCCATAAGCAGAATCTGTGCTATTGTGGTACAACTGTAGTGTCCGTAAAGTTGGCATACATTGTGCTTGCCTATAGGCGTTCTATCTGAGTTCAGTAGAACGCTTGGGTACTTGCTGCAGAACTGGTCACCACGCCAGATAAGCTGCAGTAGGACGAGAAGCCAGCCAGGCCTAGCCTGCGACAGCTGTACGCGTAGTAAACAGAAAAGTTTGAGAGCACTTCGGCGTGAGAGGCAGCCAACAGGTCGAGAAGACTGAGGCAGACAGCCTTGTGGCTCTATACATTTCCCTACCCCACTCCTGAGTGTTCCGTTATCGCCGCAGCCTCGCGCAGTGTGAAACAATCACTGTGTATTGGTCTCGCTTGATCGGACTCTCCATTCACCTTCGAGTTAGCGTTTCACGCTCGTCGTAACACGTCGTCTTTTAACCCACCTATCCCACACATTTTTCAATACTGCCTCGACTATTCGAGAACGTTCGCACCCATCTACGCCGTCTCTTTAGGAGGAGACAAGCATCTATCACACCACCCCAGACTCAAGCCTCTGCTTCAGCATCGCTTCACATTCACCAGGACTCCCAGTACCTAGTAGACGGTACAGACTTCACTGTCCCAGAGCTTGTAGCAGCAGCCGCAGCTCTAATTCCACATCTCCCTCCGCCCCCTCCATCCGAACGTGGCTCCTCGCAAGGGGAAACAGACAGCTCGTCTAGCACAAGCTCAGTATCCTCAAGGAGCTCGCTCAAAATACGCCCTCCCTCCTCCCACTAAACAAGAGAAACAGTTTATTTCTCGGATAGAAGATTGGGACGAGATCTTGCCAGATGAACAGTTACTCTTACTAGAGAACTTTCGAAAGGCACAAGACAAGGCGGACAGAGAGGAAAGACAGAGACAGCTAGAAACCATGAGTCAACCTGGAAGTTCAACCACCCCTGTGGCTCCCGCACCACCACCCACTATCAATGACTGCCTAGCACTCATCAACCAACTGGGCCTTGCTATGGGCCAACTTGCGCAACAGGTTGCAGACCTAACAACGCAGGTAACCATTAGTTCGAGTTGCCCCTCATCCGGAAAGCAGAAGGAAGTAGTGGCCCGTCCCAAAGCCTGGGATGGGAAAGGCAACTCCACAGATGCCCATCACTTCCTTGCCGCCTTCCGCAACTGGGCAGGATCAACAGGGGATGCTATGAATACATGGGACGCCACCACCAGCACGTGGTATGCAGACGAACACTGCTGGATAGTGGCTGTTCTTAACCTGATGGAAGGGGATGCAAAAACCTGGGCCCTCCCATACCTGGAGCAGGCCAACTCAGGTGGAACTCCTTTTAGTGGAACCTTTGCAGGATTTGTCACGGAGTTCAACTGCAGGTTCAGCCCCCTCGACGTGCAAGAGATAGCACGTGAAGAATTAAAAAGACAAAGCAAGGGAAGAAGCCAGTCTCGGAATACATGTCGGTATTCGAGCAGTACTCAGGACAGCCCACAGGAATTGGTGGCCCACCTCAACGCTGTGCTTGCCTTGGAAGGCCACCCAGTCACCCTGTCCGCCGCTTGGTGGACGGCGAAGAATAACCTCGTGGTCACTGCCGGGCCCGACACCACGGCGCATCACCTCACCTCCGCCTCCCACCTCATCTCCGACTGCCTCGCGACTTTCCTCTCTGCCGACAACTCCCTGCTCCCGGTCCAGGCCAGGGAGAATTGCAAATGGGCTCGCCTCATGATCAACGGCATCCTCACCAGAGCGACCCTCACTCGCAGCCCTTACGCCCCCTCTGAACTCCACGCAGCCCTCCTGGTGGATAACCCCGCTTACCAAGGACTGAGACTCACGCAGCCCCCATCTTGGGTGAGGGCACCGTCCTCATACAGACCTGGGTCCGTCTCCTCCGTCGTGCTGACCTTTGAGGACCCCTCTGGGGACTCACTGCGCTCGCTGATGGCCGAGCAGACCCTCTTTGCCTTCAGGCACTTGGGGGAGTTGAAGCGTTGGAAAGCCAAGCCCTGTAACACGGGCAAGGGCACACCGACCGCTTCCTCCTGATTCTTCTTCCCTTCATTACGCACCCCCTCCCCCGTTTTACACTTCTTACCCATGGCCCGCACTCTCCACCCCCCTCTCTCTTTACCCTCCTGACTGCACCTCCTGACCCCCCTTGCCCGCACCTCATGTCCTTACGACACATACTTACACTCATTTACGCACTCGCACCAGGGCTGGGCCCTCAGCCTGGCCCCACTCACCTCCTTTTGACCCTACCCGGCTTCCTTTGGAAAGGTGCCACCCCCGGCGCGGTCTCTCCCCCGCCCCATTCACCCACTACAGCACTACGGTGAACAATGTTGTTCCAGGGCGTGATGGCATTCTTTACGCGTGTTTCATAATTTCCGCTTTTCATACCCTCCTTCTCCTTCTTGTCTCCCCATCCCACCTTACCCTCCCCTTCACGACTTGCCCGGGTAGCTAACCTTAGTTGTTAGTTGGCCTTATCGCCCCATCCCCGTCGACTGTTGGTACAGAAAGGTTTAGTTTTGTCATGTGGGGGTTTGCCGTGGATGGCTCAGGAGTTTACATACAGAGTAGATACGGTTGGGGCGGAATCTGTTCTTGTACTACGTACTGCCGCAGAATAAAACAGTTCCAAAAAATAATAATAATAATAATAATAATAATCTTGTGGCGGTCAGCGTACTTTTTGTCCAGGAACAACAAAGTTGCCCCAGAGTCTACCATTGCTGCTACTTTTACAGTATGATGACGTCCTTTTAAATACACAGAAATATGAAATGTGATTTTTTATTTTTTGTTTCGGGAATAATAGTAGAAGACAGTGCTGCATCAGAAATCATCACATGTGGCATTGCTTCGGAAAAGGGTGGAGCAATAAAAACACTACTGGCATTGTTCATCTTCAAGGCAGATGTAAATGTGGAGGGACCGGGAAGACAAGAAACGGAACCGACACTACTACCTAACTTACAGGCAGAAACGGCGTGAGTATGAATTACAGGAGATGAGTCCGAAACACGAGAACATATGGTACAGGTACATAAGTCCGATTCATCTACTGTTAAGGGGCCGGTTGCAGCTATACACAACCCCTTAATCAAAAAGCTGCTTTGAGAGCTTCTAGTTGCTCTTGTTGGCGGGCTACCAACTCCATCAGTTTGGCTACGTCTGCCTGTGACGTCTTGGCCAGAGTGGTACTTGGTGAAGCGGCAGCAACCGCAGTGCTTGACGAGGATGGTGGGCTCGGGGATTCTGTGGTAGTGGCTGCTACTTTGGCCTTCCCTGGTTTCCCCATCTTTTTGAGCTGACAGACGGTGGACCGGTGTCCAACCTTTTGACAGTGGTTGCACACATCTTGCTCGTGGTTTCCATCCTTTTTGACATGGTCAGGTGATCCACACCCATAGCACTTCCCCTTCATCCAATTCTGGTATTCAGCCTTTGTTTTAAAGATGTCCCCTTTCTTCTGGGTGCCTTGCTGACGCGTGGCGTCGACTTGCATGGCGTTAGGGTCGAGGGACAAGGTTTGATTTGATGAAGTCAGTTTCCCAGACTTCTCAGCTCTTCGCTGGCGCATACGCTGATCAATGGTTTGCGCTGACTGCTTGAGCTCTTCATAGGTTTTGTAAGGCTTTTCTGACCAGGCTAGGACGTCCTTGATGTCCTCATTGAGTCCATCATAGAATCGGGTGCGAAAGGTCCTCCTTGGACCACCCTGTCTGTCCTGAGTACTGCTCAAATACAGACATGTATTTGGAGACCAGCTTCTTCCCTTGCTTTGTCTTTTTCAATTCTTCTTGTGCTATTTCTTGCACGTCGAGGGGGCTGAACCTGCGGTTGAACTCTGTGACGAATCCTGTGAAGGTTCCGCCAAAGGGAGTTTCCACCTGTGTTGGCTTGCTCTAGGTATGGGAAGGCCCAGGTTTTTGCATCCCCTTCCATCAGGTTGAGAACAGCCACTATCCAGCAATGTTCATCCGCATACCACGTGCTGGTTGTGGCATCCCACGTATTCATGGCGTCCCCTGTAGACCCTGCCCAGTTGCAGAAGGCAGCAAGGAAGTGACGGGCATCTGTGGAGTTGCCTTTCCCATCCCAGGCTTTGGGGCGGGCCACTACTTCCTTCTGTTTTCCCGATGAGGGGCAACTCAAACTAATGGTTACTTGCATTGTTAGGTCTGCGACTTGTTGCGCAAGCTGGCCCATAGCGAGGCCTAATTGGTTGATGAGTGCTAAGCAATCATTGATGGTGGGTGGTGGGGCAGGGAGGTGCGGGGGTAGTCGAGCTTCTGGGTTGACTCATTTCTTCTAACTGTCTTTGTCTTTCCTCTCTGTCCGCCTTCTCTTGTGCCTTTCGAAAGTTCTCTAGTAAGAGTAGCTGTTCGTCTGGCGAGATCTTGTCCCAATCTTCTATTCGAGAGATGAACTGTTTCTCTTGTTTAGTGGGAGGAGGGAGGGTGTATTTCGAGCGAGCTCCTTGAGGATACTGAGCTTGTGCTAGACAAGCTGTTTGTTTCCCCTTGTGAGGAGCCATGTTCGGATGGAGGAGGCGGGAGATGTGGAACTAGGGCTGCAGCTGCTGCTGTGAGCTCTGGGACAGTGAAGTTTGTTCTGTCTACTTGGTGCTGATAGCTGTAAAGCTCAAGTAGACCATAAACAAAACCAGGTTCGTGATAGATTGCTTGAATGTATTGTTCAGCAAGGTTACGTGGGGGATCTTCTAACTGGAATGTCTGGACTTGGACGTTGACACCGTCTTCATCTATGAAGCTTTTGCCTGACTGGGCGAGTGTCTCGTTGGAGGAGGAGTAGGTGGAGTGAAAGGACTCTGCCAATAATGTGCAAGATCGGGATGTGAAAATGGGTGAAGGAATCAAGTCTTGTTCAGACTGGGAGTCCTGGTGTACGTGAAGCGATGCCAAAGCAGAGGCTTGAGTTTGGGGTGGTGTGATAGAAGCTTGTCTCCTCCTAAAGAGACGGCGTAGATGGGTGCGGACATTCTCGAATAGACGAGGCAGTGTTGAAACGTGTGTGGGGATAGGTGGTTTAAAAGACGACGTGATACAACAAGTGCGAAATGCTAACTCGAAGGTGAATGGAGAGTCCGATCAAGCAAGACCAATACACAGTGATTGTTTCACACTGTGCGAGGCTGTGGCAATAACAGAGCACTCAGGAATGAGGTAGGGAGATGTATAGAGCCACAAGGCTGTCTCCCTCAGTCTTCTCGACCTGTTGGCTGCCTCTCACGCCGAAGTGCTCTCAAACTTTTCTGGTTGGTACACGTACAGCTGTCGCAGGCTAGGCCTGGCTGGCTTCTCGTCCAACTGCAGCTTATCTGGTGTGGTGACCAGTTCTGCAGAAGGTACCCAAACGTTCCACTAAACTCAGATGGAACGCCTATAGGCAAGCACAATCTATGCCGACTTTACGGACACTAGAGTTGTACCACAATATCACAGAATCTGCTTATGGACTTCCCCAGGCAAAGAGTGAGGTGGGTAATACAAGGGACTTGTGGTCGTCAACCACTTGGGGAGAGTAATGGGAACTGGTGAGCGTGATGGTGCTCAAGAGTTTGAAAAGGAACTTGTCCTAATGTAGCAGTGCAACTGCCACACTACAGTCAAGTCAAGTGAAGATGTAAGTGAACCAAACCGGTCGCACACTCGACTTAATGCGGAGACAAGTCACGTGCTAGATGTGCAGTCGACATGGAGTGTGTAGAACATACAAGGCTTTTTATGCAAGCCTTCAACTACAAGTATCACACGGCGGCACACTGAGTGGAGAACCAAGAGGACAAGTTAGATTGGAGGCATAAGGAAGATACAGTGGAATGCGCACCTGAGTGGAGAACCAAGAGGACAAGTTGGTTCCACTCAGGATGCTACAGGAGGGTTTATATACACTACTACAGCTGAGCTTGAACTGAGTCTGAACACTATTACTAAGTGTACAGTAAGACTCCTTGACTCAGGAGCTGACGCGTCATGTCTATTAATAGCGCATCTTATTGTGCTTACTGATGCATATGTCATCGCGCTTACGAGCGGCTCCTTTTGCTGAGTAAAACCTGATTGTTACAATTTTCACCCACTATGCTTTCTCCTACGGCTTCCTTATCTTGCCCTACATGTTTACTGTACTTTTACAATATGATCCGATGCTTTGCGCTTCTTGGCTTCTATCTCATGCCTTGCACCTCAGCGATAGGATGGCCAGTTTTACACTTCATTTCGCCTGCTGACCATTTCTGAGGCATGCATAGTGCCGCGGGATTTACTTGTACCATATCTGATTCTTCCCCTTGTTTACACTTTAGGACTATTGACTCAGGATCGCGCCATGTGTTTGTGTACCACAAACACCCTGTACTAGTATATAAGTCACGCCCTACCTAGCTTGTATGGTAGACTTGACTTCTTGTGTAATACCACATCGTCTTTGCCTCACGAAACGACCCTCGACTCGCCCTTGCAGCTTGAGTCTACGCTTTCACTCGCCCTTTGCGCTTGAGCCTCATCTGTCCACTATTGTCCTCAGTCCTGGGGAGGCTGAGTGATACTTGTGCATCATCAAACTGAGTCTTAACCAACTCGTGCCTTTCCAATCCCGTCAACTTAGGACGGTACACGTCGTACCTAACGCCCCTGTGGTGGCGTTACACTGATACAGCGAGTAAGTGTATACTACTAATCATGACGTATGTATGTTCTAGATCCTTCTAGAGTTTTCCATCTCCTTCTGTCCAATCAGAACTAGTTAAACATGTAAGAGACTCTTGTCCCACAATCACATGCACATGGGTGGCAGCCCGTGTGACTAACTTGTATCAGTACTTCAGCCCTTTATATCTTCACCAAATAAATGCATAAAAATACTGCAAAAATAAGGGAAAATACTACGTGTCCATGACAGTCCTCACCCTTGCCACCACTGCTCTCACTACACTGTTCAAATCTGACCCACCCACCGAGTCACCCAAATCCCCTACACCGCCACAACCCCTACCTATCATCGTTCCCTTCTCTGTTGATACACCTGTCACCGCATCACCTGTTCACACACCTGCTACTCCCACCGACCCACCGATGACCACCACCACTCTGACCCCACCCCCACGTCTATCACCACCCACTATCCCTGTCAACCACATCCCAATCCCACCATTCCCTGCCAGAATGGATTATATGTTGTATGGAGCCGAGTCCTGTGTGAGTTCGAAGGCAGAGGGGATTCCGTGCAGGGGTTACAGAAGGGAGAGGAGGCCGAGTCCGAAGCATTTGCGATGGCAACAGCCGGTGCAAATGCGAACAGACGAGGGCAGGGATGAGTGGGACGAGCAGGGATGAGCAAGGTGAGATCTGAGCGAAATGAGAGACAAAGCCATCCGAGGTGGCAAGATGAGGTGAGGAGACGACTAGTGAAGTGGGTAGGAGTGCCCAAGTGGCAGGGCCTGACTCAAACTGATTTCACGCTGAGACAAGATGGGGAAACACAAAGCTAGACTGATTATTCCAAGCCAGAAACACAAGGTTTAAATACAGGGAGGACAGTAGCTATCCAGACAAACAAGTAGGTGGGAATAGTGAAGTAAAGTAAAGAGAGAGGTGGCATAAGGTAAGCAAACAATGTAACGCAGAGACAACCGAGTCAAAGGGAGATGGGCACAGACACAAGAAACTGAAAACAAGAGACTAGTGAACAAAGAGGGCCCGAGACACTATGACGCACAATAATAAGAAACCCTTCAACAGCGCAACAAACAGCGCAGCCAGAGATGGTGTCTTGAGGGTGGCTTCAGGGGTAGAGAATGGATGGCCAGCGATTGTGACATCTTGAAAGGAAGGGAGAGATGGGTGGTGCAATGAGCCTGGGGAGTTGAAAGACAAAGATGGCATGAGGCACAGGGACGCATGGCCTGGCTTTGAGTGTTGATCGGTGTCGTCCATTTGCGGCTGTGAGGTGAGGGGGAGTAATGAGCGGCAGGGAGAGAGGCATCAGGAAAACCTATGTTTTACTTGTTCACACTTTTCTATACTTTTCAATTCTTTTCAGAAAACAATTAGAAAAAGTAAGAAAAAGAAATCCCTCTTTCTTTTTTTTTTACTTGCTGAACTGCCAAAAAAAAGTACAGGATAAGTAGAGTACCAAATGACCAAAAATGGACAAAATAAAATGACCAAAAATGGAAATATCGGACCAAACCTTATTTTTTGGTCCGAAATTTACCATATATGGTAATAAATCAGACCAAAATTTCAAAAAATCAGGACCAAAATCCAAAAATTTCCCCAGAAATATGCCTAAAAAGTATAAAAAGTACAGAAAAAGAAGAGGGGATGTCTTTTTGCAAGTAGTTGGTTCTTTTCTGAAAGGGTCCTTTATTCCCTTGCTGAAAGTGATAAAAGAATAGAAAGTATAAATAAGTAAAACATAGGTTTTCCTGATGAGAGAGGGAGAGAAGAAGCAGGTGATCAATGGCGAGTGAACTGGTGCAATTTGACAGATATGGCAGTAAGCCATGCGGCACCGGTCCAAGGCTGAAAACACTGAAAATAGCCGGTTTTGGGGCCAGCGCCCAAGGGATCCTTACAATGTTTACACCCATTCCCCAGACTCGAGTCATCGAGCCTGACCCTGCCCTCACCCTTCTAGACGACGAGGAGGATGATAAGGAGAATGAGGACCCAGGTCTCCCATTCTTCCTTAACAACCCTGACTCTCCCATCTTCTTCCCGCTCACGATTGGGGAAGCAGGCTATCCTAAACAGACTGCATGGTACATTTATTACCGTTGCAATTACCAAGAGGTCATCGGGATGATGGGAAAGGGGTATCCCTGCTACGTCTCTCAGGTCTTCCTGAACAAAGTTTATACGGGTCAGCTGGCGCAATGTATCACCGACAACCAGTTGCTCATGTTCCATCCTCACAACCCCCGCACCATTGTCCTGAACAAAGTCCTGGTCGAACTACACAACCCCCGTCTACACGCTGACATCTCCCACCTTCACAAGTGCCTTACGCATCAGGACGCAATTTGCACTCGGCAGTCGGACATCTGGCGGTTGGAGACCAAGTTGACGTGGGATCAGTTCCATCTCGATATGGACTTCTCATCTGTCTGGAAGCGTCTTCAGTACACATGGGCTATCCCCCTCATCGCTGATAAGTACGCCTGAGCTCCACGCAAAGCCGGTACACCCACAAGGCTCACCGGAACCCATCCCCCTCACACCTCGTGACGCTGGGCCTAGCGAGATGCCCCACCTCCATGGAGAGGGCAGTGGGTGTAAGTGCAAGTGCTTCCAGTGCAAGTCGACAGAACATCTGGTAGCTCAGTGCCCTGGAGCAATGGACCAGAGAGCCGTGCCAGTGGTGTGGAAGTCAAGCCCATAGGCTTGACGTCTGTCTCATCCGCCAACTCTCCCCTATGACACCCGTGCATGTCGACCTGGACAAGCATCCTTGGTGGTGTGGTAAGTGTTTGAGATATGACGCCACCCACGAGGAGATCAAGTGTCCCATGTACGAGTGGTGTTGGACCTGCAGGGAAAGTGGGCGATTCATGTTCCTGCTATGGCATACATGTCCACGCTCCCCATCTCCTGAACCATCTAACGTCCCCATCGAGGAGGACTACAGTTACACCAGTGACTAGTCAAAGTTGTGGCGACTTCGAGTCTGACGGGGGGGTAATGTTACAATTTTCTCTCTTCACTCTCTCCCATGCTCTTCTCGTGCCTTGTTATGCTTCCTCTCACATATTCATTGTACTTTTACAATATGACCCAGTCTAGCGCACTTCCCAGCTTCTATCTTGCACCTTGCACCTCAGCGATACAATGGCCAGTTTTACGCTTCTTTTCGCCTGCTGACCATTTCTGAGGCACATGTCGTTCCGCGGGATTCCCTTGTTCCACATTTAGGTCTCCCCTTGTTAGCTCTCTAGGACCCATGTCCTAGGATCGCGCCATGTGTTTGCGACTCGCAAATACCCTGTACTAGTATATAAGTCATGCCCTACCTAGCTTGTACAGTAGACTTGACTTCTTGTGTAATACCACATTGTCTTCACCTCACGAACAATCCTCGACTCGCCGTTGTGCTTGAGTCCCCGCTTTCACTCGCACTTATGCTTGAGCCTTGATTTCCCACTATTACCCTCGAGTCCCAGGGAGGCCAAGTGATACTTGTTCACCACCAAACTGAGTCTTAGCTGACTCACACTTTTCTGATCCCGTTGACTTAGCGCGGTACACGTCGTACCTAACGCCCCTGTGGTGGTGTTACAATTTTGATGAAACCTTCTCTCCCATCACACGATTCGAGTCACTGAGATTACTTCTGGCGTTGGCTGCACTGGAGGACTGGCACATCCATCAGATGGATGTCAAGTCTGTGTTTCTCAATGGTGTGCTTGACGAGGAGATTTACATGGAGCAACCACAAGGGTTCATCACCACTGGTGCAGAGACAAAGGTGTGTCACCTAGTCAAGGCGATATATGGTCTCAAACTCAAACAAGCCTCCCGTGCATGGAACTTGCAATTCCATGGAGTGTTACTTGCACTCAGCTTTAAGCAGACATTTGCTGATGCCAGCGTATATGTGTTGCCTCAACAAGAGGGGGATGGACCACTCTTCGTTATTGTTTACGTTGACGACATCACTATATTGGGTGCATCCTTGGAAAGGATTAAGTGTTTAAAGTCAGATCTCTCTGAACGCTATGAGATGACAGATCTCGGGGAGATAGAGTCTTATCTTGGTATGCGCATTGTGCATGACCGCTCCCTCAGATGCATCGAAATAGATCAGTCTGGCTATGTCAAGGATGTCCTTGAACACTTTGGCATGTCTAATGCCACTCCACACTCCACACCCTTGCCCGCTGGTGCTGACAAGCACCTTCATAAATATACAGGTCAGGCTACTGCCTCTGACATTACACACTACCAGTCACTTATTGGTAGTCTGCTGTACGTTCAGATTGGTACTAGACTGGACTTTTTTCTCGCTGTGTCACATCTGGCGCAGTATGCAGTGAATCCCTCACCTCAACATCTGCAGCTTGCACAATATGTTCTGGCTTACCTAGTAGGCACTGTGGACATGTGGATAGTCTACGATGGCACCAGTGGAGACGGCCTTCATGGCTACTCTGATTCTTCCCTGGGTGACCAGGTTGACGACAGACACTCCACTTCGGGTTATGTGTTCCTTTTAGCCAATGGTGCAATAAGCTGGTCTTCATGAAAGCAAAAGACAGTGGCCCAAAACACTACAGAGGCGGAATACATGGCCATGACTGATGCGGCCAACCAAGCCACTTGGTATCAGAGCTTCCTTGCAGAACTCAGGTACAAGGTCAACGACCCCATCCCACTACATGGTGACAACAAGGGTGCCATTGATTTGGCCTTGTACCCTGTCACTGGGAGGCGATCGAAGCACATTGCCATTAGGCATCATGTCATAAGGGAGTACATCAAAAAGAGGACCATCACTCTTATTAGAACCCCTACTGTGGAAATGGTTGTGGACGGCTTTACTAAGTCACTTGCGCATGTCCTGCTGCAGCAACACAATGTTGACATGGGCTTGTGCTAGTCCCAGATTGCTGATCACGGGGAGATGTTGATAAGTGACCTGTGCACACTTAAGCAGCTCAATGGACACGCAGATAACGGACTGCTTAGATTAGATATACAGGACTTGTAGATTAGATTATTATGATCTTTACAATCTTGGACTTCTTGTATTTCCTTATCTATGACATCACTTATGTACATGACATCATGGACCACTCTGGATTGGCCTTGTACTACGTCTATGTACTTTCCTTTGTTCTCTTATCTTTATTGTGATGTCACTATGATATCATAGTCTGGACTCTTCTTGTTCTCTATGCCTTGCTCTCTTTGCATCCACTCCTTTGTCCATGTATAGAACAATGCATCTTGTATTTACTGTGACCTGCTGTTACCAGCGTCACCCTCTGTAGGAGTATAAGTAGAGTACTCTGTACACTCTGGCACCACACCAGTTCTCATCTGTTGTGTGCCAGGTATGTCTTATCCTCTTGTATAACCACCAGTTCTCATCTGTTGTGTGCCAGACTCAACCTCTGCTTCACTTGCTTGATTACACTCTGTTGCTGCTTCCAGCCACTCTTGATATCTCACCACAGTCTTCAGTTCACTGTGAGTATCATCCCTTCATGTGCGCTGTTCATCAGATCTCATCTGATCTATATGAGATCTGGATGTTGTGCTTACACAGGGGCGTCCTAGATGCCATGATATGCACAAGGTTTGTAGTTAGATAATTATGCCATGGTATGCTGTATATATATTACACATGCATGATGCAACCTCAGCACACTGGGCCATGGTGAGGTTAGTGTGTGTTGGGGCTTCTTGGGACACCCATTATCAATGTGACCCTTGTGTGCACTACTGGGTGTCTATTAACACCCGTCTTCCAATCTTCTGACCTGCAGCTTGATCTCACTTGTTGTGTTACGATCACCTGGATCATTCTTCGAGACTGGGCTAAGGTCTGTACGACCTTCACGACGTTTACCGTCCAAGGGACGCTTCCTTGTACGCTGACGAGGGACTGGAAAACCGGGCCGGGCGCTGACTAAGCGCGAGAGCATCGAGCTTGAGGGACAGGAGACGAGAAGTGGGCTATATTATTAAAAGACTAAGACAAGGAATCTACAACGCAGACTGCTTGTCTTATATACATGTTTGACTGGCTCTTGCCAGCACTACAGGGCTTACGCGTCGTCTGCCAGCAAGGAGAGATGAAACAGAGAAAAGTACAGTAGAACGCCAGCACATCAGGGGAACACAGCCGAAACACAGAAAGGAACAGCAGAACATCAGATAAGCTGATGTCTAGATATAATCGAGTCTGAAACACAAGTGAAACACAGAAGGACATCTGATAAGCCGATGTCCGAGATAATCGAGAATCCGAATCTGGAACCGAAACTGTGGCATGGCACGTGATCGTGACATGTCGACCCATTTTCTCTCCTCCAAAGTCCACCCCTAGGGGTACTGCAAAGTGCCTCATAACACCTGTCCTTCAATCTTCTGACCCACAGCTTGATCTCACTTGTTGACCCATTGTCTCTCCTCCAAAGTCCACCCCTAGGGGTACTGCAAAGTGCCTCATAGCCAGAAACATCAAGTACTGTGCATTGCGAGGGCCAAGACCAGAGAGACCAAACTCGATGAGGCGAGGAGGCATTCTACGAATGCAAAACAGTCACATCATGAAAACCCAAGGAAAAACCTCCCGCACTAGCAAGAGATAATTTGAGACTAGCGAATGCTAGCGTCAGCCTGTCACTACAGTAAGATGTCAATAATTCTTGCCCAATATGGAAATTATCTCAAATCATCCAAGTCTCTCGCTAGTGCAGGAGGTTTTTCCTGATGCAGACATCGCGGTTAGGCAGCGCACCGTGCGGTATACTGACAGTCATACAGTGCCGTCTGATGGTCACAGCATCTGTACCATCAGTGGTTATAGTCAGGTTTCAGTATAGGGTGACACCATCCTGGACTGTACAGGCATGGGTAAAACTGTGTGGTGGCAAAGTGTATGGCACTGAGTCAGCGTGAGTTCAAAAGTAGAGACCACCAGAGGGGAAAGATGGCAACACAAGCGCTATCTATTAGAGACACATACGGTGATGGCAGTGTGATCCCGAGCCATCCAAGAAAGTGTCAGGTATGATGAACAGCGCACATGAAGGGATGATACTCACAGTGAACTGAAGACTGTGGTGAGATATCAGAAGTGGCTGGAAGCAGCAACAGAGTGTTATCAAGCAAGTGAAGCAGAGGTTGAGTCTGGCACACAACAGATGAGAACTGATGATACATTGGAAAGGTGGAGACATACCTGGCACACAACAGATGAGAACTGATGTGGACCAGGAGCGTACAAGCTGCACTACTTATACAAAATACAGGGTGACGCTGGTAACACAGAGTCACAGTAAGTACAAGGGTTATTGTTCTACAGACGGACAAAGGAGTGGACATTCTGAGAACAAAGGGTCAAGAGTACAAGGAGAATCTAGACTAATGATATCATACTGACATCATAATAAGGATAGAACAAAAGGGAAAGTATAAGGGCGTTGAATACAACGCAAAGTCCGGATCCTATGATGTCATAGTATACAGTGATGTCATAGATAAGTAAATACAATAAGTCCGAGATTGTGTGATCATAATAATCTAATCTACATGAGTCCTGTATATCTTATCTACAGCAGTCCATATCTGATTGTCCTTTGAGCCGCTAAGTGCGCAAGGGTCACTTATCAACAAGGTATTCTATAGCATGGTGTTGAACATAAGTCAGCCAGTATTCGACTTCAGGGTATCAATTATATCAATACCAACATACCCCCCGACTACGTCCACAATGCTTTCCATAAGAGGACTCTCGAGATATTGTCTCACCTCGTCTCAAGGATTGGATCTTCCATGCTCCATCTTCTGGCATGAACGAAATGCATCACACATCCACACATATCCGTACTGGCCTTGAGGTTTGCTGGAACCTGTATTTTCATTAGCTTAGGGTTTTGAGAAGTAGGAATGTCAGTCAGCTTACCAGAAGTGGGTGACTTCCTGTAGCATCTGGAGCCTCTAGATTATTTTCGGGACCGGCTGTACCCGAAATGTGTAATCTGGAAAATAAACCACTGGCAGGCCTCAGACTCGAAGTTCCCCTTGAGGACATGGGAGGAATATGAAGAGGAATATGAAAAGGCTTATGTGAGCAGCGTGCCTGTCCGGCACCTCGGCAATCTGGAGAAAACTCCGGTCTGGAGAGGCTCCAGATGCTACGGGAAGTCACCCAGTATACTGTGTGCCCGAGTTTGCGACCGATGCAATGGCAGGGGCAACGTACAATAATAGGTATCGAACTGTGATTGGTAGTATACTACTGGCACCCCACGCCCGCCCATTCGCACACTTTGCAGTGCAATATTTCATTCCCTCGGGAAATATACGCCGGCATCTGGGACATCGTGTTGCTGCACTATCCGAATGGCCGTCAAAGCGATCCGATCCCGCGTATCGCCTACCCGGGCATGGTAGGTCCACATGTCCAGCTGAGCCACGAGACATAATTGTGTTCATTTTCGGTGAAGAATCCATAACAACCTTGACATGCTCGAACGGGCGGTGAGAGGGGTCACGCGAACCAGTAGAACCCCGTGTCCCTCAACTGCCCGATCCAATTCACCCTTTTACCTGACACGTTCATCCCCTACACTCTCTAACGGTGACAGAAGAGACCGTCGGACGTCATGAAGGGTGGGCCACCGCTGCTCAACTGCATTCTGAGAACGCGTGATTGACCCAGTTCCATTCACCAGCGGCAAGGAGAAGATGGGTAGTGCCACGCGCAGGAGTGCTACGCGTAACGCTGTCAGGTGCGCATTTGAATTCATCATGATGCGAAAAGAGTGTCGCCAATGCCGTCTGTGGAGTAACGACAGCGTTTCGCGCCTTCCGTCTTCGTCTCTGCTGCGCTGGTCAGGTTTTGATTTTATCGAGGCTGTCCGCACCTGCCTTGTGCATGGTCCCTGTGACGAGTCAATAAGTCACCGACAATATAGGACGGATATTCAACTGGAGATTTGAGAGACAAGTCATGCACAGTCCAGAAAACCGACACACGTTGATCCGTTACGCGTTACGCGGCAGACGAATTCCGAAACTCCCGCACGTGCATAATAAATGGCCTTACGTTTGCTACATAGCCTCGATAAGCAGAACATGATCACTACATGGTCTCGAGCCCAAAAGCAGGGTATTGTACAACCCTTGTATTACTAGGTGTCGACTTCGTCGACTGAGACCTTGCTTGTATCGAGTCGGCTTTTGCATGGGAATTTACGGGGGAACATAAAGAGGTTGTTGTTGTCTCAGTGTGTTGAACTCGACTTCTTGCTCGACTTTCACCACGCAGTGCTGTTGCGAGGAAATGGAAATAGCTGTCTTTTTCCTTAATTTGCAGTTTCTGCCTGTGGTCCAAGACCGAGTCACACTGGCACGAGAAGGAAAGGGAGGAAAACAACAATAGTTCATTCAGTAGTAAGGGTGGGTCTTTGATTACAGGTGAACGCATAGCTACTAGCTACAACAGAAAAGAGGTAAGGTAGATGAGAACATGCATATGGAGACGAGTCTGACGAGATGAGGAATCAATGAATAGAGGCCAGTGTTGTGCCAGTGGCTGGCGACAGCGCACACATTGGCTCATCCTCAAGCCCGGGGTACCGAGACAGGAAATGCACTTGTGGATATACTATACGGTGCTGTGAACCCTAGCCGGTGTCTTCCATATACCATTGCCAAGTCACCAAATGACTATTCTGCGCAGCTCGTAAGAGGAGGCACCGATGTTACCCTTAACCATGTCTGAATGCTAGGAAATGGTCTATGGCGCGCGCAGGATTTGGGGGGTGTGAAGCGTCGCAAGCGGTTGTGCAAGCCTCCGCGGGGCACGAGATGTGGTACGTAGGTGCGCGGCGGTAGCGGACGCGTCGGTGTCGAAGGGCTTGAGCTGCACGCAAGTGCGGCGAGGATGAGAGAGGGAACCGGGTCGGTCAGTCGCAGGTGGTCGGAAACGGTCGCGCACGCTTCGGCGTGGCGCAAAAGTTCGTATAGGTGGCCGCCGGGGTCCGGAACGCGTTGAACTTGAGTTGCTAAGGCCGCGCGTGAGTGCGGCGTGCTGGGGAACGCAAAGGATGAGCTTCACTGAGCTCAAAAGTCCGAGGGGAGAAGTCTACCATTAGAAATCTTAGGTGTAAGGTTGTAAGTACATGAGCTATATACTGGGGAATGTAGGCTAAGGAAAGAGGGTGAATTAGATAAACAGGGGAAAGGGGGGAGCTAAAACACGAAGGGAAGAGTCCGGGGATGAGAGGAAAGCCAAGCGCACAGAGAGCAAGGGAAAGTGCGAAAGCGCGCAGGAGAGCGGCACTTAAAAAGCATCCAGAAAGCGCGAGAAAGAGCGGGCAAGCGTGGGCAAGTGCGGGCGAGTGTGGGCAAGCGCGAGCGAATACAGGGAGTAAGTAGAAAATGCGAAAATAACCCTTTTCAGGGCCCAGGGAGAGCGCTGGCGTATCACCGACGACGAGATCATGAATATCACCTATTCTGAGGGGTTCATCGTCTCTCCTACTAGTTGTAGTCCACCTCGCTGATGTAATTCACTACAACCAGCCTGTAACAGTTGATTATCGCCACTTCGATGTGGCGAACGTTGCGCCGCGGTACGAGTTCGGCTTCGGGATGAGCCAACGTTCGAATATTCCAGTCTGTCGATCAGCCCGGACGTCGGTGGACAAGACCAGGTCGGAGCGGTAGAGGCGAACTGGGCGACGGGCAAGGCTAGCCCACAAGTTGTCGGCTCCTCCACGGCGCTCTGGCTGCATCGTCCAGCATTTAGCGGGTCATTTACGGAGAAGAATACGGACCGGGTCGCGGGGACGGAAATCCCACAGGCATTTCCCTGCGCGGGTGGGCGAGTCCCCCTCTGTCCTACGCGAGTTCGCGGATGCCGATCTGCAGCCTGGCCAGGTGCAGAGTATCACGATCACGCTCTCGCGTTACGACCTGTCAATTTGGGACGTCGTCAGCCAGTCGTGGATATGCCCCTCGGGGACGTATTCGCTCTCGGTTGGCGCGAGCAGCTGGGATTTCAGGCTGAAGGGCAAGATTCCCCTCTAATCGTCCTCGGTGTGCTCGTTGTCGTTCCCTAATGACGGCAATGTTGGATGGCAATGTCATTACAGCACCACATGGGAGCATACGATTAAAGGAGCGCACTGGGGGGAAGCAAACTTACAATGCACCACATAGAGCACACAATCAAAAGAGGCAGGAAACGGGAAATCCACGCGAATGGCAGGTCAATATTCTTGTGGATCGCAAACAATGAGCTTCTCGCCAGCGATCCATGGCAATGGCTACGACAAAAAGGGGGACGTTCGGTGGGCGATTACATAAAAAGGGGAAGTTTGTCATTGTTTGTTATTTGCAGAAATATCGACCTGCCATATGACCTTGGCAAGCAAGGTGACATATCATTCTCAGGGTTTGCGTCGACGAAGTCGACATCGAGTAACGCGATTATCTTATTGATTGGTTGATTGGTCTGGCCTCGGGTTGTCTGTTCCGGTCTGTTCCGGGCTGGATACCAACAGTAAGCTATGGGAATACACACCTCAGTTCCTACACAAGCTAGAAGGCGGTAACCGAGGTGCTACGGTACAAAGACCATGGGCTTAAGAAATAAGCTGGCTCCATTTCCGAGGGGCGACAGGCATAAAGTAAACGGTCGCCGATACGGCCAGGAGAAGCAGTCGCTTGAGCAGTCGAGTCAGTAAGCACGAAATACGTAGATAGCGGCCATCGCGCGGGTTTGCACAATGTCCGCTCAGTAACGAATATGCAGAGCATATCGTCGAACTCACTTAGGATATGAAACGGAATCTCACTTGAAGAACCTGTTAAGAGCTCATCCGGGGACGAACTTGAAAGAGGGAACGGGGCCAGCCTGAGCGGGGACCTCCCCCGTGACGCGTGGTGGTACGGTGATCTTTCGATCGCAGGCAAGATCGCAGCCTGAGGCGGCAATTTGTGCACCAACACCGTGGCAACACGCGACGGCAACTGTACTGTGTGGCTAGCTCACCTCTCATGAGCGCTGCTGCGGACTGCGGAAGGAAGGAAGCGCCTATCTGACTACAACACAAAGTCGCACAGCTGCAGCTGCAGCCAATCAAACACTAGAGATTTCATAATAACCTATTCTCGCTTGGACCACAACTCTTCGTCGCAACGCACGCCACAAGCGTCAGCCAAGGCATCTGACACGCTGGGACATATATACCCATCATTCAACCCTCCGCCCCCTTCACCCCCCGACTCAGACTTTGTCCGTCCAGGCAGTGTTATGTCCGGCCCAGCTTTCGCAGACTTCGGGTTCTCAGAATACGAAAAGAGGGTCAGAGACCATGGCCTGCTCGCAGCCATCGCATTCCTCGTCATAATTCCAGTCGGCGTTCTCATACCTCGATACCTGCGCACCTTCACCAATCGGTAGGTCTGACACCGGTCCGCGCACTCAGAGGCTCCCTGTGAAAACACAGCTGATGCATTTATATCGCAGGTGGTTTTGGGGGCACGCAATCACCAACTTCCTCATCTCTGGCCCGCTCGTCTTTGCGGCATGGGCTATGGGCTCGAAAGCCCATGACCTCACAGACGCACCGATGGACCACCACAAGGTACGCCCTCCTAACGCGGATTTATTTTCGAGTACCCACTCCGCCGCACTGCCTCACCACGCATACGCATCACGCACGTTGACATTCGCCCCTCCGTTGCATAGAGAATTGGCTATGTCATCTTTGGTCTGTACATCGGGCAGGTGGTCCTTGGGACATTCATTCACTATGTTCGCATTCCGTTCCCTTTCCTCGGCCACCGGCCGCCCCAGAATTATATCCATGCGCTGCTGGGTATAGTTATCCTTTCAATGGCAAATTATCAGGTTCGTCCCTGTCCGCGCTACCTCTACCACCAAGGATTCTTCTCATTCGAGTCGGGGAAATAGGTTCACCATGGCATATACGTTGAATGGCCGCTCATGACGGGCGACATCCATCCAGTCAAACAGTCTGCGAAGCACGCCTGGCTGGCATTGGTCATCGTAAGTCGAGCCACACAAATTGCATTTCCTTCCCATGCCTAGGTGAATTCGTTCGTATAGGTCTTCTGGTCCCTCTATGTCATCGGGCTGGTCTTTTTACCTCGCCAGTACACACAAGAGCGAGAAGGCAGGTCGGCTGCAGATAAAGAAAAGTCGTAATAGGCGCAGTGATCTATGTGTGATCCGCCCAGGAGAGTTTTATATTGTAGTAGGACGCTCGGTGTTCTTTCGGATACTAGATTTTGACACTCCTCCTTTTGTCGACTTTTTGTATATATCATCATTGGATTGGACCTCAGAGGCATGTTCAGAGGTGTAGCGGTTGCCATCAATCGCCCATTCAGAGCAGAGCCGGCCGTACTTTTGACTTTACGTAATCATATGAGCTTTGATCAGCTTATTTCCGACCGCGAACTATAACACGGACCAACGTTGACGACCGCGCAGCGCGCACCCCCAAACATGAGTTTTTTGGATACCTCGCTCACTAATGCGAGTCCGGGAACTGCGACACCACCACCTCAAGCAGTGGGGCAATCCCCACCAACACTGAACGAGGAAGTTACCGAGGTCATCGGGCAGCTGGGACGATTCTGGGGAGGATTTAGGAAACAGGTGCGTCACCGTGCCATACTTTCAACCCCACATTGGACACTAGTCCTAATCTCTGTCCCCGTTACACCTCCAAAGAGCCAGAGCGCTATCGAGGCCGCGCGCAAGGACCTGGGAGAGTATGTCTCGCAGGCGCAGAAGGGGTTAAACGAGCAGCTCGCGACCCTCTCCGTCAACTCCCCTACTCCCACAGCTGAAAGAGACATGCCGACGGCACCTACGTCTTCCTCGCGCGATCTAGTCGATGCCACTACAGCCGATGGCGAAAGCTCAGCACCCTCCTCTGCGTCTGCGTCCACTGCCACACTTCCGGACCCACAGCAAGAACAACAAAGACAACCGCAGGAGCATCCTAATGCACAGACAATCTTTACGCGGTTGCAATCCTCGCTCCCTCCCGACCTCCTCACCACCCTCCGCGATACGCTCCCTGACAGCGTGAGGGACGCACAGCGACGCCAGGAGCTCGCGCAGGCAGCACAAGCCCGCGTGCACGGCGCTGCAGCACGCGGAGAGGTGTTACTCCGCGGCGCGAGTGTATTCCTGCGCGACGCGGTGCGCGTCGTCCCGCCGGAGCCCGCCGCGCCGGCATCCGCATCGACGCCGCCCGCATTTGAGGGATGCCGTAACGCCACGCACAGAGGCGCCACCCCCCGTCGCCATCTCGGTTACCCCCGCGACGCGTCGGGATGCCCTTCTGCGCGCATTACGTGCGACGCCTGCGATTCTTCGTGTCGACCCTGCAAAAGAGGAGCGCTCGGCGACACTTTTTGTTACTTGGGCACAGGTGGAGGATCTGCGCGAGGAAACGCAACGCGAGGTCGAGCTGGCCGCCGACGACGGGGCATTACAAATTACGCGCTCAATGCTGGGTCAGTTAGCTCTCCCCCTTATGGATTCGGGACTGGTAGTGTTAATAAGGACCCTCGGAACACAGTGCCAGAGGAACTGTCCGAGGATGAATTTTGGACGCGCTATTCCTTCCGAGTCTACCAAATAAACCAAGAAGACGAGAGGCGAAAGGCCGTACTCGAAGGTTTGTGTGCCCACACCTTTTTATTTCGGCTAGCGTGTCGACCGCTAACGATACTATTAACGCCGCAGGCCCCACTGCACAGGAAGAAGACTTTAGCTGGGAAGACGAAGAGGAGGACGTGTTGCCGAGAAGAGTGCCATCCTCGGGGTCGGTCACGGGGTCGGCCAGTGCTGCACGCGAACTGAGTCGCGATAAGCTGACCGCTGCTGTCACGTCCGGATCTACGAGTCCAGAACGTAGCGATGACAGTTTCGACTTGGTCTCTTCGGGTCATACGAGCGCGACAGGTCATGCTAGCGCCAATCACCCACATATGAAGGAGGCATCGTCAGATGGCGACAGTGGTGAAGAAGGAGAGGAAGACGACGACGACGACGACAGCGCAGAAAGTGACTGGGAATGATGATAGATTTCTCGAATCGTTTGTACTTTGCATTTGTTGAGTCAATATCCTGTCCATTGGCGTTGATGCTTCTCCACTCCGGTTCGCTATTTTGTTGTGCGTTTTGCAAGAAAAAATGCACCGCCATCATGTAAAATCCACATAATAAAAACACTATCGAAGGGACCAAATTAAACAAGGTATTGTGAGGCGCGTGTCTCGGGATAAGCGGTAAGTGACACGTTCCGATCCTCGACTTGCTTTAAAGTTAATACTCGGTCGCAACCTGATCTTTGGCATCGGGTACCGTAGGAGAAGCTGTCCATTCGCTTTAGCCCGAAGTGGTTCCACCCATACTTCCGACACTGGACGATATGAGAGGTACTTCATTGTTCCACTTATACCCACTAGCGACAGCGCGGCGTCACGTAACAGTGTTTTTCCATCTGCTATTCGTTTTATGTTGAACACGACGAGATCGGCGAGAAGGCAATGGGGAAAGGATAGCAGAAGGGTTAGCAGATAAGTTGGTCCTGTAAGTAATTTACTGTAACCTACAATTGAATTCGACATGTTACCCCATTTGGTTTCCTGGTTCCAGGAGAACGTCTTTCACTCAAGGTCTTACGAGCTTTCAAGGCCTCCAGGCTTCCAGTCCTCTCGCGACAACCCGCTTATCGTATTCTGACTTTCGACAAGCGCGAGGGATTTGACTTGAGCGGCATTTGAACTTGACATCGACGTCAAGGGTACAATTAGTAACGCCTATGACTTGAGATTTTTCTCACCTGCAATGCGTATCATGTGCCCTTGGGGTGGGGGGCGGGGATTAACGCCTCATTTCTGGGCTTCCCAGCAAGAATGTTGAGCTTTTTTGACGTCCTCCAATCAACTGGCGTCCTTACATGAACTTTGGGTTTCACGCACTGGTGAATGACGGGTGTGAGCGCTGATTTTGGACAGAAATGGTTTTCATACTTCCCACGTACAAATGCCCACACGTAAGTTGCTTGTTGTCATTGTCACGAGCACTCCGTGTGGACTCGCCCCTCCCGCGTGCATGTGATGTGACAGGAAGCCCATCGGTGACCCTTCGGACTTGACACGCCGTCGTATTGCGATTGTTCAGCGACCAGGCTGTTCGATGCTAAAACGTTTCGTCACGTATGCTACTTCTTGGGGGTTAATGATCATGAATGAGTACGAAGATCACCAGGGTTGATTTGTCCCCTCGTTTTTGAGTGGTCGAAGAAGGAAAGGGTTGGTGGGGCACATCGCGCCCAGTACGGCACCTAAACTTAAGTGTGAGTTATGGGTGCTGTTTACTTACGGCAACTCAATCCCATTGGCCAAAGTGTCTTGTCACCACTACGGCACCAAGTATTGAACATCCTGTAGTCGTCCAACCATGTTTGAATTTTCCCCGAAGAGGCCGAACGCACAAGCTGAGCTTAAACACACTCGGCGCGTTACAAACCCCTGTATGCATCGTTCCAGAATCATCCTAGCACGATGACGGGTTGGCACAGTTTCTCCAATTCTGTCGAGTTGTCCAATCAGATGAGTCCTGGCTGGTGATTGGCCTTCCGGAAAGTCCCGCTTGTCCGCCAAACAAACTTTAACCACCGCCAATCGGAGTCCAAACGCGTCCTCGTGCTCTTACGACTGGCACCCAGGAAGTCTCGGAGCTAATTGTATCGCGAGAAGTGAGCTCTTCGCTCGCTAAGTCGTTCGTGGTCAAACAATGTAAGGGTTATTAAAGTCTCGAATGACACGCGGGACGCGCGGCCATTCCGCTTTCGGTCCCTTGGGTCCCTGCAACCGGCGCCCAATGACCGTTTCTTGTAACTGTGACTTTGACTTATTGTGGTCTTAAAGGTTTGCGCCTGGTAGCATGCTTCGTCGGAGGGCGGGAAGAGAAGGCAGTTCTGGGATGAGCCAGGAGCAGGATTGCATCGTCGCTCCTAGCCAATCATGGTGTGTCATTTGCGCTTATGGTGCTTTCAAACTCCTTACAGTAAGTATGCGCCAGGCCCACGTGGGCACAGCAGCATGGGCACCGACGTACAGTAGGCACTGTTCCATTTCAGCACCACCAATGGGGTGTGGGCGCTTGCAGGCCTGAGAGCCGACTGCCAGGCTTGGTCTCTCATTTGCCCTCAAGTCGCTTTCCTCTCCCCAACTCACCCGCCTCACCAACCCTGGCACGCTGTAACGTAACCAATCCCACAGAAACTTATAGGCGCGCGTCAACCGGAATACGACACAAGAAAGTACCAAATTAAACAACGGATAGCAAGGTTTTGAGTGTTGTCAGTTACTGCGAACCTTTTTCCCGCTGCAGATTCCGTTGCAGAACAGAAATGGAACGCCGTTAAGGGGGGGGGAGCTTGCTGTGAGTCGGTTGAATTATTATTCCTTTTGGGGGCGTCCGTCCGTCTGCGAGGTGGTCGTTTCTCTGGGATTCTCTCACAGGAGTGTCGCGGGTTGGACGTTGATCACCGCGGCCGTCTATGTCACCTGCTGGTTGGACGAGTTAGGAGTTACATCACTTCAACCGATCGGAAGCGTTTTGAGACCCGTGAGACAGACGAATAATATCTCGTCGGAGTCGTCGCTCGTTGGCTTCGGGTTCGGTCGACCAAGTTGCATTGAGCTCATCGAGCGAACCAATCAACTCTCTAGCCAACGAAGCCCTTTTTTCGGCGGTACTCGGTACGGCAGAGCCAGCGGTGTCCTGTTGTGTTTGGAGGCACACGGGGTTGCTGGGAACCAATCAAGAGTCAATCCTCATTTTCATTGATTTGTATAGCAAGTGTCTAGCCCATCAAATCAACTCATTCTAGAAAAAAATAAGCAGAAAAAACAGACATCGTCGCTGATTCAATATTCAATGCTTCCGAGTGACGACAGAGTGTGGGAGCAGACTTGCTATATATTTACAAAGTTTTGGCACGACTGGCACTGGTACTGAGGCGAGACGCGGATTGGCTAGCCAGAATAAATTGGCGGCGCCACCAATCAGATCGCAAAATAGACAACCCCGTCTCTCTTCCCGCAGTACCGGATCCGGACCTGGACCCGCTCCCTGCACCATCCCGCTCACCCGGGAAAGGTATCCATAATGGGAGAATGGCGAACTGATCATTAGAATCGACTTGTGATCGGTGTAAGATCGGAAACGAGGGCCGCTGCGAGGTAAAGCCGCAGCAAATGAGACCTTCCCCGTCGTGTTGCGGGTGCACTTAGACTCTGTGCAACGTTCCGGCTTTTTTTGTCCCGAAGTCACCACGCTAAAGCAACGAGATGTAAGTTAACACACTACATGAGGCTGTGCGGTGTGATTCATGTGATGGGCGATGCATGTACTTTTACAGTCCGCTGACAACAAAAAGAAAGTGATACTGTACATGGCTGAGCAGCTAGCCAATCACGTCGACTTTCATCCGTTACTGCAATCCCCGCTCCACAGGGCGTTATAATGCCGATGGCAGAGATGAAATGAAACGAAGCCGTGGCCGCACTTGTTCGCTCCTGCTCAATACAGTGGAGGAGCTCCATAAAAAAACAGTTGAACAAATCATGTTTCAAAATTCGGCAAGGGGTCGCCCATGCCAGAGCTTCCCCCCCAATCGGAATGTAGCGGCAAAACCTACCGATTCCAGAAGTACGATACAACACCACTGCACTAACCAATACGAGTTTATGGACGCACCGATAAGCGGATTATCTCTTCTCGCGAAGCATGCCGCGGCAGCAGCAACAGTCACTCAATTACCATAACGAATGCGAAGAAGCACCGGGGAGCTCGGGGAGGAAAAGACGAGAAGGGAACGAGCGAGCGAAGAAGTCCCGGAGCGAGAAGAACCTATGGTCGATGAAGGAAAGTGGCGCTCGGCCCCCGGTCGACTGAATGACGAAGGAATTACGGATCCGGGTTTTTGACGCTGTTCCTTTTCTTTTTCCTTTATTGTTTATTCTCAAGAGACGATTCCGGACCTCCGTGACCGAGAATTACTGTATTACACGAATCGGACTGACTCGAAGTAGACCCTTGCGCTTCGCCGCGCGATCCACGCTTCTTGCAAGCGACTCGGTCAATTCCCAGGTTTGAGTCGCGCGACTAATGACCGCGTTATTGTGTCCCCCCAGTCCAGACAAGCACCTGGCGATACAGTCTTCATGATTACTACTATTACTTCTATCCACTTTTGTATGATAAACGTCAGACTATATTGTTTTTCTTCAAAGTAAAGTGAGGCGACGAGGACAATTCTGAGTTGGTAGGTGCGAAACGAGCTTGTATTAGAGTCCTTTTTGACGGGGCTACTGGGTACCGTAAGTTGTGGGTGGAGTCGATAGCGCCTAAGCAGCAGCATCAGCATCAGCAACCTGAGAGAAAACCAAACAGATGTGCGTGTGCGTGAGCATGCATGATGTACGAAAAAAAAAAAAAAGGAAAGGCGGTGGCGCAAACACGACAACACGAGGAGAGTGAGTGAGGTGACATGCGAGCAATAAAAACCGAAAAGTGGACGGATAAAGGGAGAACAGAGACGGGAAGTAGTCAACTTTTAGAGTCCGTCGGTCAAGAAAATGGGTATGCGACACGAAAGTGAAACGACGACTGACTACATACTAGAGAACGAAAAGAGTGTGGGGAGGACGCAGGGCCCAAGCGAGGAAAGGAAACAGAATGGAAAATAATAAAAACAAAACACGGCCAAAAAAAACAGAATGACGAGAACAAACACACAGAGCTTTGCAGTAAATATACGTAAGATAAAATGCGCAGGAGAACGGGAAACGGGAGCAGAGAGGTAGAAGTGGGAGGAACACAAAAACATAAGGAGTGTGACGTGCGAGGGGACGAATATCAGTAAGGATATCAACGAACTTGATCCCAACAACAACAAAGTAAAACAGATTACAGCACAATGTCTTTCTATGTGTATCGGGTCGCCGCAGCATAATCATCTGCTGTGTTTGGGGATGGCACTGGAAGGGGATAGAGACCGCCAGTATCTGTGCCATCAAACACGCGTGGGTATCCTGACACGGGGTACCCATTCGCCTGCGTGTGGTACTCGCCACCGCCGAATGGTGCCGTGCTGTACGGAGGGTATTGTTGGGACAAATAGGACTGTGATGGCGTATGGGAATCAGCATCTGGCAACTTGAATGCGGGCGGCGGGGTGAACGGAGACTATTCACAGAAGACAGCCAGTCGATCAGTAGGGCGAAACACGAGCTAAGTAATTGTGCTCACACTCTCGTTCGAATGGAGCGCAAGTGCGAGCTCCGAGCTTGCCCCAGTATTTGGCGGAATAGGCGATTGGCCCAAGTCAGCAGCGCCCATATCGATGCGCTCGTTGTCCGACGTCGGAGAGGGGATATGTAACAGTACCGTGCTCGGACGTGTACCCGTCGCTCCCTGGGCCAGCTGGACTTGCACCGCCATCACTCGGCCCTGATCCACTGCCCCCACCTAAGGTCATC
This sequence comes from Lactarius hatsudake, assembly GCA_024734325.1. NCBI lineage: Eukaryota > Fungi > Basidiomycota > Agaricomycetes > Russulales > Russulaceae > Lactarius > Lactarius hatsudake. The sequence continues at coordinate 97,801 of JANSJP010000012.1, forward strand.
CCGTCGAGCATATCTGTCGCGGACACGCACGACCAGCGTCGGCCGTTCGCATCGACGCCTAGGCCATCGCTAGTGACGTCTGAAAGGGATGGTCCAGCGCTACTAGCCGAGCCACAGAGAGAGACAACCGAGCCAACCGGGCGGCGGTACATGCCCGGGTCGAGCGCAAATGAATAGTCCGCGTCAACTTCAGAAGTCGCCACAGAGTGCTTGCGTTCGGGAAACTCGTAGCCGCTCGCTGGCATCACGGCCGTTGCAGTCATCCCAAACGAGTATCCCGCGTCCGGCGTTAGTGCGACCGCAGGAGTGCCGGCACCGAACGGATCCGGGTTGTTCCACAAGAACGCATCCTGTTGTTGGGAAGCGAACATGTCACTGCCTTGGTGCTGCTGTTGCTGTTCCTCGAGGGAGCCAGTACTAGTTGGCGTAGCAGGGAGAGAGGGCAGGGGTGGGGCAGGAGCCGACTGGTGTACATGGGCGTTATGGAAGATGGCCGGAACCGACGCACGGTGAGCAAGATTTGGACGACGTGGTGCCTGGAAAGGATGATATCGCGAAGAAGTGTGCACCTGCTGTCCGTGCATCGCAATGCGGACTCGTAGGCAGGCCGGGCATGTCCATACCCTCCGAGATGGATGCGCGTAAGTACGGGGCGGCATGAGGAGGTGGGCCGGACGGCGGTGGGTAGTTTACTTGAGGAGCAGAAGGGCGGTGGAGAGGTAACGCATAAGGGTGTTGGGCGAGCGCGCTCGTTGAACGACGGTGGTGGAGCATTTGAGGTGGAAGAACGCCAGAAGGGAATGAGGGAGGTAGGTGGTTGTAGCGATTTCATGTGCAGTTAGTGAGTGCGACGGCGGATGCTGCATGTGGGGTGCCAGTGTGGATGATGGAGGCTGTGGCGGTAGCGGCTCCTGGGGCGGAACCAGGCTGAGGATGGGAAGGGAGCTGCGACGGTGCCCATACGCGGCAGGGCCCGGATCGGGAGGGGAGGGGATGGAGTGAGGACGGTGGGGCTGATCAAAAGAGTCGGTGATGGGGGGCGTAGGGAGTTGGGCGGGTTGCCATGAAGCATTCTGGGTAGCGCGTGGCGATTGCTCGGGCGTCTGGGGCTCAACCTTAGTGACGGGAGACGCGCTAGCTGATGGCGGTAAGGGATCGGCTGGAGCTGTATCAGACGAGGGGGATGCGACAGATGGGATGAGAAGGGCGGAAGGTGGGGGGAGAAATGGGGGAAGAGCCTGTTGGGAGAATTTTCCCGTGGGCTTTCTTCTCTTTGGCACGCCGGTTCTGAAACCAAACCTATGAAAATAGGACGGGGGAGAGCGCGTGAGTGAACGATCTGGGCATAGATAAATACAATAAAGACATACCTGGACCTCTCTGGGAGACATCTTCAGTTTTTTGGCGAGCTCTTTGCGACGTGGAGCGTTTGGTTTCTTGTCGGTGACAAAGACGCCCTCCAGGATCTCGAGCTGTGCCGGAGTGGTGCGTTTGCGAGTCTTGATGGTGTTCGGCACGTACGTGTAGAACATCTTTGAATCAACCTTCGAAGGGTCCACACCAGGTGGGATGAGCGAGGGAATGTAGGAGCGGTGAGTAGCTGCAGCGGCGACGGCGGCGGCTGGGGTTGGAGTGAAGGGGGTGGAAGATGCAGAGTTGGATGGATCCCCAACTTGCATAATCTTTGAAGGTGGGGGTGATGGAGTGGAATGGAAGTGAGAGGGGGGGAGAAAGAGAGATAGAAGAAAAAGAGAAGAAGTGAGAAATAAAGCGGGGCGGGGACACGGGAAAAGGAGCCGGCTCGGTTGACGAGTTGACAGAGATGACGAGACGAGCGGGTGGGAATACTGTCGATCGAGATACGCCTCATCTCATCTCGCCCACTTATCCGTTTATTATTTATTTATAGTTTTACAACTCTAATCATCATATGATGATCCCAACTATCCATCAAAAAAATCACGAGAGCAGCCCATCCCTCTTCGCACTCCCCCGCCCAGCGCCCCATCCCGGGGCCCAGACACAACCCCAGACTGGCGGTTCCGACCTCGCCGCTTCCACTATGTCCACTACTGTGTCCGATTGTTGCAAGCTATCGCCGCTCTAGCTTCCTACCCTTCCTCCACTGACCATTCATCATTCTCACACCCTACTCTCCTTTTCGCATGGAAAAACATGGCATGCTGCATTCAATGAGATGAAACAAGTCACTACATGGAAAATGACTACTCATAACAGAAAAGCACATGTAAAAGAGCAAAGCTAGAAAGGAATCAGTTTTCTCCAAAACGCTAGGTAGGGGAAGGGAGTACTTTTTTCGCAGTGTTGTATGTATGGATATATATATAATATTATGGTCTGTAATGCGTGAATATGTATCGACTGTACGTATGGATGACGATGGGATGATTGGTAGTCTGTTTTGGTTTGGGGTAAATCAATCAATGAGTGTGAAATCGATGAAACAGAATGAAAATGGTAGTGTTATGTACTGTAAACGCATTCGCGTCATTTGTCCTTGTGTGTTTGAGGAACGCCGCAAGAAACCATCCACCTGTCCGAATGATGAGGACGACAGACGGCGGCGACAGTGGTGGCGGCGACTTAGGAGAACGAAGCCCAGTGGTGTGGGTTGGAGAGGCACGAGGCACGCCTGCGACGAAGATGGCTACGAATCCTCCGAGCTTGATGCACGTAGTTGGCCAGGGGTAACCTTGCGTCACGAAGCACAGGCAGAAAAGGAGGGAACACCCGTTTAGGGAGGTTCTCGAACCTGGTGATGCTGATGGTGGCATGGGAACAGGGGAGCAGGAGGGGATGGACCGCACAACCAAAAACGAGCAAAAGAGTCCGAAAGGCCCAATTGCGAGCAAGGAGGAGCAAACCAAACGGACATATGAGCAAGAAAAAAACCAAGTCAATGGGTCGAACAAGGACGGGACAGGCAAGTGCGGTGGCGTCCGAGCGAATGATCGGAATGGGAGGAGGAAGCGGAGAGGAACGAACATAAGCAATGAGCGAAATGGGAAGGAAAGCCAAAGTAAAAGTAAAACAAAAGAACGATCAAAATCAGGATCAGGGGCGGCACAAGATTGCACAGCGAACAGATGGGATGGCGGGGAGCAAACGCCTCCCCAGCGATGCAATCGCGGGAATGATGATAGATCCAGGCACGATCATGGGCAACTTGGGACACGGGCTCTCGCCTTTTTTCACGCGCCAACGTCCATAGCGTCGCTAGCGTCTGCGTCGGTGACAACGGCCGTCGGCTCGCGACTGTGACTAAGCACTTCCTCGAGGAAGCCAGCAGGTACGCCCGCCAGCGGGGACGCAGCAAATGGCCGCTCACCTGCGCGCAGCGCTTCTTCGAGTAGCCGTTCCATTGCTGCGCGTGTGCGTACGACAACCGGATGCGCACACACGGCGGCGCTGTCGATTCTCGCTGCCGGATTCGCACAAAGCAGCGCGGCTATTAGCGCGCGGAGCTCTGACGACGTGTCGGTGGGCAGATCAGCCGGAGAGAGGTCGTCATGTCGTAGCCGGTGCCAGGGATCGCCTCTAAACAGACGGGAACGAAGGGGAAAAAAAAGTGCCAGTCAGCGGTCATCGGATCACAGGTGATAGAGAGTTTCAGGGCACTCACTCTCCAGGAACGACGATATTCGACGCCGTCTCGAGCATGGTGATTCCAAAGCTATAGTGCAACGAACATTCTCGGTCGGCCCGGGCAGATATGAGGACGAAATGAAATAGGTCGCACCTGAACATATCCGCGGCTTTACCATACTGGCCCTGTAATACCTCCGGTGCAAGATATAACTTGTCACCTTCACGTTCAAACGCCGTCCGCGCTGTGCGAAGGGATGCCTCCGGACCTCCAGCTGGGGACGTCAGCACTGGGCGGGGCCACAGGGACGCCATCCCGAAGTCGCCAATTTTGAAGCGACCCTCAAGCGTAATAAAGATGTTCGCCGGTTTGAGATCGAGGTGGATGACACCAGAGTCGTGAATAAAATGCAGGCCCTAAATGGGGAAAGGGGGGTAACCCCAAAAGCCAAGTCAGTTTGATAGTTCTAGACGCAAACGCGCGCAGATAAGACAGACAGTTCGCCCCGCCCGTTGACGGACGAGCCGGACGCTTGGCTTTGATGCTAAGCCAAAAGCCGATCAGGGACAAAGTAGAAATCTTGTTAGACGTACGTTGCTCAAGTCAGCAATTATCTTCCAAACCCGCGCTTCGTCTAGCTGGGGAAACGTGCGTCCGTACTCCCACAGGAAATGAGCAAAATTGCCAAATTCACAGAGCTCCGTCTGGATATACAGGGCGTCGTCCTGTTCCCAGCTATCAATGTACCCCAGCACGTTCGGATGTCGCGTGCCTGGGCCGTTGACTGCCGAGTATGTGCTGGATAAGTGTTGAAGGATCTCGACCTCTTCACGTAGCCGTAACCTGGGGAAGAAATAAATATAAGTCATTAGTGATGATAAATTACGGCACAATTGTGCACATTTGCGGAATGACGGGATGCATGGAAGCCAGAAAGGCGCGCTCATAAGTGACCCTGCGCCACTAAAAGGGAAAAAAAAAATAGAAAAAAAAAGGAAAAAGTCATAGGAGCCAGATCGATGTTATCTGTCCTTCCGTGTGTTCCGTGCGTCCGGGCACGTTGACAGATGGCATCACATCCATGGGAATCGGCGAAACGAGCGAGCGTGCCAAAGAAAAAAAAAGGGAGGGGATGTCTCACCTGTGTCGCACGCCCTCGAATCGCTTCGACTTCTTGACCGCCGATATATGTCCACTCTGGCCAGTGCCGGTGCCGTCGCTTTGTCGCCGTACTTTCATCACTTTGCCAAACTCGCCGCTACCTGCTTCCCCGATTTCGACAAACTCGCGTTCGAACCTGCCTGGCTGCGCGTACGTCGAACCCAGCCCGCCACTGCTGCCCAGCGACACCCGCATGTCGTGCTCGCTGCTCCCGCGCCGGTGTTGTCCTGGTCCCCGCGCGCTCTGAGACAGTGAATGTAGCCGCCGCGCTGTCGGCGAGGTGAGCATTGTGGTTGTGGCAGTTGACGATGCTTCTGACGAGCTCGACGCGGTCCGGTTCGAGGAGAGAGAGAGGTGGCTCGGGATGCTCGACTTGAGTGGGGACATCCGTGGCGGGATTCGTGGAGGGGGAAGCTGCCAGTCTGTGGCCCATCAACATCAAAGACTCCTGGAACAAAAGAGGCAAAGTCAAGGTGATACGTACCATGGATAGCCCTTGCGCCCCCCGTGGGACTCCCATCTCCACTCATGCTCCCGCTCCCGCTCGTAGCACTTGAGATCGCGCCGCTGCTACTCCGGCGGAGTAGCCAGCTAGCGCCTGCCGCCTTCGCCACACTCGGCCGCCCGAGCCCGAGTCCGTCATACGCTGCCCTGCGCTCACTCGGGCTTCCATCCTGCCGACCCGGTTCCTCTTCGCTATCTTCCGCCGCACGGCCGCGGCCACGACTCGCCATGGTCAACAGCGGGAATGCCGCCGGCAGGCTTTTGCGTGGTGCCTTCTTGCTTCTCTTGACCGCTTTACCACCACCACCTTGGGGTCCTTTGGCACCTCGCTCTCCGTCCTCTTCATCCTCGTCATTTCCAAAGTCGAATCCGATTTTGCTTGCGACGGCGCTCTGCCATGGCCGCGCACCGCTGAACGTCATAGCCGTCTTGGCGCGCTTTTGTGGCGTTCCCGGGGGACGGATATTTCCACCTACGTCGTTCCCACCCAGTGGGGCATGCTCATCGCGCCGGGCGGCTTGCATGAGGATGCGCATGATGGATGCATCGACCGAGGCAACGTCTGGCGTGCCAAGCGATGACGCAGCTGATGAAGAAGATGTCAAGAGTGGCCAGCAAGAACTCGAGGACGGGCCAAAGATTGGCGTGACGAGTTCCTGGTCGGAGCTACCGCTCCCGAGAGTGCTCACGCTGGTGGATGCACGAGGTACGGTGAGGTTCACTGACTCGGAACGACCAAGTGTGTACCGTTGCCGTGGAGCGGGCGGCACGAAATCAGGCACAACATGAGAGCCTGGGTTGTTACCCTCGTCTTCGGACAGCACGACACCCGAGTCACGCGGACGATACTTCTTCTCTAGCTTACACGCAACGGGTGCAATTTTTGAGCGCGGTGATGGGGTGCTTTGCGTCACATTGACCGTGAGAGAAGAAGGCAATATAGTAGGGGTGCTGTCCCACCCGAAACTGGTATCTGGCCCAATGTCGCGTGAGTGAATAAAGCTGCTGCTGCTGAAAAACAAATCCTCTGCGCCCTCATTATCTAGCGCACGGATGTCCACCTCGACAGGTGCAAAGTCACTGCCGTCCTCGTCCGAAATTTCGTCCATCTCAGCCTCGCGCAGTGGTAAAAACTCTGACGCAGGAGAGGAGGGGGTGGTGGGTTGCTCAAAACCGCGGGCCTTTCCAAAAAGGGACGTGTCAGGGCCAGCGTAGCTGTGCCGGGATGTCGAAGCTAGAGGTTCGAAGGCTGGCCGCGAGCGCGGGTGTGCTGGCGTGCTACTTGCTCCTGCGGGCGAATCTAGTGCGAACATTGTGGCAGGTCGTGAGCGCGCGGGCGTTGATGCTTCTGGGTAACGGGAAATAGCGGGACCAAAAAAGAGTGTCGCGCTACCAGAGCTCTCGATACGTTCGGTGGGGTGGCGTAGCTGCGAGATCGATGGTTTTCGGGTGCGCACAAGAGAAGAGGCCTCTTCACGCTTGCTGTGCGACGAGGATATCGACACGTTGCTAGCGTGCATGGTGCGTTGTCGAGGTTTAGGTGATGTTAAGGGGGAGGAGGGAATTGTGGACGGGGTACGCGGCCGTGTGGTAGGGAAGGTAACGCTGGATGTGTTGGGTTTGTGCTTGGACTTGGGCTTTGCTGCGGCCAACGTTTGAAGTAATGACTAGACCACAAAAAAAGTTGTAAAAAAAAAGGGTCTGACAAAGACGGAAAAATGGTGTGACTCACCTGTGAACCAGCGTTGGCACTATCCATCAGCTCTTGGCTCACAGGCCGACTACGTGCCAGCCGTTTGGTAATGTGACCCCCAGGTGACACGTCAACGGCTTCTTCCTCCTCGCCGAGGACCACGTTACCTTCCTCCTTGTCGATCCGTAAACGAGCAAGAGTCGCAGACTCTGTGCGCAAAAGGCCCTCCGTCTCTCCACTGGAGCGATCATTCCGGAACTTTGGTGCGGGAAGTGGCGCAAGGCGGCCGAAGGAGCCCTCTCCTACGGCTTTGGTCACACCAAGTGGAGTCATACCACGCTTAGGGTAAGGGGCCGTGACGGGTAGTGGATTTGGTTTCCGCTTGACTCCTACGGTACCGGATGTCGCTGGGAGTTTTCGAGATGCTGAAGACTTTGCGGTCGGTACAGACCTTGAGGGTGTGTGAGTTGCGGTACGGGGGAAAGCGGAAGAGGACTGGGTCGGGAATGCTACGGGTGGGGTTGGGGGTGGTGGCATGGAGCGCTTCGTTCTTGGGTTAGGGACTCGTGGTGGGGTGAGCTTTGAGTGGGAAGCCGTGGAGAGGAAAAGACCCTCGTCATCCTCGATGGGAATTGGGGGAGTGGTGGATTTGCCCTTGATGAGAGAGGACTTTGAGGTGTGAGAGTCTTGCGGATAATGCTTTCTGAGGGGCTTGGCGGAGAAAGCAGAGGAGCGACCGAATATGTCATCTGCATCGATTGGCTGGGTGTCAAGGTCGGAGTCTGCATCCAAATCCGAATCAGGGGGAACAAACGACTTTCTGCGTAACGGGGACGGAGTGGTGGTCTGCGAGTTGTATTTTCGCAAGGAACGGGAGGTGGCCATGGCAGGGGGAGAGGGAGGGAGGGTCGTTGGTGGTGATGGTTGTAATATGAGGAAGGTGAACGAGATCTAACAGGACATTCGCGTTGGTGTAGATGCGTCTAGAATCATGCCATACTCACAACACAAATTTCCTCTTCCCCTTTCTCTTTTCTTTTTCCTTCTCGACGGATATTCAACGGTCCATTTCTTCAAGGAGAAACTGGTCGAGCCAAAGGCCAACGTCAACACCGTGGGAATTCTATCAACAATCATTCATCATGTGACCGCATATAATCACATGATCTATGCACCTCAGTTCGATGCCATCAGATACTCTCGTGGGCTCGGCAAGTGTTCAGAGTCACCTCTCTGTCCTCAACTCTCACTCTCGTCATCGTGAACATGCTCGACCCCCCGTTGTGTCTAGCAACACGGAAGCGCTCATACTAGCGAATTCGGATCAACCAAAGGACTACTCTCAGTTTCTCGTGTCCTTGTTCCATGGCCCTCTCAAAGATCCGCTTTTGCCAGGTCCTGATGGTTCTCTCCCCCGTCAGCGGGTCTGGTCAAACTCTTCTCGCTGGATCATCTCTGTCTACGTAGCTGTCAGCTTGATCTTCTTCTCCACCTCCCTCTACCGTAGCTTCCACTCGGCTCGACTAGACAAACAACCTCCCTTGGTGTACTCACAGGACCGGTCTCCCGTCCTGTCCGGTTTGGATGCCTTGTCCCCCGCCATGCGGTCAGCAAAGCTCTTTGCTTTGTATCCTCCTCCAACACATTTTGGACTGTTCACACACCGCCCGGCTGTAGATGCGTACTCACACGAAATAACAGTCTGTCTGTGGGCACACGAAAACAACCTTGATTGGGTACCCGCGTGGACAACTGACTGGCCAGGTGATGACCTGCATTGTTCTTATCCCGTCCTGCTTACTGTGACAGGTCCAATTTCCCTTGTCGTGTACATCTCGCAAGCCGCCGACGTCGAACCGTACCCCACTGCGCCCAGCTCTAGCGCGACTTCTCCACCATCCTATACTCAATGCCTCTCGCCTCGCCTTGCACACGCTCCACCTAGGTCCGACGACGCCAGATGCACCAAATGTATTCCTAAACCTGGCGCGGCTCTTCGCGCCCACGCGTACAGTGCTCCTCGTCCCCGGCATCCCAGCACCGCCACAGATACTACCCACCACCGTCTGGCCATTTTCCATACCGCACCTACAAGGTCCCGTCATCGTAAACGCGCAAGCATCCACGGCAGCACCGCCTAGAACTGTAGGAAAGGGACGATCCGAGATACCACTTGCACCAGTACTGATCCCACGGGATCACCCGCTGTGGTGTACTGAGCGCTTCGCATTTGTGCTCGCGTACACACATACGTCACCGCGCGCAGCCGACTGGGAGGCTTGTCTGTGGCAGGTACAACTCGAGACATTTGGCGCCGCCAGCTTCGGCGGCACCACTCTTCCCGGGTGGCGGTGGAACGTCGAGCCCGAGCCCGTGTCTCTCATTTCTACGCCATTATCAGTCCTGGTGAGTAGTCAATTTTCTGTCATTGCTATGGGTGCTGATCTGGCGAGAGGTAGTCTGCAATTCGCCGTCGGTTGGACGTCCGTTTCCGTGCGGAGACGTGCGTGCTGGCGATCAAGCGGCACGAAGTACTCAGTGAAGAATGGCGTGGGGGACGGGTGGGACGGATTTCTGGCGGACGCAAGAACGTTGACTGGGAGAGGATGCGGTGGCTACATGAGATATGTCGAGAGTGGTCGTAAAGTAGAAGTGATCGGAGTTGACACGCTTTTAAACACCGCTAATTGACGCGTGTCTTTGAAACTCGGTTGTCTCGTCTGTTGGTCCAACGATGGTCAGTCAAAGTCATCTCTCTTCGTATAGAGTCTCACTGGTACTTGCAGTCGAACGAAACACCCCGTCGCAAGAAGCGTGCTAGGTCTCCGGGCCTCCCAGCTAGCTCGTCCTCTCCTACCCCACAACCACTCTCCCGGCGAGACTCATCTCTGCCTCCCTCTTCACCCCCACCGCCGTTCTCTGACACAGAGGGAGAAAGCGCCGACGATCGCGACGCCGTCCGGGATGTTATCGGTGAAGAAGACGAGGACGATGAGGGTGAGGACCTCTTCGGTCCAGGCATCGACGAGTACGTCCTGCCCTCGGTCACCCTCATCTTCATCCTCAAACGCGTTACAGCGACTACGCAGACAACGTGGTGCTCGATGCCTACTCAGACTCAGGCCTGAATGATGAAGAGGTCTTCGAGCCTTTGTCCGCCGCCACCCGCCGCGCGGCCGAAGCCAGGATGCGCCAGCGAGATCGTATGGAGCGCGGGGGACGACGTGGCATGCGCGCGGCCAACCGCAGTCACGCGCCGAACTTTTTCGACAGCGATGACGCCAGTGTCGGGGACGACGCCGACTCAGGACTACTCTCCGGCACACGCACGCGTGCGCGGCGGCAGTATGATGAGCGTCGAGACGTCGATGATATGGATGGTATCGAAGACGTGAGTCCTTTTTAATTTTAATTTTATTTTAGCTACAAGCTATATTGTTGATACGCCGGTGTAGGAGGTTCCGCTGGAACAACTCAGTGATATCAAGGCTAAATCGATCGTCGAGTGGATCGCTAACGATCGCGTTCGGAGGTCCATTGTCAAGCATTTCCGTCAGTTCTTGATGACCTATGTCGATGACCACGGCGCATCAGTCTACGGTCAGCGTATCCGCAATCTCGGTGAAAGTGCGTTTCCGCTTTATATGCTCAATGACCTAGGCACGTTGACGCACCTCCCCCAGCCAACTCTGAATCGCTGGAGGTGTCTTACCTCCACCTGGCGCTATCAAAACCCATCCTCGCCTACTTCCTCACCAACTCGCCCGCCGCAATGCTCGAGATTTTTGACGAGGTCGCACTCGCCGCCATTCTCGTTTACTACCCCAACTACGAGCGCATCCACTCCGAAGTGCACGTCCGCATCGCCGATCTCCCACTGAGCTCGTCGCTCCGTGATCTCCGTACGAGCAATCTGAACAACCTCGTTCGTGTATCCGGTGTAGTCACCAGAAGGACGGGCGTCTTCCCGCAGCTCAAATACGTCAAATTCGACTGCAGGAAGTGCGGCGCCGTCTTGGGTCCATTCTATCAGGACGCCTCCAAGGAAGTGAAAATCAGCTACTGCGTAAATTGCGAGAGTAAAGGACCATTTGCCGTTAACTCTGAACAAGTCAGTTTTTTTTCTCCTCCCTCGTCGTGGCAGTTTCTGACCGCCTCATCGTATCAATAGACGATATACAGAAATTACCAAAAGATGACTTTGCAAGAGTCTCCTGGCTCGGTGCCAGCGGGTCGCCTGCCCCGCCATCGCGAAGTCGTTTTATTATGGGATCTGATTGACTCTGCCAAGCCGGGAGAAGAGATCGTACGCGTTTTTTTTTGGTTCTTGATCCAACCGCCGTATACGGCTAACTTTCGGAAACAACGAACAGGAAGTGACAGGCATCTACCGCAACAATTTTGACGCGTCGCTAAATGCCAAAAATGGCTTCCCTGTCTTTTCTACCATCATCGAAGCGAACCACGTCAACAAAAAGGAGGACCTATTCGCTGCCTTCCGCCTGACGGAGGAAGACGAGAAGGAGGTACGCGCCCTCGCGCGAGACGAGCGCATCCGCAAGCGCATCGTCAAGTCCATCGCGCCTTCGATCTATGGACACGAGGACATCAAGACAGCCATCGCGCTCTCTCTCTTCGGCGGCGTCTCTAAGGACGTGAAGCGCAAGCTGCGTATCCGGGGTGACATCAACGTGCTCCTGCTCGGCGACCCGGGAACCGCCAAGTCGCAGTTCCTCAAGTACGTCGAGAAGACCGCGCACCGGTCTGTCTTCGCGACGGGCCAGGGCGCGTCCGCAGTCGGCCTGACAGCGAGCGTGCGCAAGGACCCCGTGACACGCGAGTGGACCCTTGAGGGCGGCGCGCTTGTCCTCGCGGACAAGGGCCACTGCCTGATCGACGAGTTTGACAAGATGAACGACTCGGACCGAACGTCGATACACGAGGCGATGGAGCAGCAGACCATCTCGATCTCCAAGGCGGGCATCGTCACCACGCTGCAGGCGCGCTGCGCCATCGTCGCGGCGGCGAACCCGATCCGCGGACGCTACAATCCGACGATCCCGTTCCAGCAGAACGTGGAGCTCACCGAGCCAATCCTCTCCCGCTTCGACGTCCTCTGCGTCGTCAAGGACGCCGTCGACCCCGTGCAGGACGAACTCCTCGCCCGCTTCGTCGTCGGTAGCCATCTGCGGAGCCACCCCAAGTTTGACGCGGCGCGGGACGAGATGGACGTCGGCACGACGCTCGACGCCGAGGTGAGCCCTACCCTCCTCCTGCCGACTCACACCAACGCGGGCATGTAACTCTAGCTAATCCCACAAGACCTCTTCCGCAAGTACATCGTGTACGCGCGCGAAAGGGTGCGCCCGAAGCTGTACGACCTTGACTCGGAGAAGCTCTCGCGGCTTTTCGCGGATCTGCGTCGTGAGTCGGTCGCGACGGGCTCGTTCCCGATCACGGTGCGGCACCTGGAGAGCATGATCCGCATGGCCGAGGCGAGCGCACGCATGTCCCTGCGCGAATACGTCCGCGCAGACGATATCGACCTGGCCATTTCCGTCGCCGTTGAGAGCTTTGTCAACGCGCAGAAGATGTCCATCAAGAAGACACTGCAGCGCGTGCGCACTTGCATATCCTCCCTCACCTCGTCGTCTGACGCTTTTCCCTTCTCGTTTGGGTTGTTCAGGGCTTCCGCAAGTACCTCACACAGGCGCGAGACCACGAAGAGCTGCTAGCTTTCCTCCTTGGCCAGATCGTTAAAGAAAAGGCGCGCTTCTTCCAGCTGCAGCGCCACCGACAGCCCGAGCTGGTCACGGTGACGATCACCGAGCTCGACGAGAGGGTACGTTCGAGACACATCGCCGACTTGAACCATGCTGACGTTTCCCTCTTCTTCCTCACTGAACAGGCGAAGGAACACGAAATTTACGACACGGCGCCGTTCTTGCAGTGCCGCCTCTTCGTTGCGAACGGCTATACGCTCAACGGCGACGCCATCGAGAAGCGTTTCAAGCAGTAGAGTTGAGTTGTACGGTAACGTAAATGATGGTGTATTGGTCGCAGCGACTGTACTCACTCGTTTGTCCATTCCTTCCATTGTTTGATTACTTCTGTTTTTGTAACGGGTGATCTATTGATTTACCTCACTATCAAACTATCCATTCACCAAATACTCAAAGTGCCATGTGCGTTTTGTCCGATGGGCCGCCGTCACGCTCAACGGGATGTGCCGCAATGTAAAGGCAACAATGAGGCAATCACATTGAAGTCTCCGACCAATCGAACTTCGAACTCTGGCCGCTGGGCGACGTACGGCATTATGCATCAAGAACCACTACAATCACACATGTGTTTGACCCATCCGGTGGAACCGATCAGAGAGCGGCCTCGCTTGCTGACCGGACGTTGCCAACGGCGTCAGCGCCGCACATTGGTACTGTACTTTCCGGACATCCTCTGTCCCCGAGATCCACGTCACCGCCTAGGCCATAACAGGCTGTGGGATATGAAATGAAGAACAGAACACCCGGACGGAACTACAGTACGCGGTCAGAGGAAACGAACCACGCACGTGGAGGTGATGGGCGCGAGTGATGGCATTGGGAGTCTGAGTAAGGGCTTCGCGAGGAAAGCCTCGTAAGGACGTTCACGCGATGGTGATGTCATAAAGTACATGAACAGGTATAACGAGCTGAGTAATGGAAATCGGAAATGGGAGGAAAATGGAAGACCAGTACTGCCCAATCGACGCTCGTGTGTCATACAGGATTCCAACTGCATCCAACCGTAGACACAACAAACCCGGGAGAAACCTTACTGCGCCACCCGCGGCCACCTTGCCACCGCAACAACAGGCCACGATGCCCACTCACTCTTCGCGCTTGACGAGGTTTTGCGCATTGCGTAGGGATGAGGACCCAGAGCCGTCAGACTCGCCCGCCTCGGCCTGTACGAGCCCGCTGGCGTTGTAGTCGCCGAGGTAAAAGTACACCGCAGGGAGCGCGACGAGCAACGCCCCTACTATGTTCCCGAGATACGCCGCGATAAACGATCTGTGCAAAAATAACAAACACACACACCCACACACCAACGACGCGGGGATCGTTAGCCAACGGAAAATTTCCCAGAGTGACGGAGACATCGTGCGACGAACTTTCGAATGTACTCCGCGGTGGTCAGCTGCGTGACGTTAAAGGAAGGCATTTCAGTGATACGTCCCGTTAGACAGGTAGCGCGCAGGCGTGCGTACATCTGCGTGGAACATAATTCCGAGAGGGACGGAGAACATATTCGCGACGACTGGAGATGTATTGGTTCGCAGAGGAGGGGGGCAGCAATGCATGGACTTACCGTGATCATATCCACAAGCGACGAAGATCTGGGAGCCGAATGAGCACGCGCAGACAGGACAGAAAGGTACGACAGCGAACCCAAATAGGTATCCAGATCGCGTATATCTACGATTCGGGAAAAAAAAAATAAGTGTGGGAACAGGGCGCGGGCAGGCGGTTCCAGTCGCCGCAAATTTCCCACCTTTGAAATGGTGTCTCGTGCTCCTGCAGCTTGCTGGTCGAAAGAAAGGATGAGTGCTATGGATAGGGCGTTTCAAAGGCAGCGTGCGCACCCATACTGCAATGCTGACGAGCCAGTTGCAACCGATCCCGCGCAAGAATATTTGGTGCCAGTGTGGCGTGCCTGCCTTCTTACTAAGACAGAAAAGGCAAGTGGCGTGGCAATATACGCGCTTAGCGATATTTCACACGTCAGTCCGATAGATAGAGGAGGCTCACACGGCAAAAGCAGCAACGAATTCGTTATATGGGGCTGTCGAAATAATGCCAGAGTCTAGTAGCGTCGAAGTAACACATAGTCAGCTGCCAGAGTCACGGGTGTGCGTGTGTCATGACACTGGGTGGGGAGGCTTGCGGTAGGGATCACATCGGGAGACGATGCCGGTGGGAGTCCTGCAGTGGGATTACTTGTGACAGGAGGACTCACACTTCACGAGAATAGCCGCGAAGAAGAGGCTGCCTGCGAGATTCCCAAAAGTTACTATTGGTTGCGTAGTTTGGGTTCGTTGTCAGGGACCATCGACTAGTTTTAGTTGCGTGTGCGTGGCGGGGGATCGAGGGTGAGAAACATGGGCTCACCAACCAACCAGTTCAAAGGGAGACTCCACCACGGAACTGCGCGCTTCAGGATCCCCATCGGGAAAACCTTGGAAAGAGATGTGAGACGATGCCAGCTTGCCGAGTTATTTTTGTCTGAACACGCCGCGGCGCGGACGCACCATCATGTTGCTCGTCAGGAGTTCCTGTCCTTGCAGCACGATCCTGGTAGGTGCCGGTCAGGCGCGTAGAGAGAGGGGGGGCTCAAGCGCACATCACGAGTCCGACGGGGAACACGAATCCGCCGAGGATTTTGACGATCCCCGGATTGGACGCGGTCAACCCTGTTGCGCCGCCCTGGAGGACCTCGGAGAGCAGTCCACCGAAGGAGAGCATAGCACCAGCGAGGAACTGAGCAGAAGTGACACCATCGTAAAGACGTCGCGGGACGGTAGGACGGGAGGACGCACCGCTTTGAAGAAGATCATATCGATTCGCGTCCGATGCTTGGCCACGGCTGCCTCTACCATCACGACCGCCACCTCTGCAGGCTTGAGCGTGCTGGGCGTTGGTGAGTAAGGAACCATCACTTTCCAGTTGGGTCGAACGGTTGGCGAGAATAGGAAATGGACAATGAAACGGGCAGAAAAGAAAGGGAGTGGGACCCTCAAAGACGCCCTAGAACGACTCTTATAGACCATGGGAAGGTGAGATCGAGAAACACCTTCCCTCTCCTCGTGCCCGTGGAATTGAGTGTTTCACGACCCAAAAGAGAGTTAGATTTCCTTGCCGGTGGGCGCACCCCTTCTCCATTTAGATCTGGCGTAAACAATCAGAGTTGACCAGTCGATCAGAGCAAATCCAGTTATTCAGTGCTCTTCCCCCGAGTTTTTCCTTTTCACTGGAGCATAGAGTCTCGAGAAATCCAGGCTCAGGTATTACAGAATCCAGAAAACGAAAACGAGTGCCTAAGAATGGGACGCAGTAGGTAGCAGAAGCCACATAAGCTCACACAAGCGATATGAATAGATTCAGGCACGTACACGATGCACCTCCCGATTGATGCATGCACCCTGAGCACAACCAGTAACCCACTAGGGATATCAGGCGAACCCTGTGAATAAGCTCTCGTGCACGAGGGAACCAGTTACATGGGAAACCCGGGCAGGCGGTATAGTGGAAGGTTGATCATGCGTCGGCCCAGGCGGTCCCGGCGTGGTCCCGGCGTGATGTACTAAATACACGCCCTGTTGAGCGCGGTGGGAAACATTCCAGCTGTCCACCCAGAAATCTGATCCTATCGTTGGGAAAGAGATACCATTATCGTACAATCGAACCCCTTTGCCCATCTGGCACCACTTCTGGCTACGATATCGGCGTGCGACTCAGTCGACGACCTCGGACGGGCGCCTCCCCGTCGTCCACGACGATCACAGGTGCTGAAATGATGGCCGCGGCCGCGGCCGGCGCTTCTACTTCTACTTCCACCCCTCCGTCTTCGGTCTTCCCATTCGATTCCGGCGGTATCTGCACGAGGAAGAGGAAGGAGAGGGAGAGTAACACGACCGCCATGAAGACGTAAAACATTGCTTCGGGGAACGTGGCGACTGTCTTCATATACACGATGCCGAACAGCGACGGGCCGAGGATCTGGTTCCTGCACACACCCCTTCCGCCTCAGTATGATTCATACGTACGCTTTGATGACGCACCCGAGGGCCTGAATCACGCTCATCGCAGCCGAACAGTCGTCCCGCCTCCGACGTCTGCCCACCCCGGCGCGCATAAAGTTCCAACGAGAGACTCTGCACCACCGGCGCATAGCCGATAGAGAGTGTGGCGAGCATACTCGCTGCGACGAACATACCCGCGTTCTTTGATACCGCGATCAGCACAAAGGATATTGCATGCAGCACCAGCGACTGCCTTTGCGATACCAAGGTCGAGCGCCGGCGTATGCGTGTGCATCGGGCCACGCGAGGATGCCCGTGCTGAGAGCGAGGGCGATTCGGCACGCGCGTTGAGGGGCTCTCCGGGCTGTGTTGGGAGCTTGCACGGGGGGTCTTCTGGAAGCAAAGAAGCGCAGAAGAGCTGGTCGGTGTAGTAAGTACTGGAGTGTACCGTGTTGTGCAACAAGTGACCGAACTAACCAGGTAGTCCGAGTGTCAGATAGAGCGCTCGACAAATCGCGGCGAGGCTTATGTAGTATCCGATCTGCGAACAATTGACTTAGGATCGACAGATTACTCGCAAGGGACCGGAGACGCACCATCTCCCCCGTCCAGTTAAACTTTCCGGCGGCATATTGAAACCAATACTGTATTCCACCAAAGACCAACGAATCAGGTGCATATGAAAGCGCCAGCCATGTCAACGACCAGTCCTTCTTGAGGAATTTCTGTGGTGTCACGCCATCCTTCCGCGCTACAGGCGCGAACACAGTGAGGGGTGCAAAGAAACCGAATACCCAACTGGGAAACCGGCCTTGATTCGACGCGCGGTGAGCGCGACGCGCAGAATCCATCTGTGCAGGGAGGAGCGACTCGGGGATGATGAGCCAGAGGAAGCAGGCGGTGATGACGTGCGAGCCAAGTGCGATGTAGAAGACGAAAGTAGGGTTTGCCAGATAGACGCTCGGTGAGTCCCCCCAAACTTGGCCCGAGTGCCACACCAGTGAAGAGCACCCCGAGAAGTCGTGAAAAATGCGCGATCTGCAGAATCCGATTTCGAACTACAATTGACAAGCACGAATGGGTGGCGTGCAAACCTTGTGGCAGGGTCGCTGCAGTCTGCAATATACGCATGGAATGCCGCTATTGAAGCGGAGTGCCCTACGGAGAGGGATTCAACACCGCCTGAAGAGAAGCCTGAGCAGATACAGACCTCCGAAAAGTCCTTCTAACGCAGACATGTACACGAGGATCCAGTAACTCCCGGGGACTTGTTCGGGCGCTACGGCGAGCACTACGAGGGCAGCGTCTGCCAAAAGTCGAGCGGTGGCATTGAAAGCAAGAAACTGTACCCGGCCATACCGGTCCGAGAACTGCCCCGGTTACCGGTTAGCCAATGAGACAAAGCAAAGAGCGTGGGAGGGGTCGCACCGATCCCCAAAAAGCAGCCGTCAGGCAACTTAGGACACCCTGCACTGTCGCCGTGACTAGTACAGGTCCAGTGAGACGTCAGGAGAAGAGGCCAATAACACGCACTCGTGAGAAGTTTGGTGACATTCATCTGGACGACAGGGTCCGCAGCACAAGGTACTGGACGTGTCGTGCCCACGAACCCAACTTTGCGCCCTGCGTCTGCTAGGTCCCATTGACGACCGTCGAGTTCTTTACACACAAGATCGGTGAAAAGTTGCAGGCGCGGGGCGATGAGCGCGGACATCGCAATCGCACCGAGAGGACACAAGACAACAAACCTGTCGGTAATCGTGGTCAATCTTACTGTACCAAGGTGACAAACAATATAGTCTTACCACGTAGCGGAGGCGCGCCGCCACCAAGGACGTGCTGCGTGCTCGCCGCGTTGTGCCTCCAGAGCTACCTTGTCAATGTCCACTCCGCCACCGTCGTACATATTCAAATTAGGCAAATCCTCGATAGATGCGTGGCTGTGGGAGTACACGAATTCGTGCAGCAATTCTGCGGCCTCATCGCCAAGCTGTCCTTCAGGCGGGATGATATTGGCGGACGAATATGGATGCTGGGAGTGACTAGTACGCCGGCCAAGGAGGGAGCGGGGAGGTGACGGTGAAGCGCTAGTCATGGCAAGTGGGAGGACGGCAACGTGGGAGAGATATTCATGTCGATGTGTGCACCGCAGTGCGGAAGGATGACAAAAGATAACGGCCAGGTGAAAAGAGGTTGATTGCTTACGAATTGCACGCCTATGATGCAAGTAAGCAAGAGCTCAAGATAGCGCGTGGTCAAAGCTCAAAGCAGCGCCCTGTGAAAAACTGACGCGTAGGCGTTGCGGCCATCACCTAAGAAGACAAATTGGCGCGGTGCGGGGAAAATTGGCACATTTCCCCGGAAGGTGCAGTAGATGTATTACAAAAATTGATTATTTCAGCAACAGTACTAGTGTTGCTCCAATTTGATATGAATGAATCTTGAAAGTCCGCTCATGTATGTTCGTTTGGGATTTTGCTGCATAGTAATGTACTGTACTCGCTTCGCAGTATCAATGCTATTTTTTTGTATAGGTGATTGATGGAGGGTGTTCAAGTCGAGCGATGCGACAAAAATACACGCTTCCTTGAAATCTTCGTCATTGGCACCGTCAACCATCGTCAGAACGAATGACTCATTTGAGGCAAATTTGGCATTCAGTTGATAAGTTAGTGTAGCAATAAGTAATCATGATCACGACGAGTTGTTCGGAAACGTTGGGAAATAATGGAAGTGAAAAAGGAAGCACGAGGCAATTAAAACTACAAGCAGCAGGTGGGAGAATAATGAACAAGCTATACGATCGAGTAAGTCAGACGTACATGCAAAGGGGGGAGAGTAGAAGCTAGGTGATATACAACTTCGTGAAGTTTTGAGTAGAGGCACGGACAAAAGCGTTAAACAGACAAACAACAGTGGTGGTATCTAGATGCGCATGCGCATATAAAAAGTGGGCGAAAAAAATAATTAACTTGCAGTCCGTATCTGTACCTTGCGGTCAGGTTGCATCTTGCTTGCGGCTATCAACGCAGATTGCAATCTCCTCGGTCGTGATCCTCTGCTCTACCACCAGAATGAAGCCGCGCAGCGCCGGGAACATATAGTGCGCCACGATTATGTGCACTACGTTCCTTACGACGTTGATGTGTCGGCGCTGGGAATGGCTCAGGTTGTCCCACCTGTGGCCCGCTCGAGTGAAAAATTTTAGGTCGCCAGGATTCGCGTTCGTCCATAATTGCAGAGTTTTTGAACTTTTCTATGAGAGCTTCCTTACCTCTAGACGGAGATTTAGCGTACGTAGAGGGGGTGCTTAAGAAAAGAACGGACTGATAGTTGGCATACGACATTTGCAGAACCTTTTCGCTAGCGTACATATTCCTGCCAGAAATTGGCAATGCATTCGTCCAGATAGAGGTGGGAAACGCACCACTTAACACCGAGCCGCGCCTTGGCGAAGCGAAGGAGATCGTCCACCGTGATAAAATTCACAAACGCATACCCGACATTGCACCCTGAGACGACCTGAGTCACATCATTTGCCAGTATAAGATGTGCATACCGTTCTTGAAGTCCATTCTCAAATAAAAAAAGTCGATACGCCTTGGGCAGACGCGCTCGATGAAGGTCATCAAGTCCTTGTCGGTCATCTTATTTGGAATGTTCTTGATCATCACCGTCGTGCGCATATCCTGCCCATTTTCGATACGGGCGGTGTTCAGGCTGTTGTCCATCTGTTGTTCAGCAGGTTCATGTACGGGCGGCATGCGGAATTTCGGGTGACCCTGTGGGGCACGGGATGGTACACGCGACGAAGGCGGATGTAACTGGGAGGGAGTGATGCGTCGAGTGGTGTGTCCGTAGGCTGGTCTAGGTAGAATGTACTCGGGCGCATATGTAGTGGGGCCTGTAGGAATGAACGATTGGGTGTATTGGTGTACGTCGTACGCCGCGATGTGTCCGTGTCCAAGAGCTGCTTCCAGCGTTCCACGGGCGTTAGCACAAGAGTCAATGGTGTGATTGTCGAGCGTGGGGTAGCTTTCCTGTGCACCAATAGCGCACTGGCTTGCATCGAAACTTTGGCTACGCCGGCGCTCGCCTGGACGATCGACGAACTCCGACTCCCAGTCAGGCGGCGCAGTAATCCGGCGGCGGAGGTCCTCCGCGAGTCGCGTGCTGGCCAAAGAAAACGCCTTCACGCCATCACCCGCTTCTGCACTGGCACTTCGCGGTCTTGTGAAACGTGATGAGGAAGGGACCTCCGTTATTGGGGAATCAGTGCTCGGAAAAGGAATGACGTTTTTCAGATTGAGACCAAGTGCTTGAGTCGGTGTGGGGGGTGCAGGGACGGAGCGATGTGATGGTGGCAACAGTTTGGTGGTGTAGAGGGTGAATTGGGTACCCAAGACATGCGGCCTGTCATGTAGGTCTTGAAACGCCGCTTGAGTCTCGCGGACGTCGTAGTATTCCACATAAAACCACTTCATAAACCGTAGAATCAGCACTGCGTGCCACCGAGACGAGGAAAGTATATGCGGACTTACCTGTCCGTCCCCTGAGCGTGGGTGCCACTCACGGAAAGCCAAGAGTGTGCCAAATCGATCGAGGATAGAGCGAACTGTCGATGGCTGTGTGGAGTGATCTTTGATTTGAATCAAGAAGGCAGCCTCTTCTTCAATCTCGGTTACGGGAGAGGGATTGCCCGTGAGCTGTGAAGGTGTTTAAGGGGAAATGCATGAATGGGACCATATCTGCACCTACATCTCTGGCCTCAGCGACGGAAATGAAACCCGAGTGAAGTTGGATGGCGCGCAGAACTCCACCAAGGACTATGTGTGCCTTTCCTGAGCGGACTGCGCGACAAGCGTTTTCTGCGTGGCGTAAATCATGGAACGCAAGAATGACAATCCCTAGGCTTTGCAGATGCCCAGTCCATATGCCCTTGGAGGCACCATATGGCGCAAAGGCGGTCTTAATTCCCTCATTTGTGACCGTTTTGGGGACATTGCTAATCTAAAGGCAAAACATCAGGTTTAGACGAGGTATGTGCGGACAACCTAACTGACCAGGAGGATGCGACTAGGCAAACTATCGAGGCGCAAATAACGGGAAAGCGGAGACTTAGAGTCCGGTTGCTTGCTCTGTGTTGAGGGGGCATAAGGACGGTCCGTTGGCGTGACGTCGCCAATCAACTCGTCAGGATCGGAACTACGCGGGCCATTCTGGGGGTGATGTTTCGATTTCTGTCGCCAGAGGGCAGCACTCGTAGGATCTAGATCTGTCGGAGTAGCAGGAAGACCGCCCTGGCTAGCGCCGTCATTGAGAGAGGATGGTGTAAGGGGAGGGGTGAGTGGGAGTGGGGGTCTCCGGGGAGATGAGCACGGGCTGAGCGGGGGGGACTTTTGAGGGATTCTGGAGGGTGCAAGATCCAGAGGGCCGAGATGAGCGCGATTGCCTGTTGGGGTTGGGATGGAGGCCAATGGTGGGTCAGATGCTTGGTGAACGTGACTTTGTGTGTGGACACTTTATATATAATTTGGTAAGAGAATCTCGAATACAAGGCACATATACTCACCACAAATTAGGTAGAGAAGGAGAGGGATGCAACCGCTGAGCAGTGCGACCTGATGCCTGATGTGTGACGGAGCAATGGAGTGCATGGCATAAGTCAGCGTGGAGAAGAAGAGGCAATGTGAACTGACATTTCCAAAGCCGCGCATGTGGAGAGGGAAGCAAATGGATTGACCCGTCGAGGGGCAACAAGGGGGCAAGAGGAAAGAAAGAAATGTGACGGACGAGGCGGAGGAGGAAGGTTATATAACTGGATCCCAAAGGGAGGCGACAGGCCAAGAACGGAAAAGGAAGCGCTGCTGCAGCTGGACGGGGGCGCCTTGCGGAAATCTCTTGCGCTGATCTTGTATGGAAGATTCGTATCGTCACCGCGTCACCCCCTTCATTAGCTCTAGTCTTGGCCAATCACCCGGTCGTCTTGATGCACGTCCCTTCATACTCTGCCCCCCCGTTCACTAATTTCCGTCAGGACTTTCTGCACAGCGACATTAACCCACCTCATATTCCCTAATTCATCCCTTCGTTCCTTTGTCCCCACATAACCTCATTGCCGTCATCTCGGTCGTGCTGCCAGCCAGTGAAACTGGATGGCACCAAATTACAGTATCTGTTCTCGTGAGTCATACACTTCATCTCAGATACGCAGACACTTACTGAAATTACTGAAACGCTATACAGTATCAAATGAGAACCCTCTTTCCGCCGTTTGAGACTGTCTCACGGGCTCTGTTCCGTATCTGGTTACATATGGAAGCTGCCGGCAAGCATCCATTTCCGGCGCGTCTTCGCACAGCACTGAGACATCCCAAGCTCAGCGAGTGCGGCTGTTCTCGTTGCCTGCTCTCCGACGCACAGGTCGCTGTGTCTGGCTAATTGTTTCATTGTGATATCCTGATGGCCGTGGTGACGACGAAGGGTGCAATGCAGTAGATGACACGGGAAAACAGCCACAACAACGGGCAAAAAAGATCGGCTGCATGGACCACCGCCGCGCGGCCAACCTGTGACTGCTGCCGGTATGCCGACTTCCTGCCCATATCCAGCGAATACTGCATCGCCCTGTCACGGAGTTAGATCCAAGGTCAAAGTCAAATACAATAAGTTGCACAGTTTGCGCCCGGCGCCCCGCCCTCCGAGCCCCAATCGCACCGCCCTCCATTTTGTGCGATCTTTTGGTCTATCTGTATCGCTCGCTGTACGGTCCCGAAGCCGGTCCAAGTCATCTATCTCCGACCGTGAATTCCCGACGACAGCTGCCGTCACGCGCACCCCAGTCCCCACTCTTTCCTTTTCGGATCGTGCTCCTTCACACCCTTCCCTCATCGTATATCCACTTGCCGAATGTGCTCTCGGCTGCCTTCGCTGTTGACACATTTCATTCCTCCGCCGTTCCGGGGCACATACTTCTTTCCATATCGCGTAAGTCACATGCCCCCCATTTTCAGAGGAGAGAAAATAACCCAGATTCTCTTTTGTCAGATCTCCACCTTTCGTCGATTGATAGTGCACCTTCATGTCTACGATACGCGCATGGTTCAGGCCAAAGTCGATTAATGAAATCGAGGATCTCCATCTGCATTGCCTAACCGGTTAGAAAACTCTTGCCGTCGCCGCAAAATGGAGATAGGCCCCAGTGGCGGCCCGCATCGAGGCCTGTATCGCCTACTTTGTCCTCCGGAGCCTGCTCTTGCGCCATGCTGTGCTCGGGATCGGGGGTGAACCGCACCGGGATCGATTCGGCCGGCCCCGGTCCCACGTAAAGTCTAAGTCTGCGCTTATCTTGGATCTTTTTCATCGGCTATGTGTGCGCACTGCCAGAAAAGTAGATCCCACAGCAAGTTGCTAGACAATAAATGCGGGTGAGGCTGTGCACAAAAATCTCTCCAGGTTTCAACGTTCAGCCCACCACCATCTTTATGACGGGAATTCGTCCTAGCTGTGTCGAGTTGAATCACATTCCCCCGTGAGCGCGTGAGCGGTGGGAGTCCTCACACGGCCATATCCGGATGATGGAGCGAGTTCCACAAGCGCTAAGCGCTAAGTAGCGGATGAATGACGCGATGATACCGGATCGTTGATGCTCTTGTGACCTGGTAAGACGATTGCGAGTTCGTGGCGTAATGGAGTGGTTTTATCAGAGACCCAGGGCGATAGCAGACGGTTGCTATTGGCACACAATTGGATGGGCGAATGCTTGAACGCAATGATGGGAGTCTCCCTTCTCTTTTGTTTTACATAGGGCGCGCGATCTGAGACTGTCAAGTACTGCGGTAGGGGTTCCATTGCACCAGGAATTGTGGTTGAAAAAATAGAAATGGTGTCCAACGGGGGATGGAGAGCAGGGTCAGGGTAATGTACGGTGACACTCTGCCCAACGATGGAGACTTTCTGGTCAATCTGATGACGCAGGTCACAGATCAGCGTGATGATCACTTGCAAACTGCCCTGTTCTAATCGGTGAGACGTAGCCTGGGCGGGTGGATCGTTGACAACCGGATGTACACGTGTCAGGTGTACATAAGGATGCAGACGCGCGAGGGCAACTCTTCTTGACTGTGTCTTTCGAGGGGGGTGATGCCGGTGATGGCCTGAGAGGCAGCGCGCCGAACATCTGCGTCTTCGCCCATCTTACTGGCAAGGGCGCCTGTCTTGGGGCCATGAAGATATGCGTTCCCACTACCATGAACCCAAGCGCGCCTTAGCAGAGACTGGAAATCACGTCACGCAGATACAGGAAGGCCAGAAGCACAGCTTACACACTACTCTAGAACACGTTACAGTACCCCAACCCAAGGGCGACAGCTCGAGAGCCACGCCGACGCTTGCGATAAAGGGACGCAAGTCACTCGTATTTGGCAGATCACAATACGAAGAATACGACCAACAATCTACTTACGTGTAGATATATCAAAAACGTAGAAAAGACGACGATCGCGCTGATAGCGAAACCTGGGCATTTGCGGGTGGTAGGAAGGAAGCAGGAATAGCCGTGGGAATAGTCCAGATGCAGAAGTTCGATTCTGAGTTCGACATTGAGCGCTGTTGGGCCTGGCTCCGTTAATCACGAGCACTAATTGGCAGGTGGTCGGTCACGCTATGGATGGCTGGATGGCATGGCCATTCAATATTCAATTGCCATCACCACTTGCTCTGTCTACCCCAACCGTTTTTGTTAAGTATCTGGTGATGTGCTTTTTCAGGATCCTCTTCCAAGTTCCGGCGTCAGGTGGGGGAGATGACTGTAACTCTTGGTTTGAAGACTTGGCTGTATCGAGCGTTGACAAGGATGACTTCACAAAGGACTTGAGGACCTCGCGTGAAGTCACCCTACTCAACTTTCGACACTCTTGGGCTTCTCTGGACCAGGATTTTGGTTCTTGACGGACTGATGGGGAGCGCGAGCAGCTTACTAGGTGCGCTAACGCAAAACCCCAACATTGCATGTGCCGAATACGTTCTTCCTCGTAGAATTTTCGCTACAATGATTTTAATTATCCCGTAACAACCGGAGAAGTCTTTTTGACGTTTCCAGTCATCCCCGTCCCATACGGGGTTTCGTTCTCATAGATCTCTTGTCCTTACAGATTTGCAGAAGTACTCTTTCAGGTTATCTCGGCAAAAGTACTCACACCAACATGTTTGCATCTGTTGAGCCGATTGTGTACGCTAGGTAGCTTGTCTTTTTTTTCATGTGTAATTCGTTCTCATTCCTGATATCACGCAAGTCAACCGATTTAGCAACCAACGTGCTTGTACTGGGTTCATAAGCCCTCGCCATTCCTTCCTTGCGTTACAATGACTATCCACCAGTTCCGTCAACATCCACTCAAGGGATTGTACCTTGTCTTTGAGCTTTCCATCACACTTTTTTTCCGTCTGCCGTCATGGGTACTTGTGAATCTACCTCAGGAGTCACGCCCGCGACCGTCTTGGTCCCTGACAAAGTCGGTGTTGATCAAGGCGATATGCCGCCTGAATGCCGTTCAAGAGAGGTAAGTGAAAGCTGGCCATTCCTGCCCTGCGACAAATTGTAAGCGTCGCTTTGTTTAGGACCGACTCATTGCTGTTCTACGGTGATCACTCGACCATAGACGAGGGCCCCGACACAAAGAGTATTTGGGTCGAGCCCACACCACAACTGCTAAACGCAGAAATACGAAATTTGGCCGATGCTGCAGATGTGGTGCCTGTGACCATTCCTGGGTACTGGTTTGACAAGGCCAACATGAACACGGATATAGGAGCGCCTCCTAGGCCCGGGGAGAAGGTGATCTACTCGTTACACGGGGGTGCTTTTGTCCGGTTCTCAGCAAGTCCACGCGATTTACCTGCGAATATTGTCCGCGCGTTGCTCGAACACTGCGCAGACGTCCGCCGCGTCTTCGCATTGGAATATCGGCTATCCAAACACGAGCCTGACGAACCCGCAAACCCTTTTCCAGCAGCTCTTCTCGACGCACTGGCTGGTTACGTTTACCTGACGAACGTCGTCGGCTTCGCTCCAGAGAACATCGTGGTTGAGGGCGATTCGGCAGGAGGGAACCTCGCGCTCGCGCTGGTGCGCTACCTAGTCGAGAACGTCGGCATCGTGCCGGGACTGCCCATGCCACCCGGGGGGCTCCTGCTACTCTCACCGTGGGTCGACCCGA
Source organism: Lactarius hatsudake (assembly GCA_024734325.1). Classification (NCBI taxonomy): domain Eukaryota; kingdom Fungi; phylum Basidiomycota; class Agaricomycetes; order Russulales; family Russulaceae; genus Lactarius; species Lactarius hatsudake. Next base: position 124,764 of record JANSJP010000012.1, read on the forward strand.
GCGACATAGCGGTACCACCCGGCTCGCGAGCAAACGCAAATATGGCTTCGGACTTCATCGGGATGCCGGAGGGCCCTTTAGCCCTGTACTCGCGCCGCGCGTTCCTCGGACCGCTTGCGAAAGTGCCCAATGGACGCTTCAATCGCTATGTGGCGCCAGGGTGCTCTGACGCCCGCATGCCACACGTTTCATTTGAAGGGTTCCCACGCACGATGATCGTGGCGGGCGAGGCGGAGATGCTGGTGGATCAAATTAATACGCTGGTAGGGCACATGAAGCGTGATTTGGGCGAGAAAGTGCGTTATTATGAGGCACGGGATGCGGTTCACGACTTTATCATGTTGGCCTTCTGTGAACCGGAACGAACATTAGCCCTGGAGGCTATATCGGAATGGATGTAGAATACGTTGAGTCCGCAGTGAATGATTGGAGCCTGTTCAGTGCATATTGCTTTGTATGACATCATATTTCCCAGAAATCCGGACTGCACTTAGTCAGAAGCTTGACGGAGAGACCCTCGATATGAACACCCTTTGGGACGTCATTGGGGTACATACCCACGAGCAACTCTGTCCTTGAGTTTGAACTGGGACGAGCATACTCTGTTGTGTCGAATGCAACGTTCGCACTGACATATGAATCACTATATGTTGAAAATATCACCCCAATTGTACAGCGAGATGGACCTTACAGCATATGGGAATGCGGAGAGAGCCCACCAACGCCTGGGAAAGACACGCACCGACAGTTATTCGGTTCGAGGAAGGCGGATGCAGACCTTCCGCCTGCCAATTTCCTTTTTGGTATCATCGGAAATCGCCATTTTTTTCCTTTGGCGGGAAAACCACCACCAGTCTCCTTTTATCCATGACTGCTTGAATCCCATATTCTCATCTGGACTCTCATTTTACCTTTATGGACCCAGGAACTTCCAAGAATGATGAAGAGAAAGTGCGCCGTGACAAACGCGCACAACTCAAGGCCCTCAATGTGCGCGGTGTAGGTACGCCACAGGCCGAATACTTTCGGGAAGGATAACAGAATTCTTTGCTGATATCCCCCCCAACTCTGAAGAATCTACCAGAGCACTAGATTCCTCTCTCAAGCGTCATACCGCCTTGATCAAACGCATACGCCAGTCGATTGGCGTGGACAATCGTGACCAAATACTCAAGGACATCGAGACACTCACACTAGAAAAGTACATCGAGGAGATCGCTGGTGCAGTACCAGAGGGTATCATACGATGCAAATTCGAAAAGGATGTGTGGAGTGCTGCAGAGGTGCATCGTCCCTCACTGCACATACGTACGAGCCGTTCTGATACACAAATACGCCCGCATCAGGTCATCTCTGCCCTCCACCAACGTTTTCCAGGCAAGTTTACACCAGTTCTCGTCACTACTCTTGGTGGCGCGCTCGCACCACCGAACAAGGCAGCACTTGCCGCAATTGCACCCGAACAACGGGATAAAGAAGAGACGGCACGGGTCACGCGGCAGCGACCGGTCGTACGCGTCTGTGCGGAACTCGCGCTAGTTGGTGTGATCCGCGATGCCCCTGGGCGCAGTGGTGGGGAGTGGATCATGAAGGCGTTGCGTGACTTGGTATGTTTTCTTCTCGGTGGAAACGCATATATTCATCCTAATATCTGATAGTTGTCCAACGACCCCTCCCTGTCCTCCCTACCGCTCCTCACGACGTTCCTCAAATCATACGCGCGCCCGTTCCTCAGACTTGTACCGCCGGCCGCTTCAAAGCAAATATCGACCACCGCTGAACCTGGCTCACTTTCCTTCGATGCAAGCAATGCGGATGAGGCTGCTTTCCCACCGCTTGGCGTAGATGCAGAAGAAGAAGAACTTGTAGAGAAGGATATTTGTGACAGATTCAAGAAGATGTGCGAGGGATACTTTGAGAATGTGGCGAAGAAGCTCGTCATCGAACACAAGGTGTGCACAATCAAACCCCTTCATGTGGTCACGGTCACGTAGCGGCTTCGCAGAGATTACAAGAGCAAGATCGCCGCAACCATGAAGCATATATCCGCTCGGGCGAGATTTTTGAAGATCGTCAACAAGCGTATGAGAAGATGACGAAAAGTTACGAGAAGCTACTTGCAAGCACTCAGACGTAGGTTCTTCACGCCTGTGGGACACCAGCCTCCGTTGACTGGCCCATAGGTTATCGGAGTTGTTATATCTCCCAATGCCCGCGCTCCCAACATCCTCGTCGACGGGGAATTCCATTCAAATCGGCACCAGCACGGGTGGGCTCCTCTCCGACGATGCAGACGATGCAGCTTTCGCCGCTCTCGGAGGCAAGTGGGAAGATGAGGAAGAACGCAGATTCTTTGAAGACATTCAGGACCTGCGGGAAGTCGTGCCGAAGAGTATCCTTGGGATCGAAGAGAGCAAAGATGTTAACAAGGATAACAACGAAAGTGACACCGACGCAAAGAAGAACGCGGAGGACGAGGAAGTGAAGCGGCTTCAGGAAGAACTCGCGGGACTCGAAACTTCGGGCGGCGCACTGCAGGCAAATGGCAAAGCAGACACGCATGACGAGGCTGCAGAGGACGAGGACGATGAGTATGTTGATTCCTTACTTCGTCCCTATCCGCGATCAGCTGATGTTCCTGACAGCGCTGCTACCCCGACACCCTCTACTCCGAAAGAGGGCTCACGGCCAAATACACCAACAATTGCTCCGCAAGGTCCCTCGCAGCTGCTCACTGCCCTGCTCGCTCGTCTGCCGGACTGCACGAATCGCACCCTCATTGACCAAGCCGCTGTCGAATTTACTTTCCTCAATTCCAAAGCTGCACGCAAACGGTTGGTGAAGGTAAGTTTGATCCAAGATAGTCATGTTCGTACGCTGATGCGGGATTCGGTAGTTTCTCACACAAGTGCCGAAAACGAGATCAGATCTACTGCCTCATTACTCCCGGTTCGTGGCAACCTTGAACAAGTACATGCCTGACGTGGGCACGGAGCTTGTTGCCGCTGTAGGTCCATGCACCCCGTATATGTTCTGCGCTCATACTTTACAGCTGGACGAAGAATTCAGGTATTTACAGAGAAAGAAGAACGTCGTGATGGAGTTTGCCGAAATACGACTCAAGGTATACGGTTCCACACCACCCCCATGTTCCTATGTTCTAACGAAATGCAGAATATCACTTTTATATCCAATCTTACCAAATTCAGAGTTGTTCCGCCTCATCTCATACTGCACATGTTCAAAGTCTGCATCGACGACTTCTCTGGTACAAACATCGACAACCTCGCATTATTATTGGAAGGTTGCGGGCGCTTCTTACTGAGGAACGATGAAACGAAACAGCGATTCGGCACAATGGCAAGCCATAGTAGCACAATCAGCGATATCGCCACTAACCCCTTGGGATGCAGCTAGAGCTGATGAAGCGCAAGCAGAGTCTTCTGCATCTGGACCAACGTCAGACCATGTTGCTTGAGAATGCCTATTATCAGGTGTGTGGAGTTCTTAAAAGTCGGAATCGGTACTCATCACCGCCTAGGCCAATCCACCCGAACGTGCACCTCGCCAAGAAAAAGAAAGAAGCCCCATCGAACTCTTCATTCGGCACCTCTTGTATGATGTCCTCGCCAAACGTACAATCGACAAGGTCCTTAAGCTCCTGCGTAAACTTGATTGGGACGACCCACATACACGTCGCATACTGCACAAAGTCTTTACCAAACCTCACAAGCTCCGTTATGGAAACATCGCTTTACTCGCAATGCTCACCTATGACTTGCAGCGGTACCACCCCGAATTCTCTATCGCTGTGATCGACCAGGTGTTGGAGGACATCCGACGTGGTCTTGAGCAGAATATATACAGCTCAAACCAGCGAAGGGTCGCGGCGGTCAAATATCTGGGCGAACTCTACATCTACCGCCTCATCAGCTCAGGACTTATTTTCGACACGCTCTGGGCGCTCGTCACCTTTGGACATCGTAAGCGGCGTTTACGTGGACTTTACTGTAACATTGACATGATTGACATGTCACAGCCAAGGGACATCCTCTACCGCAGTTTCCGTGCCCGATCGACATGCCAGATGACTTCTTCCGCCTTCGACTCGTATGCGTGCTGCTTGACACGTGCGGCATGTGTTTCGATCGTGGGTCGCAGAAGAGAAAGCTGGACAACTTGCTCGTATTCTTCCAGGTATGTCGTAACGTTGACTACATCACCGAGTACGCGTACTATCGATAATTTCAGTACTACGTCCTATGCAAAGAACCAATGCCTATGGACTCGGAATTTATGGTTACGGACTCGCTTGAGGCCATTCGGCCCAGGTTGGTCATGCTTAAGAACATAGAGGAGGCGGCGAATGCAGGTCGATGAGATGTTTGCCTCAACCGTCCTGGGCTCTGGAGGCAAGTTTCTTTTCCTCCCACTCTCATACACGACTCTCATACCTGTGTCAGCTGGCACCGGAGATGGTAGCGGCGAGGATAGTGGTGACGAGGGTGAGCGTCACGGTAAGCAGGATGATGAGGACGAGGACGAAGAAGACACCGGAACTGTCGATTCTCCTGTAAGTTTTCGTCATCTCCACTGTCATTTCCCCCCTCATGTTCGTTGACAGATCGATGAGCGTGGTCCGTCTCCAGAACCAGAACTCGTTGTGACGTCATCTCAGGAAATCCTCGGCCCTAACGAAGACGAGGACGCTGAGTTTGCAAAGGAGCTGGCGAAGCTCGTGACGGACACGTCAGCAGAATCCCGTAAAGTCGACCGGAGAACTGCGCAAACTTTGTGGGAGTCTGCCGTCCTGCCACCGGGAATGCGTAAACGTCACGAAGACGGCGAAGGATCCACGGAGGAAGCGAACCCCGCTATCATGAACTTTACGATGCTTACCAAACGTGGAAACAAGCAGCAAGTAAAGCAACTAGCGATTCCCTCGGAATCCGCGCTGGCTGTCCAAACACGTTCGGCGCGAGAGCAGGATAAGGTCGAACAGCAACATTTGAAACGTCTGGTACTCGATTACGAACAACGCGAAGAGGCGGAAGAGATCAAGGGTGAGTCACACCATCTCTTAAGCGGACAAACGGGAAAACCCTCGTTTTAGCCCTAGAAGCGAAGAATCGACCAATTAAGATTCGTCTCGCCGGATAACCCGTAACCTCAAGCTCAAGTCTCACAGACGTCACAAATGTCCTAGCGCTCATTGCCCCCAATTTTCTGGTAGAGGCTTCGTTCTCGCACCGCCGTCGGACTGCAGAACATTGGCCACTGCCGGCGTCCCGCCAGAGGCAATGCCATACAGACCAACGGACCAACCACTGACATGGTTCCGGCACTTCTTGCGTATGCATGCCTTGCGATTGTTCTTTGATGCTGACTGAGACGTGTGGCTCCAGACAAGATGGGCCGAGTGTCTGCAGTTGAAGACCTCTCGTTATGTTTTGTTCACTTTGTAGTTGTTTTGATTTGTATATTCGTATTCCCTATTGATTACGTACTCGTGTTTCCAAGTCTTCGACGCGACGCGTCCGAGTCATTCATTGTGTCTGGTTCGTCGAGTCGGGAATGTTCACCGTAACTTATGCCCATGACCACCTCCGATGATGAATATGCCTTCGATGACCTTGTGCTCGATGATCGTACTCTCGCCGTCCTCGACGCGACCGAACGAAACTTTTCTACCCTTACTCGTCCGAGGTCGTCTCTGGAACAACAACCCGCGAAGCGGCTCAAGACAAATCAAGGCTGGGTTCCCCTCCATGGACGACAAGAGCGCGAAATGACCCCAGCCCCGCGCGGTCTCACTGGGCCAACTTTTTCACTGGAAGATACAGATCTCCCCGAAATCACCGTCAGCAACGGATTTTACAGTGGCCCAGGTCGTTTCTTTGCAGGAAGCCCCCAATCGCAGCCCTCAGCGAGTCCAAATGCCCTGCGTGACAACCGCGAACCTCCGAACGGAACAGATTCAGATGTCGTCTTGCTACCCACTCCCACAGTTCGACATGTTCACGCGCCAGGAAGAAGTATCGTTGCACCTCCTAGTCGCCAGCCGAAAATCTCCCCACCGGTGCCCCCCAGCATCACTTCGGTACCCGGCAGCATACGGTCCGTCGTTGCTCTCAGCTCTGCAAATCATCCTCCTCGTGACCCCAGTCCCGCTCGCGCGAGTCCCCTCGCCCGCTCTTCGTCGTTCAGCGATGCAATGCGAACGGCACTCCGTAATGCCATATCCGAAGCCGACGGCTCAACTTTACAGCGCTCGTCCTCGACGGCATCGTCGGACTCTCCCTCTCCCTTGTCCGCAGGCCCTCGAAGCATACTCCCAAAGGCTTGCTCTACCGAACCAAACTCAGGTCGTGGTCTACTCTCGGCACTGAACGCCCCTCCCGCCTTCTGAGTCGCGAGCGGTCCCTGCCCCCGGCGCAGCGTCTGCAGGTGCCTCGGCAGCCCTCGCCGCATCAACCAACCGCATCTCAGCACCAATCTACCCCGAGGGCGCGAAATGCACCTCCAATCGGGGATGCGCGGGACGAGCTTGAGTCTCTGAGAACTGAGGTGGAAGAGGTCCGTTTCCCTTACGCAGCGCTTATTGCACTTTCGCTGATCCTTGCTTATAGCTCAAACGACGGAACGCGGAACAACAACGCACCCTCGACCAAGCCGTCAACGAAAAACGTGCCAAAATAGGCGAAGTGGAGATCTTGCGCGCGAATCTGCAAAAGGTATGCGCGTCCCCGTCTCACGAGTTCATGTACTGATGCGATCAGCAAGGTCACCACGGCGCATAGCGAAGAGACGGCAAAGTTACGCGCGGTGAAGGAGACTTTGGAAGCGGCTCAGGTCGCAGCACAGAAAAAGCAAGAAGCGGAACTCGAGCGTCTACGTACCCAGCTCGTTTTCAAGCAGCACGAAATGGAAGCCTCGCGCAAGGCCGTACCCCGAGCACCAGCTCCCTCACAAGCACCAGCTCCCTCCCAAAGTCCCACGTTGGGACTGCAGTACCGAGTACCCCACGTCGCCCCCACCGCACTCCCGCGGCACAGAGCCCGTCGCCTCACCACCAAAAGCGGTCGGCCCCAGGCTTGTCAAAAGTAGGCGCGCCGCTGCTGCCCGGTTTCGTCAACGACTTTGCCATACCGCCCCCGAAAAAGACCAAGGGTACAGCCCGGGCCAATGCCTCGCATTTCGAGCAGAGTCAGGGGATGCGCGAGAGGGACTCGGATCCGCTGCGCACGCAGACCGACGAGCACATGGAATTTGACGGATACAGTCAGGTCGGTGTCGCCAACCATCCCGATGTCGATGTGCATATGGACTTCGGCGACGACGTCAGGGCGCCTCAGCAGCAGCACGTCCCTGGTTCGTCGAGGACTGACCAGACCCTTCGACTGGCTTGGTTGGGTGGGTTGTTTTTTTTTTTGCCCTGTTCCGAGCGCTCGGGGCTCATCGCCTCTCTGATAGATGAGACAACTGGTCCTTGCGCATTCGATGTCGCGAACTGCCCCCAGTACAATCCAACTCCTGCTTCTCCCAATCATCGTTCGATGCGAACCACGCGACCACCTTCACCCTGGCTTGCACGTCCTTGATGGACGCCGTAGCCGCAAGCGCGGGCAGCTACGATCCCATTGCACGCGTCGTTGTCGATTCACTGGCACAAATAGTAAATACACTCCTAATCAGCGTTCGGGTCAGTCAAGGTTCTCCCCTTACTCTCTGCGGTCATCGCTTAAAGGTCACCCTAGCTAAAGCCTCTAGTTTCCACACTTAATCTATTGGGTGTCCTTGTCATCTCTCTGCCGTCATTCGCAATGAATCTACTGAAGCCCACTAATGGACCCGCGTTCCTCGAAATCATCTGTACAATGATCGTCAATCTGCTGCAACCATCAAATACTAATAGCAAAGTGCACGAGAAAGCAGAAGAGCGCGAGCTCTTCTTACCGTCGCGCGGGAGGTCTTTGGCCTGCTTGATGCAGTTATTTATTCTCTCCCACCTGAATACCATTACCAGTTGAGTCGAAGCTTTCGTTTTTGTTTCTGTTTTACTGACTCTTGTGCAGGCTCGCTATCATACCTCAAACCGCAAACGTACTCACAACGATGCTCAGTAATCAGCAACCAACATCTTTCTTAGAATGCTCTGCTCGCACCCTCTCATATCTCTCCACTCGTATGTTACCTTGAGCCTTGCGAGACCCCTCGCTGACGTCGCCACAGGAACGGGTCCTGTTTCGTCCACTAATGTCATTCACGGACGAAGCTCCCGAAAGTCCCAGGGACTTTTCTAAGCTCCCTCAGGTAGATAGGATGTGCGCCCTGTTGGTCGACCCGACTCGAACAGGTGACAAGGTGGGTCCCCCCAACGGAATCGCGTGCGACACGAAAAGTGACGAAACGCAGGGGTACTCTATTCGCGCGTCCGTGCTCACCACTCTCATCTCGCTCGCAATGGCACACGAGGCTGCCCTGACGATCCTCTCCGAGTCTCCCTTTTTCATCCCTTCGCTCGTGGCGCTGCCTCGCAGACCTATCCACAGCCCTATGGGAAGAGGAGCCAGAGCTCATGGCGTCACCCAAGCTGCTCTCCGAGTGCGTATTATCCACACACACACACACACAGGTCCCTTATCCCATCTGATTGACGACGCGTGGCGCAGGACGGTCGCGGGGATCGCGCACGGCGTGCTCCTCCTCCACTACGTGATCTTCCGCGCACCCAAGGGCCCCGCAAGTCTGCGTGCACGTCCTGCAGGCAGCGCCGCCACGGCACTTTCAACGGTCATCGGACATCAGTTCGTCGTCGCGCTCGGGCGGCTGAGCTTCGCGGAGCCGCCGGACGAGGTATCGGCGCAGGACCGTGGGTGGCTGGAGCAGCTGGCGGACCTGGCGCGCGACGTGATGGACTGGTCATGGCGGGGCCGGAGAGCGAGAGCGTGTGGTCGCTGTTCCAGGAAGACGAGGACGATGAGGGACAGAAGAGCACTGGTGGTGGCAGTGAGGCTGGGACTGCCGAGGGAGAGGGCGATATCGTGATGCAGGCGGATATTGGCATGCTGTACGACGACAACGACTCGCAGCTAGAATATATATGAATTTTTATGTACCAACTCCTAACGCTTCCAAGGATCACTTTGAGAAACGAACGAAAAAGGGAGTGGCTAGGCTCACCTTGCGCTTTTCTTTCATCCGTCCTGCAGCCCTGCGGCGACGTCCTCCAACTTCTCCCTCACGTCGTTCACGCGCTCCACCTGCGCTTCCACATCTCCCCGATTACTGATCGTGATCGCCGCGCGCTGCAGCACGCGCAAACTCGTACGACCGCGCCACGGATGTATCGCTAGCGGTAGGCGGTAGTGGTAGAGACGGGCCACAGCAGGACGCCGTCGTCGAGGCGAGGACGGCGGCGAGGTCGACGCCGGACGCGCGGAGGATCGCGAGGTCGCGCAGTGTGTCTTCGAGGGCGAGCGGAGGGGCGTCCTTCTTCCTTGCCTTTGCTGCGCTCTCGTTTGCGGCTGCTGGAGCTGCGTTTATGTTGGGCGAGGACGAGGACATGGCTATGGCTGAACAGAGTTCACCGGGCCGCTACTAATTCCCAAAAGGGCTCTACTGTATGATCGTCTTACAGAAAACAGGCCGACTCGGATGAGCGTATTCAACTCACGTTCTAAATCTTCTGTGATTTGCAATAACCTCAGTGTTGCGCGCGGTTCGCAGTGCAGCTTACACCCGACTTGAGGGTGTTGTTGTCATCGGTCGGTGATTGGGGTTCAAACGTACAAGCCTCTCAATCTTCGAGCATGTCATAAACTACCGAGTTGAAAAGGGATACATGGACCAAAGACGACAAAATGAATGTGATACATGGTCACAAAATGATCCCTAGCGACTCGCTTTGCCTTCGACTCGAGTCGGACGAGTTAGCATACTGTCGTCTTTTAGATAATTTTTTTTAGCTAACTTACACCTACAGTACAGTATCGGACCCTCTCTGACCCTATTTGGGCGCTTATCAGTCCCCCTTGTGCGATTTTCCCACAACTCAGATCAAGACTCACATTTGACGAGTGAAAGAAACCACAAAAATGTACTGTAAACGTCGAGAAGCGGAATGCCAGTGCAACAATAGAAACGAGGAGGGCCCTTCGGGGCCCTCCGAATTTCTAGTCACTTACGAGAAGAGAACGTAAAGCGTGATGTGATTAGATCACTGGCATGTGCTGGCGATGCTTGGCTTGGCGATGTTACGATGATCACGATGACGAGCGACAGGTCTCAATTAAAAGCATCAACTTGAACGTTACGGTTTACCCGTACGAGTGTTGTCATGAGAAATTAAACTGCTGCTGCCAATGCTGTTCAAGTTGCTCCTGACGCCTTCAGGCGTTCTGGCTGTTGACAAATAGCAGCGCTTGACGTTCGGACATCCTCCCCAATCGCGCTATACTATTGTACTACGGACTCATGTTCTCTCGCTCCGTCTCTCTAAGAGTGAGCAGTACATCTCACACCTGGTGCTGTTGCGCCACCCTCCATCCCCCAGCCCTCTCTTTGCAATGCGTTGGCAACAAGGGAAGCAAGGTCATGCATGTACTACAGTAATAGTCCGCATCTTGATAGCCCCAAGGGTGGGCAAGTCACTCCCGAATTAGAGTCCGCCTTGCGATGAAAAACCGTACAGTGCAACTGGGATAGGAAGCATCCGTGTTGTCATAGCGCCACATAGGGCCATCCCAAGGCGCCGCACTCAAATGGATTCGAACAAAAAAAACCCCGTACAGTGCTACCTACACGGACACATTTGAGGCCGAATGTCTTCGGTTGCCAATTTCGACCATGACTTTGTGTGGGATGAGCCTTTCACGGCACATGTATGGTGCTATTGTACCAAGCAATTGGCCGGTTGGGTTCGGAAACGTAAACTCAACTATCTCAAACTAACTGTCCCATCATTCTGCGAAAGTTAGGCGTTCCGAGACCCGTCACCTGCGTATGAGCCAAGGGTCATCCAACACCGAAAGTGAACAAGTATTGAGTCTGGTGAAACGCACAGGATCCCACCCAGCGGTAGCAGAGAATCCATCCGTGCCGCAGCCCGAATTCGAGCCCTCTGTGATGTCGTTGAGAGCTGCGAGGCCCCTTCCGTACAGCCAAGGGTTGAGGAAGCCGAGCGGGTACCGGCCGGTCGAAATCAACCAGTCATTAAGCAGCGAGATTATGCCCGCCACAATCTGTAGATTGGCAGTCAGCTGGGCGGTCAAAGGCGACCCGAATCGGAGGTGGGAGGAAAGGGACACACGGGTGTCGCTCCACTTGTGCCAGACTCCCTTTGCTCTTGGCCGTTGAAAAAGATCGGGAGATTGATGGACTGTGCGGCGATGTCGGGGGTGCCGCGGCCAGCATCACTGCACCAAGTACTAAATTACGAATGGGCTAGATCAGGCCACAGAAGCAAGGCATACTTGTAAAGGCCCTGATACCGGCTCCCGAGGTCCTTGAGGAAGGTGGGCACAGGTCCGCCTCTGGTAAAGGGGGCGCTCAAAGTGGTCCGAGAAGCCGCCAGCCAGGAGAAACTTTGCTGCGACCTCCGGCTCGTGGTCCGTCGTTCCGCCGACGACGGTGACCCAGGGACCTGAAAAAGCGTGGTGATGCCGTGAGCTTCCTGGACCCGCGCTCGTGTACTACGTCCGATCCGAGAAAATTCGCTACACATACAGGTTGCGGGAAATGTAGGAATGAACCGGACACTGCCGTCCTTGTTCACGCAGGTCCCTCTGCCGATGCCGTCGTTACCACTCGCGACGAGAACGCTGACGCCAAGCGAACCGAGCATTGCGAACATGTTGCACACATAAAAAGCATGCTCCCTCGAAATCCATCTTTCTTCATACGTGTATGATATGCTGATCGTCTGAGGGATGTCCCTCTGGTCGAGGATGTATTTGAGCCAGATGACGAGCCAGTCATTCCTCGACGGCCCTCTACCGATGCTGTAGAAGATGTGGGGAGTTGGATAGGCCATGGCTTCAGCGTACTGGATGTCCAAATTTGCCTCTTCGTGTAGGGTGGGTTGACCCCCCGTCGTTGATCTCTACGACCTTGTAGTACGTCGCGTCATTTGCATCCCGGTACTTGCGCATGAACGCCCCTAGGTCCGCCGGGCTAGGGATATCCCCTTTCAACCCCACAACCCCGAGCACATTCTTGTCCATCGCATTGGGTGTATAGGCCGCCGTGTCGTACAGCCAGCGCAGGAACGACGGCGTGACGTAATTGACGTTTGCGCGGCCCGATAGCATCGTCACGGGCTCTCCCGATCCAGACTTCACTAGTCCCACTGTTTCCCCGCTAGACTGATTCCGCGGTATCTGCCATTGCCCGCGCGGGGAGACAAAGGATGTCGTGGGCACCACAGTCAACACGTGCCAGTGCAGTGCCCTGGGAAGCGAATAACCGACTGTGCGCACAATGGTCTCGCCTCTCTCAGCGTGCCTGTAGACCTGGTACGAAGCGCCGAGGAGGGTGTTGGCTTGGGTCACAGATACGCCTTGGAGCTTCAGTGTGTTGCCACCGTGTGTCAGAGAGACGGATGAGGAAGAGATGCCGTGGTGTTCGAGCCAGGAATTCACGAGCTCGAGCGTCTCTGGACGTGGTGCGACAAGGTCAGCCACCTGCTCCTTCGTCAGATGTGCACGATATCTGTATCGGAGCAGTAGCACTCGCGAGAACATGCGGAGGAGGACGAGTGGTGGTGGACGTGCCTTGGATGCCCAGGTTCACTGACCTCGTAGAGTGCATCGATCAATGCGTTCTCACGGTTGGGCTTGAGAGCAATGTAAAGGTCGATTGTGGTGCCAGAAGGCGGACGGCCCAGGGACACCCAATTCGTTGGGACGGCGTTCCAGGAGTGCTTGATGTGCATGTTGTCCCAAGGTGATGAGAGGGGCTTCGCGAGACTGGCAAGGAGATCAGTGGCAATGACTGAGAGCACAACGATACAATGGTAGTGCATGATTACGGGATGTCGGTCGGCGAGACTCGGATGGTGTCTACGACGCAATGAGCTTGTGAGGTGCGATTTCGTAGAGCCGAAATCATTTAACGTGGGGTTTTTTCGCACTTATACACGAGAACTGGAATGTAGATCTAAGATAAAGGTGAATATGACCGCGGATCGCCTAGGTTTGCTGATATGAATAGAACCATCGACCGGGATTGGATTGGGCGAGGGTGACGTTTACCTAAGTTCAACACGACATAGTGGGACATCCGGAAAAAGGGTACATGGCCGCTATGATGAGGAATCCGGGCAAGCCGCTAGCGAAGTTCAAGACTTGTCCTAGCGGGTGCTGTTCCAGGTCCGGGACGACCTTTGGGAATGGGAGGTAAGGCCGTGAGAAATTTGCCTCAGTCAAATTTTTGCTCTCGTAAAACGCTCTCCATCTTGGGATCCTCCACGCGCCCTCTATTTCGGGAGCCTCCATCTCAGAATTGACGGAAAACGTGATGTATTACCCAGAAACATAAGGTAGAATACATGTGAACTTTTTTTGAGGTTAATGAAGTGAAAAATTTAGAAATCTGTGACGCTCTTCAGGTAGCATAGGGTATGGTGACGGAAATGGTGTGAAATCTCAAGACGTGGTGGGGCCGGACATGCACATTCTGTTGGCAGTGTGCGTTGGGGGTATTGTGGCAGAGAAAATGGAGTTGGGGACGTTGTGGGCAACTCGAATGTGGGATTCAAGTCATGCTGATGAGTGGCCGTATGAGACCCTCCCGACGACGAAGTGACAATGGTGGGGCCGTGAAATGGGCTGTGGGGTCCAGAAATGTCGGTGAAGCCGGGATGCAGCAGTAGGGACAGGGTTTGATGCGGGGCTCCAGTGATAGCTGAGCGGCATCTGTGTCTGTAGCTGAAGGTCCGTTGCAGGGCTGGGGTAGAAAAATGGTTCCGGGTGGCTGAGTGTCGAAGAGGTTGTCAAGGACATCAAGGGTGTGCTATGAGCTAGCGTGTGCCAAGAGGGTGTTGGCGTCATGAGCCGACTTGACAGGGGTCGGGGAGAGAGGGCCAAGGTGACTCAAGGGGTATGTTAGGGGGGGACGGGGAGGACGATGTAGATGAGAATGCGGCAGTTTTGGTGGCTGTTGGTACAAAGGGAGCGGAGGAACTGGAGACACTTCCGTCTTCGAATTGCCTTTGTCGTAGACTCGGGCTGCAGCTCCGGTCAAACCAGATCCAACAGGCTGGGGTCACTGACATCACAACAAGGGATGACGGGATCTGAAGAGTGCGAGAGACAACGAAAAATCAAAACAAGTGCAGGGTTTCTGAAGGTAGTACATTGCGAGGATGCTAGATACTGTAATTTTTAGCCACACCCACCTACATATCGGACCTCCCTGACCCGCTCCCCCTTGTGCGAAGTTTTCGATTTTTTCACAAGATGGGCGAAAGAAACCAAAAAAATGTACGAGTACTGTAAACGTTGAGAAGCGCAACTGCGACAATATAAACGCCTCTTCACTTACGAGAAGAGAACGCAAAGCGTGGTGTGATTGGATCATGTGCTGGCGATGCTTGGCTTGGCTATGTTACGATGATCACGATGACGAGCGACAAGTTTCAATTAAAAGCATCAACTTGAACGTTACGTATTACCGGTACGAGTGTTGCCATGACTCATGAGAAGCCAATGCCATGCTGTTCAAGTTGCTCCTGACGCCCTCAGGCTTCTGGCTGTTGACAAATAAATAGCAGCGCTTGACGTTCGGACATCATCCCCAATCGCGCTCAGGCTATACTATTGTACTACGGCCTCATATTCTCTCGCTCCGTCTCTCTTGGCTTCTGGAGGATACGGATGCAACGAGATTCTCTGCTTCTCTTGCGGCTTTTTCCACATGTGGGTCCACTGATCGACACACCAAGTCTGCCGGAGAGACACTGGCTTCTCCAAGGGCGCCGGCTTATCAACCTATTTAGTTATAGACGTATGGAAACGTGATTGGGGAGACATGCATCTCTGATACCTCCTTCCCAACAAAGGCTATGCACAGTATATAGCCCGCCCCCTCGACCCTCCGTCCGCAGGTCTACATCCCACTTTCTTCCCGTTTTTTTTTTAAATTTTCTTTCGTTCCCCCTGGCTGGCTTGCCAACCGGGCGGTTTCATTCATTCATTCTGAACGCAAGTTGCGGTGATGCCCTTCAGCACAAAATCCTCGATGGTATTCTACCTTGCGGCACTCGCCCTCACGGCTGGTAGCCGCCAACGAGTGCTAGCGGCGAACGACTGGCTCGTTCCCTGCACGCAAGGCCGGTGTTCGTGGGACCTGCCTGCCGACTCTGGCGCGTCGGGCACCCTACAGATTGTGCGTGTGTTCCCTCACGCGCTCTAACACGCCGACGTGCGTTCTAATTGACCCGCGCGCACGCAGTGGGGCCCCACCACCGCGATCTCGGACATCACCCCCGCAGCCGGATGGCGGATCATCACGCGCTGCGACCCGGCTGCGACGGCGCAGGACATCCAGCTCGAGTGCGCGGACGGAAACCCGGACTGCGATCACCTCTTCCAGGGCGGTGCGGTGGACACCATCGTCCGGCTGCCCGACAGCGTGCGTTCCCTCGAACCGACATCCGCACCCTCCGTACTTACCGAAGGATTGTCGTCTTTCAGTGCGGTCCGGTGCCATTTGCTCGCGTAGCAAGGTACTGGATCAACCAACCCAACACGTCTGGCTCCTCTACCGTAACCCCGCGCGCGAGCGACGCACGGGTCCACTCTTTGGCGCTCGACACGAATTTTGCTGCGGCCACGCCACCACGGTGAGTGCCCCAGTTTCATTAGATGGGAGCTGGTGCTGATTCGGTGCGGTAGGAATGGGACCGTATCGTTTACCCTCCAGGGCCTGAACGTCAAAGGGAGCAACGGGGCATCCACCTTGACTACGCCCGCTTCGGCTTACCAGCGTAGCTGGCTTAGCCGACGCGGGCCGCACGGCTCGCTGCGCCACACCCACCGACGCCGCTTCCTCGGCGACGTGCTCCAAAGTCGGAATTTCTACGCTCCGTACTGCGGCCGCCTGCTGACAGGACCTTTTCCCGCAGCACTGCAGAATGCGACGACGTTCAACAAGACGATAACGCAGGATCTGCAGCCCGTCGACTTTAACGGCGCGAAGAACCTGTTCAAAACGAGCGTCGACTGCACCGCAAGTACCGCGATTCCGGTCTCGTCCACTGCTTCTCTCTCGCTCGATGTCGACGCTGCCGTGCACGCGGCGGTGAGCCTCGGTGCAGTCGCCGCCGGCACGCTTGTCCCACCAAATATATCCGAGTTTGGCTTGACTCTAGGTGCGTGTGAGACCTACATCTGCCGCGGCTGACTGACGATGCGATCGATCCCTTGATGAACATGCAGACCTCGATGGGAAACATCGACGCGTTATTCAGCATTACGGCCAACCTCACGGGCCACGTCAGTTCTGGCGCCGTTCCGCTCTTCCAAATCGGCATTCCTGGCCTCAGTTTCCCAGGGTAAGTAGGCCGTCTCGCGCTCTTGTGGATGAGTGCTTAGCGCAGGACAAAATAGGATCCTCGATATCGGTCCTGAATTCAAAGTGACAGGGGAGGTCGACGTAGACTTGGCGCTCACCAACGTCGGCACGGACGTCAGAGTCACGTATAACCTCAGCGATGTCGCGGTCATTTTCCCGCCTCAACACTTCAAGACTGGCGGCGCTTTCAAGCAGGGTCCTAGCGGTGCGTTCCCCCTCTCCATGTCACACTGAATTGTCTTACACGCTCTCTAAACACCGCAGAGGTGTCCGTCTCCGCGGGCCCTGATATCACGGACGCCGGCGCTTCCGTGAACGTCACGGGCCACCTCATCCCGCAAATCGACATCGGGCTGTCTGCGCTCGGGGGAATCGCCTCTACGACCGTATTCCTGAACCTCGACGCCTCGGCGAGCCTGACTGTGTCCTCAGACGCAGACGGGAGCCGCGGTGACAAAACCGTGGCTCCCGCGGGCGGCGCGCGGGCGTGCGTGGATGCGAACACGGAGCTGGCCGTGAACGTTGGCGCGCAGGCTTCTTTCTTTGACCTCTTCAACGCGTCCACGGGCACGACGCTCTTCGACAAGAGCTTCCCGCTGCTGCAGCAGGTACGGTATCCTCTCCCGCGCACGCTTAATCCGTCACTGACCTCAATGGTTGCCAGAAATGCGTTGGGGTGTCTAACTCTACCTCGGTCCTCTCGAAGCAGCCCGCGGCGCGCCGGAGCCACGCTCTCCGTGCTTCACTTGATGGCGATGACACTGACAAATCCAACTCGAGCATTACCTCCAGGGGCCTGGATCTAGGATGCCCTTTGACATTGGCTATGCAAGTAAGCCAGCTAGTCAAAGCCATCATACCCGCAACATAGGCAACGAACGGGCCTGTGTATTCTTTCTTTTTCGGTCAGGGACGTTAAAACATAGTACTTTATTACTCCCCCCCTCCTATCTTTAAAGACGGAAACGATCACGGTTCACTCTGAAGTAGTAAAATACAACTGTATTTTATCCTCCAACCAAGGGCCCGCCTCCCTGACGCGGGTATGTGTGCTTAAATTCCCGCGACCTCCTCGGGTGTTGAACACTACACCGTTGAAAAGGTTTCACACGGGTGCAAATTCCGAAAGATCAACAGACCTAGATCCTAGCGGATTCCGGGCAGATGCCTTCCCATGTCGATGTTCTACGTCAAGTCCGTCGTTATGACGCGGAACCGCAGCGGATTCCCTCCAGTTAACATCTCGACGTTTCGCTCTCTTTCTACAATCTGTTCAAGTCGACTCTGCGCTTTGTCAATTTCTCGTAGTACTTAAGGACTGCCTGTAACAACCTAGAGCTTAAGCTCAACCTACTGTATTCAACTGCAGTAGTTTCTCATATAAGTCACACATCGTTGGCTTCACGAACACCGTACCCAGAACGCGATCTTTCCTTTTCTCTCGTCTTGTGCGCTGTCGGCAGTCGCCCTTGAAAGTTAGAACCCCGAACGAATCTCCGAACGCATAACATCAACGAACAAGGCCTGGTGACTTCCATGAGTACTGAAAGTACTGAACAGCTCACAGGGCTCGGGGGGTGCGAGTCGTACTTCATTGGCATCTTGTGCCTGTTCGTTCTTGTGGTGCAGAGCATCTCGTGAGGCCACGACATTGGGAAATGCATGTGAGCCCTCATCCTGGATTTATGCCGGACTGGCGCTCGCCTCGTTCGGCTACACGTGGTGTTGTGAGCATCTTGCATTACGCATTTGAATAGAGGCGAGACTAAAAGTGCACCGTACATAGGTATGATATCATTCATGCAATGGAGTTTTATGGACTACGAACGAAGCGCGGAAGTGTTGAAGAACGGCACAGAACCACTAGAGCGCGTCGCAAATTGGTGGAGCACGGTGCTCTTTGAGCAGGCATGGACCATCGTGTGCGACGGGCCGCTGCGGTGGTGGCGGAGCGAGCAGCTGCGTCTGTTCACCGTGGGTTTTTCCTCCAGACGAAAGGTACGTAGTAGTCAGTACCCGGGCCTGACCCGGGCCACGCCGGGCGACGTCGTCTGGCTACCGCTCAGGTTCATCCTCGACACTCCACTCTTCCGGCTTTGCGACCCCATTTTCAAGCAGTTCGCTTTGCTGCCGTGCCCAGTGTGTGCGTTGACCAAGATGCAAAAACGGCAGTCGCCCCATCACACAATCCATGAGGCGGGTGCAAGCGAATGGCAGTGGATGTGTCGGCGTGAAGGGGTGCTTGTAGTGGAGTAGCTGTCAACCACCAACAATAAGTTGTCAATAGCGGAGATTGGGGTATCACTGGGGTCTTCCAAATCGGTTGATAATGTTATCTTTCGCGGCACTAATGTAGGCGTCAGGGTGAACGGTGCGGTGCGGGCGGGTGAGAGGATGCTGCAGAAGTGAACGTGGGGGCTATCATTTAGTCAACGCTCTCTGTAACTTCCGCGGTAGCGCACAGACTTGTATTACCACCGTATATCTATCTTTTAACTAACAACGAGTACTTGCCAACCCAAGAGTGGGCAGCACATCTCACACTTTGTGCTGTTGCGCCACCAAGTGCACCACCCTCCTGCCGCTCTTTGCAATTTCTAGAAATTAATCGCGTTGGCAACAAGGGAAGCTAGGTCATCATGTACTACTGTAATAGTCCGCACCTCAATAGCCCCATGGGTGGGCAAGTTATTCCCGAATTAGAGTCCGCCTTGCGGGGAAGCATCCGTGTTCAAGTTGTGTCATAGCGCCACATAGGGGCCATCCCACACTCAAATGGATTCGAACCAAAAAAAAATCCCGTACAGTGCTACCTACACAGACACATTTGTCGCCAATTTCGACCTTGACTTTGCGTAGGTGAGTGGGTAAGTGGCCTTTCACGGCACATGTATGGTGCTATTTTACCAAGCAATTGGCCGGTTGGGTTCGGAAACGTAGACTCAACTATCTCAAACTAACTGTCCCATCATTCTGCGAAAGTTGGGCGTTCCGAGACCCGTGACCTGCGTAGCCCAGGGTCATCCAACATCGAAAGTGAAAGTCTGGTGGAACGCACAGGATCCCACCCAGCGATAGCAGAGAATCCAGCCATGCCGCAGCCTGGATTCGAGCCCTCTGTGATGTCGTCGAGAGCTGCGAGGCCCTTTCCGTACAGCCAAGGGTTGAGGAAGCCGAGCGGGTACCGGCCTGTCGAAATCAGCCAGTCATTAAGCAGCGAGATTATGCCCGCCACAACCTGTAGATCGGCGTCAGCTGGGCGGTCAGGGACGACCCGAATTGGAGAAGGACACACGGGCGTTGCTCCACTTGTGCCGGCCTCCCTTTGCTCTTGGCCATTGAAAAAGATCGGGAGATTCATAGACTGTGCAGCGATGTCGGGGATGCCGCGACCAGAATCACTGCACCAAGTACAAATTACGAATGGGTAGATCAGGTCACAGAAGCAAACATACTTGTAAAGGCCCTGATACCGGCTCCCGAGGTCATCGAGGAAGGTGGGCACGGTCCGCCTCTGGTAAAGGGGGCGCTCAAAGTGGTCCGAGAAGCCGCCGCCGGAGAATTTTGCTGCGACCTCTGGCTCGTAGTCCGTCGTTCCGCCGACGACGGTGACCCAGGGACCTGAAAAAACGTGGTGATGCCGTGAGCTTCCTGGACCCGCACTCGTGTACTATGTCCAATCCGAGAAAATTCACTACACGTACAGGTTGAGGGAAATCTAGGAATGAACCGAACCTTGCCGTCCCTGTTCACGCAGGTCCCTCTGCCGATGCCGTCGTTACCACTTGAGACGAGAACGCTGACGCCACGCGGAACCGAGCATCGCAAACATGTTGCACACATAAAAAGCATATTCCCTCGAGGTGTATTTTTCTTCATACCCGTATGATATGCTGATCGTCTGAGGGATGTTCCTCTGGTCGAGGATGTATTCGAGCCAGGTGACGTACCAGTCATCCGTGCCCGACGGCCCTCTGCCGATGCTGTAGAAGATGTGGGGAGTTGGATAGGCCATGGCTTCAGCGTACTGGATGTCCAAATTTGCCTCTTCGTGCGGGTGGGTCCGGTCGTACCTCCCGCCGTTAATCTTCACGACCTTGTACGTCGCGTCATCTGCCTCGCAGTATTTGCGCATGAACGCCGCCAGGTCCGCCGGGCTAGGGGAATCCCCTAACAACCCCACAACCCCGAGCGCATTCTCGTCCATCGCATTGGGTGTATAGGCCTCCGTATCGTACAGCCAGCGCAGGAATGATGGCGTGATGTAATTGACTTTTGCGCGGCCCGATAGCATCGTCACGGGCTCTCCCGATGCAGACTTCACTAGTCCCGCTGTTTCCCCGCTAGAGTCATTCCGTGGTGTCTGCCATGTGCTGCGCGTGGGGAGACAAAGGACGTCGTAGGGTACCACAGTCAACACGTGCCAGTGCAGTGCCCTGGGAAGCGAATAACCGACTGTGCGCACAATGGTCTCGCCCCTCTCAACGTGCCTGTAGACCTCGTACGAAGCGCCGAGGAGGGTGTTGGCTTGGGTCACAGATACGCCTTGGAGCTTCAGTGTGTTGCCGCCGTGTGTCATAGAGACGGATGAGGAAGAGATGCCGTGGTGTTCGAACCAGGAATTCACGAGCTCGAGCGTCTCTGGACGTGGTGCGACAAGGTCGGCCACCTGCTCCTTCGTCAGGTGTGCACGATATCTGCATCGGGGCAATAGCACTCGTAAGAACATACGTCAGCGGAGGAGTGGTGGTGGACGTGCCTTGGATGCCCAGGTTCACTGACCTCGGAGAGTGCGTCGATCAATGCGTTCTCACGGTTGGGCTTGAGAGCAATGTAAAGGTCGATTGTGGTGCCAGAAGGCGGTCGGCCCAGGGACACCCAATTCGTCGGGACGGCGTTCCAGGAATGCTTGATGTGCATGTCGTCCCCAGGTGAGAGGGGCTTCGCGAGACTGGCAAGGAGATCAGTGGCAATGACTGAGAGCACAACGATACAATGGTAGCGCATGATTACGGGATGTCGGTCGGCGAGACTCGGATGGTGTCTACGACGCAATGAGCTTGTGGGGTTAAGCGATTTTCGTAGAGTCGAAATCAATGGAACAGTGAGGGTTCTTCGCATTTATACATGGGAACAATCTGGATATGAGATAAAGGCGAATATGACCGCGGGTTGCCTTAGGGTTGCTGATATGAATAGGACCATCGACTGGGATGGGATTGGGCAAGGGTGAAGTTTACCAAGTCCAACACGACACGGTGGGACATCGGGAAAAGGGCATGACCGCTATGGCCCGGGCCGCACTTAGATGAGGAATCCGGACAAGCCGCTCGCAATGTCTTGTTGGAGAGGACCCAGCGGCACATCGCTTTTCCAAAAAAAAAAAAAGAGAGGACCCAGCGGGTGCTGTTCCGGCTTGATCCGAGATAGAAGAAGCCATGGCTCTTGGAACCCCAACAGGAAGTCGAGTACTAAATCAAAGCAAATACAAATATCGCGGGATCTCGTGACAAACTGTCCCAACCCCCAGTGATAGCGAATTGATGGGCATTTCCATGCACGATCTCACCAAGACCAGGATGTTGGTAGAAAGGGTGCGTTGGCCAAATCCTGAGCCAGTATCCTGTGTCAAAGTTTGGGTTGTCGTCGTTTTCAGCCATAGCGTACAAAGAGGGCCCAAGTCCCAATGCCTACTGCTGGTCAGAACGTCACTCCATAGTTCGGATATGTAAAAAAAATTGAAGAGTCGATTAAAGTTAGTGGCCGTTCCTCATCGTTATTCCTCCTACGCTGGTCAAACAGGTGACCGGTGACCGTGGAGTGCGTACGATTCCTGCAACTTGGATCGCCGGACGTTGTCAAGGTTACAGATGTATTTGAACAGCACAACAGTTTGTGGAGTGCGGTGGTGGAGTGCGGTAAGGTGGACGCATCGAGGCTGCGCTCACGCCGATTCGTCATCGTCATCGTCTGAGTTGTCAGTCCCATCCCCTTCATCCAGGGCTTCCACGTGCTCTTGCAAATCCGCATCCATCTCGAGGTCGACGTCGTCAGTTGTTTGTAAGCTCAGGACTGGCTGAATGTACATCAAGGGACTGTTCCAATTCTTCATCGTGTTCGTGTTCGTCGCTGTCAGGGACCTCAGGGACATTGTGTGCCGGACCATCATCCTCGCTCTGAGCGGGAATTATACACGATGTCAGCATGTTAACGGTACAAGAGGAGGATGACCTGCGGGTCTCCTGGGTTTCTGCGGGCAATGTTGTGTCAACCAGCTGCTGTATGCCGCAGCGCCGATGGAGTGTGTTGATCATGCGATTGAACTGCTGGAGAGGGGACTTCGCACCCCAAGTCAACGCACTGTAGCCCTCACTCATAACGTCCGGTGCAGCGCTTACAGAACAGGTGTGAAATGTTCTGCGAGATCCTTGTGTGGGCCTTGCCCTATATTGATGTCGAGTTGCCCGACCAGCAAGTCTTTTTGACACCACATACTCGTGGCGGTCTCTGTCAATAGCAAGAACTGGTCTCCCGGGATCGGCATGGCTACCTTCGATGCGGTGATGGAAGCCGGAAGCACTCCCTCTGGATGACCTCGTGACGCTCACCGCACACAACCGCATGCACCGAAGTGGCCCCTGCTCCGGTGCGTGTATTAGACGTAGCCAGCAGAGGGTGAATTTAGGGAGATGCCATTGGAAGACAAAGGGGGACGCAATGACCGCTGCTCCCATTGCCGACAAAACTCGCAACAGCACCCGCAGGGCTGTGCGAGCCCTGCGAGCGCGCAAAAGCCTCCGAGAAGTCGTTTCCGAAGGAAAGCGCGACGCCCCGCGACGGAATACGGCGGTCGGGTCCATTCGGACGTCTGGAGACCAGCGCCAGTATAAAGCATAGGAAAAAGAGAGTACATGCTTACCCTGACAGACGGACATTCCCGTACGAAGCACATCGACATACATTACCACTACGTCCGTGAGGCAGTGGCCGGTGGCGAGCTCCGACTCAAGTACGTCCAGACAGATGCGAATGTGGCGGATGTCCTCACGAAGCCGCTAGCCCGGCCGAAGGTGGAGACGTTCTTGCGCATGCTTGGGCTCTCGCGACCCCGTGGCGCTTGAGGGGGAGTGTTGGACGGTCAACCGCCGGAAGTACGGACCGTGATGTAATTTCGTTTTTGGAAGTTCAGTTGCCCGATGTACGCCCCGAGGGGCTTAATTGACTGTACAGTTCTTTCTTTTACTTTTAAGGCCGTAGACTAGCATGTATGCGCCTCAGTCTTCTTTCTTCTGACTGCCAGTGAGGTGGGCTCTCGTCTTTTCGATACTTGTTACCGTAACGCTAACGGCCCCGTAGCACATGATCACACGTCGTGTGCATTAGGTAGGTTGACACAGCGAATCTTAGTCTTCTTTCTTCTGACTGAGCACACGACCACGCGTCGTGTTCATTAGCTTCCTAGACGCCGTCTAACGCCACCCGATCGCCATGTCACAACAGGTTATGGTCTTGGTCTACAGCGCGCTATTTGAGCGCAGGACACTCCGCCTTTGCAACACATTCATGAAATGCGTGGAACAAAGGGTTCCATTGGAGGTGCTCAACTTGACCACGTGCTTCTCAACTAGCCCTTGCGGTTGGGTATCCTGGGGTCCGTGGGTGTGGGGAACAAGTCACGACACCAGAGGATTTGTTGCACGTCGCTGCCATGCTAGCAACAAGATTCTACAATGAGGGACAGCGATGTGAGAGCTGGTAGGACAAGATGGGTGAGGGCGAGGCTACAATCTCTCGCAGGGGAGGAGATATCGAAAGAGCATCAGGGAGGGGATTCAGGGGAATGTGACGGCGACATTTGTTCTGTACTAAGGACTCGGAATACACTGACTATGTTCATGCAAGGGCGAATTGTCTGCGTGCGAAGGAGGCTTGGACGCAGAGCTGTTTTTTTATCCCTTGCTTCGAGCAACATTTTTGTTCAAGCGACATCGTGTCGACGCAATGTCCTTCGTACTGTGTTCAACTTTTCATAAACCCTGCACCACATTTGTTTTGATTTTTTAACACTTTCGTTGTCTCTCGCACTCTTCCAGATCCCGTCATCGCCTGCTGTGATGTCTGTGACCCCAGCCTGTTAGATCTGATTTGACCGGGGCTCCAGCCCAAGTCTACGACAGAGGCAGTTTGAAGATCTAGACGGAAGTGTCTCCAGTTCCTCCGCCCCCTTTGTACCAACAGCCACCAAAACTGCCGCATACTCATCTACATTGTCCTCCCGTGCCCCCCCAACACACCGCGTGGCCCCTCTCTCCCCATACCGACTACCCCTGTCAAGTCAGCCCGTGACGCCAACACCCTCTTGGAACACGACAGCTCATAGCACACCCTTGATGTCCTTGAGCCGTCCCCAACCTCTTCGGCACTCAGCCGCCCAGAACCCTCCCCACTTTTCTAGCCCTGTTTCTAGCCCTGCAACTGACCTTCAGCTACAGGTACAGATGCCGCTCAGCTATCACTGGAGCCCCGCATCAAACCCTGTCTCTGCCGCTGCATCCTGGCTTTACCCTCGACCTTTCAACGTTTCTGGACCCCACAGCCCATTTCATGGCTCCACCATTGTCGTTTCATCGTCAGGAGGGTCTCACTCGGCCACTGCATCAGCATAACTTGAATCCCACATTCAAGTTGCCCACACCATCCCCAACTCCATTTTCTTTGCCACAATATCACCAACGTGTACTGCCGACAGAACGTGCACGTCCGGCCCTACCACGTCTTGGGATTTTGACACCATTTCCGTCACCATACCCTATGCCGCCTGAAGAGCGTCACAAATTTCTAAATTTTTCACTTCATCAACCTCAAACAAAGTTCACATGTATTCTACTTTACGTTTCTGGGTATTACATCACTTTTCCGTCAATTCTGAGGTAGAAGCTTCTGAAATAGAGAGCGCGTGCCAGTGAAGGACCCCGGGATGGAGAGGGTTTTACAAGAGCGAAAGATTGACTGAGGCAAATTTCTCACGGCCTTACCTCTCATTCCCTATACTTAGGAAGGTCGTCCCGCACCTGGAACAGCACCCGCCAGGTCCTCTCCGACAAAACTTAAACTTTCCTAGCGGCTTTCCCGGTTTCCTCGTCCAATAGCGGTCATGACTCTTGACTACCCATTTTCCGGATGTCCCGCCATGTTGTGTTTGACTTGGTAAACTTCACCGTCGCCCAATCCCGGGCCAATCCCAGTCGATGGTTCTATTCATATCAGCAAACCTAAAGGCAAGCCGCGGTAATATTCGCCTTTATCTCAGATCTACATTCCTGTTCCCGTGTATATAAATGCGAAAAACCCTCACGTTCCGATGATTTCGGCTCTGCGAAATCGCACCTCACAAGCTCATTGCGTCGTAGACACCATCCGAGTCTCGCCTACTGACATCCCGTAGTCATGCGCTACCATTGTATCCTTGTGCTCTCCGTCATTCTCCTTGCCAGTCTCGCGAAGCCCCTCTCACCGTCTTGGGACAACATGCACATCAAGCATTCCTGGAACGCCGTCCCGACGAATTGGGTGTCCCTGGGCCGTCCGCCTTCTGGCACCACAATTGACCTTTACATTGCTCTCAAGCCCAACCGTGAGAACGCATTGATCGACGCACTGTACGAGATCAGTGAACCTGGGCATCCAAGGCACGTCCACCACCACTCCTCCGCTGACGGATGTTCTCACGAGTGCTACTGCTCCGATGCAGATATCGTGCACACCTGACGAAGGAGCAGGTGGCTGACCTCGTCGCACCACGTCCAGAGACGCTCGAGCTTGTGGATTGCCTGGCTCGAACACCACGGCATCTCTTCCTCATCCGTCTCTATGACACACGGCGGCAACACACTGAAGCTCCAAGGCGTATCTGTGACCCAAGCCAACACCCTCCTTGGCGCATCGTACGAGGTCTACAGGCACGTTGAGAGGGGCGAGACCATTGTGCGCACAGTCGGGTATTCGCTTCCCAGGGCACTGCACTGGCACGTGTTGACCGTGGTACCCACGACGTCCTTTGTCTCCCCACGCGCGCAATGGCAGACACCACGGAATGACTCTAGCGGGGAAACAGTGGGACTAGTGAAGTCTGCACAGCCCGTGACGATGCTATCGGGCCGCGCAACAGTTGATTACGTCACGCCGTCGTTCCTGCGCTGGCTGTACGACACGGAGGCCTATACACCCCATGCGATGGACAAGAATGTGCTCGGGGTTTTGGGGTTTAAAGGGGATACCCCTAGCCCGGCGGACCTGGCGGCGTTCATGCGCAAATACCGGGATGCAGACTCGGATGTCGTGACGGAGTACCTCAAGGTCGTAGAGGTCGGCGGCGGGGTGTACGACCCGACCCACCCAGACATAGAGGCAAATTTGGTCATCCAGTACGCTGAAGCCATGGCCTATCCAACTCCCCACACCTTCTACAGCATCGGCAGAGGGCCGTCGGGCAGAGGTGACTGGTACGTCACCTGGCTCGAATACATCCTCGACCAGACGGACATCCCTCAGACGATCAGCATATCATACGGGTATGAAGAAAAATACACCTCGAGGGACTATGCTTTTTATGTGTGTGACATGTTCGCGATGCTCGGTTTGCGTGGCGTCAGCGTCCTCGTCTCGAGTGGTAACCACGGCATCGGCAGAGGGACCTGCGTGAACAGGGACGGCATGGTCCGGTTCATTCCTAGATTTCCCGGAACCTGTACGTGTGGCGAATCTTCTCAGATTGGACGTAGTACACTACTCTGGGTCCAGGAAGCTCACGGCATCACCACGCTCTTTCAGGTCCTTATGTAACCGTCGTCGGCGGAACGACGGACTACCAGCCGGAAGTCGCAGCGGTGTTCTCCGGCGGCGGATTCTCGGACCACTTTGAGCGCCCCCCTTACCAGAGGCAGGCAGTACCCACCTTCCTCGAGGACCTCGGGAACCGATATCAGGGCCTTTACAAGTATGTTCGGTTCTGTGACCTGATCTAACCCATTCGTAATTCGCACTGGGTGCAGTGATTCTGGTCGTGGGATCCCCGACCTCGCTGCACAGTCCGTCAATTTCCAGATCCTTTTTAATGGCCGAGAGCAAAGGGAGCGTGGCACAAGTCTAGCGACACCCGTGTGTCCCTCTCCTCCCACCTCCGATTCGGGTCGTCCTTGACCGCCCAGTTGACTGCCAATCTACAGGTTGTGGCGGGCATAATCTCGCTGCTTAATGACTGGCTGATTTCGACAGACCGGCAGCCGCTCGGCTTCCTCAACCCTTGGCTGTACGGAATGGGCCGCGCAGCTCTCAACGACATCACCGAGGGCTCGAATCCGGGCTGTGGCGTGGATGGATTCTCTGCTATTGCTGGGTGGGATCCTGTGCGTTTCACCAGACTCGATACTTGATCACTTTCGATGTTGGATGACCCTGGGCTACGCAGGTCACGGGTCTCGGAACGCCTAACTTCCGCAGAATGATGGGACAGTTAGTTTGAGATAGTTGAGTTTACGTTTCTGAACTCAACCACCATACATGTGCCATGAAAGGCCACTTACCCACTCATCCCCGCAAAGTTAAGGTCGAAACCGGCAACCGAAGGCATTCGGCCTCAAATGTGGTCTTGCACGATGCACTCCATCCTATATATCACATGACTCTTGGGGAAGAAGTGTATTGAAATCTAGACTTACACCCATGGGGTGAGTCACATAAAGGTGAACGAGCGGAGAGCCGAACGACAATGTCTTTCCGGAACGGTCAAATGCGACACACCGCTGCATTGGCCATTCTACGGTTTTTTATAATAGTCTTTCCTAGCTATTTACAAGTCCTAAGATATCGCGTATCGATAGAGGTGGCGGTGTAGGATGTCATATCCTACACCGCCACCTCTATCGTGATCCTAAGGACGCAGACGTGGAAGTCCCTGTATGCGTGTCTGATATCATGACGGTGATATATCCTTGACTATATTCAGGAACAGAACGATAGCGTGCACGACCAAACCTCGGAGATGCTGGCTGAAGCTGAAGCTATATTCGAGGCCAGAAGAGCTAAAAGACGACAGAATGCTGTAAGTTAACTCGTCCGAGTCAAAGGCAAAGCGAGTCGCTTCGGGTCAGCCTGGCATTTCGTGTCCATGCATCACATACATTTTATCGTCTTTTGGCCCATGCATCCCTTAGTTTATGACGTGCCCTGCATAAGATGTAGAAAATCGTAGAGAGGAGCTCCTCAGGCTTGGACCCCAACCACCGACAACACCCGGATGTAAGTTGAACCGCACTCCAATTCTTTTATGTTTTATTGCGAATCACAGAGTTGAATATACTGTACTCATCGGAGTCCGAGTCGCCCAGAGGCTAGAGCGCTTGGGAACACTAGCGGCCCGGTGAACTCTGCTAGCCATGTCCACATCGTCTAAGCCCAACATAAACGCAGCTCCAGCAACTCCAACTGCAAACGAGCACGCAGCAGAGCCAAGGAAGAAGGACGCCCCTTCTCTCGCCCTCGAAGACACACTGCACGACCTCGCGATCCTCCGCGCGTCCGGGGTCGTCCTCGCCGCCGTCCTCGCCTCGACGACGGCGTCTGCTGTGCCCGTCTCTACCACTACCGCCACCGCTAGTGATACATCCGTCGGGCGGTCGTACGAGTTTGCGCGTGCTGCGCGCGGCGATCACGATCAGTAATCGGGGAGACGTGGAAGCGCAGGTGGAGCGCGTGAACGACGTGAGGGAGAAGTTGGAGAACGTCGCCGCAGGGCTGCAAGACGGATGAAAAGAAAGGCGCAAGGTGAGCCTAGCCACTCTCCCTTATTCCGTTCGTTCTCAATGCGATCCTTGGAAGCGTTAGAGCTGCAAGTCGTCGTCGTCGTCGTCGTCGTACAGCATGCCAACGTCCGCCTGCATCGCGATATCTCCCTCTCCCTGCGCAGCCCCAGCCTCACCGCCGCCAACCAGTGCTCTTCTGTCCCTCCTCGTCCTCGTCCTCCTGAAACAGCGACCACGCGCTCTCGCTCTCCGGCCCAGGTCCATCACGCCGCGCGCCAGGTCCGCCAGCTGCTCCAGCCGCCCACAGTCCTGCGCCGACACCCCGTCCGGCGGCTCCGCGGAGCTCGGCCGCCCGAGCGCGACGACGAACTGGTGCCCGATGCTATTGAAGTGCCGTGGCGGCGCTGCCTGCAGGCGTGCACGCAGACTTGCGGGGTCCTTGGGTGCGCGGAAGATCACGCCCCGCGCGATCCCCGCGACCGTCCTGCGCCGCGTCGTCGATGAGGGACCGTATAATACGCACTCGGAGAGCAGCTCGGGCGACGCCATGAGCTCTCGCGAAAAAAAAAATGGCGATTTCCGATGACACTTGTGTCAGTGTGACGCGTGAGCAGTCACATGATCGAGATTTCCTGATGTCGATGTGGCACACTACGACTAGGGCGCGCAGCACAGCAATAATAGGTCTTCCTCCTGGCGGCGGCGATGTCGCCCACCAGATATACCCTACGAACCAAAAAGATGTTCACCCTCGACGCACGTGCTGACGATGCTCGGGGACCCCCCAAATTCCCGAATGGTGCGCTGCATGCACGGCGCAGGTTATGTCAAACTTACATCACAGAGGAGCACATAGTGGCGCTTCAGGTCCGCCACACTGACACTCCACGGATCTCAAGGACATAACGTCGTCCTGCGGTTTCCGTTTGGAGGCTGAATACAGTCGGTTGCAGCTGTCGCCACACGAAACTCTCTCGAACGTTCTATGTTCCGGAAAGTTTCAATCAGCCATGCGGCGCCGGCCTTGGCGCTGGCGTCATTTTTTCAACTAGGTGACGTCTGCTGTACTTGTTCCGAAGCCAAAACGGCAAAAAACGCGAAAAGGAAAGAATGAAAGAAGAAAGGAAGCACAACAAGCAAAATGATGATATTTGCTGCGTGCGATATATGGACCGTTACAGTACATTCGTATAGCCGTACAGGCTCGATTTACTACAATTGTGTTGTCGTCCCCTCTAAATCTCCCTCGTAAAGTAAGAAATTACCGCATAGATTGTGAGAGGAAATCCATAGCAGCACGAACAGACTGCCTGCTTGCCCAAACACCAAAATACAGGCGACTGAGGCTCTCCGATACCGGTAGGCACAACCAGGCACTACCCTCGAAACCCACACAAATCACCGTGCGCTCACACGTGCATGCGTCCCCACACACATGCGTCTTTTTCACAGCTTCGTGATCGACACTGCCGGAGGGGGCGGTGGCGGAACCAGGCCAGGAAGGAAGAAGCGCGCAGCGGCTGGGAGCTTCGGTGGCGCCCACCCGTCCGCGCCGTGTCCATTACTGCCGGCGTTGCTGAGCTCCATGAGCACCGCGTGTAGCTGCATGCGGAGACCCGCCACGACCTGCCGGATTGCCCCGAGCTCCGCCGCGTGCGCGCTCGCGGACATGCGCGCGCGCGCATCGTGCGTCTGCACGGCGCTACGCAGTGCGGTCAACGTCGCTGAGAGCGAGCGTCCCGTTGTTGCTGTCGCTGTTGTCGTGGCGGTGGGTGAGGGTGGGCTGTTCGGCGAGGCGTCGCTCGCGGGCGGCGGGAAGTACGCCGCGAGGTCGGCGGGGTCGATTCCCGCCGCGGTTGGGTCCTCACTTAGCGCTGTTGTTGTTGGTGCAGGCGGCGGCGGTAAATGCGCCATCACGTCCGCAGGGGGGTCGTGGTGCCCGCGCCACTGATACGGCGGGACCGTGGCGGACGCGGGAGGGGAGAATGGGTGGTGGTGGTGGTGGTGCGCTGCCGTCGGCGGAGGCTGCGGCGGGGAGAGTGCCGCTTGGGCGTATGGGGAGGGAGGGGAACAGTCGGCGTCGGGGGACCAGGGGCCGAGGGCGCCCTTGACGGCCTGGAGCTCGTGGCGCATTACGGCGAGCATGCCCTCGGCGGCGTCCAGGCGGGCACGTAGGAGGACGTTCTCTGTCTCGAGCGCTGCGGCGCGCGCGTCGGAGATGCGGAAGAAGCCCTGGAGCGCGGCGTATGGACAGTGCGGTGTGTGCGTGCTTTGGAGCTCGCTGCGGGGGCCCGTCCAGCTGCAGCCGTGCGCGGCGTGCTCGCAGGGGACGATCGCAGAGGGGCACACATCAGCGTGGGAGGCGGATTGGGAGCGAAGGTGTTCGCTATTGCACGAAGGGCAGCGAATGGTCTCAGTTGAGCAGACCCGGTTATGGGACTAAAAGATGCCGGCATTGAGCAAGGAACTGCAACGAGATGTCCGTGATGGCTCACCCCTAGCTCTGCGGCCTTCATCTCTGTTCCGCAGCCGTCGCAGACGATGAGACAGTGAGGACAGCGCGGGATGTCGTTGCGCAAGATGTCCTTCCTGAGCGCCTTTTTGGGGCACTCGGGATCGGGGCACTGCACCTCGACCAAGAGACAGTCGTCCTTGAGGTGGGCAGCAAGGAGGTGCCTCTGACATGTAAACTCGCAACCGTTTGGACGGTTAAGGCACTCGACGACGAGTTCGTCTACCATCTGGGAGAAGGCATGAATGAGGGGAGATGCGAGGAATGATTAGATTGGGATGCGAACATGTCGAACGATGGGATTGCTCGGAGTCATATCCTGGGGAGAAAGTGGAGAGCGGTCGATGGGGCAGTGGGGCGATGCCTGGAGGGCGGGGCGAATGCAGTCGTGGCAGAAGCTATGTGCGCAGGTTCTGCTTGTCGTAGGCTCTACGAAGGGCATACTGCGACGGGTGAATGTCCGTGAGATGAGTGTTCCACGGTGGTACTCACCGACATATACAGCATACGAGATTAGAATTTGGAGGGTCGACGTAGACATAAGAGAGCGACGAAGCGAGCCAACTGTTGTGGTCCATTGCAAGCCGGAGAGACGACCCTTGACGGTGGATTATAACACTCACACGCCTACCACTCCCACACATGTCACTCCTCGATTTCCGTCTCGCAACCCTCGTCCTCGCCGCGATCGCCGTCGCCCACGGCACTTATTTCTCCCTTCGGCACGACACCTACCTCGACACCTCCGACCCCGTCCTCACCGTCCAGCCCCACCACCTCGCAGACACCCACACCTTCGCTTCCAAACGCAGCCCCCTCAACCTCATCTTCCTCAAGTGGGCCTGGGCCTGGTCCACCGCCGCCTTCCTAGCCCTCCTCGTCCCTACTACTTCCTCCTCCCCGCACCCGCGCCGTACCCTGCGCAGGCTCCTCCAGTGGACCCTCGCCACCGCAGCCTGGTACGCCTGCGCGACCTCGTTCTTCGGCCCGGGCCTCCTTGCCCGTCTCGCAGCTGTGTCGGGCGCCGAGTGCGGCCTCCACCTCGGCCCAGGGTCGTTCGTCCCGATCGCCGCGTCGTTCTGCACCGCCGGCCAGCCCGTCACGCGCGCTGCGCACCCTGAGCTCTTCCCGCTCGTCCTGGTGTTCGGACCCGAGACGGATCTCGACCGCCCGTTCGTGCCACGTCTCCGTCGCGGCCATGACGTCTCTGGCCACGTCTTCCTCCTCACCCTCGCCGCGCTCTTCTTGGCCGACCAGCTGCGCCAGACCCGCAAAGTGGCGCACGTCTATGCGCGCACTGCGGTAGGCGCGCTGCTCGCCCTCTGGGTGTTCTCCCTCTGGGTCACAAGCGTGTACTTCCACTCGCCCTCAGAGAAGATATCTGGTTTCTGTATGGCTTCTCTCTCTCACTACCTCATCCCTCATCTCACTTCTTGCAGTTATAGGAGTCGCGTGCTTTGTCTTTTCGCAGATGCCTCTGCGGTTCTCATAACTTTGTATCTTTGTTTTGTGTTTTTTTTTACATACACGAAAGAAATAAGTGTCCGTTCAACAATGTCTGATTCAATACAGCCATAGCAGCACAAACCATACGATGATCGCTGGTCCCAATACCCGCCCCATATCCCTCCCGACCGCGCTCCAGACCTCCCGCCGTCTCCTGCGCCGTGCCCCGCCCCTGCCAGCCTCACTCCGTCGCGGCCACCACGCGGGCGCCTGCACCGCCAACCGCCGGCGCCGCCCACGGAACGTGAACGCATAAGCGAACGACCACGCACGCGGTGGGGGGCCCGTCGCGGCCGTCGGAGCGCCGCCAGTACGGTCCGGCGACGTGCCGTGCGCAGAATACTGCCGCCGCGCGAGGGCGGGCGAGGCGGGGGGCATGTAGAGGTAGTGCGCGCGCACGCCGTCCTCGTCCTGCTCGTCGTCTTCTTCCGGCGTGGGCTGCAGCGGCGAGTGCGACAGCGCCAGCGGCGGTGGTGGTGGTGGGGGGCGTGGTGCGCGAGGCGGTGCGCGGTCGCGACGGGGCTGGGAGCCCGTCGGTGGCGTGTTGGAGTACGCGTAAGAGTATGAGTATGCGGACGAGGCGGAGTACGGCGAGGGGACTGCCGGCGGCGGCGGCGGCGGCTTCGGGTCTGCGTGGGAGGGGAGGGGCGAGGCAGGGGTCGTGAGGCGCAGACGCGCGGCGTGGTTCGCGCGCCGCATGTGCGTGACGATGAGTATGAGTATCGTCAGGCAGAGCGCGGGCAGGTATGGCCACGCGAGAGTACCGCCTGCGCGCGGGAGGAGACACGGCGCGTGGGCGTGGGCGGGCGACGGTGTGCCCGCCAGCGAGAGTAGGTGGAAGCCTGGGCGCGAGATGTGCCGCGCGGGCGAGAAGGACTTGACTGTGATTTCGTGGACCTCCCTACCAGAGCCGGGCAGGGAGTGCGTGACGTCGCAGTAGTCGCGATCGTCCGCGCTGCGTGTGGAAGAGCTCATTTGGCGGTTTCAGACGAAAGAGAGGTATTTTTCACACCTGAAGACGATCGCGGGGCGCAGGGTCTCGAGGAGGAACGCGGACGTCTGCTTCCCGAGCGTCTTTTGCCAGCCGTGGCCGACACCGCGGTGGATCGTCCCGCGCTCTCGTAGCGGCCCGCACTGCTTCGACTCGGCGCGGTGCAGCGGGATATGGCTGAACAGGATCGTGGGCCCCGGCTGTTCCTCTGCAGGTGTCCCCATCAGCATCGGCGGTTCGTGAGGTTTGGCGACGCACCGGCCGCGAGCCCTTTTACAAACTCGATCGCGCCGTCCCGCAGGGGGATCCACTCCTCGAACGACGTGCCCGATCCCGCGCGCATGTAGTCCTCGTCGACGATCCCGGGCGCGTCGAGCAGGACCAGCGAGTGGTTCGCCGCTGCGAGGAGCTGGTTCGCGCGCCCAAAATGGCGCTCGTAGCGTTGGCGGACGTGCTTGCTGAACGGGCTCGACACGCCGAGGCTAGTAAAAATATTGAGGCACCGCCAGTAAAAAAAAAAAACGCATATCTCACTCAACGTCCGCGTTGCCCGGTATGTATCGAACCTCGACGGCCGGCTCGAGCGGGCGAAGAAAGAAGCTTCTGAAATGTTCAACGTAGGCTGCGAATCTGCGTTTTTTTTTTTTTTTTTGAGCAAGTAGGAGACGAGACGAGACGTAATAATGGCTCACTCGTCGTCTGACCGGACAGACCGCCCGGTCTTGAGCATGTCCCCGAGGAAAAGCACCACATGTGGGCGCAAGAGGCGGGTCGTGCGCCACGCCCGCCGCACGTAGACCTCGCGCGCGAGCTCCGCAAAATAGGGCGTCCCAAGCCGGGCCTCGGTGTGCGCCAGCGCACGCGGGTCTGGGACCTGCGCGTCCGCCACGAGCAGCACGCGCGTGTCGTCGTCTCCCTGCAGCGAGTTCGTTTTCAAAAAGCTGGCGAAGCAGACAGAACGCACGTTGCTTTTCGGCCACCGCCACCCGGCGAGGGCGTACAAAAACACTCCTATCTCTGCCCAGAGGACGAGCGCGAGCCAGCAGCAGCGCAGTGCGCCGACGAGCGGGTCGGGCGCGAACAGCATGCGCTGTACGAGCCGCCGAGCGTCGCTCCGGAGTCTCAGCGCGCTCCACTCGAGGAGCGCCATGTGGTCTGCGTGATGATGATGGTGGTGGTTGGCGTCTGTTATATAGGGCGCAAATTGTACGGGCGGGAGCTTCCCGCTTGAGCGGATCCGGACACGTGGAAGTTCCAGCGCTCGTCCACCACGGTAAAAAAAAACAACATTTACATCATACTACTATAGAATGCTACTGCGTTGCTACTACTGCTCCGCGGTCAGATCCCTGTCGTGTCCTGGAGCCCGTCAGAGCTTGCCAACACACTGCACGGGTTGCACCCACCTGCGCCTGTTCCGTATCCGTCTGCTCGTCATCGTCGTCATCGTCCTTCTCCCGCGCACTCACGCCCTCGACCCACGCGCCAAGCCCCCAGCCCCCAACGCTCTGCCGCGCCTCTGGCGGGTGGTCGGGGCTCCTCAGCGACTCGAGCAGCTCGCGCCCGGCGCTGCCGGCGGCGGTCGCCCCAGCACTCAGCCCGAGCCGCGGCGTCAGCGCGTCGTCCTCAAAGTCCGAGCCCGGCTCGTCGAGACTCAGCGGGCCGGGCTTGTGCGCGATGCGCCCGCGGCGGTCCCGCGGGACATTGCCGGAGAGGAACGAGTGCGTGCCCGCGGCGTAGGGGCCGCGGCGCTGTGCTGCGGCGCGCGTGCCGGACGCGTCGGACCGCACGACTTTGAGCAGGTGCTGGACGGCGAGTTCGCCTTGCGACGGGGCGGGGGCGGGGGCGGTGAGCGAGGCGGCGGTGGGTTGCCGGCCTTGTGAGACGAGGACGAGGAGCCTGCGTGTGTGTGTGTCAGTTTCCGGGATAGGGGGAGGACCTGTGGCGCGCTCACATTTGCTGGAGGCGTGGATAGGTG
The DNA here is from genome assembly GCA_024734325.1 of Lactarius hatsudake. Lineage (NCBI taxonomy): Eukaryota > Fungi > Basidiomycota > Agaricomycetes > Russulales > Russulaceae > Lactarius > Lactarius hatsudake. The sequence continues at coordinate 161,126 of JANSJP010000012.1, forward strand.
TGGCTCTCTGGTAGGCCTTCTTGTTTGAGCACGTTCAGCCGTGCGTTCAACACCGTGGCGATAGGGAGGATGATCTTGTCGCGGAAGGAGCGCAAGGCGACCGTCCGGACGTCGATGTGGGACGACGTTGCGAGCGGGTAGGATGGTATGGACGTGGAACCTTTCCCGTTTTGTCTCGTCGGGGAGGAATTTCGATGCGTCTTGGGTGTGCGATACAGCGAGGATAAAACAGGATCGGTCTGGAGAGGGAGCAACACCTACTATATCGTCAACGACTGGAGAGGGAACAGTAGCACGACAACACGCGCACCCCTTCGACGTAGGGCAGGACTTGGTCCCAGAAGAAGCCCCAAAGTTCGACTACCCGGCCCACGAGCTTGTCGTCTTCCACTCCAACAAGCTTCCCGTTGAGGGTGTCCATGCCCGAGCCAATAAGCTCCGAGGTCTCGCTCTCGAGGGTGGCAATTGCCCTGGCTGGGGAATTGGACACGACGCTTTGTATGTGGCGTTTCACGAGCTGGTTCAGATCCTCTCTGTGGGCGACTCGATGGGGTCCAACCTAGGCTGGGAAAGAGAGTGGAACTCACATTGGTATCCGGAGGGGCTCGCCGTTGAAGAGCGGCAGCACGAGGACGTGGAGTGCACCCCACGGGTTGTCCGCCGAGGGGCCCGCGGTGAGGCTTGGGGCGGCGATCGAGCTTGTGGCAACAAGAGTGGTCGAGGATGTGGCCGCATTGAGGCTTTGCGCGTAGTTGGGGAGGTAGGCGAGGTTTCCGAGGCGGTGCATTTCGCGCGAGACCAGCTTTGAGTCGTATGTGCGCACCTTATATGAGAACGGTACTCGAGTCAGAGTAGGTTCTAGTGTAGTAATAAATAGGAGGATTCGGAAAGAGAGAGTTCCGGGCGCAAGAAATCTGATGGATGTCTGGGCACCCCCGATGGTGGCGCTCCGTCCCAGGGAGTCACCACAAAGCGAAATAGCTGTAGACGAGAACAAAAGGAATTATTCCCCTGATCGCGGCGCACCTTAGATGGAGAGGTGTGGACCTTCGAAGACGCGCCACCGCTCGTGCTTGGCGCGATCGCGGGTGCAGGTGAGCCGGCATTTTCCCTCAGCTGTGAGTGCTGCCCATGAGAGCGCGAACCAGGCAAAAGCTGTGCAGGGCCACGGGCTAAGGAACTGGTTCCAGAGGAGAGCTTGTCTGTAAACATCGCAAGGCGCTTTTGTGGCGCAGGGGCTGCCAGCACGCTGCCCTCGTCCGAAGGTATGCGCGATGGGGCGCGGGGCGTCTCGTCTGAAAAGACGCCGCCATGGTTGCTGCCATCGGAGGGTGTATTTGAGGGAGGTGGGAGTGGAGAAGGGGGACGAGTGTCGTGAGAGCGACGACCGCTGAATGAGAGTGCGGCCATGGAAGAGGATTCGAACAACCCCGATGCTCTCGCCGAGTCGTTGTCCACGAGTTCATTCTCATCTCCGAAAACGTTTATTTACTGTTCTTGCTCTCGAATCGTCTGCTGATGATACTTGTGCTGCCGTCGTTACTTCATCCGGGCAGATCCTCTCAAACATCGTCGTCAAACAACACCATATGTACGTGCGCGCTACCTCGCTATACCCTGTCTTAACATCGCTACAGACATGAGGACTTTGGGGGCATTCATCCCTACATGGCCGTTCAAGCCCACCAACTAAACATGGTGCGCTCTCTGTCGTGCATTTAAAGAGACACTAACACGTGGACAGCCTGGTGCCGTCCAAAGAGCACTGAGAAACGCCAACATCGCCGCTGCACAAGTCGACGGTATCGCATTTACGCGTGGGCCAGGTAAGAATTTAATGTAATCCTGGAGAAGAGTGTGGGTCTCGATCCGGCTAATGTAGGTATGACTGGGTGTCTTGGTGTCGGTTGTAGCGCAGCCAAGACACTGGCCGCAGCCTTGAACAAACCATTAGTCGGCGTGCATCATATGGTGCGTCCCTGACCCCACCCTCTGTCTCTCCGGCCCAACTCACGCCCGAACTCAAGCAAGCGCATGCACTGACACCGACCCTCACGTCCGCTCCCAATCCCCCAACGTTCCCGTTTCTCACTCTCCTCGTATCGGGCGGACACACCCTCCTGGTTCTCGCGTCGTCGGCCTCTCAGTTCCGCGTCCTCGCAACGACGGTCGACGAAAGTATCGGACGCGTGTTCGACAAGGTCTCCCGAATGCTCGCCCTCCCCTGGTCCGCCAAAGGCCCGGGTGCCTCGCTGGAGGAATTCGTCGCCGCATCGCCTGCCAGGGAAGACGTCGCACCGCTGATGCCACGGGCTATGCCAGGTGTCCTCGGTTTTTCATTCGCGGGACTGCACTCCGCGGTTGAGCGTTTCGTGACTGCCCGGGGCGGTGCGGCGTCTCTGGACGTGTCAACCAAGCACGCGCTAGCGAGTGCGTTTCAGAGGACGGCAGTTGGTCAGCTGGAGGAGAAGGTGGTGCTGGCGTTGAGGTGGTGTCGCGACCAGGGCCATGGCGTGAGGCACCTGGTGGTCAGCGGTGGTGTCGCGAGCAACTCGTACTTGCGCGATCGGTAAGGGTGTCCTAGGCTGCGCCTATATTTAGCGCTGATGGAGGGTCCAGACTGATAAATGCGACGCGCCAAGATCCGGTATCGTTGGTGTTCCCGCCACCCGAGTTGTGTACAGGCAAGTCAGCTTCCGGTGCAGAACAGTACATTCATGCGAGATGACACCAACATCATAGATAATGCGGTGATGATTGGCTGGGCCTCCATGCACCGCTTTCTTGCCGAGAATACTGATGAATATTCCATATTGATTCGACCCAAGTGGAGCCTGGATGATATCGATATTCCGCAAACAGAATCCTAATATCGCTTACATAGTGTTTACAATAGACCTTGTCATATAAAGCGACCGACAACTATCTTCTTCTCCCTTGTTGACTCACACCATGTACGCCCACCCCAATCCGTCGTCCTGCTACCGTCCTGCTTGGGGCTACCAGTGTCCACCCGTTGACTCTGCTCTTCCCTCATTGTCCACCATTGCGCTCCAGGACATCGTAGAGGGTCAGCAACGCACCACAAATGGTCTCGTTTCCCTCTTATCCCAAGAGCGAACCACGACCGAGAGCAACACACGCGAACAAAAGCAACAGCTCACATCTATAACGTCTCTTTCTCAGCACTTCCTCACTTTTATGCCAGATGTCGAGCAGAAATTTTCCGCCCTCGAGAGCTCTATCCGTGCTAATTGCACGAATCCCGATAACGTCGAACTGCAAAATCGAGTCAAAGATATGGTAGAAGTCGTCGCTAGCCTTGGCCGCATTGCGGAGGGCTTCGCGTGCTCCACCGGGCTCCGTCTCGTGCCCGTGCGTAGTCATGAACCCCCGCTCTTCCCGTAACTGATGACGGGGCAGGGTTTGGCGCCTAATCCGTGGGCCTGGGTCCCCGCCAACGCACAGCCACTCCAACAGGACCCCACATCTTTCAGCGCATCCTTCACGCAGGCCCCGCGCTTGTTCCCTGCTGCGATCCCGAACTCATCGCGATCAAGTGTATTCGCCCACAGTACCGGTCCCTCGCGCTCTGTCCATTGGCCTAGCGACCTCGATGTCCCCACCACTTCGTGGACAAATTGGTCCGATCCCTACTTGGGTGCAAATAATGCTCACCGGGCCTCCCGCTCCTCGCTATGCAGCGGAATGCGTGCTCCCCCCTCCGACCCCTACGCGTATTCAGTCCCTCCGATCTTCCGCTACCCTACCGCGTCGGATCCATCGCCCTCTCGAACCCCATCTCCTGAAGGTAGCCCGTATGTGTGCCGCTTACCGTACGACCCCCATCCTATCGTACCACCTTCGCTACCCATGGGCCCGATACCGCCGCCACGGCCCAGTTCGACTCCTTCGCAAACCGAGTCTGTCGTCGGATCTATACGCAGGACGCCGCTCTCCCCTATTACCGAAAGGACCTCCCAGTCGTCTGCGATGCCACCGCCACCGGCTTTTGGCCGCGGGCCCGCAAATGGACCGTCGCCGTCGACGTCCTCGATCGGGACGTTTTCCACCCCGTCCGGTGCCATCCTGCACCCTCCCGCGGTTCCACCAAGCAGGTTCTCCGTATCCACAGCACCTTCGGCCCCCAACTGGTTCGGGACGATATACCCACAAACTGCTTCTTCCGTTTCGTCCGTAGACGGGTATACCATGCCTTCGCCCCCGTCACCCCGTATCGAGATTCCGAACCTTCGCCCCGCTGGTAACGCCCCTTGGTCCTCTTTTTTCCCATCGGCGCCAATCCTCGTTGAGCGCCCAGCTCCCGGTGATATCCTACTCAGATCGAGTACACCGGATCCGGATGAGAGCGTCGCGAGTCCGATGTCGAGCCCCGTGCGATCGATCGTTAGCTACGCCGAGTCCACAAGTACGTTTTTTTTCGTGAACCGGGACCTACGTGCACATTCTTATCAATCGTCTCCGCAGACCCGAGTATCACCTCTGAGCCCATGACACCACTGTCCCACGTGTCCGGCAGGTTCAAACCCTCCGCGACGCACCCCAATAGACTGACCACCGATCTAGTGGTTCCTCCCAAGGCGCCGTCCGACGAAACGATCCCGTCAACGTCTGCCGCGCCCGTCGAAGCTCCCACGACCGCCTCCACCTCGAACGCTACTGCCCCGAGCCCCGCACCCACGGCCTCCCGCAACCCCCTCGCGATCCAGCTCGTATCGTTCTTCTTCGAGACCGTCCAGCGGCTCTTCAAGGTCCCCGGCACGGTCGACCTCTCCTACGGCGGCTTCGAAGTGGCCTTCTCGACCGACTCGATCGCATGGGACAACGCGCTCTACGACGCGCTCTTCGAGGACGCCGCCGCCGCCGAGGGCGACCGCCGCGTGTTCGAGCTGATGCCTGCGCCGGCGAACGCCGCGCTGTACCGGTACATCAAGGACCTCGCGCGCGTGCGCATGGACCTGGCCGCGCTGCAGGCTGGGGACAAGGAGGACGCCGCGGTGGAACAGCTCGTGCTGCGGGTCAAGGCGGAGCAGGAAACGGTGCAGAGCTGGATGAGGCGGGTGTGCTCGTCCGCGGGCGCGCTGAGCATCGCCGATCCCAAGTTCAGTCCGAGAAAGTGAGCACTTGGTGTTGAAATGGACCCTCCGTGGCTGCTGTTGCCTGTGATGGATTCGATGTGTGTATGAATAGACGTGCGGGCGCAGTGTGTGTACTGTAAAAATGAGGTACTTTTAACAAAATTCTATCCACTTTGTTTAGCGAGCGAGAGTCTGCTGCGCACTTGAGACCCACGTCAAGGTTCTACAGCTCTAAAAGCCGCGCTAAATTCTGGTTGGTAGTGGGGAAGCAGCTCGTAGCGGCTTCGGCATGCCATCATGTCACAGTATCCATTCCTCAAGGCCCCAGTAAGAAGGCGAGAACGATGGCGGTATATTCTGAGGTGAGTCTCATGCTTTTGACGAACCATCACACGTAAACTTGCAAGTATAATCTTCAACCATTCCATAGGAAATATGGGGTCACTAACGCACACACCTCTTGTATGATAGATAGCGCTTCACTATTTATCATACATGAGGTGCATGTTCATGGGACAGCTGACGACGACGACGACAAGTGGAGGTGGTCCAACAAAAGTCGAGCTATATTTGTGCGGATCAGTCCTTCCACCGGCCCATGGATCGTCGGGCCATCTTCAGACACTTCCTAAAAATCATAATGCAACGCAAACCAGGATCGGAAACTTACACGTGAAAGACGGCGATATCAACGGGCGCCGCGGTCAGCGCAATCCCCCCACCACTCACTCACAGACTGCCAACGCAACCCGTGGAACAGGTTTTCACATGGGGTCCTCGTTATCCGGGTGCCTGAGGTCGGCGACCCCCAGCGGTTCGCGCTCTGCTTGGCCCACGGGGGCAGATCCTTGTGAGAGAGCTGTTGTTGCGCGATTGCTGACTGAGTTGTTGTTGTTGTGGGTACGGGCTATGATATCGGAAAAACGAGAGAGCGTACCTGCCGGGCGCCGCGCCCCGTTCCTCTAGCGCAGGGACGACCAGTGTGTGTCTTCGGCGCCACCGACTGGACAACCGCCGGCGCAGCCCTGAATGACTGGTCCCGCATGGTCCTATTCACGGGGTTCCCACCGTCAGACTTACACCACGTTTCCGGTGGGCTCCCTAACTTAGGTTCGGCGTTATACCCATGTAGGCCACGAGCTCAGCGACGCGAACCTGCCCTTGAGCACCTTGACGGCTTGCCGCGCAGTGCACCTTTTTGTATCGGCCCCTGGGCAGGCAAGGGAGATGGAGGTGGTGCGGGTCGGTGGCTCGGGGTTAGACTAGTGTTGTCGCACGGTCGTTGTTCCTGTAATCCGCCCTGAAGATAGGTCTGCGGACGAACCGGTGCCTGACACCCTTGTCAGAAAGCGCTTTGACTGTTCGCCTCTCAGATGGCGCCTATGGGGATCTGATTGTTCAGTCATTGTGCGAGCCGAGTGCCAGTGGATCTTGGGATTTTTGTCAGACACCATCTGTTCGTCAGATGTTCATTCGCGAACTCAAGCAGTCCATGATCGAGCAGTGCCATGAGGTCTGGATTTGCGAGTATCTTCCCTACAGGTTCCAGCACGACGCGTTGTGAATGAATCTGGAAGGATGAGTTGAGTCGCGAATGTTGAGGCCTTTGAGGGTCGCTCGGTCACATTTGCTGGGACCAACAAATGAAAAACAATGTTTTTTTTTTTGGCTGATGCTGGGCGCGACAAATCGTGCATGCACCAGACGGGCTCATCTTCTTTTATAATATTATTTATAGATTCAGGCCCAAACAAACGAAGGACAACTCTCACTTTCTCTTTCCCATTCTTTGGAGGCCGCCTTTGAACTCACTTAGCCCCTCAGCGTCCTTACACCGTGACTGTGTACCAGAGAATGATCGAGACTTTGCCATATTTCTAGCTTCCGAGAGAATTGATCGCTACTAAAGCCGGGTATTGATGAAGCTGTTCCGATAGGTCTCGGGGGATCAAAGCAAGTCGCTGTGTTGAGGGTGTCCGTCTAACACCCTTGTGTCGGTTGTCGTTTTGAGGCTAAAGTGCAGCCTATCAGGCCTATATTAGGTCTCAGAGTTTATCAGGAACTAGGAGCTTCATACCGTCCATGACTGGCATGACCGTGGATCTGAACATGAAAGGCAACTGAGCTGCCACGTCGTGATGCGGCTTCTCCCGCCCCGTCTATGAAAATACCGATGCCGCGCGACGTGACAGGAACTTCTCTCGTCTTCTCTCGTCGAGTTCTTGGGCCGGGAACCACTGGGGTATTCTTACGATCATCGAACAAACATCCATGCAGAATATTCACGAGGCGTCGAAGTGACAGCAAAGTGACTCACCCTGCATGCGAATCGCTGTCGTCCCCTTCCGGATATAGCAATGGCTATCTGAGACCCCAATTCCCTCTAGTCTGATCAGATGGCGGAAGCTCTGCTCTACTCTAAACCGCGGACCACCAAGTAGGTACAACCCGTCTTAGGCTTTAGCACCTGGCTGGCTGGGTCGCCTCGCGAAGGCACAGGTCAGTGCGATAGAGAGAGGTCTGCACTGGATGCGATCACCCACTATCAACTGTTGGCGCCTGAGTCTGGAAAGGCCGAGCTCACATCAACCATGACATGTGCAGGTCGGATGCGGCGACTGCGAGTGCGCAGTCTGGTCAATGCACCAAAAGTGGGGTGGGGTCGGTCGACTTTGATGGTACAGTATATGCCAGTGTGTGATGTAAGGACCATGATCCTTCTGGGCCCGGAACGACACATTACCGGTGACCGGTGGCCTGTTGTCTGCTCCGCGGCTGCGCTTTGCTTTGGGGCCCACCCGCGCGAGAGGCGCGGGGGCTCTCCTACCCGTATTGCGCGGCCGCAATGTGTCTTCGTACAGTATCTCCATGGCTGTGTCGCAGCCCGGAGGTTCCTTTTACGTACCCCAGCATGGTTCTCACTTACAGTACGCCACGGATTTGTGGATCTTAGCTTCACTCGCGACCCTGCAGTTACAATCACCTCGGTACTTCGAATCCAGAAACTACGCCTCACACCTCGTGCTACATGTATTATGCGCCGCGGCTCGAAGACAACAAACCAGTTGCTGCAACTGAAACACCTTTTGGGAAAGTTCCGGAAACCCAGAAACAAGTTTGCTGACTTACTTATTGTGTACTGATGCGAGAGTTCGGGTCCTTGTACTCTATAAAGAGTCCTGCACATGCGGGATTGAACGACCATCTCCAAGTCATATCCTTTCAACCTTTCAACGCGATGCGCATCTCTCTGATACTCTCTGTCCTCCTCTCCTCTGCTGTTGCAATCGCCAGCGCCGTGCCTGGTACGTCTCGCCTGTAAAAGTATTACCGCAGATGCAGTACTGAACCCCCAAGCAGCCTCAGGAGATGAGATCAACGGAAGGGGCAACCAAGGGGACAACGAACAGAAGAGGTATCATTCCACAGAGCACTACACAGAGCCACCACAACTCACGAGATCCCTAGGAAATTGATTACAATTCCGCTCTGCGACCCAAATATCCCAAATGATTGTTGACTCGACATCCTGTATGACTCGGTCGTTCTGGCAATTTCGTATGACTCGATTTCTGTAGCGCTTTAAGTACTACAGACATTCATGTAACCCTCAGAGCCTCAAGCTCGACCTACTGCATTCAACTGCAGTAGCTTTATCGTATACAATTCTTTGGCTTCACAAACATCGAATCCGAACGAACGACTTCTTCCTCCGAATCATCGCGGATCCGCCGTCTTGTTGTCGGCAATCGCCTTCGAACGTTCGAACTCCGAACGCTACTGTACTGCGCGTAACAGAATGCTTCTTGGAATACTTGGATCAAGACTTGTATGCCCGAGAGCCCATATTTCCAGATGAACGCCCTAGTCCACTAGAGAAGGGGCATTAGTCTCCACTGAGCTTTACACAGAGCCACAACAACTCACGAGATCCCTAGGGAATAAATAGCTGGATGCCCGAGAGGCCGCCATCGCATTCACACCGGTCTAGTTCTCCGGGTCCGGCACCGCTACGGAATAGTACCAAATGGAGCCTTCGGCCAAACTTGGGAGAGACTCGGAAATCCAGAGACTGTGATACGATAGCTAGTGACCGTTGTGCACTATTGAATATAACACTCCAACTCGATACCTACGACCCAATATACAATCAGTACCGGGGCACAGTAGCGCGAACAATCCACGGCTAGAACAACCAAACCGTCTGTTTTATATGTGCATACCCTATTAGGCCGTCGCACTCGGCCACGACCGCGAGTCATCCGCACCGCCGCCATCCTTCTGCGCCTCCCCGAGTAAGGGGTCCTATTGCGAGGACGCCGCCGTGTCCTCCTGCCACCCGCCCAGCCGGATCTTCATCAACTGGTCCCAAACGACCGTGGGGCTGCCCTGGCTACGGCGGAGGAAGAGCCAGATATGGTGCAACCAGCTTTTGATGAGGCGGAACTGCGCCGCGTCCGGGGTCGCATCGATGCCACTCCCCCGAGCGCCTGGTAAGTTACATCCCCGGGGGAAAAGCGACTCGGCCCCGTACGCGGGCGGCAGCGTGAACGCCGTCACGGGCGAAGAAGAGTCCGAGCTCAGGCTGCTTGTTGAGAAGGGCGATGGCGAGAAGGGGGATGACGGGTCGGACATGAGCCCGGTCTTCTGTTCCGCTGCGGTCCCGCCGGGTGGGATAGCGTTCGGAGATGCGTTGGGGGTCTTGAGCCACATTTGCAACCAGCGGTGGAGCGCGAGGAGCATGGCATGTACGTGCTCGTTGACCTGCTCTTCCCCATCAGCAGTTACCTTGGGAATTGGCTCCCGAGCACCGGCTAAACAGCTCCACGAGAAGGGTCTGCGTAAGAATAATGTGCCCGAATGGTTGTAACGAAGTGAGAAAAGACGGGTGCGGAACGCTCGGACCGAACCGATCGAACCTAAGCATAGGCGTCGACTGACTGAAGAATATTTGAAGAATTTGACTTGGAATATGATCGACGTAGTGCAATTTTGTCTAAAGTGGCCATGGGATAGCCCGCTCCCGCTGTCGTCGACTGTCGGTCTGAGTTGTCGTTGTTTATTGTCATAGTCCTCTGTTATTGTTATTGTTTGTCGTCGTGGTGTCGTAGCCGTCGTTGGCTGCGTTGGCGGAATGTCTGCTGCCGTCGCCGTCATCGTCCCGCCATCATAGTCGTCGTCGGCAGCACACGTGCTGGGGTTGCGCCGGTAGAGTTCCACAGCCATCATCCTCCGGCTTGTATTGGTACGCACCCTCGTCGCTGCTGCATTGGCGTCATTCAAGTTGTTAGGGGTGCACGCAACTCGCGTTGACCCCAAGGTTGACCCCCTGACGGCAGTGGTGGTGGTGGTAGCATGATATCGTCGTCTTCTTTGGTTGAGGTACCTGGGATGGGATGGTATGTGCTGCAGATTGACGTCAGCCGTCAGCAGAATAAAAAAATACTCACCTTTTCTTCTTCATGGGGTTTGAGGCAGGGAAGTGATACAGCAGTGATGAGGCTGGCGACAACACGGGCAGTAAGGCTTACGAGGGTGTGGGAAAAGTTACTTCCACGCTCAATGGAAACGTGATCAGTCGAGCGACTCGGAGTCTTCAGTACTTCAGCTAGGACCCGTGGCGACAACGACAACGCGGTGACGGTTGTAGTCATTGCCGATCACGTACACCCCCGACGACGACGATGACGACGACGACTGCAGCGGCGGTAAGCTCCCAACTCGAACGCAACCACAATTCGCATGCACTGCTAACCACGATGATGGGGCAAGGGTGATGATGTGGGCACAAGGACGACATGCCAGGGCGACAGCGATGGGCGATGGTGGCAGCGGCAGCGCTGCGGGAAGCGTGCAGTACATTGCAATAAAGATTTTCTGTACTGTATACAAGTCGTATTCATGTCGCCCCGGGACTTGTTCAAGGGGGAAAAACAGGAAAGGGGGAGACAACACTCTGCAACAGGCGATAAGTATGAGATAACCCAGACTTTGCAAGTCCTTGGCTGCGTGCCGTCCCAGCATCACAAGATAACTATTTGATACCTTGGATAACTATTTAATAACTACGTATTTGCGAGATACCAAATTTCCCGAGAATTTCAAACTATACTTAACTGTGAACCCCGCCCTTCAAATTTGGAGGTCAGCTACTGTCCATTCGTACGCAAGGGGCCCCCTGTTTTGGATTCTGCTGTAAGTAGGTTGTGTGTTGAACCGGTTTCCATAGTGACGGAGTACTATTTACAGTCGCAGTCGCACTGAGGAGAACGAGAACAGCGACCGAGAGAGCGACACGTGGAACCCGGTCCGGATATTCTCATCCGGTTCCCACCACAATCCCCAAGTATCCAGTCCCGCCTGTCCTTCTCAGGCGTGAGTGTGTGGAATGAGGGCGCGGCGGGCCATTGCCATTATCATGGGAACTGACCTGAAATGCAGACTTGGAATGAGTGCGAGAAAGTCCGATTCGGAAACCATTTTACATCCAGGTTGCGCCTCACACCAGGTGGTCCACTATCGGAACTCATTATACTCTCTTATCAGGTAGGATGAGATCCTTGAGTGCCACAAACGATTCGCATTCGTGGTAAGGTAAATCATTTATTCACGAACACGATTGGCGGGAGTGCGACTGTGGGAGGACAGGCACGTTGTAACCAGGGGAGTTCAAGAGTACAGTACTGAACACGAAATTTGGAGCACACGCGATGAGTGATACAGTCAGTACTCTTCTTTAGCAGCCACTGTTATCGAAGTGGTGATCACAAAGGCAGTCAGCAAGTTTAATATACGTTTAATATTGCTACACGGACGCAGTGGGCTAAAGGATGCATATGGGGGCAGGCGTAACAGTCATCTGTAATCACGAGCTCAGCGCTTCAGCTGTCTTTATTCACAATGTCCACATGGTACTGACGTACGCCTATGTTTTGTAAGTTACTTACTGTGGGATTGGACTCACAGTACATGTACCTCAACTTCGACAAGCTCTAGCAGATTCGTGCCTCACAAAAATTTCTTCGATCCACCAATCAAGTTCCGCGACTTGGCATCCACGGGAACCCTTGAACTTGGGTTGCATATAGCGACACCGCCGACACACACCTACACAGGCTACATCCGTCGGCGTTCCTCCTTGAATTTGGATCTTGGTGGTAATTGAGCTTACGTTGGGAGACGAATACAGCACGAAGAGAGAGCATCTCATGGCCGGGCAACCTATTCCTCCATCTGGTGGTAGAGGGGGTGTACCTCCTTTCGTCGATCGGAAAGGGTTTTCGCAGGCATTCCTTTCCACGCGACTGACATCCCTCAACTGGATTTGGGTTTTGGCGACAGCTACTAGCCTGACTTCTTTCCGTTCCAGTGCATTGGCCTTCAGCACCTTATTTGACACCTACACATGCCACAGTCATTTAGCGGTAGCGTCCGTCGACACCCTGGCCTATTTATTCAGGCGTTGTCACCGCCTCTCTGGTCAAATTCTTTGCTTTTCTCCGCCCTCGCATCGTGGCGAGCATGGTAATCAATAACGACATGGCAGCCTTAATTGGCTTTGGGTGTGAGGCATTCCTTTACGGTACGTTCACAAGTAATTGTTAGCAGGACCTCCTGACTGATAATCGTTCCAAAGGGTGCTACACCGTTCTCTTCGTCGTCTCCGTGTATCTAATGCGCAGGAGCTCGCGGGGTCGAAGCGGCTTCAACCGCCCAATTTTCATTATCAGCATTTTCTTGTATTTTTCGTGTGCAGCGCACTTCGCTCTCGAGTTCAATCATTTTAACAACGTCTTGGTGCGCACTCTATGCGTCATCGACGTTGCGCAGTCCTGATATGACCTCGCAGGCCACGACGGGTGTTGATGGATTTGCAAACGAGACAAATGTCCTCGTTGGCGCCGACATCCTCATCTCGGTCGCGGATTTCTTCGGTGAACTTATCCTCATATACCGCTGTTGGCTGCTATGGTCCAGAAATTACTGGATCGTCATCTTGCCAAGTCTCACGTCGATTGGTGGGCTTGGTAAGCGATACCGACATGCTCAGACCAAGGATTGATACTGATCCACTCGAATTCCTCCGCATCGCAGCATGCGTCGGGATGGTCATTCACTTGTTGCTGGGCATCAACCCATCGTCGCCAATCGCCCCACCCTCCTTAGTGCCGTTGGGTCTCGCGGGCTTCATTCTCCCGCTATGCACAAACGTGTTCGTGACGGCTCTCATCGCCGCACGCATCTGGCTGCTCTCTCCACGCAACGTGCGCGACCTGCGCGGCGTGTACTTCCCGGAAGGAACAGGCCGCACCGCAATCGACATCGTCATCGAGAGCGGTGCGCTCTACCTGGTCGTGCAGCTCGTCTTTGTGGTCCTCTTCGCCATTCGGCACCCCGCGCAGGGCATCGTCGGCGTGATCGCCGTGCAGATATACGTACGTAATCGCTTCGCGAAGCAGCTCGTGGATTTATATCCCCCGTTGTACAGGGTATCGCGCCAGCACTCATCATCATTCGGGTTGCGCTCGGACTGTCAAACACACCGTCAGAGCGGCATGGCGCTAGAGCTGCGTCCTGGTCTCAATCTCCTCCGACTGAAGTGCGCATTGGGTACAGCACGGCTGCGTTCACGGACGCAGGCCAGCGCATCAGCCCCGCCGGGGTCCCCATGGCTCATATGAAATCGAAGCCTGACGGGGAGGATTCGGGATCGATCTGTAGCTCCACCGGACATGCGGTGTAGAGGGCATGCGATTCCAGTTTTTTTCTTATCATCGGTTGCTGGTGACGCTGGGATATCTTTATTCGGTTCTTTCCTTGGGATTTGCACTGGTATGGTGCTTCAAAATTTGTAGAAGGCGACCAACTGTACGTTTCAGTGTTTCACATCTGGTTTCTATCAATGACACGAGTGATGTATACCCCAAATTGAGTGTGCAACAACTAAAGGGCTACTCGTAGCCCATCTAGAATCCACCTAGTTCAAATAGAAGCGACATGAGATGGTTGACAACAAACCAAAAAGGGTAGACGGAACAGAAAGGCGGGGTGAGTGTGTCAAAAAGAAAAACAATGAGCTTGGTGTTCTTGTCCGTGTGCAGCCATGCTCCGAAATGATTGGTCTACGGAAGCAACAAACAACTTGGTTCGCGGTGAATTTCTCCCACAGGCGTCCGTAGCGGAGGGTTCGCTGCACGGGATCCGTCGAGTTGAAGGGCGCGGTGCCGTAACACTGGCAAGGGAAGCAGACCACATTTCTTGCTTGCGTTCTCAGAATAATGTGGTGGTCAGAAGTTTCTGGTGTTGGTTTGTTAACACAGTACAGACAGAATCTGCCATACGATCGATGGAAGTCAAGGCGTTTGACAAGCCAGTCACACAGACTCGGCCCGGAAGAGTCTCGTGGAATCCGTACAGTCAATCGACGACACGGGTAACTGAACCATTGCCGGGGTTTTTAGAAAAAGGGGCCCAGTGGTCTTGATCTTCTAACCACCTACTGTAGCAACTCTGGTCGCTCCTGCCATTACTTCCAGATTTTCGGATAAACACTATCGCATCTCCTGCACGTATATCGCTCACTACCTGTACTACGTCTTTAAACCCTTTATGAATTACCACCGCAAGCGTGCTTGGCAACTGCTCGAAGGCCGTGTCTTGCATGTGGGGGTCAAGGCGAGAGCACTGGCAAGACCCAAGCTACCAGAGCGAGTGAATCCAAAAGGACATGAATCCCTTCCTTCACGGGAATCCTCGAGGCTCGAACTCGTTAACAAAAGTAGAGGACCTTGACGACCTTTACCGGAATAGCAGAGCCCTGGAGTCACACCGAATGAGGGGCACCAGGTCGTACTCCGAGTCTTGGGAGTGCATCAGGGGTATCTTTGCGCTGACTCGGCCGCCGTCTGAGATTTTGAAATATAAACGCAGTAGCATGAGGCAAGCGAGTCTATTTTGCCAGTGATTCGAACGTCCCGTTCAGGAGCAGATCACCAAGAGCTATGGCAAATGAGAACGCGAGGTCTTTCTGGCGGGCCAGGAACCACTGGCACATGGGATGAAGTGACAGAGTGGCAACGCTGTAAGTTATGCTTGGTATCAACTCAACGCGCTTCTCAGATCAGATAGACGGGTACCCTAGATACCGGTGCCGGCGAGAAGACAATCACAGGAGACTCACAGGAAATGCTCTTTCACACGGCGTGATTGAGGGCAGAAATCTCCGAAGCCAAGTTATTTCTTCACTGGGGTAACGAAGTCCTTGGCTTCTGATTCTGAAGGATGGGAATTAGAATCAAGAATAAAACGCTGGAGCCACACCCAATAATCTATTTTGGAGTAACGTTTAAGGCTTGTAAGGTTCTTCCGATTTGACAGTCTATTGACGCTCTACGATAAAGGACAAAAGTAGCTTAGTCCAAGTCCAATACGCATTCAGTTGCAACGGCCACATCAACATGTCATCAAAATGCATGCGCCTCGTCCTTTGTGTCGCAGCTGCCCACCACACACTCGGGATCTCCGGAAAGCCGATGACGTTCCTTAAGGTGGGGCTGGATAGCGAAACCTCAGAAACGTGGGACTCGGATAGCAGTTGTGATAGGAAAATGGACAGACCAGGGACCAGTTCAAGTTAGTGCTAGCGTCGCTCCCTCTACCATTATCTAGGTCCACCGGCCGAGGAATAACGGAGGGAGAAATGACACCTAGTACTCGCGGCTGCGGCTCAGGTATCGCGAAACGGAGCGTCGTCACTGTGGTGGCACGAGCCCCGTTGAGGACCGGGGGACAGGCAGAGTCTTCGTGTTCGTGTGATTGGTGGTCACGCAAGTAGATGCGGTTGTTGAGACTCACTAACAGGGTGTTAGAGTATCTGAAACATTTTTGTCAGCGTTTTGGGCTCGCGCAGCGGAAGGTATGTGTCACTCTCACATTTTCCCAAAAATATTGATTCTTTTATTTCTCATTAGCTGGTAAGATGCACCGTGACGAAAAGAACATACGTGTATGTGTAATATCGCTCGTTCTGTGAACGAGGTGATTGGGTCGAAGATGAATCGTGGCATATCTCGGTTCGACTTACGGGGAAGGCGACAAAAAGCACAAGGGTCGTGATGACCAAGGTGGCTAAACTAGAAGTTAGATGCATGGCTATGTGAGATTTCCGAGAGACAGATAGTACCACTCAGGGTGTTTGTCTCAATGGTAAGCCGTACCACACGAATTAACACGAAGCTGGAGAAGTTGCCACCTGCCCTCCTCAACTGCCAAAGAGATCTCGGTCGAGGTAGTAAAGGACCCAATGATGTGATGTCATACCAGTAGCGTCATTGCCACCGCGATCAGAACGTCCGCCAAGGCACTCGATATTGCCCATAACTAACGTGACAAAGTATGAGGTGATATGGCCAATTAAACCGAAACGAGTGTGCGTACATATATTGTTGTCTTGGGGGTCGCATAATTCTCATCTGTGAGTGGCTAAACGCTGCATGAGAAAGACGATTTGGGGACTGTGTGTATAGTACCGACTTTGATGGTCGACCATATCCCTGCGGCTGATTCAGTCACCGCGGCCTGTGTTCATGAAAACTTCAGAAGCCTGACCTGAAGAATGCGGGGACAGTCAGGTATACGTACGACAGCGATGATCCAACAGATCCACGATGTCCGTTTGTTTAGCACCCAAATTCGATAACAGAAGTATCCTTGAACGATAAACGAAATAATTGTGCCAATGATAGGAACGTCAACGGGAAAGAAATGGGAATTCCCTAAGCGTTCTACATTGCCAAATCCGGAAACAAACCAATAGTAGATATCGGCTCCAGTCAGGGCAGTTTGAATGGTCTCCAGCAGAAAGACGAAATAGACTGCTCAAAGTTCGCCTCACCATCACAGAGCTTCCGAGTAATGTTGAAGACCAACCTAGAAATTTTACGAATCGCCTGTCCGTTCGAAAATTGTAGCTATATACGTCTGAACGTGGATGAGTAGGAATAGGCCGAGGTCTCGAGGGACAGGCCTCGTACAAATCTGGACGCAGAGAACGCCGAAAAGGGTCCAGTTGAATACGACGCCGAAGAGCTGCCGGCATTATTGAGGATACCGGTCGTGTAGACAACAGAACGAGAGCCAAACGCACAAGAGGGGTAGCTCTGAAAGGATCAAGCGGATGTGGGAAACCACTACTGTGGTATCAATTGAACTCACACGCTGATGACTGTCCGGGGAAGTGGTTGGTGACCCAGACGACTCAACCATTGGTTTTTAAATGTTAAGAAGTGGGTGGGGAGTAGCGTTACGGAGTAATGGGGATAGTGGGGTTGCAGTCCACAAGGAGGGTTTATAATCTGATTGTCCATGCTGTGAGTATGAGCGAGATCAAGGCAGCAGTGTAGTTAATAAACCTTCGTCACTGGAGCAGAGATTTCTCCCGGTCCAATCACCTCACTTCATAGCCATGAAACAGAACCAGATGTGACTTAGAACTTGAAGCGTGTGGCCGCGTTACTTCTCAAGGATCCAAGTACACGCAAGGGCCGCCCGCGCCACAAACATCGACCATCGTGATGGCACTGTTCTCATCAAAGATGGGCACTACTATACCCGCAAGTTCGATGACTACAGTGCGAAGAGTCGGGAATTCGCGGGACATTGATACTAATTCGATACTTGATGCAAGTCTTGTCTTGATCATGATGACAGGATTGACAGATGGCAAAACCCCTGATGATATGTCAGTCGACACTTATATGCTTTGCTGCGTGATTTGCTAAGTGCACCATCGATGTCAGCGCTGAGTGCTGTATTGGTATGAACCCAATGGATGGGAGTTGGAGCTTGGAGGCTGGAGCTCCGAGGCCACCGGAATATGCTACAGTCGGAAAGACTCGGAATAGTTGCTGACCTCCGGTCGTCTGATGTAGTCTGGAGACGCATTGGCTACCGCGCGATGCTGGGCGTGATACCTTGGTGAAGAGCCTGAGGTTGACCGTTGACCCAGGGCGAAGGTCCCAGGTCCCAGGGCGAAGGGAGGCCCGGGCCCGGGCCCGGGATCAGCGCCGACTTAGTAGATGCCGTGCCGCAAGGTGGCCCGCTTCAGGCTGCTTCGAGTCAACCATCATAGTACTGTATAGCGGGTTAGTGCGAAGTTCCCTCCCGCGGAATCGTCCTCGATGATGATACCTTTGGATACGAATCAGACCGACTCCATAAGTAGGTGTGCCCTGCAAGAACATCCTGCAGCACCGCTGGGAACGCGTGCGAGTCCTCTGCCAAGAGGCGGTATTTTACTAGAACTGCGAAGCGGTGCCGCACGCCCACCCAGTGCGCACTACTATTCGAACTGGCCTTGAAACTGAAAAATCGGTCATTCCAAGGGTTTTCAAGTGTACAGAAATGGCCTCCTCGGGGAAGGGATTTCCCGCGCCGAACTCTCTAAGGACCCAGGGTTTTTGCCCTAGTCGATTTTTAAGCGCTACTCTCTCGCTTTCCCGCGCTCTCTGAACCTCCCTCGCTCTGAACACTTCCCTTCGCGTTTTAGCATCCCCCTTTCCCCTGCTATCTATTGCACCCTTTCCCCCACTTTTCCCTGGTATATAGCCCATGTAATTACCACCTTTGCACCCCAAATTTGAATACAGACTCCTCTCAGGCTTCAGGGCTCAATGTAGTTCTTCCCTCGCGTTCTCCAATGTGCCGCACTGGCGCGCGGCCTGAGCAACTCCAGCGCGACACAATCCCGACCCAGATGGCCACCTATGCGAAGTTTCGCACCACGCCGATGCGTGCGCGACCACTTCTGACCACCTGCGATCAACCAATCCAATTTCCATTCCTGACCTCGCCGCGCTCGCGCGCGGCTCTATCCATTCAATACAGATGTGTCCCCAATAGTCGCGGACCCATATTCGACAGCTCGTGCCCCGCGAAGGCCTGCGCGATACCGACGATTGGGTGTCTTCTCGTTTTTTTGGATCTTTACTCATTTTTTTTGTCACCTACACTCCTATTTGCTACCTCAATAATAATTATGTTGGCCTCTACGATGACGGGCTCCCCCTTCGCGCAGAACATCCGCCGCACACCTGTACGTGCGCGCGACCTTTGCCACTCTGTCAACTTGGTTTTGCTCGGTCTTGTTCGGTCACGTGCATCCACTCGGTCAATTCGGTCAGTTCGGTCAACTCGGTCAACTCGATCATCCTTGGTATGACGGAGCTGCCTTGAAACTGGCGTATAATTGCTTTATTTTCTGGTCATCGCGCGCCAAATACCCACGTGACTGGGGTTTACACGTGCTACCGAGGTCATAATGATGTCACCGAGCGACGCTGGTCGCTTCTAGCTAAGCTGACTACGGCGAGCGGAGAGTCTTTGAAAAGCTCCTCTGAAAGGTAAACGCCTCTCTAACTCCCACTACGACAGCCAAAAACCGCCGCACAATCGGAGAAACCCATTTAAACCTTCGTCGACTTTAAAATCACTGTCATGCTCTACCGTGTCGCACCCAGATCTCACCTCCTTCGCGTGGCTGGCGCAGCTGCACAGAGGGGCCCCAACCACGCCCGCACCCTTAGCTATGGCCAATATGCGAGCTGAGCCTACGCGCCCAACGACCGATCAAGGAGAGAGCCCACGCTCGAGATGGGGCCTAGACAGGGAGAAGCTCTACATCGGTGGAGGGCTCGTTGGGATAGGGGCCATTTGGTACTACTACGCGACGGTGGAGAATGCGCGTATCGAGAGAAAGCGAGTAGGGCCGGTAACCGGCAATCCAGAAGGAGACAGAACGCAAGCGGTCGAGGGAGCATCACGTTCAGTGAAGGACCGCACGAAGGAAGCTCTCAAGAGCGCACAGTAGATTCAAAACTGCCCAGGTGTTGAGGTGGGCGAGAAGTCGAGGTGCAGGGGAATCGCGGTCAAATTTGTCGGGGCATCGAGAGTTGCAGACTGTATTTACTACTGTATGAACAGGCCAGAATCGATTTAGCGATTGTGTATCTAAAAACTTGCTTCCAACCAGCGTTTTTAAGTTGCACTGAGGGAATGTGTTATATCAGGTGAAGCTCTACTTATCTCCCATCTATTGAGACTCAGCACAGGAAGCGAAGAGAGGCCTGACTCAAGGACTTCGGCCAGGGGCGAACGATGAATCACGCGTGAGGGCGAATCCTCGTCGGCGATACGTGGCAATGGAAAGAAAGCAGCAACAGAAGGCGCCTTCAATTGTCTCCGACCCTGGCCATAGCACTGCAGTACGCGTGTCACTAGAAGCTCAGTCTGTCCGTGAATCTCATATCCGAAGTAGCGAAAGCATTGTCAAAGCAAAAGATCCGAATGTGAGTGACCCACACTATAGGACGCGAATATAATAACCCGGGAGATTTGTTCGGGGTGTTCCTCGGACTTCCAGCTTCAAGTCGTATACACCGGCGCAGCGTAGAGATATTGGAAAATGTGTGTTTGATATCAGAGCATACGCCCGGTGCCTGTGTACATTGTCTGAACGGGAATGTCCGACACCTATGATTTGGACCTCGTTTTTGACTGTGCCCTTATCTTTGTGCTGCATTCTCGGATATTTTTAGCAGGCCGCATAACTTGAACGAGGGCAACTTTTGACATATTCTTGTCCAAGTCTCTACATTCCAAGATGCGCAACGAATGAGTGCCTTTCCGCCAGAGCGTGATCCCTGTTCCTGCTCTACCAACTTTGAACACACTATTCATCTTCGTACTCAGTGAGTCTCCCAACTCACCCTCACCAACCTAGCCCGCCCGCCCCCTACAGCCTAACCTTCGGCTACGCTATGGCCCCCGGAATCTTTCGCCTGCGCACCGCCTGCTGCACGCTCGTCGTCCCCGTCCGCCTCGCGATCTGTCTCCCGCTCCTCATCTGCACTCTCGACGCGTACAGCCCACACGCCGCGCTACACCCACAAGGCGCTCTCCCCCTCGTCTTCAACGGCACGCACGAGCTCCCCGCGAGCGGGGACGGGCGCACCGTGCCCGTGTATATCGCACTGCTCCCCGCCCCGCCGCCCGCACAGACGGGCCGCGTGCTCACCCTGGCATTCGTGATCGCTGCTGCGGCGCTGAGCGTGCTCAGCATGCTCGCGCTCTGGTGGTCCGGGGACCCCGCTGGCGACGCGGACGATGCGACGCTCGTGGAGGGCGAGCGCACGCACCTCGGCCCGCTCTTGCTGGGGACCGCGACGCGCCTGCTGCTCGGCGCGCTTGGGACGACAGCAATGGTGTGTGTCGTCGGCGATCGCGCCATCAAGCGCGGCTCGTTCATTGCGATCGAAGTGCTCGGATGGCTCTTGGTGTGAGTCACCTCATCCTCAACTCTTCTTTTGTTCCCCGTGTGAGCTGGGCTGTGCACACGCCACGCAGCGCGGTACTGTACTTTGGCGCCTTTCATCGCATACACTGCCTCTTGCGCTGGTCAGGAGCTCTGCAAGGCGGAAGGAAAGAAGCACCGCAGGAAGCACTTGTCGGGAAGCGCGACGCCGGGAATTTGGAGACGATGTGTAGCAAGCCGTAGGGATCTTAAAACCTGTGTACTATTACCCTTCCCTGGCTCTCTGCGCCACACTGTTAATAAACGCAGTGCCTTCCGCTCTGTTGCCTCGTTGATGAAAATTCAAGATTTGGCTCGGGTATCAGTGGGCCGTCTAGCCTCACGGGCTAGAGCATTTTTTGTGTGTTTCCTACTCTGATCCCATTGTGAAGTCATCGTACACTGCAAGCCGAGCCGAGCGTTCTACGCTGCACAATTGCCTCCATTATCCGCACCGTATGCTGCTATGACATATTCAGCCCTGACGTTTATCGTAACGTAGGGTGCTACTCTACGTTTAAGCCCATGAACCGATGAACGAGCTCTTCATCCGTCCAGATCCTGTCTGGGTTTTCCCCCTCGACAAGGCACTTCACGCCGTCCATCACCAGTGAACGCTTCCTTTGCATTGCTGGACTCCAGTCGGCCCTCGGCGTCCAAACCACAAGGTGCACGCCAAAGTGCCCCAACGCCACTCTCCGCGTCTCCTCTGCCTCTGGCCCAACGTCGCCCGCAAAGTACACGTGCACAAAGTTCTTCAGCACCTCGCCGGCCGCTTCTGCGCGCTCTGGATGCAGGCGCCGCAGCGTCGCCAGCTCGGCGCAAAACTGGCCGACGTCGTTCCCGGCCAGCCCGGGCCTAGCGATCTCCCAGTCGACGACGAGCGTCGGGCCCTCGTCCTCCTCTGCCCCGACGAGAATGTTCCCCGGCCAAAAGTCCCCCATCACGAGCGTGTCCCCGCGTACGTCCCTGATCTGCGCACCTCGCCGCTCCGCCAGTGCCTCGAGCACGCGCAGCGTCTCCTCCGGCACGCCAAGCGGTTCGTCGCCGAGCTCGGGGAGGGCATCCGCGGTGGTTCCGGGCGTGCGCAACGTCGCGCAGAGCCGGTCGTACGTGATGGAGGCATAGATATCGCGCGCGAAGACGTTCCCCGCGAGTTCCTCGCGCAGCTTCCGCCCCGCTTCCGTGCGGCGGCCCCACGTATGCAGGTCGCGCAGGAACCGGCCGAGTGCTGCACCGAGCGCCGCGGCGCGAAGGAGTGGGGATGTGGCCTGCGAGGAGCGCGGCTTTGAGTGGCGCAGCGCGGGGGGCGGCGTCGTCCATGACGACTGCGTGCATGGCACCGTCGAAGTGGTGCACGACGGGGACGGTGACGCGCGCGTCGGGGGGCAGCCACGCCCTTACGCCGCGCAGGGCGTCCACTTCGAAATCCTGAGGGAGGTGGGACTAAGTCGCCTACGCGAGAATCGTGTCCGGAGGTTGGTTGACTTCTATCTACGTACCTGGCGCGAGACTGGGAGTGAAAAGTCTGGATTACTCGCTACGTAAGGACGTCCGTGCTTGAGAATGAGCGTTGAGCGGACCTTCGTGCGGTGCGTCGAGCTGTAGTCGAAAGATGAAGTTTGTTGAGCCGCCGGACAGCAGCTTGGCAGACGCGCTCGCAAAGGGCGTTGTTGCAAGGTAGGCGAGGACGCCTTCGGCAGTGGTCAGATCAAATTCGATATCTCTGTGGTTGTTTCGAGATAGAGACATCCCTAGGCTTGCTCTTTTGTTGGATCGGCTGCCAGTGGGAAATAGAGGTGCGAGGTGCTGTGCTTTAATACACTGGCAGCTGCTACACCGAGCATGACTAGGTTCTAGGTTCTGACGCCCGTCGGTCCCGCCACGACATCTTAGTCTTTACATCCCTGTGACCACGGGCACCCGCTTGGGCACCCGGGCGTCAAAATACACTCAGTTCGTGGTGACGCCACCGGTTAACCGTGTTCAGCTCTATCAATGGTGGGTCCGGAAGACCTCAAGCCTTTGGTGGAACAGGATCAACCACGTCGCTAGGGAAGCCTTGGAGGTGTCGACTACCCAACCATCAGTCCAGTGCGCATCACATCAGTTCCGCGGCTGGCGGTCAACAAGTAGTGCGGTAAGCGCTCACGTGCGCTCACAAGCCATTGCGGCCCGGAAACATCTCATTCCCGTTGTCCGTACTTACGTTACATGCCTTTGCGCGCGGAGACCGACGGAGCACACCGGCCCTTCGATACTTTCAGTAGCGACGTGCCTGCAGGCTCAAATTCCTACTCGTCCAGACGTCGGGGGTGCTACAGCAATGTGTTTAAAATTATTAGGTGTCAAGTCTTTACAGTAATCCAAGCAAGACATTCTAGTAAATTATACAAGTATTGTGTACAAGGCCAACGGCAAGGCAGGAAGGGGGAGGAACATCATCACCATCACCCAGCTTAGGCGGCGCTCGCGATGGGGCCCGCGACGCTGACGACGTCGCGCCAGCCCCCGGCCCACGACTCGTGGTGCGGTGCGACTTTTCCTCCTCGAGCAGACCAACATGCTTCCAGAAGGCGCGCGCGGTACTGTCTGCGCGGGAAACGTCCGAGTGGACGCGCGTGCTGGCGCACGCAGTGGTGTGCTTGGACGGCAGCTGCGGCGCCTTGGTGGCGAGCGCGCGCAGGTGCGTGGTGGCTGTGTACAGGAGACGCGTGGCGAGGCCGTGGCGGCGGAAGGCGGGGAGCACGCCGAGCGCGAGCACGTGCACCTCGACCGGCGGCAGCGCCGTATGCTTCGTCGTCAGGTCGGAGGTGGAGACGTGCACCGAGACGGCGATGCAGGCGACCGGCTTGTCGGAGGACGGAAGAGTCGCGATGAGGCAGAGGTGCGTCGGGTGCGTGAGGAACTGGTGGAAGAACGCCGGGCGCAGGGCGGGGGCAGACGGCACCAACTCAGTCTGTGGGATGAGTCGCGCGTTAGATGGGACTGTGAAGGGAACGACAGGCGATATGAGGCTGTGACTTACGTGCAGTGCTCGGACGTTTTGCACGTCCGAAGAGTTGAGCGTGCGGATTACGAACTGCTCAGCCGACCATTGAGATAATTGTGCGGAAGAGACGGATGCGTTCTCCATGTTAAGAATAAGTCGGTCTACGGGTTGGGAGGGATTGAGGGAGAATGATAATGCGAGTAACGGAAGAGTTTTAATATGAGGTACGAAGAATCGGAGGTTGACAGAGGAGTAGGAACACTGCTGTTTGTCATCTTGCGGAGGCAACGATCACTTTTATATGCGAGCGTGTGCTTGATACGCCAGCCAAATAATGTATTGAACCAGTGGGCGAGGCGGCCTGCCCAGACGCAACAGTCAGGCCTAGTCAGGCGTAGCGACGTGTCGGAGGTTGCCGCGAGTGTTTCATTGTTCGTGATAGAATCGTGAGTGGGAAACACAGAATGGAAACCATTGCTGACGAATCTAGCGGGGCCTGCACCGGATCTCCGATAATAAACCGGAAGGATGTCTGGTCGAACTCAGCCCAGGAGTTACGTCCAAAGTTTGAGTGCCACGTCGTGTTGTACTCTGTACCACCAGTCCAAGAAGCCAAACACCTTCAAGCTTCGTTCACATCGGGCAAGACTCAACGACGATGGAGTGTCATGTCCTATGGGCCTCTCGTGAGAGATCATGCTCCCGCAGCGTTTCACACCAACAAGCAGGTGATCAGAAGTTAGTCACGAACACTATACGGTGTTCCATGTTGTCAGTGATCAATTAGGCCGCGAGTCGAGGCGCCACAATTTGTCCTCTCGGCCAACGTGTTGATGAAGGGGCTTGATCGGTCTGTTTCGGCCGTTCAAGTTGGCATGCACTGGTGCCTTGGACTCAGGCGGTGCTCGACTGGATCGCCCCGTGGTGAATCGGAGTGCGGGGAAACTCGGAGGGCACAAACTGTATAGGAACTTCTTTCGCAGAATTGTCGGATGAACGTTTGCGTGTGTTTGTGGGTGGTGCCCCTTCAAACCAAGACGAGACAGACCGGCTAATTTTCCACATGTGAATGCGGAAAACGGGGTCGTGTGCTCCGCTCAAACGGGCATACAGTACCGAGTCTCAATCTCGGGTCGCCGTGGGACACAACTGTCAACGCCGAGACCTGTGAGAGGAATAGCTCCTCGAATAGGTCCTACAATGATCGATAAACGTGTATCTAGACAAAGATTTTTTCAAGATGGCCTAATTCGACCACTTCACAGGAAGCCAAGCAGGAAGCTATCTTTGAGGGCCACGTAAACTGGTCAGATAAAAGATCTGAGTTGTCCTTGCAAGTGTCACGCGCTCTGCCTTGGTAAATGGCTGTACGTCTAACCAACAAGTAAAACAGGGCGATGTCACAGTGCTGGGTGCTATTGGAAGAGTTATTGGAAAGTAGTGAGGTCAGCAGGGAAAATCCGGTCCATCTTCCCTGGGAGACATGAATTTGCAGTGGAGCATTGATCTCTGGATCCAGGCGAGCGCTCGTCGGGCGGATCGGATTGCACAGATTGGGACGGTTGCGCTGAGGTACTTTGGTGGTACTCTCTGGCGTTTCAGCGGCATTGGAAACAAACTCGCTTGGTGGTTTCTAAAAAGACTGCAATGCGACTGTGTAGCCGCACTGGTTTCAGTGAAATGAGATAAGAAAGGAAAACTGGTAGCAGAGAGACCCACTTTACGAAAGCCCGTATGCGTGTCAATGGCACAAATAATCTGAAAATAGGTGAGAGGTTTTTGCTAAGCGTACTGCGGCTTCCATGTGGTGTCGTGCTGGCATGGGCTCGGAGTCTCGGACTGAGGGCACGCTTAGCAACTTGACCCTTTGATTTGACGTCAATCCCTCAAGGCCTCAAGGCTCCAAGGCCTCAAGCTCAAGGCGTCAAGTACCTCAAGCTCAAGCTCAAGCTCAAGCTCGAGCCTCGAGGTTCTCTGCCATTTTACTTTAGTCTGGGTTGCACCTATTTCTTCACTCCCACCTCACCACTTGACAGCACTTTTCCACTTCTCGAACGGATTCGCAAGCAGTTCCACTCGGTGTCCCGCTATCAGATCGGATCCGTGATTTTCGATTATTGGGTATGACAGATTTGGCAACCGAATGGAGCGGCTGCTCCATATAAGACCACCATCCAACGCCCTTGCAACCTACCATTTGTCTTTCCTACATAGAAATTCATTCGCTGCTCTACAGCGCATACACCAACAACACCGGCACTTCTCCTCAACCCTTTCATCCGTGAGTCTTATGGCCCCGTTCGTTTCCACTCTCTGTGCTTGCCCTGAAAACGTATCGTACGGATCTTGGCCTCCTTTATTTAGTCATTATATTGCCCCGCATTTCCCTTTCCCGCTCTCTCATACCTCTGTTCACCCCCCAGTTCTTTCCCGCCAACATGCCTACCCACTCCTTGACCCCCTATGTAACCCCTCACATCCTCCACAAGCACTACGCTGTAGCGCACGACCATGAGAACATCTCTAAGCGTAAGTTCCATCTGCCCTCATCAGCCTCCAGTCCTAATACCCCGCTATGCAGTCATCGGCCGCGATCTTGAGTACTTCTCCCAAGCTGGCTTCGACATGGAGAAGATCACTCTCAAGCGCAACGCGCCGACAGCTCTACTTTACGAGGATGCCATCCGGAACGAAGGTGCCATCATCTCCTCCACAGGTGCCTTGATCAACTTCTCTGGCAAGAAGACTGGTCGCTCGCCGAAGGACAAGCGCATTGTTTACGAGGAGACCAGCAAAGACGACATCTGGTGGGGCAGCGTTAACATCAAGATGGACGAGCGTACGTCATTCCGATTGTCGTTGTATGCGTGCTGGCATAACGTTTTCTTCTTCCACAGACACATTTGAGATCAATCGTGAACGTGCTATCGATTATTTGAACACGCGCGACAACGTATACGTCTTTGATGGCTATGCAGGGGTAGGCCCTTGTTAAAACACAAGTGCGGTACATTACCCTAACATGCGAGCCAGTGGGACCCCAAATACCGGATCAAGGTCCGTGTGATCTGCGCGAGAGCATATCACGCCCTTTTCATGGTACGTCATATTTCCCTCACTCAATTAGGCGTATTTTTCTTAAAGATTTTTCCCTAGAATAACATGTTGATCCGCCCGACCGAGGAAGAACTGGCGGACTTCGGCGAGCCCGATTTTATCATTTACAATGCCGGCCAGTTCCCTGCCAATCGTTTCACCAAGGGTATGAGCAGCACAACATCTGTGGAGATCAACTTTAAGCGCATGGAGATGGTCATCCTCGGCACGGAATATGCGGGTGAAATGAAGAAGGGCGTTTTCTCCGTCATGGTAAGCGCTCGATCGTTGTGTTTCTATCGGACATTAATGTGTCCCTGTACCCAGCATTATCTCCAGCCTGTTAAATTCGGACAACTCTCTCTACACTCGTCCGCTAATGTCGGCATTGACAAGGGCGATGTGACACTCTTCTTCGGCTTGTCGGGAACCGGGAAAACGACCCTCAGTGCTGATCCGCGGCGTCTTCTCATCGGTGATGACGAGCATGTTTGGTCTGACACCGGTGTCTTCAACATCGAAGGCGGGTGCTACGCCAAGACCATCAACCTCTCCGCAACAAAGGAGCCCGAGATTTTCAATGCCATCCGCTTTGGCAGTATCCTTGAGAACGTCGTTTACAGCCCCACGACGCGGGCTCCCGACTACGACGATATCGGCATCACGGAGAACACACGCTGCGCGTATCCGATTGAATTTATCCCCAATGCACACATACCCTGTACCGTCAACCGCCAGCCCAGCAACATTATCATGCTCACGTGCGACGCATTCGGCGTGCTCCCTCCCGTTAGCAAACTGTCGCCCGAGCAGGCAAGCTACCACTTCTTGGCCGGATACACATCGTACGTCCTACATTGCACGAGACGATCTGTTTCTTGACCTTGTCAACCTCTCTCCAGTAAGACACCCGGAACGGAAGACGGTGTTCTTGAGCCCATCCCGACCTTCTCGACGTGCTACTCGGCGCCGTTCATCGTTCTCCCGGTACGCATTGCGCTTCTTTACACATTATGACGTCACCGCTCATGTGACGTAAATATAGCCGGGTCGCTATGCCGAGATGCTTGCGGAGCGCATGTCGAAGAACCAGGTGGACTGCTGGCTGATCAACACCGGATGGACCGGCGGTAGGTACGGCACTGGCAAGCGCTGCCCGCTCGCCGTTACGCGCCGCATCGTCGATGCGGTTCACTCGGGCGAGCTGAGGAACGCGCAGTACGAGACGTTCGAGACGTTCGGTCTGCAGATCCCCACCGCGATCGAGGGCGTCCCGCGTGAGTTGCTCAACCCTGCGCTCGCGTGGCCGGACCGCGCCGCGTTTGAGCGCGAGGTTCGCAAGCTGGGAGGCATGTTCCAGAAGGCGTTTGCGTTGTATGAGAAGGACGTGGAGGAGAAGGTGCGGCTCGCAGGACCTCAACTCTAGAGGGCGTGTCGTTTTTTTCTTTATTTCTTTTTCTTTTTTCACACTTTCTGTGGGTATCATTGATTCATCACCATCATCGGACGCAACCTTCATTTATATACGCCTGCGTTCGACGTATTATTTGCCGCGTTGTTGGATAGTATGTATGAGTACAACACACCGGGAGTTCACAGACTGGCTAAAATTAAATGATCACTGTTTCATTAGATTTCACTTGTCTGATGCAGCAGTGACTTTGAAACTGGCGTATAATTACTTTCTTGAATTAGAGTGCAATAAACTGTACCTACACGGTCACTCTGATATCAGTTTAGACTGTTGATTTCGGTGTGTAAGGTCCCACCTTTCCCTATTTTTCAGCGTTAGTCCTAAGAAGGCGGGCCCCCACTCGACGAGCCCAGACCTGACAAACCCGGAAAAATGCCAAGTGGCGTCCCGAGACCCGTGACCTACGTGAGTACGGGGTCATCCAAACGTCGAAAGTGAAAATGTCTAGTTGGAACTCACGGGATCCCATCCGGGGACGGCGGAGAATCCATCCGTGTTGCAGCCCGGATTCGTGCCACTTGTGACGTCGAAGAGAGAGCTGGCAAGGGATCCGTACAGCCAGGGGTTGAGGAAGCCGAGCGCAGGCCGTCCATTCGAAATTAGGTGGTCGTTAATTAGCGCGATTATGCTCGCTACAACCTGTAAAAAATGGCGGTCAGTCAGGTGCTCGAGGACGGACAACCCAGGAGATACATACAGGCGTCGAGCAGCTTGTGCCGTCATATCTTTGCTCCCTGCCATTGATGAAGATATTGAATGCCACGGACTGCGCGGAGATGTCGGGGATGCCACGGCTAGAAGCGCTAGTACACGAAGCACAAATGAATAGGGTCGCTGTAGATCGGACCACGGAGGGGAACGCACTTGTAAAGGCCTTTGTACTTGTCGCCGAGGATCTGGAAGAAGCCGGTCACGGCCTGCCGCTGGTAGTCCGGGATCTTAAAGTAGTCCGAGAAGCCGCCGCCAGACAAGTCCGACGCGACCTCCGGGTCGAAGCCCGTCGCTGCGCCAACGGCGGTGACATAGGGACCTACCAACGCATTGCGATGCAGTGAGCGTCCTGGTGTGTACTACTTCCGACCTGAGAGAATAAAAGCCACACGCACAGGTTGCAGGAAATGTGGGCCTGAACCGGACGGTGCCATCGCTGAGAGTGCAGTCTTTGCCAACTCCATCGTCACCAGTCGCATAAAGGACGCTGACACCAAGCAGACCGAGCTTCCCAAACTGATTGCATACGTGGAGTGCATATTCCTGCGGGTAGGATCTCTCATCGATGCAGTACGACGTGCTGATCGTCTTGGGTCTGTTCCTCTGCCTGAGGAAGTAGCGGAGAAAGGAGAGGAACCAGTCGCCTGTGTTCGATCGTCCTCGGCCAGTGCTGTAGAAGACGAGCGGCATCGGATACGTCATGGCCATAGCGTATTGGACGTCCAGATTCGCCTCGACGGCGGGTCGCCTCGGGTTGTATCCGCCATTGCTGATCTGTGTGACGGTGTAGGTCGCGCGCCACCCATCGGAGCGGTATTTGCGCATGAACGCTTTCAGGTCCGTCGGGCTCGGGTAATCGTATAAAAATGCGACGATCCCGAGCGAATTCCCGTCTATCGCCGCGGGTTTATAGGTTGCTGTACCGTACAGCCAGCGCAGGAACGATGGCTCGAGGGATCTGACATTGTCGCGGTTCGACAGATTCGTCGCGGGCTCTCCCGATGTTGCCCTCACCAGCTCCACTGCTTCCCCGTCAGAGCCATTCAGTGGTGCATGCCATTGCGTGGGCGGCGGGGGGGAGAAAAAGGACGTCGTCGGTGCCACAGTCACCACAGTGTCTATGGAGACCGACAGGAAGCGCATAGCCGACAGTGCGGACAATGGTCTCACCGTGCTTGACGTGCCTGTACAGCTGGTATGTCGCGTTGAGGAGGGCGTTGGCTTGGGTGATGGGTACGTCTTTGAGCGTCAATGTGTCGCCGCCATGTGTGACGGAGATGGACGAGGAGGGAATGCCTTGGTATGCGAGCCAGGAATTCACGAACTCGAGCGTCTCTGGATGCGGGGCGACGAGTTTAGCGAGCTGCTCTGTGGTCAGGTGCGCGCCATATCTGCGCCAGGGCAGTGGCATTTGTGAGGACGCCAGTGCGGAGGAGTGGTGGTGGACGTGCCTTGGATGCGATGGCTCGCTGACCTGGTAAAGTGTGTCTCTCAAAGCGTTCTCATGGTGGGACTTGAGCGCAATGTAAAGGTCGATTGTGATGCCAGGAGGTGGGTCGCCCAGGCTCACCCAATCCTCCGGGACGGCGCTCCAGGAGTGCTTGATTTGCATGGGACCCCAACGCGCCAGTGGTGAGAGGGGCTTCGCAATATTGCCGAGAGTAACAGCGGTAAGGACAAAGAGTACGGGGATACAATGGTAGCGCATGATTGCAGGAAGTCACAGAGATCGTGAATTCGTGAAGCTGTCCTAGATCCAAACTAGGACGATGTGAGAGCTTTTAAAAGGACTTGGTGCTCGAAGGGTCGAGACAGAAGCGGGTAGGTTATGACCGCGGATTGCATTAGTGCAATTTATAGTGGCACCGGGGTATTTGAGAAATGACAGTTCTGCACGAGTTCTTCGCCAATGACCAAAGGTTCTGTCTCTTTCAGGGGCGCTTGGGCTCTGGCTGGTGTGTGCTGGAGGGTGTGTGCGCGGCAAATGCAGTAGAGTATGGAGTACAGTAAGCTGAAAGTGCCAGTGACTCATTGAGGTGGCTGCTGAAACCGGAAACGAGTTTGAAATCGTCAGTTTCACGCTTGGGGTATCCATTCACAACGGCCAAGAGTGTATAGAGAAGAAAGAGTGCGGATTATGAGTTTATAGTCGTATCGTCCTCGTTTGTCTATCTATCCATCCATGCAAGCATCCATGGGCACTTTCTAATACTTACTTATAGAATAGTTACTAGTACTATTACTATGGGAAGGCATGGTCACCGAGATGCCCATTCAGACTACGCCGGTAAGCGAAAATGGTCGCGAGTTACAGTATTGAAAACCGCTGTAGCCCCCCTTTCTTTTCTTTTCTTTTCTTTTTCAATTTCTGGCAATCAACCACATTGGACATGATAGTTTAGATCCATACCTCAGGCGCTACCAGTGAACACCACCTTGAAACTAGCATATAATCGCTTTACAAAAGACCTGTACAGCACTACTAGTAAGGTAGGGGACCCTCTACCCATTTCCTTGTCTTCGTGCTTTCTCTTCTCTTACCCGTCACAAAGGGAAAATTGAGACTGACAGGGAACAATATCTCCTTTCCAAGCTCCTTTTCGTCTCCTTAATATTTTTATTTTATAGAAATGAAACAGAAACGAGTCGTGGGGGGTGCAGATTCCTGACGATCCCTACCTTACTACCCGCACGGTATCAGTCCAGACTCCTCAAATTCGATGTGTCCCCCGGCCCCTCCCCTTCCTCCTTTTTCAGTGTTAACCTTGAGGAGGTGGGTCCTGACTCGACGAAGATGAACCCGGGAAAAGGCCAACTAGCGTTCCAAGACCCGTGACCTACGTGAACACAGGGTCATCCAACGTCGAAAGTGAAAAAGAAAAAAAGTCTGGTGGAACTCACAGGATCCCATCCGGGGACGGCGGAGAATCCATCTGTGTTACAGCCCGGATTCGTGCCACTTGTGACGTCGGTGAGAGCTCTGGCGGCGCGTCCATACAGCCAGGGGTTAAGGAAGCCGAGCACGGGCCGGTTTTTCGAAATCTGGTAGTCATTAATTAGCGCGATTATGCCCGCTACAACCTGTAAAAAATGGCGGTCAGTTGGGTGCTCTAAGATGGACGGCCCAGATAGGAGGGAGAAAGAAAACACATACAGGCGTTGCGCCGCTTGTGCCGTGAACCTCTTTCTCTTCGCCGTTGACAAAGATCGGGAATCCAACGGACTGCGCAGAGATGTCAGGGAAGCCGCGGCCAGAAGCGCTATACCAAGCACAAGGTGCGAATAGGTTACTGTAGATCAGGTCACGGAAGCGAACGCACTTGTAAAGGCCCTGATACTTGTTGCCAAGATTCTGGAGGAAGGCGGGCACGACCCTCCGCTGGTACCTCGGGAGCTTAAAGTAATCCGAGAAGCCGCCGCCGGAGAAAGAAGCCCCGACCTCCGGATTGTAGTTCATCGTTCCGCCAACGGCGGTGACGTAGGGGCCTGCCAAAGTGTTGCGATGCGGTAAGCGTCCTGAGGTGTACTGCTTCCAATCCGAGAAATAGAAGCCACACGTACAACTTGCAGGAAATTTGGGCTTGAACCGGACGGTGCCATCGCTGAGAGTGCAGTCTTTGCCAACTCCATCGTCACCACTCGCATAAAGGACGCTGACACCAAGCAGACCGAGCTGCCCGAACAGGTTACACACATAGACTGAATATTCCAATGAGGCGGCTTTCTCCACGGTGGAGTATGACGTGCTGATCGTCTTGGGCATATTTTCCCGAGGCTCTCTGAGGAAGTGGCCGAGAAATGAGAGGTACCAGTCGTCTATGTTCAACACTCGGCCAGTGCTGTAGAAGATGTGCGGGGTCGGATACGCCATAGCCTCGGCGTACTGGAGGTCCAGGTTCGACTCTTCGGCAGGGTTCTCCGGGTCGTATCCCCCATCGTTGATCTGTGTGACGGTGAACGTCGCGTCCTCCGCATCGCTGCGGTATTTTCGCATGAACGCTTCCAGGTCCGCCGGGCTTGGGTAATCGTCCAAAAATCCCACGATCCCGAGCGAATTCCTGGCTGTCGAAGCGGGTATATAGGTGGACGTGCCGTACAGCCAGCGCAGGAACGACGGATTGATGGTATCGATTTCTTCGCGGCTCGACAACATCGCCACGGGTCCTCCCGATGCCGCCCTCACCAGCCCTACTGCTTCCCCGTCAGGGCCATTCCGCGGTGTATGCCGTTGCGTGCGCGGGGGCGGGGAGAAAAAGGAAGTCGTCGGCGCCACAGTCAGCACGTGCCTGTGGAGCCCGGCAGGAAGCGCATAGCCGACAGTGCGAACAATGGTCCCATTGTGCTCGACGTGCTCGTACAGCTGGTATGACGCGTTGAGGAGAGCGTTTGCTTGGGTGATGGATACGTCTTTGAGCGTCAGTGTGTTACCGCCGTGTGTCATGGAGATGGATGAGGAGGGTATGCCTTGGTGCACGAGCCAGGAATTCACGAGCTCGAGCGTCTCTGGGTGCGGAGCGATAAGTTTAGCGAGCTGCTCCGTGGTTAGGTGCGCGCCATATCTGCGCCGGGGAAGTTGCACTCGTGAGAACACGCGTGTGCGGAGGAGTGGCGGTTGACGTGCCTTGGATGGGTAGGCTCGCTGACCTCGTAAAGTGTGTCGCTCAAGGCGTCCTCATGTTGGGACTTAAGCGCAATGTAAAGGTCGATTGTGGTGCCAGGAGGTGGGTGTCCCAGACTCTGCCAATCCTCCGGGACGGCATCCCAGGAGTGCTTGGTGTGCATGGGACCCCAACGTGGTGAGAGGGGTTTCGCAAGGCTGCCGAGAGGAACAGCGGCAAGGCCATAGAGTACAGTGATACAATGGTGGCGCATGATTATAGGAAGTCACAGAGACGATATCATGATTTGTGAGGTGACGTCAAGAGTGAGGTCGCCCTAGATTCAAACTGGAACGGTGTGAGACCCTTTATGGTGCATTTTTGCGTGGGAACAGGACATGGAACTCGAAGGGCAGTAGTAGAAATGTATGACCGCGGGTTGTTTTTGGAAGGTAGTCTATCATTGATTGAGCTGCTCTCAGATATATCCGTGGTTATCCGAGATAGTTGTATACCTGTGTCTCCTTCGGGAACCGGGGCCCTGGAGGTCGAGGGCGGCAAGTGCCAATGGAGTAAGGTAAGGTGGTTGTTACTCGGATGGGACGACTTTATGGGCCTGATCCCGCATTTCAGCGAAGAGGATATCGTGTTATCGATGCGGTCCAAAATGATATTGTGACCGCGTTCGCATGCATTCGAATTGTGTCTAGTGGACCAGTTTTTGAAAATGCGGCAGGTGTAGTCAGCGTTAAATGAAGGGTCGACGGCGAGCCGTAGGGCAATGAAAGAAGTACAGCCTGAGCTGCGGCTATTCGCGCTGCAGGCCCGGGGCAAATTACAGCCTGAGTGTAAGGATGTCCAAGAATGAATATTAATGAATGTTTGGGCCCCCCGCATCTCCTTCACTGACTCCATACCCCGTGACGTTTTTTTCGGTCACCGCACGAGCGTTTTCAGCCTTCGGTTCCCCGTCCTTGAAGCTTGAAGCGGAACGTCGCGTGCGCGTGTAGTATAGAGAACCCGTGGGGCACGTCACCGCACGTGCTG
Organism: Lactarius hatsudake; assembly: GCA_024734325.1. Taxonomy (NCBI): domain Eukaryota; kingdom Fungi; phylum Basidiomycota; class Agaricomycetes; order Russulales; family Russulaceae; genus Lactarius; species Lactarius hatsudake. The sequence goes on from JANSJP010000012.1 coordinate 196,491, forward strand.
CTTCAAGTTCACTACCATCGTCTTGGCCCATTCCCACTGCGATACTATCATACTTCATGAGATTTTCGACCCCGGACGCTTCGGAGTAGTCCTTAGCTTGCTTGTGTATATGGAGATGGAGATCAAAGCCGGTGAAGTCCCGAAAACTGAGATAGAAGTGCTGTGCGTCGCCTCCGGACAAGTCCTCTTCGGTCTCACCGTACTATATTCACCATGTCTGCCACCGGCCACGCCCCAATGGGTTTCTCGCGCTGGTAGACGATCACGGTACGGTAAGCCACGTGGTTCTTGTTACCACCCACGGAACCATTGAACGGAGGCCTTGTTTCTGGGACGTGGCTGTTTGGAAATTCCGGACCTCCTCAACGTCGTTATTGTCGTCTTGGTCGTTGTCATGGGCGCATGTGTCCTCGGTCATAGTTTCCTGAGCGAATCCTCAGAGCCCAAAGTCCGACGGCGTCCATCCGAAGGAGACGGAAACTGAGCGCTCTATCCCAAATGAAGGTGGACACGATGAACATGATATGCTTGGATGGTGTGCTCCCCGAATTGTAGGCTTGGACCGAACGCGTCAGTTACTCCACCACCCAGCTAGGTCGTTTCCCTGTTCTCCTATAAGTCAGTCACCCATCCCACCCAATTTGTGACCACCCCGACGACTTAATAGCGCAATGCACAGTACTGGTTGTTGGGCGCTAATAAACATCACCCTGCCGAGATGGGAAGTAGATCCGTCATAACTTATGATTAGGAGGCCAAAGGAACACTGCTCCATCTCTGACCTCAGCTCTCGTGCATCCCTTTGCCTTCGGTATACCCACCCTGCACGCTTGTGTTTGAACCTTGGCGCACTGACAGTCAGACGGGCGGCCCCTTCTTGCTCCCTCCCCAAGGTGTTTACATCAAGGTTTACATAATTCATGTCGTGCGCAAATATCGTAGCGAGCCTACCAATTTTAACTTCGGATCGAGAATAGTATGTGCGCCCTTTGAAACATGAGAATGTGGATTATCACTGACCCGTTGGACAGAAAATCTTGATAAGAGGCAGGCTTTTCAAAGTAATGTCGTACTAGTAATAGAACTCGACAAGGAATTCGAACCAATTACTCTTCGACTCGCAAAATATGCGTGGAAACGCTCAACCAAGCGCTCAACCCAATTGTGCAGGGCTACGAGGCTATCTATTGACCTCTTCAAGCAGGCACAGACAACTGAAACACGAGTTACATGATGAAGGCAAAGGCCTCGTCCTGATCGAAACGATCCCACGTCCATTAACAATAGTCGGTTTGAGACTGCATATCAATCAGTCCAGACTGCTCGATTTCAATGCAGGGTCCCACCCTTGCTCCTTTTCAGCGTTAGCCCTAAGGAGGCGGGCCCCCACTCGACGAGCCCGGACCTGACAAGCCCGGAAAAAACGCCAACTAGCGTTCCGAGACCCGTGACCTACGTGAGCACTGGGTCATCCAAACGTCGAAAGTGAAAACGTCTGGTGGAACTCACAGGATCCCATCCGGGGACGGCGGAGAATCCATCCGTGTTGCAGCCCGGATTCGTGCCACTTGTGACGTCGAAGAGAGATCTGGCGGCGGGTCCGTACAGCCAGGGGTTAAGGAAGCCGAGCACGGGCCGATTATTCGAAATTAGGTAGTCGTTAATTAGCGCGATTATGCCCGCTACAACCTGTAAAAAATGGCGATCAGTCGGGTGGTCGAGGGACGGACAACTGAGGAGATGCACACAGGCGCCGAGCCGCTTGTGCCGTGAACCATTTGCTTTTTGCCACCGACGAAGATATTGAATCCCATGGCCTGGGCGGAGATATCAGGGATGCCACGGCCAGTAGCGCTACCAAGTAAATTGGTTTCTGTGAATCAGACCACGGAAGCGAACGCACTTGTAAAGGCCATTGTACTTGTCGCCGAGGATCTGGAAGAAGCCGGGTACGGCCTGCCGCTGGTAGTCCGGGATCTTAAAGTAGTCCGAGAAGCCGCCGCCAGAGATTACCGCCCCGACCTCCGGATTGTAGTCCGTCGTTCCGCCAACGGCGGTGACATAGGGACCTACCGAAGCGTTGCGATGCGGTGAGCGTCCTGGTGTGTACTACTTCCGATCCGAGAAAAAAAAGGCCACACGCACAGGTTGCGGGAAATTTGGGCTTGAACCTGACGGTGCCATCGCTGAGAGTGCAGTCTTTGCCAACTCCGTCGTCGCAAGTCGCATAAAGGACGCTGACACCAAGCAGACCGAGCTTCCCGAACAGGTCGCATACATAGATTGAATACTCTAATGAAGAGGATTTCTCATTGACGCAGTACGACGTGCTGATCGTCTTAGGTCCGTCCCTTTGCCTGAGGAAGTAGCCGAGAAAGGAGATGAACCAGTCGTCTGTGTTCGATGGTCCTTGGCCGGTGCTGTAAAAGATGTGTGGGGTCGGATACGCCATAGCCATAGCGTACTGGAGGTCCAGGTTCGCCTCGACGGCGGGTCGCTTCGGGTCGTATCTGCCATTGTTGACCAGCATGACAGTGAAGGTCGCCTTCTTCCCATCGGAGCGGTATTTGCGCATGAATGCTTTCAGGTCCGTTGGACTCGGGTAATCGTTTAAAAATCCGGCGATCCCGAGCGAATTCCTGTCTATCGCAGCGGGTTTATAGGTTGCTGTGTCCGTACAGCCAGCGCAGGAACGATGGCTCGAGGGATCTGACTTTATCGCGATTCGACAGCTTCGTCGCGGGCTCTCCCGATTCCGCCCTCACCATCCCCACTGCTTCCCCGTCAGAGCCATTCAACGGGGCATGCCATTGCGTGGGCGGCGGGGGGGAGAAAAAGGACGTCGTCGGTGCCACAGTCACCACATGTCTATGGAGACCGACAGGAAGCGCATAGCCGACAGTGCGGACAATGGTCCCACCGTGCTTGACGTGCCTGTATAGCTGGTATGTCGCGTTGAGGAGGGCGTTGGCTTGGGTGATGGATACGTCTTTGAGCGTCAGTGTGTCGCCGCCGTGTGTGATGGAGATGGATGAGGGGGGTATGCCTTGGTGCACGAGCCAGGAATTCACGAGCTCGAGCGTCTCTGGGTGCGGAGCGATAAGTTTAGCGAGCTGCTCCGTGGTCAGATGCGCGCCATATCTGCGCCGGGGAAAAGTGACATTTGTGAGGACGCCAGTGTGCGGAGGAGTGGTGGTGGACGTGCCTTGGATGCGATGGTTCGCTGACCTGGTAGAGTGTGTCTCTCAAGGCATTCTCACGGTGAGATTTGAGCGCAATGTAAAGGTCGATTGTGGTGCCAGGAAGCGGGTGGCCCAGGCTCACCCAATCCTGCGGGACGGCGCTCCAGGAGTGCTTGATATGCATGGGACCCCAACGCGCCAGTGGTGAGAGGGGCTCCCCAAGATTGCCGAGAGTAACAGCGGTTAGGACAAAGAGTACAGTGATACAATGGTAGCGCATGATTACAGAGAGAGAGATGATATCATGTGTTCGTGAGGTTGTCCTAGATTCAAACTGGAGTGATGTGAGAACTTTTATGGTGCATTTACGCGTGGGAAAAGGGCTTGGAGCTCGAAGGGCCGAGTAGTATGACCCGGGTTGCATTAGAGTGGTCCCCGGATATGTTATCTAAGATAGGTTATAAAGTTGACGTCGTTCCGGGGGGGGGGGACGTGATGAACATGATATGCTCCTGGGCGGAGCGCGAGTTAAGGTGTAGCCTCGTGAAACCAGGCACTAGACAAATGACTTTTCGGCTAGCGGAGGTTGCAAGGTGTCGGAGCTTGAAGCGTGGTGCTAGCCGAGTCACTTGTCTATAGGACGAGAGACGACGTGAAATGAGCGGAGCTTCTGAGTTCGAAAAACGGCTGGTCCGAGCCTAAGTTAAGGTGCTCCCCATTTGTAGGCTTCCCCGCGGGGATTGGGCCGGAGACATCAGCGTCACTCCATCGCCCAACAAGTGAGCTAGGCTGTAGCCCTGCTCTCCCATACGTCAGTCAGGCTGCGCGTGCAGCATTGCCCATCACTTTACCGTCAAAGCAACCCCGATTTGCGACTACCCCGACGACTATAAATGGCATCCTATAAATAGCGGAACGCACAGTGTTGTTGTTTGCAGGGGTGCTGATCAACCCCACACTGCCGAGATGGGAAGTAGATCCGCCATGGCCATGACCTCTGGATCCAGCGGGCCGCGCCATATACTCTGCAAGGCCCTGGTGAGCCTTCACTGTGAGCAGGACTGGGTGCGTACGGGACGCACCTGGGTTGGGCCCGATATGGTACATTAAACACCAGTCGTCTAGGATCCTTGTCTTCATGTCGGTGAAAATTATCGAGATTTAATTGCCCGATTTCAGGGGCACCGGTTTAGGATAGGAAAATGTAGGATGTAGGCTTATGGGAAGTCACCCAAAGGGGACATTGTCTCATGGTGAGGTCGAAACTCCGTATAGCTTCATAACGTAGTTGCTATAGCGATATTTATCGTCTGAAAGGAATACAATCTTACCATCATTACCGGCGACCGCGACACACGAATACGTTCATGAAAGCCTGACAGGTAAACGCGGTCACCACCAAGTCAAAGAATCAAGTATCATACCGGTCAAAACTTTTACGAGCCCCTTGCAATCGTCCCTCGTATCCATCCCCGAATTTTCGGATGGAGATTTCTGCTTTCCCGATAAATACAAATCACATATAATCATTACATACTTACCTCCGCTCTCTCCAATGCGTCCATGCGTTTTTCTTTACCAGTCCCATCGAATCTAACTGGTCGACGTCAACAACTGCAGAGTAGACATGAATTCCATTTGGGGTTTGCGTCAGATTCTGCTCTCGCAAAGATTTGGCATTGCTATTCGTATCCGTGAGAAATATGTGGCATCGTCGAGGCCGCCTAGTCTTCAAGTCATGAGGAAGACTATCATTGATGCGATTGAACCCAAATTCCTTTGCTTTGCATCTGGAAGCGATGGTGATCCGAACTGTGACGATGGAGTCGTCGGTGAGGACGAAGACGTCAAGAGTGGGAAGGATTGGTGAAGTGGGAAGCCAACATTTTGGCCGTTACACTGTACTGTACTGTACTGTAAGGTTAGTCCCTCTTCCGCGGCCCGTCGGGCTTAGAAAAAAAATACAGGTTCTCCAGGCATGCCGGGATTTCGAGTTGAGGCGAGGTAGCCAGGGCGCCTGTTCATGGAAGGGTTTCCGGAGCTCGAGAGTGCCAGAACCACAGGAAGATGTAAATCTCCACCATTTGATCTACTGGTAAGCCGAGCGCGTGTCTCTGGATCGCCTTGTAAAAACTCATCCGCCGGGGCATGGTCGTGCTTGACGTCGGCGCGTGTGAAAATGGCTTGCAAAAAACTGTACAGAAGTACCTACACAGTCACCCCGGTATCAGGCTGAGTACAGACTGCCCCCTTCTTCCTTTTTCAGCGTCAGCTCTGAGGAGGCAGGCCCTGACTCAATGAGCCCGGAAAAAACAACGCCAACTAGCGCTCCGAGACCCGTGACCTACGTCTCGGACATGTAACCCAGTAATAAACATGGATCAAAAAAAAAAAAAAGACCCGTGACCTACGTGAACACAGGGTCATCTAAACGTCGAAAGCGAAAAGCTTGCAGAACTCACAGGATCCCATCCGGCGACAGAATCCATCGATGTTGCAGCCCGGATTTGTGCGATTTTGGATGTCGTCGAGAAGTTGCGCGGCGGGTCCGTACAGCCAGGGGTTGAGGAAGCAGAACGTGAACCGGTTATCCGAAATTTGGAAGTCGTTGAATATTATGCCCGCTACAGCCTGTAAAACATCGGGTGCTCGAGGACGGACGACCCAGGAGACACATAGATGCGTCAAGCCGCTTGTGTCGTAAACCTCTTTCTCTTTTCCGCCGACGAAGATCTGGGACCCAAAGGCCTGAGCAGAGATGTCGGGGATACCGCGGCCAGAAACGCTATACCAAGTACAAAGTACGAATAGGTTACTATAGATCGGTCATGGAAGCGAATGCACTTGTAAAAGCCCTTGCACTTGTTGCAGAGGATCTAGAAGAAGGCAGGTACAGCCTGTAGCTGGCAGTCAGGGATCTCAAAAGTAGTCCGAGAAGCCGCCGCCAGAAATACTCGCCCCGAGCTCCGGATCGTAGTCCATGGTTCCACCAACGGCGGTGACATGATAGGGACCTGTCAGAGCGTTGCAGTGCAGTGAGCGTCCTGGTTTGTACTACTTCCAATCCGAGAGAGAAAAGGCCACACATACAGGATGCGGGAAATTTGGGCTTGAACCGGACGTTGAGAGTGCAGTCTTTGCGAACTCCATCATCACCAGTCGTACAAAGGGCGGTGATACCAAGAAGACCGAGCTGCCCGAACATGTCGCACACATAGATTGAATATTCCAACGAAGAGGATTTCTCTGACGTACGAGACGGTGATTATCTAAGGGATGTGGGGATGAAGAAATGAACCAGTCGTGACACCCGGCCAGCGCCTCGATGGCGGGTCGCTTCGGGCCGTATCCCCCATTGGGCTTATATTCTTTTTTTTACCTACACTCCTATTCGCTACCTATATAATAATTATATTGGCCTCTACAATGATGGGCTCCTCCTTCGCGCAGAACATCCGCCCTGCACCTGTACACGCGCACAGCCTTTGCCGCTTGGTCAACTCCTTGGTCAACTCGGTCTTGCTCGGTCACATGCACCCATTCGGCAATTCGAAACGGCACGTGCTCATTCCTGCCGCCACCTGCCCTGCTTTTCAACCGGTTTGAAAAACCGGGATTGCTTTCTGACCCGCCCGCCATACCCTTTTACAAATGGATCGACGATGAGGTTCTTTGTGCCCACCGACGTTCATCCAGTCGCTCCGGGAGGGTCTCACCCACCTGTCGCGACCTCGCCTCGGCCACAAGTACTCTCATTTTCGATCGAAAGGCGCTTCGCGCTTTCGCCTAATCTCTCGTGCTTTCTCTTTCTCGTGCCGCCTGGACTGTCATACCACTTAATACCACTCGTAACCTCCTTTCGTTGTTTTGAGAAATATAACTTATCATAGTATCGCCCACTGGCAGCCCTATCTACCCCGTGCTGCGCCTCTCCAGCCTTCCCAAACCCTCTATCCAGCGTGGCACGGAATTCCGATCGTAAGAGCTAAGAAAGCGACTCCCAAAAAGAGGGTAGAACCAGCGACTTCACTGGCTTACATGAGGCCCTGGGGCTGACCGGCAGATTCATGGTGCTGTGACCACTTCCCCACCTGCCCCCCAGTGCGACCATTCGCGCTACCCCTGCGAGGCAAATGACAGTGTGGAGGTCCGGGAATGGATGCTTTGGGCTGCTCCCCCAAAGGGCCGAGGACTGAATCTGAGGACTGAATCTGAGCTCAACAGGTAACTCGCTCGGCTCTCGCACATATTTTTGCTTCTGTGTATCCACCCAGGGCCTACACGCTTGTGTCGGAATGAATGGAGTATAGACTGACAGTCAGACGGGCAGCCCCTTCGTGGCCCCTCCCAAAGTTTTTCCATTCTTGTCGTGCGCAAGTGTGTTCGACCCTTGGTTCAGCCCAACAACTTGAACTTCGGATCGAGGATAATGCGCTCCTTAATGTCAACTGCTGACACATTCGACAGACAGCTTGAAATGGGGCAGGCTTTTCAAGTAATCCCTTATCACCGTACCAGTAATACGATTTTTCGCTAGAGCTTCGCAAAATACGAGCGTGAAAATGCCCAACCCATTTGGGCAGGAATTTGACTACAGGGTTATATATCTATTGACCTCTTCAGGGCAGGCACAGACAACTGATCGGTGAAACACGACGCGGGCAGTGGCCCCACCGTGATCGAAACGATCCCATGGACTATAGTCGATTTCTTGGTCGGTTTAGGCCTGCATAATTCTTGGATAGATATCAAAATCGATCGACGAAACAGCATTCTCTCTCTCCCCTCCGACAACATGAGCAAGAAACATGTCAGGCCACCGGCTGGAAGACGCAGCCCGGATTACACAAGGTGTGTGTCTGGAATGCCTTCGAAAGTTTTTGAAACGCCTATTTAGTCTCATGGGCCCACGGTCAAACTCAATCGACCCGCTGAGTACGGAAGGTTTTTACCTCTGGGTCTGAATGCAGCCTCCGCTGCTTCCCGCCACTGTTTACTTCCGATGCATTTGCGATTGTGTCCTCACAATGTCTAGCCACGCTCCTGGCCACATTATTTGATCACCAATTGCATCTACAGGACTTACAACCCACGATCTACTTGATCAGATGCCCCACAAGGGACAATTGTCGAGTATACAGGAATACATGTAAAGGGACTCAGACAATGCCGGGGTTCTTCACACTAATACACGGACAACTCTACTTCTTCCCCCGCTTACGGGGTGGCTGCTGCTCTTCCTCCTGCGCCGCCTGTTGCTCCGCCTGCTGTAGCTGCAGCTTCTGACGGCGCAGCTCTATAAGCTCTTCCTCGCGCGCGAGCCGCTTTCCCTCCTCCTCGACATCGCGCGCAAACTGGCCGAGCACGGCATGCACCTGGCGGAACACGGCGCGCGCGAGCGCCTCCCCCGTCACGAGCCGCCACGTCCCATACAGGTCCCGCCCCTCGATCGCCATCAGGTACGCGGTCGCGACGTACGGCTCGCCGACCAGGACCCGCCCGTGCGGGTGTTCGCTGCGCACCCGCACCAGCAGCTCCACCACCTCGCGCAGCGACTGTTGCTCCCCGAACACCAGCGGCGCTATTCCTTCTACGCCGGCACCGGGAGTGGCGGTGGGAGTACGGGTGAAGGGGTTGACCGCGGTGCGGATCAGCACGTGCGTGAGGCCGATGTGCATGTAGGACGGGTCGTGCGAGCTCAGTTGCGCGGGGTCGCCGACGACGATTCCCGGCGCGGCGAGCCGCGGGAAGGGCCCGCCTCCCGCAAAGACGCCCAGTTTGATCCCAGGCGGGCGGACAGACGGCGCTTCAGCAGGAAAACTCATGTTTTGTTGCTCCTATGAGTGGGTAATTGGGGTGTCCAAAGTACGTTTGAAAAAGATGTTGTGTGCGTGTTACAGTGGTGTGGGGCGAAGTGTGACTCAGCTGGCCGGGCACAGAAGGGAGAGAGGCCTGGCCTTGCGAGTGGGCGACCATATTTATACGCTGACACGATGTGGTGGCGGCCCAGTGTTTACGTCGGGTGTGGCAACGACGACGGTCGAAACAATGTGGAAGTTGCTCTACCGCTCTGACTGAGCGGACGCGTTTCGGACTTCGGCGTCAAATCCTGCGGAGTGGTAATCGGAGACCCCATGGCCAACCAAGTAGGCATCAATGGGCGCGGCAAGAGCGGTGCCAGTGAAAAACATTCGGACACGCGGTGGCGAAGGACAATGGCTAACGATGGGGGCGACCTTGATGAATAGCCCACTTAAGAACGAGACAAAGATCGGTTTATTAGGAGTCCGCTGCACGTGGTAGATCTAGGTAGATAGACAAGATTAGAGGTTGGGGTAGGGTCAGAACCTGAGGCCTATCAGGTATGACGAGATGGTGGTGAAGCCGCATCCTACTCGCAGCCGTCAGGCCCGTCACCACCTTCGCTACAAACTTGAATCAGATTACAGAAAAACGTTACAAATTGACAACTACAAAATAAGTTACTCCACGGGTAAACAACAAAGGAAGGGAACGGGAACGGGGTCGATAAACAATAGGTCACAAGTCCGACCGAACGTTCCCTCTCAAGCTAAGGCTTGGTATCACCTCCACGTGACTAGGGACATAAAGAGAAGAAGAGATCTTCCCTGCTGGCAATCAACCCGGGCGGAGCTGAACCGTCTGATAGGCGACCGCGTCTTTTGATTGGGTTTTGGGGGGCACAGCAAGGCTAGCGGCCGAAGCTCCGGGAACGAATTCGACCTGTATCTCGTCTGCTGGGACAAAAACAGGCGCTTCGGTCGTTGTCCCTTCTGACCGCGACATCGTACCACCCGGCGCGAAGTGCATCGGACTGCGGACGTTGTAGGGGTCTCTAGACTGGAAGGTCGAAAACGGTAGTCCTGATGAGTTCCGGGGCGGTTCCGACCTAAGAACAAAAGAAAAAAGGTAAGGTGGAATAAAGTAGCCTGGATGCACTGAGCGTACGAGTATTCAGTGAGAGATCCACGCTTGGACAAAGCACGGTACATGCGAGCTGCACCGATGGACCTGCAGCGAGTAAGGTAAGTAGGTAAGTAAGGTACGTGAGGTGAGAAAAGAGGACAGGACAGGATGGTAACTGTGGGTTGGGCGCGAGAAAACATTTAGTCAACGTGTTCTGTCGGTAGTGATACTTCCATTGCTTACTTGCTACTCCAGTAAACATCTGTAAGGACAGTGATCAGCTTCAGACAATAGAACGAGAGAAGCAGAGGGCCATACTTCATTCCAGGGATCTATTTACTGGCCATGAGCAACCGATTCTGTGCCATTCGCGGAAATACGCACCATTCAGATCGAGAATTAGGAATACCTGGGAGCGCTGATGAAAATGCAAGAAATTAAAGGATCAAAGCAACGACAGACCACTGGTGGTATCTCTGCAATCCCCGCCAAGGCTATCCAGATGATACACTGCGAAGGTGTTCAGCATCTGAAGAGAGGGTAACAGGAAGGGTCGGGAAGTCACCTGTTGATAAAGTAGGTACCATATGCCGGTCGAACTTCTATGCGCGTGTCTCAGGAGTCCGATCAGCATGGCTACGAGAAGCACAATATCCACGACCAGCACAGCGATAGCGTTGGTCAACCCTCTGTGGGTCTTCAGCGTGATGCATGTCTGCAAAATCGGGTCGTAAGATGCGTCCACCTTGCAAACACTCGGGTTGAGTTAGTCACTCTTGCAGCGGGACGCTTCCCTCACCATCGCTAGATCTTTGAGTATAAGAACACGAGGACGTGAGACTATGTCACGCAGAGAGTGGGAATACGAAACGTACTTCGCATATTGAGCCCGAGACCAGCCAACCATGTTGCGATCGCAATTGACGACATGATAATATGGCGATTCCATATCGCAATGCTGAGGAGGGGTACGTTCAGTGTCCTGAGTTGCCGTGCAGTGCTGGAAAAGGACTTGCACGCGGATTACGATGATAAGAGAGGCGAATGCCCAGCTGACATACGGCAATGCCTGCGTGGTGAAACGTCGCATCAATAGGGAATAAAGAGGCACTACGATGCTGAGCTCTCACATAATTTGCAACTATCAATGGCTTAACAGGATATGAGCGCCCCCCCTTGCCCAGAAATATCCGAGCTCACCTGGCAGGGCACTTTTCCGCCGTCCGTGTCGACGAAGAATACTATAAATGCGGCCAGACCAAAATAGCGTGTTCCAAGGTATGGCTGTCGTCCATTCAGGGGGTGGGAATTGATGAACAAAGGCGGACGACTCACCCAAATCGTCCATTTGTAGGGTCGTTTACCTCGTAAGACGTCCAGCTCGAAGCCCATCGTGAAAACGGTCTCCCAGCTAAAGATGTGGAACGAGATTAGGGTGGAATCTTCTGCTTAAAAAGCGGACGTACATGTAGATACCGGCGAGGGAATGATTTAGCTTGATAAGTGCGACTAGAGGGCAGCTGTCAGGGCGGGTCGAACGAGGGCGATGGACCAGAAAGCGTACGATAGTCTCGCAACACGAGAACGGAATCATGCCAGTTCACCATCTTGGGAGTCGTTAATGTTGGAGAAAAGTGACAATACCTCCCCAAAGACTCTATATAGGGCTCGTCGACCGTAAGTTAATTCAAAGCACTGCCGGCACATGATGGACAGACCAGCGCCAATGCACGATCGCATCATGTCGGAGAGTCCCACGGACGACTTCTGGTGTCAGCGCTCAAGTTGTGTGCCTGACACGCCTCCGGGGTAAAGGAGGCATTTCTCTATAGATTTCCAGGAATAGATACACGGGTACATTCCTTCAAAATCGCCGCCTAGTCCTTATTTGGTTACGACAGCCTGATGGGGGTGATTGGCTGTGCTCCGTCTCGTTCGTTTCACGCACGATGTCACCCTCCGGTACGCCAGGAGATGAAACGGTGACGAGGGTTCGTAGCGCCGCACCCACGATTGCGGACTTATAGAGATAGATAGCCAACAAGTGTCGAGTTCACAAGGGGAGGCGGAGCAATATTTCATCTGTGCCGTTGGCTGCTGTCGTGGCACAAAACAGCACCTACACCACGAGAACGTGGGTAAGCCACGTTGCGAGGGTAAGATAAACCGCCCGTAGGACGTCCAGGTTGCTCACCGGAGAGTCAAGAGCACACGCACAGAGAGCGGATCCTATAAGGGAAGTCACGGGTAGTGAATGCCATCCAGTAAGGCAATATACACCGGCCGGGAAACCACCAGCGTTAACCCGGTGCTCGCTCGGTCCTGACAACCCAGAACCACGCTGAGATTGCATCCTGCTGCCGGAGGCAAGGCTCCGGATGCCATGAAGAGGCAGGGCTACACAGGGTCGGGGGCAAAGGGAGGCCAGGGTCGTAGAGACTACATGTTAAATTTGGAATACCTTAGGACGCCGCAAGGGCTGCGCTACAACGCTTATGTACGAGATCAGAAGATGAGTCGGTCGAATGATAGAGTCAACCGCCGTGATTGACTGATCTTAGTGATTTCCGACTGACTAGTGTCAAATGCCCAAAAAGGATACATGACGGACGCCACAGCCTCCAGGACATTAATCATGTGATTGTGACCTCTCCTCGAGGTGCTTGACGTCCGCATATCTATGCCATGATTCAACCTTACTGCACAATCACTTACTCCGTAATTACAGTATATTACAGACTAGATATAAGCACATGCTTAAGGCCGGACTCTCCCCGCGTTCCACCACGCAAGCTCCGGCACGAGCGCGGCGCAACACGCCTTTCAGACCCACCATGACCTCCAGCCGATTCGCTATCAGATGGACGATCTGACCTGCTCACTTCACCCTTCTCGCTGTGCGTCAGCGCCAGCGCACACAGCTTCGCCAACACCAAGTCGCCCGGGGGTGGTATTCCACGGGCAATCCGCAGCCAGGCGGACCGCGGCGTGAGGCCGAGTTCTACGACGAGGTATCCAGCGGCAGCCGCGACGTCGCTGACAATGACGCACGCGCCGAGCCGCCTTACGGCGCGCATCCACGCGACGACTCTGGAGAGTGGGTCGTGGGACCCTACGAAGAGCGCCTTCATCCCGCTCGAGAGGCGTAGGTCAGACCCGCGCGCCACGACGGCGTGCGTGATCTCGAGATCGACAAGTGTTCGGGTCGACAGCGCAGCGTCCCTGTCCCCACTCGTCGGATCGACGAAGAAGACGCCTTGCGCGATTTTACGGGGCAGGGTGTGGCGGGGGGTAGTGCGGGTGGTTGTGGAGGTGCCCTGCGGAACTGGGATTTGCGATGATCCGTTACAGGATCTCCCGGACAAGGCAGTCACGCAATGGTGTCGTATTTGCGTTGACGTGCGCATGACTTTGCTGCTGTGGTGAAGAAACTTGAAAGACCCAGAGATAAGTGCACGTTGATGTGCTGGCAACGACGGTCGACGGCGAGGAGAATGGAGGGTATGATCGACGTTCAGGATGAGACGTAAAGGTGAGCCATTAACCGTGTATTTAATAGTGGCGGTTAGATGTGACGGATATTGTCTTAGTGTGGCCGCCACAGAGGGCATTCAGTGTGGAGGTGCAGTGTGGATGGGGTCTGACGAGCAATGGATGGTGGATTGTTCGGTTTTTAATTGGAGCGGCCTATGTATAGAGAGCGGCCGACGACTATTCAGTAGACTACGTACGGTAAAGGAAGATCGTTTACGAATATTGTCAGCTGGCAACCAGTGACCAGGGCGCGGGAAGGGGCCGCGGCGGGTGATGATGTTCTTAGAACGGAACAGCAGCCAACGATGGGGTGCAACTGTGGGCTGGATATAATTATGGCCGAGAAGAGGCTCAAAGTCGCTGCCCATCGTAGAAGAACCACTGCACCTTGTGGTCCACAAAGGTAAGACAACCTACACCTACACACCGCCCAAAGGCGGGCGCCGAGATTTGCTGTGACTTACGTCAAGTAGGCGGTGGTGAGCGGTACCGAACTTCCAGGAACGCCAACCGAAGCGAGCGCACGCGGTCCCCGCCAGTTTTACCCACAGTCGCAAGATCGCGACATGCGCCCCTCCACTGTGTCTATCCGCTCTTCCATCGCACCAGGCGCGCAGCACCCCCCCAGCGCCGAGAACCTAGCTGGGCTGAACCAGAAGAAAAAGGAGGCCGAGGCCGTCGATGCGCTGCAGCGCGCCAGTGCGCTCTTCCTCCAGCGGCTCGAGGGCCTTGGAGACGACTGCGAGGCGATGGCCGACGCGGGTGCCGGTGCGCGGCTTTCCCCACCCTCCGATGATTTCACCGTTCCTCGTTGCTGATGGTCGGCATTGACTGGGTACGGACGTATCGCATCGATCTGGCACTGATTGCAGTGCTTGGTGAAGTGCTCGCACAGTGGCCACAGATGTTCCGCATCTTGAATCTATTTCGTATGTTCCCTTTTTCCCTTTGTTTGTCGTGAGTTTCTGATGACAAGATTTCGCTGTAGTGGCGGCGCGAGGGGGATTGGATACATATGCGGAGGGAGCAGGAATGGAGACTGATGATGCCGATCCATCGCCACTGCCTCCGGGGGAACGCCTTGTCCGTGTCCCTATCGATGAACTCCAGCAGGCTGAGCAGAAGTAGTTAACAAGTCCGATGCATGCCCGCGCCGATGTATCAACACGCTTCTCGACTATAGTACAGTCGGTAATTGCAGATGATAAATTACTGTCAATGAGGACATTCGATGCTGCGACAACGACTATCAGGCCTCAGGCACCCTCTTCCATCTTGACGACAACGACGTCCCCACCCATCCCCTGCTCGCGCGCGATGCTTCTCCACAACGCTTCGCCAACAATAACGACATCCGCCGCGCCGCACACGATGCCGATGTCAATGCCAGCGACCGAACCGCGCCCACGACTGGCGGCGACAGCGTCAGTGATAGCGCGCGCGAGCCCCGGTATCGGACGGAATCCCACCGCATCCAGCTGCGGCTTCTCCTGCTGTTGAGGCTGCGCCACGTTCCTGAAGACGGACTGGGAGGCGTCGAGCAGAGCCACGCGGGAGCCCGTGAGCACGCGAAAGTCGAGCGCGTACTGCGCGACGCCGCCCCGGCTCAGACTCGCGCCTGAGCCTGGGCTGAACATCACACGCCACCACCCGGCGGCCTTCGGTATCGCGCGTGCGGGGATGCGTGTGAGTACCTCAAGCACGGGCACGGTGTCGCGCAGGATGGATACGAGGGCAGGCAGAGCGTCTGCGAGCCGGCCCTGGCGCAGGAGTGCGTGCAGGAAGGACTCGGCTTCGGCGTGCGGGTTTGGTCGGTCATCGTGCCGATCGTGCGTTGTAACGGGGAGACGCCCAAATTGGAGGCAGTACGAGCCACCCATGAGGAGCTGGTCTTTACAAGATATGGAGAGCGTGTAGTCCTGCGGTGGGCAACAATGAGATAGGGTGCAGCTGCGGGGTAGTAGGGGCCGAATGTGAATCACGTACCGACGCGTAAGTGAACTCAACGGTCTGCAGGTCGAACGAGAGCAGCCGCACATCATCCCACTGCTTCGCCTTGGCCATATTTACCACTATTCGCACGTAACGTGAGTACACCGTACCAAACACGATGGTGTGAGGAAAACGTACCCTCACGCGCAATGACTACGATCTTAGACACGCTCTCCCATTCTTCCTTAAACTCGTCCATGCAACCATCCACCTCGTCCGACAGAAAACACACCACCGCCTCGTGCGCATCATACACGATGCGTCTGGATGGCCGTAGCACCCCGCGCGATGTGGACGCCGTCGCAATACGTCTGCCTACGAGCTGCTGCACGTGCCGCAGCTTGACGCAGGTTACGATCTTAGGTCCCTTCGAATTCGCGCCAGGGGCCCACCATGCGAGTGGGACGACGCGGATGTTTGGCATCGCTGCGTCGCGCGCAGCTGAGTCATGCAGAACGTCGGAGGATTGGATGAGCAGGGCCGGGATGGCGTGCGAAAGTGTGCTGTGTAGTGAACCGAACACCGCGGGTGGGGCGGATGGTGTTGACAGGTACCGCTGCGGTCGTGGGGAATGGGGGGTATACGTGGGAGTAGGGGATATTAAGCCTCTTGAGTTGCTTCTCGACCTTCGTATGTGCAACGCGGGCGCTGCGAACGAGTGATCAGCCCCAAACAAGGCTGAAGGAGGCGGAATTTTACCAGCAATAAGTGTAGAGTTCGTGCAAGACCTGGGTCTCTAGTCTGAACCTGGGCTTTTCGTCAGCCACATTCGCATTATGCCCGAGCCTGACCGCGCACCTTGATGACTCAGCAGAAGGGCCAAAACCTGACTCTCGAGCAATTTTCAGCGCCCTCGCCTCCCGGCCGCGTCCACATATCCTTTCTACATCAAGCCACCCAATGTCCTCCATAACGAGACTTTGGTACATGCTATCTGGGACGATCTTGACGCTGATGAGCACGTAACGGAAGTCGGTGTCTGTGACAACAAGGACAAGGTAGTGGGTGGGGAAAGGGGTGAGTTGGATGTAGAGTAGTCCGCGCACAGTGACGCCAAATTTGATAAATTCTGTGGCAAACGACGCAAAGTCGGGAGTGAGCAAAAGCGTCGTAGCAGGAAGTCCACTACGGCGCTCACCTTCGCGTGAGAAATTGCGCTGCCTGAACGTCTGCAGACCCAGATAGTTAGCTTTCTGCTCTGCCAGCTCGACAATCGTCTATGGGGGCAATTAATTATTGTCGGTGACAGGGAGTATAGGGTCACGCACCTTGATGCGTAGCCTTGTGAGTGCTTCTAACAGCAATACAGTTGGGTTTTCATTCAATTTCTCTGAGATGGCTAGGAAGCGCGGGCCACGGCCTGCCGCGCCAAGGTCACCCGTGTCCCGGAGGCTGATCTTGCCGGTACGAGGCTCGATAGTGACGACGACAATCTCATCGGCACATAGGTGTACGTGTAAAGCTTGTAGACCTGCTACTTTAAGTTAAGGAAATTCTCAGTATGTACATCACGTGATGGATAGAATGCGTACGCGTACCTTCTTCAACAACCTTGACCGCACCTGGCAGAGAAAATACCGGATTTCCCTGTAACCGCAGCGCAAATTCGCGGAAGATGGCACGCGTATGAGTGTCGATCACTGTCCGAATCAAGCGCTCGAAGTCAAGGTCTTGTGCGTCCTGTTGGCGTTGTCGCTTACAAGCTAAAAAGATGAGATTGAGAAACACGTACCACAAAGAGTCGCTCGGGCGCAAGAATAACACCATTCCCTGTGAGTGCGATGCCTAGTGCCTGTGGTGCAGGTTCCCAGACGACGCTCCACCTTGTGCCCTCCACCGTGTCTGATGGTCTTCGCCCGATAAGCTTGGCACGGTCCTGAAGCTCAGCAAGGACGCGGGCACGAGACCCGCGGATTGGATCAGTTGTAGTCCGCAACTCGATCTTGAGGGTCCCGCCCAGGAGGGGTAGCTGAAAGCGTGCGGCGGGAGGGGGCGGACGGGGAGGAGGCTGGCGACTACATAACATAGGAGAAAAAAAACGGGAATAGGACCAGAAGGAAGCTTACATCCAGTAAGAGATGCTCAACGCCTTACGATCCCGCGACATTTCAACCTTCAGGAAATCGCCCCAACCAAGTGAACGAAGACGTTCCGCCTGATCGCAAGGGATTATTGGTATAGTGGGGAAATTGTGAGGGCTAAAGAACATACCTGGTACCAAAGTATCTCCAACTGGTATGACATTGACATCATTTCTGCGACCTTCTTCAGTTTCTCAGACTACGAAAGTGACCAAGCGTAGCGCTTACGAAGAAAGTTGTAAATTCGCACCAATGGCGCATCAGCAACGTCTTCTGGGAGCCTTGGCCGTTCTGTAGGAGGCGGAAGATTTGTGTCTGGAGGTTGTTCGGGCTCAGGCATTGGGAGGTAATAACCCAGACGGTTATCCGCTTCGATTGTGAGGTGATCCTTGAGGACGCCTGTGGGCTTGCGGGGGAATTCTGTGTGGCATGAATTGAGAATATGAAGTAGAAGAAGTAAGGTGGTGCGGACCTTGCATGCCCGTCCGATCCCCGCCCACTGTGAATAAGAACTCGACGTGAACAAAAAACCACCCATCCTCTTGATTGCCGCCTCGTAGGCAGATAGAAGCCTCGAAAAGGTTAGGAACGGTGAACCAGGCGCGCCCATCGACTGTCTCACAAGGTATCAGTAAGTGCTGCGAGGGGGTTGAGGGGAAGCTACATGCGGATACGATAGTTAGACATTTCGATTGGGACTATCTCCGTCATCCGTAGTCGAAACCGCGTGAGCGTTTCAAGGTCGGTTAGGACTTTCGAGACTTGATCGTCAGTGAGGCGAGGAGGTGGTATTATGGATTTCTGTAGTCATCTTCAACATCCGGAGAGTTGCCTGAGTAAATGACCACACCTTGATGATAGTGGGGAGACGCCGGTAGGACCCTGTGGTGAGGACGTCTAACGACGTAAGAAGGTCATGATTTCGTAGTCTGTTATCCACGAGCGCGCATATAGGAGCGTGCTTCGCTTAAGACGATTGAGTGTCGTACCTTGCGCCGTCCAGGCTGTCTCTTGCGTATGTCAGTCCGTGAATTACTTCGTCAAACTGGCGATTCTGGTTCATTAGAAAAGCGGTAATATTCTTGTTGGAAGTCAGCTGGAGGTGCCGCCACGAACGAGGTGAGAGGTCTGCACACCATGCATTTCTGGACTATGTCTGCGTCCCGCGACCACTTCGTGACGGCGTAAAGCTTTACCACCTGTTTTTTCCATGCAACAACGAAGTCAGCCAACTTGCGTTTTCGGGCGCTGTCAGACATGCTCGGGAGGCTGAAGAAAAATAAAGGCGCAGTCAGCCGCATACAAGGAGCCACCAGAGGCGCAGGGTGCTTTGACGATCCAAGACAACAAAAAACTGCAGCACTCACGTCTCTGCCATCTCTGTCATCTCCGCATAGCATGCTTGCACCACACGCGAGACGAGTTCGCTCAGTGGAACTTGACCGTCATCTACGACTGGGAGTTCTGCTTCTAGGAGCTCGATTGGTGGCTCGTCGAAGCCATTTAAACTAGGATCAAGAACGTCAAGAATGGGGGAGGGATAAGAGGTGGAAGCCGCGAGGTTGGTCCCATTGAGGGTCATCTTAGGAACAGGAAGAGGTAATGCGAGAGCCGGAGATCGTTGACAGGTGTCTAGTCGGTCACAGGTATGGCATGAGGTTGCACGAAGAAAACCTAAATGAAAGACAAAACTCGCAACGGGCGGTGCCGTAGACGAGGGCGGGAGTGAGGAAGGGGGGTGTGGTCAAAGGCCGGGGTGTGTTCCGGATGTGTTCCGATGCGCGAGCGGGACGTCCACGTGGGTATTACGCTCTTGTCAGTAACACCTCATTATGGATTATCTCAGAACACTCGGTAGTGCCGCCGTGTCTTCTATAGTACAAAAGTCTGGTCTCAATTTACCTTTTTCGCTTGGAAAAAAGCTCCCGCCTCTCGACACTCTCAGCATCTGGACGTTGTACGACGCAACAAAGCGGGTATAGATTTTTTTCTTCGACGATTTTTTGTCTGATAAGCTGAATACGACATAGGACGATGGAACCCCCGTGTCTGTCTTCGAGTTTAACAGCCAGAAATGGCGCAATTTACTCCCTGTCGCCCAGAATGCGCTCCGAAGGCTGCGCGTTACGCGACATCCCGACATTCTCAAATTCATGGACGCCGTCGAGGCGGATGGAACGATCTACATCATGACGGAACGCGTCAAGCCACTCTCTGCGGAATTGTCGTCATTGGAGGCCACGTCTATGAAAGATAAGCAGGACTGGATACTGTGGGGGTTGCATCGCATAACAGTACGTTGTCCTTCGGAATGAGTTAGAAATACGCGCAATTGGATTCACGCTTCAATTCGCCGCTGATTTCCTCGTATCTTACGCATGCCATCTAGGTTGCCCTTTCCTTCGTCCACACCTCATGCAACGCTGCTCACGGTACTGTTCGCATCAGCTCGATATTTATCTCTTCAACCGGTGAATGGAAATTAGGAGGGTTTGAACTATTCAGCGACCCAGCAGAACAGAATGCCGTCCTCGTTGTGCGTAGTTCATCTTTTATACCCCGCCTCATCACGCTGCATCATATCAAGAATGCTAGACCTATGCCGGGGATTTGAATATCCATCGAATGCCCGAAAACGAGAAGGGCGGGTGGGCTGCATTAAAGGAGTGAGTGTTCCCTTTTACTTTCGTTTGAGGGCAGTCGATCATATTCTGTAGCGGACCAATTGCGGCAATTGACGCCTATGCCTTAGCATTGCTCATATTCAACCTTTTCAACCCAGGCGTCTCGCACCCGTCATTCTTAGACCCTCCGTACAACCCTCCTCAGCCCTCCGTGCGAGGGGCAATCCCACCCTCACTATGGCCGTCGTTTAAGAAGATGCTCAACCCAAACCCAAAGGGTCGAATAACACCAAATGCATTGCTCGATGTCGGCATGGCAGAAAGCCTTGGGGAGAGCGGAGGTTTTTTTGGCGGAAACAGATTGTTTAAGATATGCGAAGGATTGGGGAACTTTGGCTTGATGACAGATGGAGAAAGGGCTACCCTGCTCCGGTGCGTGCCCCTCCGCTACGGTCAAGACACCTAAAGTGACAGAAACACGACGCAAAGGATGATCAAGGATGTGACCCCGACACTTCCCCCAACATTCTCGACGCGCCTCATCCTTCCTGCCTTACTCAATTCTCTCTCTCTCACGACTATGACCACCTCTGCCCCGTCTATTGTTCCGCTCGTGGTCCAGCTCGGTAGCTATGTTCTCCCAGATGAGTATAAAACCTTCGTTCTGGAGCCCTTAGTGAAGCTATTCTCAAATCCGGATCGTGGGACGCGTATGGCGCTACTTGACGCGCTACCTGAGTTCGCCGATAAACTTGACAAGCAGATGGTGTCAGATAAAATATGGCCAAACCTTGTGAGATCTAAACAACGATGCCTTTGCGCTGCTAACATATAGGACTTAGCAAACAGGATTCACAGACACAATTCCCGTCCTCCGAGAAGCGACCGTCAAAGCCATCGGCCTTCTTTCTGACAAGGTATACCAGGCACCGTTTCTGCGTAGACCTGGGTTCGATTTACTCCTTTCTAGTTTACCGAGCGTATTTTGAACAACGACCTGCTCCGCCACCTTGCACGACTTCAGTCTGACCTCGAGCCGCCGATCCGCACCAACTCGATCATCCTTATTGGCCGCCTTGGTCCGACGTTGGGACCAAATACGCGACGGAAGGTACTCGGTGCGGCATGCGCCAAAGCACTGAAGGATAGCTTCCCACCAGCTCGGGTCGCCGCACTCATGACCTGCATGGCCTGCGCGAACTTGTTCGAAATCGAGGAGCTGGCAGGAAAGGTAGTAGGTCTCGTTGCGGGGGCCTTGGTAGACAAGGAAAAGTGAGCTGCCTTGTTTGTGTGTTTTTCCACCCTTTATCCAACAACTCGCGAATAGGATCGTACGGGACCAGGCATTCAAAGCGGTAGCAATGCTCGTCCAAATACTGGAGGAGCACGCGGCGAAGATGGTTTGTTTGGTCTTCTACGCACGTGATCAGCCTGAATTAAGGGTCTTCAGCCTGAAACTGCTCTCGTAGGCGACGGACCTACTCTCGGCCTCAGCACACCGAATGGTGTCGCCGAAGCCACGCTGGTCAGCTCCGCCGCCGGAGCAGCAGGTGCCCTTGCAGGCTGGGCCATATCCTCGATTGGAAAGAAGGTCAGTTCTCTCACTCCATATATGATGCCCTCTCTTTCTTATGGCCCCGTGCAGTTCACACCCGCAGACATGCAGTCAGCGATATCGCAGGCTCAAACACCACCGCCTCCCGTTCCAAGCGAGTCAAAACCTACGTTCGGCAGTCAGGCACCGGCCCCACCCGTCCCAAGCGGGAGCAAACCAAAGGGACTGCAGCTCGGCGCTCACAAAGCAGCATCATCAGGCGTTCTTCCAGGAGGAATAACAGACGAGGTGCGCTGGGATGGCGACCTGATGGACCTCAACGCGGACGCCGATGACTGGAGTACGTACCACTCCGCCTCGAGAGCTCTGATAGCGCAACTAATCAACCACCGCCACAGACGCATTCGAAAGCGCGCCAACACAGTCGGGTGGCAGTTGGGGAGGCACCGCGGACGACGAGGACCCGTGGGGGGCGTTTGAGGAACCCCCTCCCCCAGCTGTACCCATCCCAGTTACGGAACTCACTTCACCTGCCATGGCGTCGATGGTTACACCGGCCCGGATGCACTCCACGCCGGTTGCACGGCCCGCGCGCGTCGCGGCGCTCTCGCCATCACCGAGTCCGCGATCAACACCCCTAGCATCTCCTGCGCCAAGCGAGGGCGCCGCATTGCCCACTGCGTTGTCTCCTGTGCCGAGTAAAGTTGGGATGACGAAAGAAGAAAAGGCCGCAGAGATGGCGCGAAGGAAAGAGGAGCGCAAGCAGGTGCGTCTCTGCGTGTTTCCGTCTGCATTTGTTAGGCTTACGAGCACTTTGGTTCGTCAGAGGATTGCACAGTTGAAGGAGCAGAAGAAAAACGTTGCTGGGACGAAAGCGTAGCCGTCTGTAGACGCGTCGAGAGCGCCCTTTAGGTAGAAAGCACTTGATTATCAAATACTAAGACACAGCCAGGTGTCATCACGAACATGACAACCGCTTGTCTAGCAGGTGTTCATTTTACTAATGTGGTAGAGAATGGACGACCCTTGTATAGCACATTTCAAGTTCGTACACTTACTTAGTCCACCATACTTAATCGCAGGGAGGGAGAGACAAAGGAATCTTCTCATTAATTCGGATGTGATCAAATTGACGAAATATTCATCGCTCTGGGATATTGTCAACAAACTACGCCTCGTGCTGCCACCGGAATGGTTCCGAACGGCGATACAGTTCTTGGTGCTTGGCATCGATTCTGGTGATTCAACGCCATTGAATGGCGCGATACCGTGAGAGGGCGAAACTTGGGGCGAAATGCCCTGGACTCGGTCCGGGACCATATTCCCATAGCAAAGAACATGGTTCCGTTGGGTCATGTAGCTAAGACAAATGCCAGTCGTCCGCAGACAGTTAAATAAAGAGATAAAAACGTAGAAGGCCAAATAATACTGTGATCTCAATAGAACCGCTCCGTCTCCAGCCTCCGAACAGGGTTCCCAGGAAACCGGAGCAGGCGGGGTGGCTCGTACGTAGCAGGAATGTGAGCGAGGTATTTCATGAGGGCTGCCCCATTGGGGTCAGCGAAAGGCTGGAACAGGGATAGGTAGTGAAGGTCGATGCCTAGCAGCGAGCGGGAGCGAAGAAAACACAAGTGTGTATGATGTGATGGGCGGTGCGGTCCATTCATTTCATCGTATATGACATCAGCGAGTGTTTGGCCCTTGAAGAACCGACACGTATCGTCCGTGTTGAATGGGTGGCCCGTGGCTAGGCGCTAGGCCGTGGATAACTTACTGTGGTGCGCCGCGGGAAGGGGTGGATTTGAATCGAAGAGCAGCACGCCACAGAGCGATCGCGACCACCAGGGGTGTAGACGAACGAGACATGGGGTCTGGAGTAGCACTCGAAGGCTCATCGGCTGTAGGCCGCTCCCTTTTCAGTCTGCATACTACGCCAGTGCCAGCGGGCATCATCTGGACTCTCCTGTAGAACACTGTATGTGCGCCTGCGCGGACGCATGACTGGTCATACAAGAGCGGAGGTGGTGCGACGCAATACGAGGTTGTTTCTTATGGTGTCTTGGCAAGGCCACAGGTGACCTTTCTCTTGTCTTTCAGCTGACTGACAGAGGTCACTTCTGTGTCTTTCTAGAGCCGGCCGATGCTTGCGCCAAGTAGAGCGATCATCGGTTCGAAATGATGACAGATGGTCTCAATACAGTAGTCGTCGTAGTGTGCCAGTCCACTACAGTGCAAGTACTGCAATAAGCAGAGCAAATAGAGCAAATAGGCAGAAATGAGGTTACCCCGGGCCGTCCTTGGCTCCGATTTCCGGGCCGCTGCGTCAGTGTGCTGCAATTAGCTTCCCACTGGCATGCATCCGAGTCATGTCTCCATTCCTAACGCGCCTCGATATCGTTAACCCGAGCGTTCCTATATGTAGCGCATTCACAGTTCGCCGTCTGCTAAAAAGGTCAAGGAAACCGTGGCGTTCGAGTTGCGGATACAAACTCGAACCTACCACTCATTCGGCAGGGCCATTCGATTCCATGCGAGTCCAGACGAGTCCAGTTTTCTCTGCTCTGCTTGACAAGCGATAATGATACTGTATTTTGGGAGAGGCCAGACAAGGCACGGTGGGAGATAGACCATCTTTTCAATTACGCCCAACCGATGCTGTCGAGAACTACCAGGGAACTTTTAATCACTCTGGTCTCACACAGGCAGGCGTATATAAAGAGGTCACCTCTCGGCTCCATCTCTCAGCTCAATACCGAGTCCTTTACAACTCATGTCATACAGCATTGCAGCTAATTCCCGTCTCGCCGGTTCCGCCAAAGGAAATTTCCTTGATGACCTGACCAATCGTATGTCGTTTCCAACGTCAACCTCGTCTCGCTGCTACAATACTTACCCCCTATTCTAGCGGGTGTCGGGCAATGGCCCAAGACCCAAGCCATCAAGAGGATAACTAGGATCGCCGTTTTCGCTGGAGGCATCGTCGATTCCTTGAGGATTACCTATCAAGTTGACAACGTTCCGACCCCGATCACCGTACAACATGGTGGTCCTGGTGGAGCCGAGGCTCTTAACTTTGAACTTGGCTGTAATATTATTATTTTTTCTGTAGAAAGTTTTTGTTCACTCCAGGAATCACATTGATTACAGCTGACGACAAACTCGTTGCCGTTTATGGTACCCGACTTGTGAATGCAGGCCCTTACGGTGATAAAAAGTACGTGACCAGGATTTATTTGCCTTGCCTCGTTAGTAATCTCTATCGTTGCAGTATTGTCCAGTTGTCGTTTGTAGTCGCAAATTTCGCCGGGAACGTCCCAACGACTAAAATTTATAGTAAGTGTTAAGGGTGTATGCCTTACCGATTTATAACCAAAATCGTTTCAGCTGGTTCGGGGAACTCTTCTGACCCCACCGAAAAGTTTGATTTATCTTGGCCTCTCACGGCAGCCTCTTCATACACCTTCCAACCGCGTAAATAAACTTCCCTTTTTGGTCAATATCTCTGCTGACGTCGTACACAGCGGGTGCGCCTGTTAGCTATCTGCAAGCCATAGGATTCTCCAAGGTTTTGGACCAGGCCGGTCCGCCCCTGATATAGAATCCGAATTCAGTGGTACTTGCTCTTTGCGTATTGGTCGCAGTTTAGCGCGAATGTAAACGTCTGGAATTACGTTTGGAAAGAATGAAAACGTCGAATATCTGTCTAGTTTGGGGTGACAATTACAACCACGGCCCAACAACTGTAAGGAATCTATTCCCAACTACGTGGGCCACGCAGCCCACCCACAGCCACAAGGTAAACTTTCAGAACCGAGGGGTCTCGCCGTGACCTGTCTCCATTTCACAAAGGTCAAAGTCTCTCAAAAACTTTGGATCAGGGAAAATGTGCCTCATGGAATAAATTACGGGGCAGTCACTGACATTCGGTGTAGGATCTGAGTCACTGGCTGTTCGGTAGCACTCACTGCCGGGTGTCTTTCTACGTGAACCATCACTCGGGCTCGACATAATTAGGAAATACGGAGGCGAAAAGATGCTAGACGAGACACTATCTATCCTCTCTGCGAATTACCAAAGATCAATTCGTGGAGAAACGCTGACGCCGGTCGCCTTCGGGATGGCGACTCGAGTGCTGGTTGAATGCTGAATTCAGCCAGGGTAAGAGATTACATGCCACAGACGGTGGGGTAGGTGGTAGCGCAGAGGGACCGGCGGGGAAACTTGGATCTGAGCGCGGCTCGCCGCGAGTACAAGATTTTTCGGTATCTGGCCCAGTGTCTCTCTGCCTCCTTTCTATTGGGCTCTGTTTTTTTTTTATCCATATTTATTCTGGGATGTTGGAGGCGCGGGAAAACGCGACTCAGTCTTCGGGAGAAAAGACTAATGGTATTAGTAGCTACCTGTTAGAGGTGCGGGAAAGCGCGACTAAGATGCAATCAGTAACTGAAGGTAGCAAACAGAAAGCAAAATAAAGTACTGACCTCAGTGTTCGGGAGAAAAGGCTGAGGTGTCGCTACTGTGACTATGGAAACTGTCCTTGCTCCACCCCTGTCGTTGGTCAAATCGAAGACGCCTATCCCCACATCAAAATCGACTCGGAAAGCAACCCGCGGCCTGGCTCTTGGCCTTGCTCCTTTACCTCTGAGGCTCCCGAGTTCATTTCCCATGTAGAGATGCCTCATAACAGCTCGCAGTCCATAGACCTCTCTGAACTTCTGGGGCCCGGCATTCTTCTTAGCGTCGGGCAAGGCCTCAGGAACGCATTGTGTCATTAGACCCTCTCTGTGGCGGCGGCCGCCACTGCCATTCACTTGCTAGCGGTTTTCCCGGATCTCACTGTAGATAGTTATGCGGAGCATAGGACCCGAGGGGAAGTAGATAGAAGCAATAGAAAAGATACTAGGAAACACAGAAGTGCATGGAGCACGGACGCGGACGCGGACGCAATATAAATGCTTTTCGTTAGAAGCATATACGTGATTAGTAATCGAATAGCAACAGTAGTGTAGTTCCTAGCCATAGACCTTACACCAACCCCTCGCTCCGGACATCAGTGCATCAGACTTTACCCTCGCCCAATCCCGTCCCACAATGGCGTGTTCTGTTGTTTCAAATGAATCAACCCGCGGTAATACAGTACTCATGTGCATCATAAAAGCTCCCACCTGGAATGTTCCAGTCGGGCCATCTTCTCAATCCCACCAGCTCATTTTATAGTAGACGACATATCGGTGACTCACTGTAATCATGCACTACCATTGTATTTCCGTCCTCTTTGTCATTGCCCTTGTTCTTCTTGGTAGCTTTGCGAAGCCACTCTCACCACCTTGGGACGACATGCACATCAAGCACTCCTGGAATGCCGTCCCGAAGAACTGGGAGACCCTGGGCCACCCGCCTTCTGGAACCACAATCGACCTTCACATTGCTCTCAGGCCTCAGCGTGAGAATGCCGTGGTGGACGCGCTCCACGGGCTCAGTGAACCCGGGCATCCAAGGTACGTCCACTACCACTCCTCCGCTAACGCGTGTCCTCACGAGTGCCATGTAGATATCGTGCATACCTGACAAAGGAGCAGGTGGCTGACCTCGTCGCACCGCGTCCAGCGACACTCGAACTCGTGAATTCCTGGCTCGAACACCACGGCATATCATCCTCGTCCATTTCTATGACGCACGGTGGCAATACACTGACACTCAAAGGCGTGTCCGTGACCCAAGCCAACACTCTCCTCGGCGCATCGTACCAGCTCTACAGGCACGTCGAGAGGGGCGAGACCATTGTCCGCACTGTCGGTTATTCGCTTCCTGTGGCACTGCACTGGCATGTGTTGACTGTGGCGCCTACAACATCCTTTGTCTCCCCACCCACGCAATGGCAGACACCGCGGAATCGCTCCGACGGGGCAGTGATGTCGACATCGGAAGAGCCCGCGACGATGCTATCGAGCCGCACAAAAGTCAACCGCATCACGCCATCGTTCCTGCGCTGGCTGTACGACACGGAAGCCTATACACCCAATACTCGGGGCGAGAATGTTCTCGGGGTCTTGGGATTCTTAGGGAATTATCCGAGCCAGGCGGACCTGACGGCGTTCATGCAGAAATTTCGCTCCGACGCAGGTGACCCGACGTACACTGTTGTACTGGTCAACGGTGGGGGGTACGACCCGACCCACCCAAACCAAGAGGCAAACGTGGACATCCAATACGCTGAGGTCATGGCGTATCCGATCCCTCACATCTTTTACAGCACCGGCCAAGGAGCGCCGGGCATGGAAGACCTTTTTTCCTGGCTGGAATACATCCTCGACCAGGAGAACATCCCTCAGACCATCAGCATATTGTACGGCTTTGAAGAGCGTCTCATGTCGAGGGAATATGCAATCAATTTGTGCGAGCAGTTCGCGATGCTCGGTGTACGTGGTGTCAGTGTCCTCGTGTCGAGTGGTAACGACGGCATCGGCAAAGGGACCTGCCTGAGAGACGACGGCACCGTTCGGTTCAGGCCTAGATTTCCCGGAACCTGTACGTGTGGCGATTTTTCTCAGATCGGACGTAGTACGTGAGTGCGGGTCCCGGACGCTAACCGCATCGCCACGCTCTTACAGGCCCCTATGTTACCGTCGTCGGCGGAACGATATCCTCTGAGCCGGAGGTCGCAGCGAAATTCTCTGGCGGGGGTTTCTCGGACTACTTTAAGCGGCCGACTTACCAGGAGGAGGCCGTGTCCACCTTCCTCCAGGACCTCGGGAGCCGGTATCAAGGCCTTTACAAGTGTGTTCGCTTCTGTGACCCGATCAAACCCATTCGTAATTTGTACTTGGTGCAGCGCTTCTGGCCGTGGCTTCCCCGACATTGCCGCGCAGGCCCTCGGACTCCCCATCTTTTTGGAAGGCAAAGTGTACGGGGTGGGCGGCACAAGTGTAGCGACGCCCGTACGTCTGTCTCTTTCCCTCCTACGTGCTTGACCACCCAACTGACTGCCAATTTACAGATTGTAGCAGGCATAATCTCGCTGCTTAATGACTGGCTGATTTCGACAGGCCAGGAACCTCTCGGCTTCCTCAACCCCTGGCTGTACCGAAGGGGCTCCCAGGGTCTCACCGATATCACAGAGGGCTTGAATGAGGGCTGCAACATGGATGGATTTTCGGCCATCGTTGGATGGGACCCTGTGCGTTCCACCAGACTTAATACTTCTTCACTTTCGACGTTGGATGACCTTGGGCTACGCAGGTCACGGGTCTCGGGACGCCAAACTTCCGCAGAATGCTGGAGCAGCTATTTTGAGATGATAGAGCTTACGTTTCCAATCCGACCAATCAATTTCTCGAGGAGACAGCACCATACATGTGCCATGAAGGGCCAGTCACTGACTTGCTAACGCAGAGTTTCGAAACCGGCAACTGGAGATGCTCAATTGTAGTATGGCTATTGAAATCGAGCAGGGAAATCCAGACTGATACATGCGATCTCAGGGTAACCATGTAGTGCAGTGCAGTTTTGTACCGCAGGGCACACTCCACTGCATAGAAAATAAAATAATTCTTCTCCAGTTTTTATATTACTGACCCCTGTATTCAAGCGGGTGTCGGGCAATGTCCTAAAACCTGAGCCATCAAGAGAATTGTCGTTTTCGCTGAGGGCATTGTCAATTCCTTGAAGCAACGTTCCGGCCCCGATTACCGTACAGCGTGGTCCCGGTGGAGCTGAGGCTCTTAACTTCGAATTGGTGGTAATAATTAATTTCGTACAAAATATTTGTTCACTCCAGGAATCACATTGATTACAATTGACGAAAAACTCGTTGCTTTATGGTACCCGACTTGTGAATAGTAAGTTTTAATGGTGTACGCCTTACCAACTTATAACCAAAATCGTTACAGCTACTTCGGGGAACCCCCGAGACCTCACCGAAAAGTCTGATTTATCTCGGCCTCATGGCAGCCTCTTCACACACCTTCCAACTGCGTAAACAACCCGCCATTCTATCAACGCCTCTGCTGACGCCATACACAGCCGGCGCCCCTATCAGCTCTCTGCAAGCCATAAGATTCTCCAAGGTTTTAGGCGAGGCCGGCTTTTCCATGATATAGAATCCGAATTCAGTGGTACTCGCTCTTTGCGTATGGTTGCGTATGGTCGCTGTTCAGCGTGAATGTAAACGCTGGGAATTATGTTTGAAATGAATCATGATGAAAACGTCGAATGTCTGTTAGTTCGGGATGACAATCCTAACATGGCCTGATTCTTGAGCACGCCATGTGATCTGACCGCTGGGAAATGTCACGACGCTGCTGCAGGGCAGTCATTGGCATTTGGCGCAGGATCTGGGTCACAGGCGGCTCGCCAACGCTCACTGGTGTCTTGCTGCCTGAATTATCACTCGGGCTCGCTGAAATCATGGTAGAACAGAGACGAAAGGATGCCGGGCGGGATAATATCTGTCCTCACGGCAAATCACACAAGAGAAATTTGAGGGGAAACTTGGGGGAAACGCCGACGCAGCCCGCCTTCGGGATGTTGAACTCTCGAGTGCTGGTTGAATGCTGAGTTCAGCCAGGTAAGAGGTTCCAAGCTACAGACGGGCTATTAGGTGGTGGCGCAGAGAGGCCAGCGGGGAAACCTGGATCTGAGCTGGCGTCAACTCCGTCAAGTATGCATCAATATCAGCAACGACGTCACTGCCACTCCGTCTACTAGTTCCTGGAATAAACCTGAGTTGCAGGATGTAGACAGACGGTGGACACTTTCGTGTTTCTTTCCAAAAATGTAATTCACAACGTTTACAACCGACGACCATACACAAAGAGCAAGCGCGACATCAAAGTCGGATTCAGTTCGTGAGTGTTATTCCATCAAAGCACAGCGGGGTCAGCCTTGTCCAAAGCGTTGGAGAATCCTAACGCCTGCAAGAAGGCATCCTGCATACCATCTGTATACGATGTCAGTAGAGATACTGACAGAATCGATGCACATTTACCTGGTTGGAACGTGTATGAAGAAGCTGCAGTGAGCGGCCAAGCTAATTCGAATTTCTCCGACGCGGCCCCGTAGATTCCAGAAGCAGCTGTCACGATCTCGGTTATAAACCGGCGATCTACACATCCTTCGGACTTACTATAAACTTGAACCGCTGGTACGGTCCCGGCGGTGTTCACAACCACGAACGACAGCTGGACAATGCTGAATGGCGGAGGCAGATCGATTACTTATGTCATCAAAAAATGAATCCTGACCACATACTTCCTATTACCGTAAGGGCTTGCGTCCACGAGGGGAACCATAAACGGCGATGAGCTTTTCGTCAGCTGTAAGCGAAGCAATTCCTGGAGTGAACAAAATTTTGGACACTAAAAAACAAAATATTACCGCCAACAGCAAAGGTCAGACTCGGGATTCCACCGTTACCACCGTGTTGTACGGTAACCGGACTGATGACGCCGCCGTTCTCCACGTCATAAGTGATCCTCACGGAATCGATAATATCCCCAGTGTAAACGACAACATTGGTGATTTTCTTGATGGCCTGAGTCTTAGGCCATTGCCCGACGTTCTCTGGAATACAGGAGTAAGTATTGGAACGGTGGAGCGAGGTCGACCATAATGGCGTTGGAAACGACGTACGGCTGGTCAGGTCGTCAAGGAAATTTCCTTGGGCGGAACCAGCGAGACGAATGTTGGCTGCAACAGTGAAAGACATGAGTAGGAAACTGAGAAATGGGTAGTGGGTTGATAGGTAGATGACCGTCACATTTACCTCTTTATATATGTCTGGAAGAGACCAAAGTGGTCAAAAGCACCGTGACCGAGTTGGCGTCAGTTTATTCTATGAATGTCTATCTGTTGGACGTAAGTGGACAGGCGGTCTTTCCCTCACCTGCGTGCCTTGTCTCGTCGCTCACGACACTGTACACTTCGCCTCTTCATTTCCGTCGTCCATACGTGGGTGCTCTTTCGAGTAACCGAAAACCGTCGCTTTGCAACTCATAGAACCATTCAATCAATTCTCTGCAGTCTCCATCCATTGGGAGTAGCCGTAAGTTGACCCCGGCTGGGTCGTTAGATGAACGCTGAGAATCGACGTTGTGATTCCGGTAGACTGAATGGACCCCGCGCGAATACAATGCCGTGGTTTAGTTCTTGGAAAAAACGTGTAAACAGGTCCAGAGGGGGTCCATTCCTATTGAATATACCATTCCTCGGTAATTTTTCTACAAACCAAGAAGAGCAGATACAAATATGGCGATGCGACCCCGAGAATGGTGCTTTCAACGTTTCAACAGTAACGTCACGGATTCCCTGATCGTTTCAGCACAGGTCTTGATAGACAGAAATGAAGGTACTGAGGCACATGCATATATCAAGAGAATGATCGGGATAATGCAGTGTGGATGGTACCATGCATGGAGTCAGACGCGGCGTTCGCAGTGCGAGCAGTGCGAGTAGGGAAACGAAGGATACGAGCGGCCCGGGTGTACCGGAGACTGTAGCTCGCTGAGCCGGGTCTACAGGTTGCCGAAATCAATCTTGTTCTGCGCTTGGTGCATACAACTATTGATATTGTTCATCTACCATTGAAGATTACTACTCGCACAATCCAAGTCTATAGAAATTGACCCAGAGCTTGGCCCAGAGGTGGTCTTTTGTCAACTCGGAAGATAAACGGAACACACATTAATGGGCTCGATTTTAAGCGGTACTTCTCTGCTGATCGATCATGATCGTAATAGTACAAGTCCTTTCTGTCTTCCTAAGAATGCCGCAGTACTACCATAGCCAACTTGAAGGTTTCCTCTCTCTCGAGTCCCGACCAAAGGAAACCTCACAGCTGCACAGCAACCAAGTCTCTCAGACCCGATCCTTTCACTGGCAGGCTTTCGTGGAGGACTCGGACTCAACAGTATAGTGACGCCCCTATCTCCACACAGCTATTATGAGTTTGCCAAGGAACCCTCAAATGCCACTACGTCCTTCCCCGCACAACTTCCACTCTCTTACGACTTAAAATTAGTCACGCATTCGCAGAGGCGCCTACATACAGTCCTCATTCATCGGTCGGCTGCCAATTGGCACTGGCACGTGGGGTCTGGTTCTCCAAAATATACAACGTGCAACCGGTATACGAACAATCATTGACGAGAAACCCTTTTTCTTGTCGTGACAATGACCGCCGCACTATCATCCACCTGACAGGTACTACAAGGGATGGCGTCGTTCTCGCAGTCATGTATTTTGCTATAGCTAATGGCTCCAGACCAAGGCCCGGACAGATCAATTCATTCCGACCTTCACGGGACCCCATTGTCGTCGTGCGTTTCAATAGTGTCAGAACTACCATCAAAATGGAAGAGAAGTGCCAAGTGCATCTGTTCGGAATAGTTCAGTGGTTGTGGGGGGCATTACTGTTTTTTAGAATTAAATCAACGAAAGTATGAAGACTCTCAGCTAAGTCTTATCACATAGATAATATACCAAATGAATCATCTTCGCCGCGAGCTCCTCCAGTATCTGGACGGGTGCTGCCTCCGCCCTGTACAATTGTGCGAGCCATGTAGATTTCACAAGGTTTGGCCAGATCTTGTCCGACATCACTTATCTCATCATTTATCTACGAACTCGGGTAGCACGTCTAGCAGCGCCATATGTCCCGCGGTCCGGATTTGCGAATAACTTCACTAGTACGAATTCCAGGACGAGTGTCTTATACTCATCTGGCGGAACACTGGACCACGAGCGGGACGATAGGTGAGGTAGGTCGTCGTCGTCGTGAGAGATAGGGGAGCGATCAGGGTAGTAAAGACGAGGCGAAATGTTGGGGTGTTGGGGTCACGTCCTTGAATATCGGTCGTCCTTCGCGATGTGTCTCTGGATGCGGTATGCATCGAAGAAGAGGCTCTTTCTTCATCCATCATCAAACCGATGTTCCCCGGGCCCGATCCTACGCATGTCGTAAACAGTTTATTTCCGCCAACATAACCTCCGCTCGTACTGGGGCACCATGCCCTTCCGACATCGAGCAATGTTTTTCGTGTCATTCGACCAGTCGAGTTTGGATCGAGCACCTTCTTGACGGCCACAGTGAGGGAGGTAGTATTACTCACGTGGAGGGCTTTGTGAGGAGGGTTGAGGAATGACGAGTGCAAGACAGCTGGTTGAGCAGGTTGAATGTTGGCAAAGCTATGGCACAAATATCGGCTATAGTGTCTGGCCCACTGCAGAGTATTTTCAGGCCGCATATTATAGTGCCCGGTGTGAGACTATAATATGATGCAGAGCTTTGAGGGGGAAGGAAAGGGATGAAGCATATGCGAAGAGGCCGTTATTCTGTTCTGAGGTTTTTCTCGACCACTCGAACTCTCTTAGTTTCACTCACCGGTAGTATAAAGTTGACGCGGACGGCATTGTGAACAGAATTGCATGAGGCGTTGATGTTTAGAAGAATGAAGGGCAAGCAAACAATAAGTGGAGGGAGGCTGGACATGCTCAACTCAGATAAACAACGTACCGTTTTTCGATGCACTTCTCGTGATACCCTGCCTGCCTGTCTTTCATAGGCATAACACCCTGTGCGATCAACTTACTATACTGTTTAGCTCGTCATAAAGCGGCACGTTGTTGGACCGGAGGTCAATTGCTGGCAGAGGCACTCCAATCTCCAGGTACGACATCTCCGAGTCCAGGTGCGGTGCGACAACGCTGACCGAAATCGAAGCGTAGACGTGAGAACACAACGCCATATATGAATACACGCCAGATTACGTAGATTCGTGCTGCTTGAACTTTTGAACAACCGAGACATGCAAGGAGACATGTGTGTGTTCCGTTTTTCTTCCGACTTCCGAGTTGATAAAGAAAAAGAACCACCTCTGGGGCCTGGGCCAAGCTCTGGGTCCATTTCTACTAGATTTGGGCGAAGATTGTGCCAGTAGTAATCTTCAATGGTAGATGAACAATTCAATAGTTGTATGCACCAAGCGCAGAACATAAGATATGATTTCGGCAACCTGCAACCTGTAGACACGGCTCAGCGAGTTACAGTACTGCCCGCTCCGGTATACCCGGGCCGCTCGTATCCTTCGTTTCCCTACTCGCACAGTACTCGCGCACTGTGAACGCCGCGTCTCGAAGACTCCATGCATGGTACCATCCACACTGCATTATCCCGATCATTCTCTTGATATATGCATGTGCCTCAGTACCTTCATTTCTGTCTATCAAGACCTGTGCTGAAACGATCAGGGAATCCGTGACGTTACTTGAAAGCTACCATTCTCGGGGTCGCATCGCCATATTTGTATCTGCTCTTCTTGGTTTGTAGAAAAATTACCGAGGAATGGTATATTCAATAGGAATGGACCCCCTCTGGACCTGTTTACACGTTTTTTCCAAGAACTAAACCACGGCATTGTATTCGCGCGGGGTCCATTCAGTCTACCGGAATCACAACGTCGATTCTCAGTGTTCATCTAACGACCCAGCCGGGGTCAACTTACGGCTACTTCCAATGGATGGAGACTGCAGAGAATCGATTGAATGGTTCTATGAGTTGCAAAGCGACGGTTTTCGGTTACTCGAAAGAGCACCCACGTATGGACGACGGAAATGAAGAGGCGAAGTGTACAGTGTCGTGAGCGACGAGACAAGGCACGCCGGTGAGGGAAAGACCGCCTGTCCACTTACGTCCAACAGATAGACATTCATAGAATAAACTGACGCCAACTCGGTCACGGTGCTTTTGACCACTTTGGTCTCGTCCAGACATATATAAAGAGGTAAATGTGACGGTCATCTACCTATCAACCCACTACCCATTTCTCAGTTTCCTACTCATGTCTTTCACTGTTGCAGCCAACATTCGTCTCGCTGGTTCCGCCCAAGGAAATTTCCTTGACGACCTGACCAGCCGTACGTCGTTTCCAACGCCATCATAGTCGACCTCGCTCCACCGTTCCAATACTTACTCCTGTATTCCAGAGAACGTCGGGCAATGGCCTAAGACTCAGGCCATCAAGAAAATCACCAATGTTGTCGTTTACACTGGGGATATTATCGATTCCGTGAGGATCACTTATGACGTGGAGAACGGCGGCGTCATCAGTCCGGTTACCGTACAACACGGTGGTAATGGTGGAATCCCGAGTCTGACCTTTGCTGTTGGCGGTAATATTTTGTTTTTTAGTGTCCAAAATTTTGTTCACTCCAGGAATTGCTTCGCTTACAGCTGACGAAAAGCTCATCGCCGTTTATGGTTCCCGTCTCGTGGACGCAAGCCCTTACGGTAATAGGAAGTATGTGGTCAGGATTTATTTTTTGATGACATAAGTAATCGATCTGCCTCCGCCATTCAGCATTGTCCAGCTGTCGTTCGTGGTTGTGAACACCGCCGGGACCGTACCAACGGTTCAAGTTTATAGTAAGTCCGAAGGATGTGTAGATCGCCGGTTTATAACCGAGATCGTGACAGCTGCTTCTGGAATCTACGGGGCTGCGTCAGAGAAATTCGAATTAGGCTTGGCCGCTCACTGCAGCCTCTTCATACACGTTCCAACCAGGTAAATGTGCCGTCGAATCTGTCAATATCTCTACTGACATCGTATACAGATGGTATGCAGGATGCCTTCTTGCAGGCGTTAGGATTCTCCAACGCTTTGGACAAGGCTGACCCCGCTGTGCTTTGATGGAATAACACTCACGAACTGAATCCGACTTTGATGTCGCGCTTGCTTTTTGTGTATGGTCGTTGTCTAGCACGGTTGTAAACGTTGTGAATTACATTTTGGAAAGAAACACGAAAGTGTCCAATGTCTGTCTATTCAGGGTGACAATTCAACATGGTTCGATTACTGTAAAAGGTTTATTCCCAACTATGTACCTCACGCAACCCCACGGCCTCAAGGAGGGTCCAAGTGCAAAAGACTCTGTATCAGGCCCGCCTTGGTCTCGAACGGTGGGATAATGGTGACACTTGAATGCGGGTTCCCGAGCCTGAGACTGGTGATGATGGCCGCTGCTCGGAAATTGCCGGATCGGGGTCCGCCGCGCAAAGGTAGTGACTTGCAGCCTGAGGGCAGTTACTCTGTCCGGGATTGGTTGCTCACGGCTCACTTGCACTCATTGCTGGGTTGCTTACTATAATCATCGCCAGTGTCTTTGTCTCCGGCATGTATCCCGGTATAAACATTGCTTTTGAAGAGACAAGCCATCGCCCGGGCCAGGGCCTGGAAATCCTCACGGAGCTCGATAAAAGGGAGGCAGAGACACTGGGCCAGATAATGATAATCTTTGTACTGGCGGCGATCCACGGATAGGCAGTGTGCGGTGACGACGCCGACGCCACCCACGTTCGGATATGCGGCTCGAGCGTTCGTCGAATGTATCGACGATTAGAGTTATGATATGCCCCCAAAATCTAGCTAGTCGCGTAACCTCTCGTCTTGCTCCTCGACGACGGACCACCATGCGTGCAGAGTCACGCACGGCTCATCGAAACTCGTCGGCAGGCTGCTCAAGTAAGACAGCGGGCAGTCCATCAACGTCGCCACCTCGTTGAGCTTACCGTTAGAGGAGGACGATCGGGACGCCAAGACGCAGTTCCTCGGCCGTTGAGTCGAATTACAGATTTTCAAGAGAGTCAACGGTGATTGACAAAGTGTGTGCTATGGTGTTGCGTGTGTGTAGCACGGGGAGGCAAGTCAGATTGAACCACACGGATCCGGATCCGGACCTGAAACCACGTGCAGCCGATCTGGAGATCAAAGCACTTCATCGGTTGCTGACGGTCACCGTCGGCCGCTCACTCGACTGACGAATACGCCGGATTCTGACACGCTCGGGCAGGCTCGGGTGGGTTAGGTGATAGCGCAGAGGCACCGGGGCAACCACAGAAAACCGGAATCCGGGGCGGCATCAGGGTAGCCTGAGCGTCAAGGTATGCGACAAGGTATGCGAACAGGAACATTAAATACTGACTCTGCGCTCATCACATCAGCTACAGTACAGATCGATCTTCTCCAAACTCAAAAATCCTTACAGTAAATGACCAAAAAACCACCTTTCCAAGGTAGGAAGTGGGTGAAACCGGGAGTGTGGGGCCGTCAAATACGTGGTCTCTCTCTCTCTCGGCCCTGTATAATATTCCTTCAAGTTCCGGTGTGGGGTTGAGTGCGAGTGGGTGACTTCCCATAAGCCTACATCCTACATTTTCGTATCCTAAACCGTTGTGCCTGAAATCGGGGAATAAATCTTGATGAAATGTGCTCCGACCTCAGCAATAACAATCCTAGACGACTGGTGTTTAGAAAGGGGGGGCCCCCCCCTTTCTAAATCCTACACCACGTCGGAGTGCAAAATTTATGCCAAATCGAGGCAAAAATCTCGGACAACAATTTCGCGAAAGTCTTGGGTCCTCGGTATCGGCCTTGTGCTGCCAGTGGCCATCAAAGTGTAGTGGTTAGCCTCGTGAAACCAGGCACTTCGACAAGTGACTTTCGGGTAGCGGAGGTTGCAAGGTGTCGGGGTTTGAACCGTGCTGCTACCCGAGTCACTTGTCTAGAGCCTGGGCTCACTGGTATAGGGAACGGGGAGGGTAGGCCGTGAGAAATTTGACTTGGACGATTTTTGTTCGCTTCGTGACAATGGTGAAAACGAATTGTCTCGCGAGTAGTATTGGTATCACCCCATTGTGAAATAAATGGTTTGGACATGTTAACTAAAAGGTGTATCTCACAATCTATACCGAAATTTAAGAGAAAAAGTCGGATTTGTCGTCGTCATCGTCCGAGTTGTCCGTCCCATCCCCTTCATCCAGGGCTTCCACACGCTCTTGCAAATCTGCGTCCATCTCGAGGTCAACATCATCAGCCGTTTCTAAGCTCAGGACTGGCTGTGTGTCATCAAGGGAATGCTCCAATTCTTCATCAAGTTCAAGTTCTTCGTTGTCCAAGTTGCTGTCAGGGACTTCAGGGCCATTGAGTGCCAGTGCCGGGCCATCATCCTCACTTGGAGGATTTCGGAAACTATACACGACATCAGCGAGTTAACAGTATGAGAGGAGGATAACTTACAGGTCTCCTGGATCGCGTGAGCAACGTTGTGCCAACCAGTGGTGGTATGCTGCAGCGTCGTTGAAGTGTGCTGATCATGAGATTGAAATGCCGGAGAGGGGACTTCGCACCCCATGTCAACGCAGTGTAGCCCTCACCAATGACATCCGGTGCTGGGCTTTCATTGTCGCCATCTCCGAGGGTGCGGCCAATGACTCGTTCGTAGACGTTGTTCTGCTCGAGACTACCCATGAGTATTTTGATGTCTTTTGTGAGGTCGGCGCTGGCATGCCGGTTTCCTTGCTTCGAACCCAGGGCGCCATTTGTAACTGGTATGGGATCTCGGAATAGTAAGAATGTGAATAAAGATGAGTGTTTGTATGCGCGCGGGTGCGGAGTCTGTACGAATAGACGAAGCTCAGTATCTGCGCGCACTAGATGGGCAAATCACTATGTTATTCACCTGTACGAATAGACGAAGCTACGAGATTGAATAAGTATGAGCGAATAAAGTATCAAACTAAGAATATCTTACCTCAGTATCTGCGCGCACTAGATGGGCAAATCACTGAGGTCTACAGTATGGAAAAGGGGGGGTTTAAATAGCTACAGCTACTAGAACTGTACAGTAGGTAAATTTATGCTCTGCTTCCGCAGGGCAATGGTATAAACGAATCCGCGGGCGCGTACGACCAGGAGGAGATCCGGGGCATAGGGCCGGGCATCCGAACGACTCAGACATATGAAACTAATACTCAAGATACGAGGACTTGCGCAGGTTTGCACAAAGTCCACACGGGCGAAAGGAACAATCGATGGGACAGGAATAACTCACTTCAACACTCCCCCTCAAACTGCGCGAAGTCCCAGACAGTCCGCAAAATGTTTGACTTTTGGCGAGGGGAGCGCCTTGGTCAACGCGTCGGCCACCATGTCGGCAGTGGGGCAATACACGAGTCGTATTGCGCCGTTCTCAACTACCCAACGAATGAAGTGGTAGCGCACGTCGATGTGCTTCGTGCGTGGGTGGAACTGGTGGTCGCGCGTTAACCGCGATCGCGGACTGGTTGTCTGAGAACAATGTCGTCGCGTCGGACAGCGGCTCGAAGACCTCGGCGAGCAGGTTCCGGAGCCAGAGGGCCTCCTTCATACCGTGCGTAGCCGCGACGTATTCGCTCTCTGTGGTCGAGAGTGAAACGATCTCTTGCTTCTTCGAAGACCAGGAAACGGCGCCGCCGTCGATGAGGAACGCGTAACCAGTGATCGCGCGGCGGTCCTCCGTCATGCTCCCGTCAGCGTCCGCGTATCCGACAAGCATGCGCTGCTTCTCGCCGTACGTGAGCCACAGGTCGCGCGTCCCCGCAAGATAGCGAAAGATGCGTTTTACCGCGGTCCAGTGCGCCATCCCGGGGTTGGCCGAGAACCTGGCGACAGTGGACACCGCGAACGCGATATCGGGGCGGGTGGCGAGCGCGGCCCAGTTGAGCGCGCCGACAGCCTCGCGGTAGGGCACGTCGCGCATGACTGCGAACTCTGCTGCATCCGCCGGGGCTTGCTCGAGGGTGAGCCGGACTTGGGTGTCGAAGGGGGTGGAGACGGTCTTCGCATCGTCGAAACCGAAACGACGCAAGATTGAGTCGATGTAGGACTTCTGCGACAGGTGCACAGTCCCGCCGGCTCGATCGCGCTTGACCTCAATCCCGAGCATCCAGTGCAGCTCGCCAAGGTCTGTAACCTCGACGTGCTTCCGGAGCCCGGCCTTGAGTGCGTCGACGGCCACGGTGCTGTTAGCGGCGATGGTGCAATCGTCCACATGGACGGCGATGACGATGAGAACTTGAGGCTTCTTGTTGTGCTTGTAGAATACTGCTTGATCGACTTTGCACTGCTGGAACCCGAGGCTGCTGAGGATGCTGACAAACTTCTGGTACCAGCGGCGGCCTGCCTGCTTGAGGCCGTACAGGGATTTGCGGAGGCGCAGAACGCGACCTGAAGCGTCCTCGCGATAGCCCGGGGGATGGCGCATGTAGAGGACTTCATCCGGCATCAGCTCGCCGTTGAGATATGCACCCTTAATGTCAACTTGGTGCAGCTCAAGACCGAGACGGTTGGCCATGGCTATGACGGCGCGCGACGATGCGAGCCGGGCGACGGGGGCATAGGTGTCGAAATAATCGACTCCTTCTACCTGACTGAATCCCTGCGCGACAAGGCGCGCCTTATGCCTCACAACCTTGCCTGAAGCATCCTTCTTGGCCTTAAAAACCCACTTGGAGCCGATGACGTTGGCTCCGGGGGTGCGTGTTCAAGTGTCCAAGTGCCAGCGGCGTGGAGCGTGGCAAGCTCCTCGCGGATGGCTTGCTCCCAGAGCGGCCAGTCGGGGCGGCGCTTTGCCTCGGCGAGATTGCGCGGCTCTAGAGCTTCTGAGTCAGCAGTCTCAGCCACTAAGGCCATCTCGACTCCGACCCAGTTCTCACGAAGGGCAGGCAAACCGCCTTCGACAGCCCATGCCATATCGATGGAATCTTCCTCATCACCCTCTGCAAAGCTCCCACGCACGGAAACACCCCTAGGTAAGATAGGGTCAGAGTGGCGTGTGGAGGCGACACCGACACCGGCTTGAAGCTCTCGCACGATGCGGGATGGCTTGCGAAGACGCGTGGCACGCGCTGGCTGTGGCTCAGGGTCAGGCGCGGGCAACATTGCCTCAACTTCGGACAGGGACGACAGGGACGTCAGTGGGGACGGCGGGTCAGGCACAGGGAGTGGCTGGATGGGTGGTGGAGGTGCGGGCAGCAACAACGGTGCGGCAGGCGGTGCGACAGACGGTGGCGGAGGTGCGGCGTGCGACTCGCTCTGGAAAGTTGAGGAGGTGGGTACGTCCATATTCTCCCCCTCGAGCCGCTCGGCCGCAGCGAAGTACACATTCCGCTCGACGCCAACTGACTTGTTCGCAGGCCAGTACACGCGGTGGCCCCGCGACTCGACGTCGAATCCTATCCAGCGCCCCTCGCGCGCTCTCGGCGTGAGCTTGGAACTGTCCGGGTCGTGCACCCAGACCGGCTCACCGAAACGCTTCAGCCCGGACAAGTCGGGCGGGGACCCGTACAGCGCCTGCCAAGGCGTGCCGCCGCCGAGTGCCTTCGTTGAGGTGCGGTTCTTCAACCAAGTCGAGTGCCTCAGAGCCTCTCCCCACATGTTCTGGGGAAGGTTCGCCATATGGAGCAGCGCCCGTACCTTTTCGACAAGGGTACGGTTGAGGCGCTCGGCCACGCCGTTCAACTGTGGTGTGTCGTGGACAGTGAGTCGACGCACAGTACCGGCAGCTGCGAGATGCTGATCGAACTCAGCGTTCAAGTACTCGCCGCCCCGATCCGAGCGCAAGACTTTGATCGCGTCGCAGTGGTTCTGGGTCTTTGCCCACGCCTCAAAGTGGCGATAGAAGGTGAGCACGTCGTTCTTGGCAGCCAGAAGGTAGGTGAAGGTGAACCGAGTGGCATCGTCCGTGAACGTGACAAAGTAGCGCCGTCCGCGACGAGTCGACACCGGGGCGGGGCCCCAGACGTCGGTATGTATTTCCTCGCCGAAGTTCTGCGCTTGGGGGCTAACGCGTATCTTAGGGATGGGCAGGCGTGTAGCGCGCGCGAAGATGCACGCCTCGCAGTGCTCTTCCCGCGAAGTCAGGTCGAGCGCGATGCCGGTGATCAGGCCATCGGTGACGAGCTTGCGCGCGCTGGCGGGCGCGATATGCCCCATGCGCCGGTGGAGTTCCATGACGCTCACCACCTCGACGGCGTACACGCTGTCCTCCTCGTGGGAGACGCGGTATAGACCTCGCGCAGACCGCGCGATGCGCGCGAGACGGTCGCTGCCCCTCGAATGGATGTCGAGGTGCCCGTCGCCGATCGCGATGCGGTAGCCCAAGCCGTCCAAGGCTCCGAGCGACACCAACGTGTAGCCGACCGAGGGGGCGTGCAGGACGTTTTCGAGGGTGAGGTCGCACTCCCCGTTCTCGTTGGGTGCGCTGACCACCATGCTCCCCATGCCTACGGCCGGGAACTGCTGGCCATTGGCCGCGTTCAAGAACACCGGGGGCTCGAGGAGTCGATAGGTGAGGAAGTCACTGCGGTAGGGTGAAATGTGGTGCGTGGCGCCGGAGTCGTAGAGCTCGACACGGACGGGTCTAGCCGCCTCCACCTGCGTAATGACAGCTGCTGCGAGCCCGCCAGATGACGCGGCACCCACCCCTGCCTCTTCGCAAACACGAGGGGTAACTAACTCGGTCTCCGGTAGCTCCAGGACGTCGCCGGCGAACACAGCCGACCAACATCCATCAGGTTCAACAGACGTCCAGCCCTCCGCGCTGGCGTCGTCCTCGGGGGTCGCCACGGCGTTGGCTGATCCCACTGGTTTGTTTTCGGATCTGTTGGCGTTGGAGTATGCCGGCGGCTGACCTTGCGAGCTGGACTGCCCCGGTGTCTGACTTTGCGCCTGGTTCTGGGCATCCTTCTTCGGCGACCGACACTCTCGTGCCCAGTAGCCGAGTTTGCCACAATTGTGGCATTTTCCCTTCCGACGTTTCCTCCCTCCGTCACCCTGGGTGGCCGCCATCGCCTCATCATGACTCAGGGACGACTTCCCTTTTCCGGACGTTCCCCCCTCTCGCTTGCGGCGCGCCGCCAAGCGATCCGCCTCTTCGGAAATGTGGTCGATGAGGGCGTCGGGGTCA
Organism: Lactarius hatsudake; assembly: GCA_024734325.1. Classification (NCBI taxonomy): domain Eukaryota; kingdom Fungi; phylum Basidiomycota; class Agaricomycetes; order Russulales; family Russulaceae; genus Lactarius; species Lactarius hatsudake. The sequence goes on from JANSJP010000012.1 coordinate 240,163, forward strand.
ATGGAAGTGGTAGGGGAGATGACGCGAGCCGCGGTGAGCAGTCCAGATGCGAACCTGGACATCTCGTCTGGGATGGCCTTGATGATAGCTGACCTGTACTCCTTCTCGTTCATAGTGACGCCTACAGCCGCGAGCTCCTCGCGCTTCACGCGCATCTGGCCGAGGAATGCACGAACATCCCCGCCGCGCGGACAGCGCATCTCTGAGAAAGCGGTGAGCAGATCCGTTTCAGCGTACTGGCTTTTGACGCTGAACTCGGTAGTGACCTTGTCCCAGCGGGCTTTAGCGGAAGTGAGAGCTCTGAGACGGACAGCAGTGGAGTCGGGGAGGCGTTGCGAGAGCAGGTATTTCGCAACAGTTTCATCATGGTTCCACTCGGCAATGACCTTCTTCTCGTCGTCCGTAGGCTTATCAGGGTCAGCCGCAACGGGACAAGCAGATTTGCCAGTGAAGTGGCCCCACTTCTGGTTAGCCTCCATGGCCTCCTGGAAGCGCATCGAGAATATAGCCCAGTTGGAGCCTGTGGGGTCGAGACGGGGGACGGAGGTGGGGAGGGGATCATTCATAGCAGCTGGGAGTGGGCCCATAACCTGTAACTGGTATGGGATCTCGGAATAGTAAGAATGTGAATAAAGATGAGTGTTTGTATGCGCGCGGGTGCGGAGTCTGTACGAATAGACGAAGTTCAGTATCTGCGCGCACTAGATGGGCAAATCACTATGTTATTCACCTGTACGAATAGACGAAGCTACGAGATTGAATAAGTATGAGCGAATAAAGTATCAAACTAAGAATATCTTACCTCAGTATCTGCGCGCACTAGATGGGCAAATCACTGAGGTCTACAGTATGGAAAAGGGGGGGTTTAAATAGCTACAGCTACTAGAACTGTACAGTAGGTAAATTTTATGCTCTGCTTCCGCAGGGCAACGGTATAAATGAATCCGCGGGCGCGTACGACCAGGAGGAGATCCGGGGCATAGGGCCGGGCATCCGAACGACTCAGACATATGAAACTAATACTCAAGATACGAGGACTTGCGCGGGTTTGCACAAAGTCCACACGGGCGAAAGGAACAATCGATGGGACAGGAATAACTCACTTCAACACCATTCACCTCAGTAGCCAATCGCCGAAGGACTTCAATGCAAGGGGATATGGTTGCGAGCCATTCCCATGACGCACCACTGCCATGTGCTTGGTAGTAGCTCTGTTCCGAGTTGGAGTCGTTGAGAAGATGAGGGGGTACTACTCACACGGCCTCGCACGGCAACCACGCACCTTGATCCAATAGTTTAAGTGTTCCTGCATTAAGTCCAACTCAACAAACGAATTTGCCTTTCCAGTCGGGTTCACAAGCCAGTTGTTGAGGACAATCCTCCTGCCAGTGTGAAGATGATGATCAGGTGACCGACGTTGAAAGTAAAAATGTACGAACACGACTGGCTCCGGCCACACATGGGTGACATTATGAAGGAGATGCAGTACCTCGTATGCGTACTTGCTGCGTCCGCTCCCTCGAAAGCTGAGAGCCCAGAGCTTCAAGACCAATAGCACACGGCCAGAATCGCCAGATTTGATCGTGTCAGAGAACTCTCGAAGGATGAGTCCATCACGCAGGAAAAGCACCGCATTTTCAAATATCATGTCACCTCCGACTGTACCTCTCTCCCGCTCTCCACATGATTCCTTCTGTGCTTCATCCTCTTGACGGCGTGAGCATCGCAGACTGTCAAACCACGCGCCCATCTGTAAAAGCATCAACAATGGCCTCTGCATGGCCACACAGCATGGACCAAGTCAATCTGTCTGAGAACGACTCAAGCGACTGTGCACCTGAGACCTTGAGTAGGCAGTGCAAAACCCGTGCATAGAGTGATACAAAAATAAGGTCACGGCAAGTCCGAAAGGGTGGGAGAGAAGAGAGGACAATTGGCTTGCGTTGCAGCAGTGTGTTGTGGGAGGCAAGAGACGCAGGATTCTTTAAGTCATGGTTTGGATGGCCAAAGTGTGTGTGAAGAAACCCATTTGTTGCGGCGATCTTGCAGTGAAAAAGACCTGGGATAAACAGTGCCCACCGAAGAGATGACGCGCCTCCTTCATTTCCTGCACGTGCGGCAAGTACGGCCCGCAGACGCGCGATTGAGAGTTGATCACCGGCAACAGGCCTCAACGTCTCGCAGAACTCGGGCTTTGAAGTATCGATATTTAGTTCCTCCATCACTGCATCAATGACCTCCGCATTTCCCATGGTGGATGCCTCGTTAATGTTCATAGCTGGCAACGGATGGATCTTGGATTTGTGAACCTCAATTCGGAACTTGCTGTGTGGCTCCGTTGTTTGTAGGTCCTTTCGGAAAACTTGCAGCCCTGGGCCACCATATTGGACCGCAATCCGAAGAATGGTGTGAACAAGACATTTTCGGTGGAGTGCATACTCATCTTCGGAAAGTGTGATGTCACTAACTTTCAGCTCTGGTGCAGAGCTGAATCTTCTTTCCAGTTCGATAGCCTTCAAGTCCTCAACATTTGCCTGGAAGAGTGAGACGATTGTCGCACACGTCCCATTCTCTATGGAGTCTGAAGTACCTCATGTTAGTACCATCACAACCAGTATTTTATGAGAACAAACCAGTGCGTCCGAGTATTTGTTCTGCAACCTTCCAAAGCATATTGATATTGTCGTACACAAGTACATACAGGTCAGATGCGGCCACCTTGCGCGTGACCTTTCTCATTGACTCAGAGAGGGCTTCAAGTGTCCCAAGGCGATGTTTATGGCCGGCATGCACGCTTGTATTGGAGGACGCCAATGCCAATTTGCTGGTAAGTAGATTTCCGGCCTTGTTCCCTCGCCCTGCAAGTGTTACGTAGCTGACAGATAAACCCAGGTGATTCATGACGCTGATTTGTTGTCTTGTAGCACCCGTTGAGTAGAGGTATAGCCCCATTACGTGGCGTGCGTAGCTGTTCTTCTGGCTACGCGCGCCAAGGAGGTTGAGGACAACAAACGCAGCCGCCTATAAGATGTAAGTACACACCACAATTGACCCAGGCTAGTCCTTACGTGTTCTTTGGCAGTCAACCGCTCCTTCAATGTGCTTCTTGCTTGTCGACCCGTGGTGATGACGTTCACCAATAGCCTGAGAAACATGGGACAATGTCGCCGAACCATCACTTTTAGTTCATTGAAACTGAGGCCTGATGCGAATGAGGAATCGATTTCCCGTTCTGTGATTCGTAAGTCACCACTTTGGGTCACGGCGTTGACCTCCTTTTTGATAGTCTGCAGCACCACGGACTCCGCCCAGTCTCTGACATCTTCCCGACACGTTTTATTCACCTTGCTCGACACGAAGAAGTCAAGCAGGCGCGTAACAAGACCTCTGTTGATGAAGAAGTTTTCATACCGCCAATCGGGAGTCTGGTTTTCATGAAAGAATACATATTCGGTGAGTTCTGCGAACGTTAGTTCGTTTGCCGAGAGAATGTCTAAGCACTCCTTGAAGGCAATTGTCCGGCTCTGCTGTTCTTGTTCCCGCGCCTGCTTGGCGCGTGCATCTCGCTCTTCGTCTCGCTTTTTCTGAGCTTTTCGCCTCATATCGTCACGGGATCTGATCGGAGATGATGGTATGAAACTGTCCTCACTACTGCCAGCTTCTAAACGTCTGTTATTTAGAACCAATCCCGGGGCCAGAGAAAACACAAGGGAGTGTGGGGCTGGTGTTGGTGATTCCGGAGGTGATGATAGAGGTGACCCAGATGAAGCGCGCATGGTGGGAGGATCATCTTCTGATCTGTCCAGCACTGTAAGGGGGGACGAAGGTTGTATAATGGGCGGTGATGAAGGAGGGAGTAGACCGTCCTGGTCTTCTCCACTAAGGTATGGATGCCATTCCATTTTGGACGGCTGAATGCTGATAGACTCTGTAAATGGCGCAGATCATCGCGTTCGTGTTATTCTACTGTACTAAAGGACTCAGAATACACTGACTTTGTTCGTGAATTGTTTGTGTACGACTCGGAAGGAGGCTTGGGAGGCTTGGACGCATTTTTTTTTTTTTTTTTTTTTTCCAGTATCACACGCTTTCCGAGTCCCTTGCTCCGAGCAACCAAATTTTCAACTTGTCTCCAAAGTCATTGTCGTCATTGTTGACCGCTCTTGTTTTCCTGCAGCTGCTTGCCACCATGCCATCACGCTCTAAGCATGCTAACGGCCACAGCGGTAATGGGAGAAATACCACTGCGCCGACACGCGACAAATGACCCCCGAGCAAATTTCTCGACTGCACAACGCAATGCAACATATGCTTGGTGGAAGAGAGCCACGCCAATTTCAGGTCGAAATGGTACAAGCTCAGGAAGAAGGTCAAGACGCTCTTTGCCACGCTGCTACTGGCAGTGGCAAGACAGCTATTGCTGCAGGTCCATACGCTCTGGCCAAAAATAAAGGACGTGTCACATTTATGGTCTCACCACTCATTGGACTTCAGAACGAGATGGTATGGGTCTCCTAACTCCTGTCTATTGCGCAATGATGGTGACTCACGCTTCCGCACAGGTTGAGACTTTCAAAAACGACTTCAACCTCGTAGCGATAGCCATCAATAGTGCAAGGGGACCATGTACACCAGATACCATAAAGGTGAGGAATCAATCACACATTCCCCGGTTCCACTCGATAACCTCAGCGCTAGGAAATCTGTGCTGGCTGCTACCAGATTGTTCTCGTCTCACCCGAGATGATGTTGTCGCGGCGATTCATCAACGACATCCTTCGCAATCATGACTTGCTCTCTCGGGTATATGCCATCATTGTCGACGAAGCCCACTGCATATCCCACTGGGGTGCTGCTTTCCGCAAAAAATATGGTTCACTGGGAGTCGTCCGTGCGTTCCTACCAAAGCCGACCCCTGTCATTGCTGTCTCTGCATCGCTTACTCAGAGAGTCTGCCGTGACATTACCCAGAAGCTTCAATTCCAAGCTGGGTATGTTTACAAGAACCTCGGCAACGATCGGCCCAATGTCTCCATCGTCGTCCGTGCTATCCATGACCCATTACACTCATATACCGACCTCAACTTCCTTATCCCAGCAAACGTCAGACAAGGCGAAGACCTAAAGAAGACATGGGTTTATGCCGACAATATTGAGGTTGGTGCTGAGATTATCGACCACCTACGGACGCTACTCCCCAACCACTTGCACAGTATCATCCGCCCATACAATGCCGTACATAGCATTGACTACAGAACAGTGGCCATGGATCAATTCAGATCTGGGAAGATTCGGGTACTAGTGTGTACGGATGCTGCTGGAATGGTGCGTCACACATTAAGCACATTGTGCCTCAGCTAAATACTTTCCGAACAGGGCTGTAACATCCCCGATATCGACATCATTGTTCAGTGGAAGTTACCTGGCAAACTGTCAAGCTTTGTTCAGCGTGCCGGGCGCGCAGCTCGAGGACCAAACACTGTTGGTCTGGCCGTGTTACTTGTAGAGCCAACTGCGTATTCCATCCGAACGACTCAGCCAAAGAAGCGTGGCAAGAAAAAACAAGAGGTGGCTAGTAATACTAATCAAGTGACTGCGGCGACAGATATTCCAAGTCGACCCAGTGAAGAAAAAGACTACGCTCGTAGTCACGGCCGCTTTCGGGGAGCTCGGAATGCCGCAAATGATACGCTCACGCCTTGCAGTGACCCTCCATTTTCCAAGGACGATGAGAGTGAAGGAACCTACATTTTTGTTCAAGCAACATCGTGTCGACGCAATGTCCTTCGTACCGTTTTCATAAACCCCGCACCACGTTTGTTTTGATTTTCTAACACCTTTCGTTGTCTCACGCGCTCGTTCAGAACCCATTGTCCCTTGCTGTGATGTCTGTGACCCTAGCCTGTTGGATCTGGTCAGACCGGGGCTCCGGCCAAAGTCGACGACAAAGAAGCTTGCGTACAGCAAGCAGCCCAACCTGAAGATCGTCTCCGCGCTCCGAAATTGGCGTCAAAAAGTTTTGATTGACGACAAGCACCCACGTTACCTCCCAGCCTCATATATTCTCTCAGAAGAGGCCATCAACAAGCTCGCAAGCCTTTCGCCGTGCACAGAATCAACAGTCGAAGGTTACCTCTCGCAGCAATGGATATCCTGGGCAATGTACGGCTCAGATGTCACCGCCGTCATCGTTTCATCTCAATCTCGATGTGAGAACACCATACCAAATCCGGCCACTGAACATCAACACAATTCGGGGCTAGGTGCAGTACATGGCAGCGGGTCTACACAGTACGCTGCCCACAACCATAAACGGAGGAGATCCTGTTCTCCAACTCCAATTGACCCGCATTTCGCCTCCACAGAACAAGCTCCACAGCGGCAGAAGCGGACTCGGCACACAGTCACCAATACCCCCAGCTCGAGCAACGCAACTGTAGAAACATCTTCCTGGTCACAAACCCAATCGCCCCACCTCCCATTCCCGCAACCCATATTCGTTGTACCCAGCAACGCACCCAGGCCGCAGCCACCAACAATGTCACGCTCCCATTTATATCATCCTTCCGTGCCCTCCAACGCACCGCCGCTTGGCCCCCTCTCCCCATACCGACGACCTCTGTCAAGTCAGCACGTGACATTGACTGCGTCACCAGTTCCCCCACTCCTGAACCAACCACAGCCCACATCGCCATTCTATCATTCACATCCTATAGTGCCCTCCAACGCACCGCTTGGCCCTCTCTCACCGTACCGACTACCCCTGTCAAGCCAGCACGTGACGTCAACGCCCTACTCACCGGCTCTGAGGGTTCATTCGAGCACACCTTTCTTGAGCCATTCCCAACCTCTTCAACGACCAGCCGCCCGGAACCCTTCCCATTATTCCACCCCTGTTCCTAACCCTCCAGTCGACCTTCGGTTACAGACACCAATGCCGCTCAGCCATCGCTGGAGCGCTGCGTCAAACCCTGTCCCTGCCACTGCATCCCGTTTTTACCCTCAATCTTTCGACATTTCTGACCCCCACAGCCCATTTCACGACTCCGCCATTATCGCTTCGTCATCGGGAAGGTCTCACACAGCCGCTCATCAGCATAACTCGACTCCCACATTCGAGTTGCCCACCCCGTCCCCAACCCCATTTTCTAACACACAATACCGTCAACACGCACTTCCAACAGCACGTGCACATCCAGCCCCACCACACCTTGGGATTTTCGCACCATTTCCGTCACCACACCCTATGCCACGTGAAGAGCGGCACAATTTTCTCGATTTCTCACTTCATTAACCTCAAACAAAGTTCACATGTATTCTACTTAATGTTAATGGGTAATACATCGCAGTTTTTGTTGATTTTGAGGTAGAAGCTTCCAAAATAGAGGGCGCGTGGAGGATTCGAGGATGGAGAGGATTTTACGAGTGCGAAAATATGACTGAGGCAAATTTCTCACGGCCTTACCTCCCATTCCCTATACATTTGAGCCCAGCCCGTTGAGAACGAGAGACGACGCGAAATGAGCGGAGCATCTGAGTTCGAAAATCGGGCTGGTCCGAGCCTATGTAGTGGTATATGTGGTATACAGGTTAATTTCGAGTACAGGGAAGAGGTGCGTTTGTTTTCCCACTCATGTACGGATTACTGATGCGATTGAAAAACTGACACCGCACCATCTAGTCGAGGGCATCGTGCACCGGTGGTATGACCTGTCCAAGCACAAGCACGAAGACTGTACTAAAGTGAAACACGTCCCTCTGGCCCACGTCGTGGTGTACTTCTAGGGCTGCTGGCGCAACGTCGTGCGCCGGCATTCCGTGGCCCCAGCGTCCGATGGATCCGGCAGGTTCACACCATCATTGGGCGGCAAGACTACTCACCCGATGGAACATTCGACGACGACCGACCCCACGCCGCTGCAGGCTATGCCAGAGATCGTGCAGCCCATCTCGCGGCAGCTGCCAAGCGATAGCCGTCGACTGTGCCAGTGGGAGAGCGCGACGAGCAAGTTACTGAGCAAGGAGTACGGCGAGGCGATGTGCGCGAAGCAGGTTGTCGCACAGTGCTAGCGAGACGAGGCGGCTGACCGGAAGCCGCGTCGAGTGGGTCTCCTTCTTTCTGTTTTCCATTCCTGAGTTTTGACAGTAGGTTCGTGCCATGGTATTTTGAGAAGGATATCCAGAGCGGTGTACCGACACTTACACAAGCCAGGAGGGAGGCGCTCGAAGCGAAAATCAAGTACGAGCATGAGGACGAGAACGAGGACGATGTAGAGAGGGATAATGGTGGTGTGCCTGCATCATAAACCCGCCTACAGCGTCATGTACGACGGCGGACGACGATTTATACCCTGCCTCCTGAGTCTCGACGAAAGAGCCATCGTGATTTCTGTATCTAGGTGCAGTTGGCGATGATCGCATCGGGAGTCAGGCATAACTTTGGTTTGATGGTCTTATGGTTAGCACCCAATCCTATCCTAACCTAGGCGGATCCTAAATAACTCCGAATACATGTAGGATAGGAAAATGTAGGATGTACGCTTATGGGAAGTCACCCAGTATGAGAGTGTCGACCCAAGGGGAAGACGTAGACGAGGAATGAGATGAGATGAGTGTGAGGTCGGTTCGGAGACTCGGAGATAGAGCGCGGGAACGCTGAGCTGGGGATCGGCGCGAGTGCGATGTGCAGATCAACGTTAACACTAGATATCGGGCGAAGTACTCGGAAACGGCAGACGAGGTGAGACAGAAAGAAGAATGGATAGATGGATTAGGTTCCGCTTCTGAGACACGAGAGCCGAAGCTATATACATGGAGGACGAGCCACAGGACACAGTAGGACAATAATAGTACAGGGAGAATACCGTGAACGCAGACACAAGCAGAATACAATAGGCAGACGCAATACAGCAGCCGGGAACCGGGTATCGAGGCCGGTGTGGCCGAGTCGTCGTGAACGCGCCGAGCGTGGCCGTTTAGCGGTGTTGCGCACGCAGAGCCCATGTGGACCTTACACCGGGCTACCGTGACATTGTTCTGTTGGCCCTTGATGACGATCGTGATGACACTCTCGTTTAGTTTCTACGTTCTTCCTTGATTGGGTCTAGGACGGTGGAACGACCGAGTAATCTCCTTGTCCGGATCTCTCAGAACGCGCTTCTGAGGCCAAGTCTGAGGCTCCGAATATCCCGACGCACCTTCTCGTTCGCATCCCCTTTCCTTATTCTAAGCTTCGGGGCCCCTTGAAACGCTGCTCACAGTACCATTACGCAACAACTCTGTATTGGTCTCTACTTCGCGATGATCGAAACTAGGAGGGTTTGAACTGTTCATCGCCCAGCGACCTCGCAGGACAAAACGGCGTCCTCCTTGTACATTAGTTCACCGTGTTTCTTCCTCAATGCGTCGCGTCGCAACCAAGACAGCTGGGGGCTTGAAATATCTACTTAATGCATAAAATTATCTACAACGAGCCAAATTCACCAGTTGGCGCCTACACCGTTGCCTACCTGTTCAACCGGGCTGTTTCGGGCCCTTCATTCATTGGTCTTGTATAGCCCCCATCAGCCCTTATCGCATGGGACAATCCCGCACTCACTATGGCTACCTTCTACGATGTTCGATCGCATCGCTCGATATCGGCATAGCAGAGCGCCTCGGGGAGGGCGAAGGATCTTAGGGGGGAACAGACTGGTTATGACATGCGAAGGATTGTATTACTCTCGCAGATGGGAAACGAGCTGCCTCAGTGTGCGCTCCCATCACTAGTGATGTTAAGTTGAAGTAACAGAAAGGCCTGAAGCGAAGAATGAGGCGGCATACACTCCCTTCTATATTCCTTATCTTTCCTATGTCGTTCGCCTCACTCATGACGGTCCTTTCCGTGGCATCTCTCAGCAGTTGCAATCCGCCAGATGAATTCGAGGCTTCGTGCTGAATTATGTATTTAAGCTGTTCGTGATCCGGATCATGATGAAACACGTGTGGCAGCAGTTTTTTCGGCTTCCGAGGATTTAGCAGACGAGGGACCACAACATTAGCCAGCTCCACAACCAGTTTGGGTTCGACCATGTCTTTGGTACAGATCAGTTAACGGTCAGAGAGAAATGCCTTCGTACCACCCTGTGCTGGACAGTGTCGAGTGGGCAAACGCTGTGACGAAGCACTGGAAGAAATAGTTAGGTGACATCATCATCCGACAAGCGCACACCCTCAGATAAGTGCTAGGTGGACATGCTGTACGGGTAACTCCTAGTTTCCTGCGAAAAGACCTATGGCAACGCTTGCGTGTCGATGTCATAAACCGGTGAACATTGAACGTTATCGAACGCCGAGGATGACTCGAGTCGAGTCACTTGGAGTGGTATAGCTAGTATTGGTCAGGTTGGCACCCGGAAAAGACCGATCGGCAGAAATGACGTGTGTGGAATTACTAGATCTAGATCACGGCTTTGGACTGACGCCAAGTTACGCTGAGACTTGTCTCTTCTTTCTCTCTGACATTGACAACACATCTTTCGCTAACAGAAAATGCCATCCGCAGTGGTCTCTGACCAGAAACCTGCGATGTCTCCGCCTTCCCCGACGACTGCTGTAGAGTACAAGAAGGACGGCACTGTCTCTCGTATGCGCTCCCATAGGGGAAACATCCCCCAGCTACCCCAGACCAAGCTTTGCCCATTCTGCCCCGCAAAATTCACCCGCACTACCCACCTGAATCGTCACCTCCGAAATCGTGAGCCTCTTGTCCCGCCCACTATCATCTCGGTTCCTTACGCTGATGCTCACCTGTCTGCTCGATCAGATACCAATGAGCGTCTTTATCGTTGTGAGGTCAGGGTTTTGTGGGCCCACGAGTCTTCCAGAAATCTAATTGTTTCATGAAGGTCTGCAACGCGCAGTTTACGAGAAGCGATCTTCTCGCACGGCACAAGAGAAGTTGCGGAGAATCGTGAGTTTTCCTCCCTTCCTCCCCATTCTTGCTCGAGCACCACGGGTTCGTTCTCGCTCTGGTGGTGATGCACGGACGATTTGCATTATTGCATACGCTCCTTGCTTGTAGGTTGACACCTTACTGAGCCTAGAGGACGATGTCGGAGATACACCTGGACTTCTTAAGCGCCGGGGCCGCTTATCGCTATAATGAACACTTTTGCCATCAACTCCGCCTTTGCCCCTTTTGCGCCGCCTGTGATACCCGCTGCCGTTCGTCCCCGAGCCCGAGCGCTTTTTTCTTTCTTCTGTGCCCCCCGGCCATTTTTTCTTCTTCCTCACAACTTTGTTGGGTTTGTGTCTTATACTTTCCCTTGGCAGCCACCCAATAAGTAGATCTCGGAAACGTTCCTGTCAGGCATGTACTAGCCTCAAAGTCAAGTGTGATCTACGTCAGCCCTGTTCGAAATGTCGGGCGCGTGGACGTGATTGCTTATACGTAACCGAAGAGGGGCAGGGGGAGAGTACTCTTGGCTCATCAAGCCTCCAACAGTTGCCTGGCGCGGGCTTTTCAGGACCTATTGTCAGCATCGACGCTTCTGCAGGGTTTGATCCTTCCTTACTTGGGCGAAGCGCACCAGCAGACTTTGCGACTGCCTTTCCTGAGCTTTCGTTGATCGAGGAAACCACCAATGCATTTTCCCGCCCCCTTAGTGAGGTCAATCTGGCATCTTTCATGGCTGGCGCACCCGCCCGGATTCCACAAAGTGCGATGTCGCTTCCTACAATCGACGTCGACTCGAATATCACCACCTCATCCATCCGCCCGGCGCCAAACTACGCGTTTTCTGCCTTCGGCGCCTCTGAAGTCGCTGGTCACTCAGGGGCTTTGCATGGTTTCTCGCCTACAATGTTCGAACCATTTTTTCGAGATATTTTTTCGGTGGAGGAAGAAACATCGCATCAGAACGACCACGGGGCAGCTCCCCTCCTTCATGCCCCTGACCTCAAAATCCTCGTTAATGGGTTCGACCAGTCTAATTCGACACAGCCACTTTCGGATGGCGTGCCATCGCGCGACATGAATTTGGATAGCGGCCTGATGTCGGACTTGATGGCAAACACTTACTACGACAATACCCAAGCGCCGCTAGTGACGCATGAGTCCCCACCAGCGACCGTACCGGCTCCCTCACCTCCCTCTGCACCTGCGCCTGGACCCCATCCAGTGAATTCGTTATATCTGACAAATGATCTATCCCAGACTCCATTATATACTCACCAGGACGTGGAGAGGTTTCTCCCACCGCTGCGTCCGATGGAGGATGGCCCTGCCGAACCGACAACAGAGGAGTTGCAGCAATATCGTGAGTCATAATCAACAATCGTTCGCAAGTTTGCCACTAAGTAACGTATCCTGTAGTTTATATTTTCTTGACCGCTTTCCTCCCCCAGGTCCCTATTATCCACACACCAACGTTGCGGTTTGAGCTTAAGCCTCCCATGATGCTGCGCGCGATGCAAGCATGCGGGGCCTTGTTCGTCAAGACGCCCGTTGCGCAAGCGTTTGTAGAGAAGACACTTGACACATCGCGCGAGCTTATCATTCGTGACCTCGTAAGAAATGTCTTACAACTTCAAAGAGAATCTCACCCCTTCTAGACCAAACCGTCATCAGACCCCAAGCAGCAGATCCACGCCATAGTGACGTTGCTCTTGTTGCAAACGATTGGGTTGTTTCATCAAGATCCACAGCAGAGAGCGTCATCAAATATCTACCATGGGATGCTTGTCCTGGTAAGACGGATTTTTGAGGATTTACTAAGGAGGCTCATCGTTGTCAAGATGATTCGGCAAAACCGCCTTATTGAGCGCATCGCTACGTGGGAGCACCAACCGTTCCTAGCAACAGATCCTGCCGTATTGGATGCAATGTGGCGCGGCTGGGCTATTCATGAATCCCTAAAGCGGTGATTATTTTGTTGAAAGGCTACCTATGACCTGCCATACTCAATCTGTCCACAGCCTAGTTTGCTTGGGATACTGCCATGATCAAGCACACCGCATATACTTCTCTTTAGCGCCGTCGTTCTCACCTGCGGAATTCACAATGTGTTTACCGTGCGAGGAAGAATTATGGGCGGCCAAGACTGCCCACGAGTGGGCACAGCTACTTCTCAACTCGTCTCCTTATGGAAGCATTGAGGAACGGCTATATGGTGTACCGATGCCCCGTGCCCTTATCGCTGTTGGACTAGAAGGGCCATATATGACTATCAACGCATCCGCTTCTCCAGAACCCCCACTGGAACTCAGTGCGGTTTCGCCTTTCGGGCACTTTATTCTTACGCAGACCCTCCTCGCGGAGCTGTTTAGCAGGTGCTCGGGAGCCAATTCCCAAGGCGCAAGTCCCACTGTTGATGGGGAGGAGCAGGTCAACGAGCACGTACATGCCATGCTCCTCGCGCTCCACCGCTGGTTGCAAATGTGGCTCAAGACCCCTAACGCATCTCCGAATGCTATTCCACCCGGCGGGACCGCGGCGGAACAGAAGACCGGGCTCATGTCCGACCCTCTTCCATTTTACTGGCTCGCACAACTGCTATTACTAGCGTTCCAGGAGGGTCTCCCACCTTTCCGGAAGCGCGAGACATCACCGGCATCATCGACCTCGCCGCCGTATGTGCAAGCGCTACACGAGCCCTCGCCTTTCGCGCCGCCGATAACTCCCACGTCATCCCCCTTCTCACCATCGCCCTTTGCACCATCGCCCTTCTCAACAAGCAGCCTGAGCTCGGACTCTTCCCCCGTGACGTCGTCCACGCTGCCGCCCGCGTACGGGGCCAACTCGCTTTCTCCAGGGATGTACCAGGCGCTCGGGGGAGGTGGCATCAATGCGACGCCGGACGCGGCGCAGTTCCGCCTCATCAAAAGCTGGTTGCATCATATCCGGCTCTTCCTCCGCCGTAGCCAGGGCAGCCCCACGGTCGTTTGGGACGAGTTGATGAAGATCCGGCTGAGCGGGTGGCAGGAGGACGCGGCGGCGTCCTCGCAGCAGGACCCCTTGCTCGGGGAGGTGCGGAAGGATGGCGGCGGTGCGGATGACCCGGGGTCGTGGCCCGAGTGCGACGGCCTGATAGGGTTCTTTGAGGAAAAGATGCACATATAACAGACGGTTTGGTTCTTCTAGCCGTGGATTGTTCGCGCTACTGTGGTCCAAAAACCGTATTTTTTTGCTTGACGTGTCTTACTGTAACGGAAGAGACCCCCGGTACTGATTGTATATTGGGTCGCAGGTTTCGAGTCGGAATGTTATATTCAATAGTGCACAACGGCCACCAGCTATCATCGTCATCGTATCGCAGATTTCCGAGTCTCTCCCAAGTTTGGCCGAAGGCTCCATTTGGTACTATTCCGTAGCGGTACCGCACCCGGAGAACTAGACCGGTGTGAAAGCGATGGCGGCCTCTCGGGCATCCAGCTATTCCCTAGGGATCTCGTGAGTTGTGGTGGCTCTGTGTAAAGCTCAGTGGGGACCAATGCCCCTTCTCTAATGGACTAGAGCGTTCATCTGGAAATATGGGCTCTCGGGCATCCAAGTATTCTGTTACGCGCGCAGTAAGGCGTAGCGTTCGGAGGTTCGTTCAGAGTTCGAACGTTCGAAGGCGATTGTCGACAACAAGACGGCGGAGCGATGATTCAATCAAGACGAGATGAAGGAGTCGTTCGTTCGGGTTCAATGTTCGTGAAGCCAAAGAATTGTATACGAGAAAGCTACTGCAGTTGAATACAGTAGGTCGAGCTTGAGGCTCTGAGGGTTACATGAATGTCTGTAGTACTTAAAGCACTACAGAAATCGAGTCATACGAACTGCCAGACTCGGAACGACTGAGTCATACAGGATGTCGAGTCAACAATTATCTGGGCCACCAACTGGGTTACAGACAGAAATTGTAATCCATCCCCTAGGGATCTCATGAGTTGTGGTGGCTCTGTGTAGTGCTCTGTGGAATGATACCTCTTCTGTTCGTCGTTTCCTTGGTTGCCCCTTCCGTTGATCTCATCTCCTGCTTGGGGGTTCAGTACTGCATCTGCGGTAATACTTTTACAGGCGGGACGTACTAGGCACGGCGCTGGCGATTGCAACAGCAGAGGAGAGGAGGACAGTGAGTATCAGAGAGATGCGCATCGCGTTGAAAGGTTGAAAGTATGTGACTCGGAGATGGTCGTTCAATCCCGCATGTGCAGGACTCTTTATAGAAAACAAGGACCCAAACTCTCGCATCAGTACACAAGCCACTGCATCTGTAAGTAAGCGAGCAAATTTGTTTATGGGTTTCCGGAACTTTCCCCAAAAGGTGTTTCAGTTGCAGCAACTGCTTTTTGTTTTCGAGCCGCGGCGCAACACGAAGTGAGGCGTAGTTTCTGGATTCGAAGTACCGAGGTGATTGTAACCGCAGGGTCGAAAGTAAAGCTAAGATCCACAAATCCGTGGCGTACTGTAAGTGAGAACCACGGCTGGGGTAACCTCCGGGCTGTTACACAGCCATGGAGGTACTGTACAAAGACACATTGCGGCCGCGCAATTCTTTTTTTTTTTTTTTTTTTTTTAATCGATTTATACCCCGGGGTGCAGGCCGTATGCTCAGACCGGACACGCGCAGCGCAGTTTACAAGGTATCCTAAGACGCGTCTAAGGTGGTTCCGTGCCCTCCAGTGGCAGGGGAATAAATAAAGTTGCTACATGTAGCTTTGGGCTTCCTAGACGGTTGTGCCCGGTTTCACGCCAAGCGCAGTAAGGTCAGTTCCTGGCGTCAGACGCCTCAAGAGTCGTGTGCCCTCCGGGGCTGGGATGGGGCCCATGGTCCTTCCTTCCGTTTATCCTCCCCTCCTCCGACCCAGCCGGCAAAGTGCTAAAGTCTAAGAACGGTACGGGTTGTACCTACTTGGTGGTCCGAGGTTTAGAGCAGAGCAGAGCTTCCGCCATCTGATCTGATCAGAGGGAATTGGAGCCATTGCTATATCCAGAAGGGGACGACAGCGATTCGCATGCAGGGTGAGTCACTTTGCTGTTACTTCGACGCCTCGTGAATATTCTGCATGGATGTTCGTCTCATCGATTGATGATCGCAAGAATACGCCAGTGGTTCCCGGCCCATCGACAATCCTAGAACTCGACGAGAGAAGTTCCTGTCACGTCTCGCGGCATCGGCCAAAAAAATGTATTTTCATAGACGGGGCGGGAGAAGCCGGCATCACGACGTGGCAGCTCAGTCGCCTTTCATTTTCAGATCCACGGTCATGCCAGTCATGGAATAGCTATTTCTCCAAGCAATTGGCTGGTTGGGTTCGGAACCATAAACTCTACTATCTCGGAACAACTATTCCAGCATGTTGTGGAAGTCAGGCGTTCCGAGACCCGTGACCTGGGTATCCCAGGGTCATTCAACCGTCGAAAGTGAAGAAGTATCAAGTTTGGTGGAACGCACAGGATCCCACCCGGGGATAGCGGAGAATCCATCCATGTTGCAACCTGGATTCGAGCCCTCTGTGATGTCGACGAGACCCCGGAAGTTCCTTCTGTCACGGTACAGCCAGGGGTTGAGGAAGCCGAGAGGTTCCCGACCTGTCAAAATCAGCCAGTCATTAAGCAGCGAGATTATCCCCGCCACAACCTGTAAACTGGCGGTCAAGGGCGGACGTCCCAAATAGGAGGAGGGGGAGAGAGACGCACGGGCACCGCTATACTTGTACCGGTCTCCTTTTGCTCGTTGCCGTTGAAAAAGATCGGGAGTCCGACGGCCTGCGCGGCGATGTCAGGGATGCCGCGGCCAGAATCGCTACACCAAGTCCAAATTACGAATGGACTAGATCAGGTCACAGAAGCGAACACACTTGTAAAGGCCTTGATACTGGTTCCCAAGGTCCTGGAGGAAGGTGGACACGGCCTCCTCCTGGTACAACGGGCGCTTAAAATAGTCCGAGAAGCCGCCGCCGGAGAAATCCGCTGCGACCTCTGGCTTGTAGTCCGTCGTTCCACCGACGACAGTGACATAGGGACCTACAAAAGGGTGGCGATGCGGTGAGCGTCCTGGACCCGCACTCGTGTACTATGTCCAATCTGAGAAAAATCGCCACACGTACAGGTTCCGGGAAATCTGGGAATGAACCGGACGGTGCCGTCATCTCTTAGGCAGGTCCCTTTGCCGATGCCGTCGTTACCACTCGACACGAGGACGCTGACGCCGCGTACACCGAGCTCGGCGAACAGTTCGCACACATAGACTGCATATTCCCTCGAGATGGAACGCTCTTCATTGTTGTACGATATGCTGATGGTCTGAGGGATGTTCTCCTGGCCGAGAATGAATTCCAGCCAGGACACGAAATAGTTATCCGTGCCCGACGGCCCTTTGCCGGTGCTGTAGAAGATGTGAGGGGTCGGATACGCCATGGCCTCAGCGTATTGGATGTCCATGTTTGCTTCTTCATTTGGGTGGGTCGGCTCGTACCCCCCGCCGTTGACCTTTACGACGGCGAACGTCGCATCATCTCCTTCGGAGCGGTATTTCTGCATGAACGCCGTCAGGTCCGTCTGACTCGGGTAATCCCCTAAGAATCCCACAACCCCAAGCACATTCTCGCCCCGAGTACTGGGTGTATAGGTTTCCGTGTCGTACAGCCAGCGCAGGAACGACGGCGTGACGGAATCGACTTTTGCGCGGCTCGATAGCATCGTCGCAGGCTCTCCCGATCTCGACTTCACTTCCCTGTCAGAGCGATTCAGCGGTGTCTGCCATTGCGTACGTGGGGAAACAAAGGTCGTCGTAGGCGCCACAGTCAACACATGCCAGTGCAGTGCCCTGGGAAGCGAATAACCGACAGTGCGGACAATGGTGTCGCCCCTCTCAACGTGCCTGTAGAGCTGGTACGATGCGCCGAGGAGAGTGTTGGCTTGGGTCACGGACACGCCTTTGAGCATCAATGTATTTCCACCGTGCGTCATAGAAATGGACGAAGAGGATATGCCGTGGTGTTCGAGCCAGGAATTCACGAGCTTGAGGGTCTCTGGACGCGGTGCGACGAGTTCGGCCACCTGCTCCTTCGTCAGGTATGCACGATATCTGCATCGGAGCGGTGGCACTCGTGAGAACATGCGTCAGCGGAGGAGTGGTGACGGACTACCTTGGATGGCCGGGCTCACTGACCTTGTAGAGCGCGTCGACCACGGCGTTCTCACGCTGAGGTTTGAGAGCAATGTAAAGGTCGATTGTGGTGCCAGAAGGCGGATGACCTAGGCTCTCCCAGTTCCTCGGGACGGTGTTCCAGGAGTGCTTGACGTGCATGTCGTCCCAGGGTGGTGAGAGGGGCTTCGCAAGACCGCCAAGGAGACCAGTGGCGAGGACGGAGAGCACAGATATACAATGGTAGTAGTGCATGATTACGGGAGATCGGCGAGATGGTGTCTGCGACACAATGAGTTTGTGAGGTTAGGAAGGCTGCCTGAAGTCCAAATTTTTTGGAGCAATGGTGATGTGAGAGCTTTTATGATGCAATTTTGTGCGAGAACCTTGACGAGAATAGACCCGTAGATCCAAGCGTAGATCTGCGGGCCGACGTAAAAGTGATTGCGACCGAGGTCCGAGGCCGGGGTTGCTTTAGGCTGTGATGAATCGGACACGACCATTGACTGAACAGGATTGGACAGGGGTGAAGGCTGAAGCTCTGAATCTTGGTGAAGTTTGACCAATGATACTAAAGAGGCTAAGGGCCGCGCCTACTACAAGATGAGTGATCCGGACTTGTATATTTAGGCAAGCCGCTAGCAAATTTTGTTGGCGAGCACTTATTGCCAGTGGCAGTGGATGGCTATAGAACGATCATCTTTTGTCTATATCTATTCATCAACTGCTCTCAGGTTATCAAGCAGATTGTTCTGTAGTATACATATGCCAGTGGTTTGAGATCTAAGTCGAGAAACAGGTGAAGTTCTGCCACGTTCAATCTACCACATGGCGTATCTGAAGCCCCCTAGAAAATGCTCACCATGCCCCCTTTTGCCTTTAGTCATGGTGAACAGGTTACATAGTTGAAGGCACCGGCGAGAAATGAACATGTTGCAAGTTGAGAATAAACCTCAAGCCTGAGCCCATTTGGTGCGTTTCTTCAAGTTTTTGTGCTGGGCACCATGGAAAAAAGACGACAGTTGCAGGTTTATACGGCGAAAATGTATCAAAGATAAAGATGTTGGGAGCAACAAGGGAAGCGAGGCAAGTAGGGTAGATACGATCATGGGGCCTCCGTGGCCTAGACGATTTGGGGTATGGAGAGATGTTGGGCAAACGGAAATCAGCAAGCATGGTGAAGGAATCGTCGATTAAAGGCTTGCCATTCTCAAGGATTCCCGTCCCAAGGTTGTAGTTTCACTTTGTTTGAACTTCATACTCGTAGCCTAATCTGTGATGAGCTTCCTCGGGTGGGGTCGTGGAGGTAAGACAGGGCAGCTGTGGCGGCAGAAGAGAACAATGATGTTTTTTTGCACTGAGAAACACAGACTGAACCCAACGACCAGGACAATAGTTGAGAAATAGGGGAATTTGAGTCAGATAGTCACTAAGAGAGGGTACCATGCAAGTAGTCGTACGTGAACGGCGGTGTCCTCTGCGAACCGGTTTGTGAGAAGCGTTGGGGTCTTTGACCAATGTACAGTTGTAGAGAGAAAGCACGAGCTACTACCCCACGAATGCGTCCATGGGTTGGACCTGGAGGTACGACATATGACGGAGTCGTTCATTCGTAAATTCGTAATCGACTTACTGTAGTAATCGAATAGTAATGTATTGTTCGACCAACCTCGCCCGGGCTGCCACTTTTGGTACATGAATCAGACTGCGCACGCGCAGTCGCCGCATCCGGCCTGAACCTGTCGTGGATGGTGTGAGCTCGGCCTTTCCAGTCTCGTCCCAGGCGCCAACATTTGATAGTCGGTGATCGCATCCAGTGCAGACCTCTCACTATCGTACTGGCCTGTGCCTTCGCGAGGAAGCTACCCAGCCAGCCAGGTGATGACTAGTCTTGGCCCGGGAACGGTGCGGGTTGTACCTACTTGGTGGTCCGAGGTTTCAGAGCAGAGCTTCCGCCATCTGATCATGGGGTCTCAGATAGCCACTGCTTTATCCAAAAGGGGACGCAGCAGCTCCTTGCGTTTCAGGGATTCGCATGCGGGGTGAGTCACTTTGCTGTCACTTCGACACCTCGTGAGTATTCTGCATGGATATATGATTGCAAGAACACGCCGGTGGTGCCCGGCCCATCGACGATCCTAGAACTCGACGGGAGAATCACGGTGGAACCCATTCAGGATTTTAATTTTCGTCTCCTTCCTCTTTGAACGCTGGTGTCGTGGGAGCGAAATGGTCACCGTAAGTTTCCACCGGATCCGGGCCCCAGTTCAATCCTCTTCGAAGTTCCTCACGTCGCGCGGCATCAGCCAAAAGAATGTATTTTCATAGATGGGGCGGGAGAAGCCGGCATCACAACAACTGGCACAAAAATGCTAGACGGACACCCTCAACACAGCAACTTGCATTGACGCCCCGAGAACTATCGGAACAGCTTCACCAATACCTGGCTTTTGTAGCAATCAAGTCTATCGGAAGCTTGTAATATGGCAATGTCCCGATCGTTCTCTGGTAGTCACGACGCTGAGGGGTCTTCAGCAGTAAATACAAAGTGTTATACAGTATAAGGTAAGCGATCGGAGATACAAAAATGAACAGTTTCGGGCTCAGCCCGAAGGCTGCCCTTACAACGATCCTTACAGTAGTCATTGCTCTCACTTCTCCTTAACGACTGAGAGAGCCTCGCTCTTACCTTCTACTCGGAGGATTCAGATAGGGCCAATCATATGTCGCATGGCTTCCTAGAACAGCGCATTCTGTGTCGATTCCTCCAGTTTCGTGGCCGTGATAATTTGGAAAAACCAGGGAAGAATGGGGTAACGGGTACCTGTCACCAACGCAGTTACGGTGCGTCGCATTAGACCGTTCCGGAAAGACGTTGTCATTCGGCTCTTCACTCGCACCTTTATATGCCTACCCGAGTTTTCGAGTCGACTTCATCCTGCTCGTGCCGCAGACAAAGTTTACTGTCTCCCTCGGACGGTGCGATCACCACCGCAGTGAGGACTCTTTTTGTGGACGCCTTCCCAGTACAACGCCTGAAATCCTTGAGTCATCCGAGTCACCCGGTGGCTTCGCTGGCTCTGGCCCACGTTATTCAAGTTCAGAGGGCGTGGGACCATGGCGGAGTGAGGCATTGTAGAGGCTAGCACACGCATCCGACTGTCGCACCACGCACGGCGACGTCGTCTGGCTACCGCTCAGGCTCATCCTCGATGCTCCACTCTTCCGGCTTTGCGACCCCATCTGCAAGCAGTTCGCTTTGCTGCCGTGCTCAGTGTACGTGTTGACGACGATGCAACAACGGCGGTCGCCCCATCACACAATCCATGAGACGGACGCAAGTGAATGGACTCGGATGCGTCGGCGTGAAGGGGCGCTTGTAGTGGAGTAGCTGTCAACCACCAACAATAAGTTGTCAATAACGGTCACTGGGGTATCATTGAGGTCTTCCGAATCGGTTGCTTTTAGCTTTCGCGGTACTAATGTGGGCATCAGGGTGAACGGTGCGGTGTGGTGCAGTGCGGGGTGACAGGGCGCTGCCAGTGCAGAAGTGAACGTGGGAGCTATCATTTAGTCAACGCTGTCTGCAACTTCCGCGGTGGCGCATAGACTTATATCACCTCCGTATGTTTGTCTTTCAACTAATGAGTACTATGCCTTGGCCCTCATTCGGACACCCCCCCTCAATAGGACAGTCACAGTCCCGTTTTGGATAGTTTGGGACTCCGCTGACTGTTTGGTGTGGGTCAACACTCGAACGCTCCCTTCCGTTTTGAGAAAGTGGTCAGCCACCCAAATCAAGCCCCGACATGGCATGGGCCGGCAAGCGTGACGGATGGCCATTTTGCCAACTTCGCAACACAACATATTTTAACAGAAAAAAAGGTCAGAGTATGTTAAGGAGTCATGTAGGACATCATATATTTGATTTGGTAACGATTGAGTGAGAAATGAGCGAGAAATTCAAGGTGTCCTATTGAGGGGGGGTGTCCGAATGAGGGCCAAGGCATAGTACGACCCAAAAATGGACAGTACATCTCACACCTTGTGCCGTTGCGCCGCCCTCCTGCCGGTTCCCCCCCCCCCCCCCCGGCCCTTTCTTTGCGTTGGCAACAAGGGAGGCTAGGTCATGCATGTACTAATAGTCTGCACGTTTATCGTCCTAAGGGTGGGCAAGTTACTCCCAAATTAGAGTGCACCTTGCGGTGATTACCGTACAGTGCAATTGGGACGGAAAGTATACGTGTTGTCATAGCGCCACAAAGTCCATGTATCCAAGGCGCACTCAAATGTATTCGAAAAAAAACAAATCGTACGGTGCTACCTACATGGACATCCTGATGTGAGTCGCCTCATGGGTATAAGTCTAGATTTCAATACACAACTTCCTCATGCGGGTCCCCAGAAGTCACATCGGGAGAGGTTTAGGATGGAGTGCGTCGCGCACCAAAGCGAGACCACATTTGAGGCCGAATGTCTTCGGTTGCCTGTTTCGACCTTAGCTTGCGTGGATGAGTGGGTAAGTGGCCTTTCACGGCACATGTATAGTGCTATTTCCCCAAGCAATTGGCTGGTTGGGTTCGGAACCGTAAATTCCGCTATCTCAAAACAACTGTTCCAGCATTTTGCGGAGGTTAGGCGTTCCGAGACCCGTGACCTGGGTATCCCAGGGTCATTCAACCGTCGAAAGTGAAGAAGTATCAAGTCTGGTGGAACGCACAGGATCCCACCCAGCGATAGCGGTGAATCCATCCGTACCGCAGCCCGGATTCGAGCCCTCTGTGATGTCGTTGAGAGCTACGAAGCCCCTTCCGTACAGCCAGGGGTTGAGGAAGCCGAGCGGGTCCTGGCCTGTCGAAATCAGCCAGTCATTAAGCAGCGAGATTATGCCCGCCACAATCTGTGGATTGGCAGTCAGCTGGACGGACAAGGACGGACGACCCGAATCGGAGGTGGGAGGAAAGGGACACACGGGCGTCGCTGCACTTGTGCCACTCTCTATTTTCTCTTGGCCGTTGATAAAGAACCGGAGATTGACGGCCTGTGCAGCGATGTCGGGGACGCCGCGGCTAGAAGCACTGCACCAAGTACAAATTACGAATGGGTTAGATCGGGTCACAGAAGCGAACATACTTGTAAAGGCCCTGATACCGGCTCCCGAGGTCCTCGAGGAAGGTGGACACGGCCTGCCTCTGGTAAGGGGGGCGCTTAAAGTGCTCTGAGAAGCCGCCGCCGGAGAAATCCGCTGCGACCTCCGGCTCGTAGTCCGTCGTTCCACCGACGACAGTGACATAAGGACCTGAAAAGGCGTGGCGATGCGGTGAGCTTCCTGGACCTGCACTCGTGTACTACGTCCAATCCGAGGGAGATCGCCACACGTACAGGTTGCAGGAAATCTAGGCAGGAACCGCACATTGCCGTCCGTGTTCATGCAGGTCCCTTTGCCGACGCCCTCGTTGCCACTCGAGACGAGGACGCTGACGCCAAGCGCTCCGAGCTTCGCGAACAGGTCACACACATATAATACATATTCCCTCGAGGCGTTTCTTTCTTCATTGCTGTACGATATGCTGATCGTCTGAGGGATGTTCTCCTGGTCGAGGATGTATTCGAGCCAGGTGATGAACCAGTCACCAGTGCCCATCGACCCTCTGCCGGTGCTGTAGAAGATGTGGGGGGTTGGATATGCCATGGCCTCAGCGTACTGGATGCCCATATTTGCCTCTTCGTGTGGGTGGGCCGGGTCGTACCCCCCGCCGTTGATCTTTACGACCTCGTACGTTGCGTCATCTGCATCGCAGTATTTGTGCATGAACGCCGTCAGGTCCGCCGGGCTAGGATAATCCCCCAAAAATCCCAAAACCCCGAGCACATTCTCGCCCCTCGCAATGGGTGTATAGGCCACCGTGTCGTACAGCCAGCGCAGGAACGGCGGCGTGACGAAATCGACTTTTGTGCGGCTTGATAGCATTGTCGCGGGCTCTCCCGATGCCGACTTCACTAGTCCCGCTGTTTCCCCGCTAGAGCGATTCCGCGGTGTCTCCGTGCGCGGGGAAATAAAGGAGGTCGTCGGCGCCACAGTCAACACGTGCCAGTGCAGTGCCCTGGGAAGCGAATACCCGACTGTGCGGACAATGGTCTCGCCCCTCTCAACGTGCCTGTAGACCTCGTACGAAGCACCGATGAGGGTGTTGGCCTGGGTCACAGACATGCTTTTGAGCTTCAGTGTATTGCCGCCGTGTGTCATAGAGACGGATGAGGAAGAGATGCCGTGGTGTTCGAGCCAGGACTTCACGAGCTCGAGGGTCTCTGGACGCGGTGCGACAAGGTCAGCCACCTGCTCTTTCGTCAGATGTGCACGATATCTGCACCGGAGTAGTAGCACCCATGAGATCATGCGTCAGCGGAGGAGTGGTAGTGGGCGTGCCTTGGATGCCCGGGTTCACTGACCTCGTAGAGTGCGTTGATCAAGGCGTTCTCACGGTGGGGCTTGAGAGCAATGTAAAGGTCGATTGTGGTGCCAGGAGGCGGCTGGCCGAGGGACACCCAATTATTCGGGACGGCGTTCCAGGAGTGCTTGACGTGCATGTCGTCCCAAGGTGGTGAGAAGGGCTTCACAAGACCGCCAAGGAGACCAGCGGAAAGGACGGAGAGCACGGATATACAACGGTAGCGCATGATTACGGGAGGTTGGCGAGATGGCGTCTGCGAAACAATGAGTTTGTGAGGTGGCCTGAAGTCTAAAGTGCCGAAGTGGTTGGAGCAGTGTGAGAGCTTTTATGATGAGTTTTTGCACGAGAACAGAACCCTAGATCCTTGCGTAGATCTGCGCGCCGAGGTAAAGGCAAATACTTGGGCAAATACGACGATTACTCTGTTGTTTTAAAAAAGGCGAATATGACCGCCGAGGTCCGAGGTCCGGGTTACTTTAGGTTGTGATGAATAGGACACAGCCTCTGACTGTATGTGATTGTGCAGGATTGAAACTCTGACCAATGACTTGAATACTTCGTGGGCTATCCGGAGCAACTGAAGTCCGAGTCCGAGTCTGCCAGCCTGAGCCTGTGCGATCACGCACCCTTGGCCACACTCGCTCCGGATCCGGATAGCCCACGTAGTATTAGTGGTCGAACTTCACCAAGCTTCACCCCTCCCCAGTCCTGTCCAGTCAATGGTCGTGTCCACAGCCCAAAGCGGGCCTCAGACCTGAGTCGGTCGCAATCGCTTTTACCCCGGCCCGCAGATCTAGGGTTCTGTTCTCGCCGAGGTTCTCGCTTGGGTTCTCGCGCAGAATTGCATCATAAGCTCTCACTGCCACGTTGCTCCAAACAATTTCGGCACTTTGGACTTCAGGCCGCCTTCAAGTTCCTAACTTCACAAACTCATTGTGTCGCAGACACCATCTCGCCGATCTCCCGTAATCATGCACTACTACCATTGTATATCTGTGCTCTCCGTCCTCGCCACTGGTCTCCTTGGCGGTCTTGTGAAGCCTCTCTCACCACCTTGGGACGACATGCACGTCAAGCACTCCTGGAACACCGTCCCGAGGAACTGGGAGAGCCTAGGTCATCCGCCTTCTGGCACCACAATCGACCTTTACATTGCTCTCAAACCTCAGCGTGAGAACGCCGTGGTCGACGCGCTCTACAGACTACAAGGTCAGTGAACCCGGCCATCCAAGGTAGTCCGTCACCACTCCTCCGCTGACGCATGTTCTCACGAGTGCCACCGCTCCGATGCAGATATCGTGCATACCTGACGAAGGAGCAGGTGGCCGAACTCGTCGCACCGCGTCCAGAGACCCTCGAGCTCGTGAATTCCTGGCTCGAACACCACGGCATATCCTCTTCGTCCATTTCTATGACGCACAGCGGCAATACACTGATGTTCAAAGGCGTGTCCGTGACCCAAGCCAACACTCTCCTCGGCGCATCGTACCAGCTCTATAGGCACGTCGAGAGGGGCGAGACCATTAGACGTGCGGGTCCAGGAAACTCACCGCATCGCCACGCTTTTGTAGGTCCCTATGTCACCGTCGTCGGCGGAACGACGGACTACGAGCCGGAGGTCGCAGCGGATTTCTCCGGCAGCGGTTCTCGGACTGCTTTAAGCGCCCGTCGTACCAGGAAGAGGCCGTGTCCACCTTCCTCCAGGACCTCGGGAACCACTATCAAGGCCTTTACAAGTGTGTTCGCCTCTGTGACCTGATCTAACCCATTTGTAATTTGGACTTGGTGCTGCGCTTCTGGCCGCGGCATCCCTGACGATCGCCGCGCAGGCCGTCGGACTCCTGATCTTTTTCAACGACACGAGCAAAAGGAGACCGGTACAAGTATAGCGGCGCCCAGTGCGTCTCTCCCTCCCCCTTCTCCTATTTGAGACGTCCATCCTTGACCGCCCAGCTGACTGCCAATTTACGGGTTGTAGCAGGCATAATCTCGCTGCTTAATGACTGGCTGATTTTGACAGGTCGGGAACCTCTCGGCTTCCTCAACCCGTTCGGAAGGGGCTTCCGGGGTCTCGACGACATCACAGAGGGCTCGAATCCGGGCTGCGGCACAGATGGATTCTCGGCCATCGTTGGATGGGACCCTGTGCGTTCCACCAGACTTGATACTTCCTCACCTTCGACGTTGGATGACCCTGGGCTACGCAGATCACGGGTCTCGGAACGCCCAACTTTTACAAAATGTTATTTTGAGACAAGCATATTGGGGCGATACTATCACAAGTCTGTGCACAACTGCGGAAGTTACAGACAGTGTTGACTAAATGATAGCTCCCACGTTCACCTCTGCGGCACCCTCTCACCCGCACCGCACCGCACCGCACCGCATCGTTCAACAAGCTGTTCACCCTGATGCCCACATTAGTACCGCGAAAGCTAACGGCAAATACCCAGTCATCGTTATTGACAAGTTGACAGCTGTCAGCTACTCCACTACAGGCACCCCTTCGCGCTGACACATCTATTCGCTTCGTCTGTCTCATGGATTGTGTGATGGAGTGACTGCCGGATCCGTGTGGTAGCTTCTACAATGCCTCACTCTGCCATTATGGTCCCGCACCCTCGATTCCGAACTTGGACAACGTGGGCCAGAGTCAGCAAAGCCGTCGGGTGACTCAAGGAACTCAGGCGTTGTACTGGGAAGGCGTCCACTTTGGATGGTATCAACAAGAGTCCTCACTGTGGTGGTGATTGCACCGCCCGAGGGATACAGTAAATTTTGTCTGCGGTGAGCCTGATGGGGTCGACTCGAAAACTCGGGTAGACATATGAAAGGCCTCAAGTGAGTCCGTTTTCCTCACCCTCTTTATTGGTTCATTGCTCTTCTCATCGAGTATTATTGGTGACTTCGTTTGGAACTACCAGATTATGAGTTTTGCGTGGACCACGCCCCTCGGACAGCAATGTCGATTTGACCGTCAATTTTCCCGTGGATGTTTCAGTCATGTTTGTATCTGACCCATATCTCCGGAATCTTCCCCCCCGATAATACGCCCAGCGCACGGCCGGCCAGGTAAAACGTTCCTTTTGTTACTTCCTTTTGTTACTTTCTTGCGCTTCAACCCTTTTCACTGTTCTACATTTCCCCTTGTCTTGCGGCCTCGCTTAGTTAGTCTCTGGGTTCCATTCTAACTTTGGATATGTTTCTCTGCTTGCTTGTATAAATATCTCCTGTGTCTACTTCTCCAACCCCAGCGAATCTTAGTGCTCTTCTCCTCAGGGTTTCAGAGCTCTGTAGGGCCCAGTTCCCCTCGTTCCCCTCGTTCTCTAGCGTGCCGCACCCTCGTGCGCCCTTAGAGACTTTGGATAGACGTCTCCTCAGTCTATATGGACCCCTGTATGAAGTTACGAGCCCCGCGATGGCCTGCACGACTGGCAGCGCGGCTTCACGCCTCCCTGAACCCAGGGCAGCTCGGGTTGTTTGGGCAGTGTCCCAACGCGCAGAGGCAATCCAACTCCTCACCGACAGTAATATATTGACTGTATTCCCAGATTTATGCCTGGACATGCGTGTCGTCGTTGGTACAGACTGTACCTCAGCAAGGGGGTTCCACCGGAACAGCGTATGTAGCTTTAGCTTTGTCGACATTCCCTAGCTTACCCAACCCGGCCGTTGTACAGCCTGAGACCCCACTAGTAAAGAGTAGTGTCCAGGCGTACCCCGACCTGTGACCGCTATGAAGTAGCGTGAAGTTACCTTGAAATTCTACAACGCATCGACGGTCGTCAGTCAAACTGCTTTCTTGACACCTGCGTCGAGGTGCTACTAGACCTGCTACATTCTTGGAAAGAGTCTGTGTCGAGTTGATATCCAGAACGCCTCGAGCAAATCGTGGTCGCCCTTACATCGGCGACGACGACGACGATGCAGCCGCAGGTGACCCTGGCGATGATGCCCCGATAGCAATCATGCACCTGCTCGGGGTCATGAAACATGTGCGACCCCAAATGACGATGGTGGCGACGGCGACGACTAAACGATAGCGCTTCATACAATCCCTGTATGCGCCCCGACGATGTCGACGCTACCCCGATGGGAACGATGTCAATGACTTGGATGACTCCGGCGCGCCTGCACAGTAGCGCACCACCAACGCAAGTCACCCGCCAGGTGTGCCACGACGACGACGACAATGAATTTCTTGGGTTGTCATATATACATTTATACAGAGATATTAGCTATGTTTAATAGTGGTACAGTGCTACAAAGACACGGCCAGCCGTGGCTTGTAGGCCGATATAGGCCTAAGACGTTGAGGCCTACAAGTGTGAACTCGGTCTTGTAAATTCTAGGCCTAAAGCTTGGCCTAAAGCCTCCAAAAGACGGGCCGAATAGCAGGCTTCAAGTTCTGGGCCGAGACGGGCCCGCAAACCACTAGGGTCCCCACGAATGCGTGGCGTCCGTGCAAAGCGTCCGCGGGTCGGACCTGGAGGTACGGCATAGGTATGTGGTATTCATTCCCGAGGACACCAGTGAGCACGAAGTGGGCCGTGCCTATCACTTCCGCCAAATTAGTACTCAATAATCTTGTCAATGATGTAGACTTGAATGTAGAAGCACGTACTGAATTCCGCCACAGGCAGGGCCATAATTTATTTTTGAGCTGCGGCGCGTGATGCATGAGTGGGGCGTTCAGGTTCTTGAATTCGGAGCCAACCTGAACCGCAGGACGGAAAATAAAGTTAAAATCCGCGAATCCGTAGCGTAGTATACTGTAAGCCCGAGGAAGAATCACAGCGACAGAGGCGCTGCACCATTTCTGATACTGTAAATAAGAGTACCTCGGGGCACGCGGGCTCAAGCGCGGGCTGGGGCAATTGCGCCAGTGGCCGCCCGCTCTTATCGCTTGTACTAGCGAGATCTGACTTGGACTGTCACATAGCCATGGAGATATGTGGCGGTACTAAGACGCTTTCCTGCACACATTAAGTTCTACATCTATGGATTTGTCGCAACTTTTTATTGCTAATTCAATGGTGACTCCAGAACCACAGGGTCTGACTCGGAGTCTGAGAGATTCCGCGCTTCTCGCTCAGGCGGGCCCCGAAACAAAGCGCGGCCGTGGAGCAGACAATGGCCTCGGTCACCGGGTCACGCAGCGGAAGGCCAAGCGCGTTGGAATCTTTCTTCCCGACCTTTCTTCCCAGGATGATTCGCTTTCCGCTTCGTCGATTACCCGCACATCGGTCGCAATACATATACAGAACCCTTACGTTCCATCAAAGTCGACCGGCCCCGCTTTTTCCGGCGCATGGATCAGACCGCGCACGCGCAATCGCCGCATCCAGCCCGCTCCCAAGCCCGCGCCTGTCGCGGGTGGCCATTGACTGTGAGCTCAGCCCCTCGTCCCCGGCGCCGCGTGGTTTGTGTAGACGGTCGATATACTCTGTGCTGGCGTCCCGGGCGCCGCTCGTACGGGTCCCTGACGCCGGTGCCGCTTAGCAGATCAGGTGGTGTGTACTGGGCGCCGCCGCAGGCGGCATGATCGTGCCTATCGTGCGCCGCATTCTCGCATGTCCTACCCTAGGTCATGGCACCGTGCTGCACTCTGATGGGCCATCACCGACATGAGAATGGAACACTGGTGGAAATGCCGCGCAGGCCCGGGAGATAGTCTCGCATCAGCCGGGTTTCCTTCCTCCCGGTGGGCGTCGTGGGCTCGGCAGCACGTTTGCGCGCGGTATAGTATGGGGCGTGTCCTTGCGTGCGCTCGGCAAATGACTGAACGATTGAAATTGTGCAGATAGAGACTAGAGTGTGTCTGGGTCAATAAGGGCAGTGAGATTCCGCCCGCCCGCGCCCAGCATTGGTGCAGTCACGCCTCGTCCGCACTCTCGGCGTCCCTTGTTGGACGTGGTATCACCGACTAGATATATTTTTTCCATCGGTCCATCCAACGTCCCTCGGACATGCGCCTCCCTCTCCCAACCCATACCCAGAGGTTGAGACAGTCATCCAACCGTTTCACGCTCTACAGTAAGACTGTCGCCCATGCCGCAGGAACGAAACCGCGTCCGGTTGAAAGTCGCCGACTTGAGCCTACTGCGATCAGCGCAACCTTTGCATATCGGTTTGCCCAAGCTACTAACTTATTAGGGCCCAGGAAAGATTTGACGTGGTACACGCTCCCCAGCACTGCATGACCACTACCGACGACCCCGAATTTATTTTGTGAAAGTTATATTTAACATGTTAACGCCGACGGATGCCATCTCGTTGATGGGACATGTGCAACAGAGTGTTAATGTCGCTATCGGTGCGCCGCACGGAAATGAGGTCAGTCACTAAGTTAGGAGCAATGCACGTCAGGAAATCCTGTGTGATTCTGTTTTCTTGTCATGTTGGCAGTGTTGATGGGTGACATTGTTGGCATGGTGGTTCCCTCGTCCATAACTTCGCACGTCAGTTTTGGTGTTCTCCTTTTCCGAGGTAGTATGATGAAAACACCGTTTGACTTGTACATGTGATGCTGCTCGGCGGCACGATGTGATCCGACCCAGCTATTTGGCGCAACGCTATCATCCAGTTTGGGAATTGTGTGATACCGTTGCATTCTGGGTCTGGAAACCGTCGTGGATTTTAAGAACCTGAGACTTGTCTAGAAATGTAGCAGGCAGTTCGGTGTCATTGCCAAGCAAACAGGAATTTAATTGGTCCTGCAAACCTCTGTTTGCTCTGCAGTACACAATATACTTCGGAAAGTACTATGATAAATGTGTGTTGTGATGCACTTCATCGGTAGCCTTATCTCCGGCGATCACGCCGAGCGCCTTGGAAGGTGGAAATTGCCGTGTGCGCTACCTCTGAGAGTGAGAGATTAACATATGATGGCGAGAACAAATCGTGTTTACCTTCGGATTCGGTTCACTTCTCAGGGGCAAGGAGTTCAGGTGCAACGGGCTAGCCCTACGGACGAGGTCACAGACGTTTTTGATAAGAATAAGCTCGGCAAGAATCCATTGGGGGCGTATACAGTAGGGACCCTACATGGCGCTGTACGTACACCTACAAAGGAAACCGTTTGCGGGTACCCACATAAGATAAAAAGGCGATGGGTTCTCGCAAGGGTTCTCGGCCTTCATTTATCTCTTTCTACCGATTAAAGAAATTGTGCTTGACGTCCCCGTTGGCTGAGTTAGAGTACTATCACACCATGGCTACAAGGCTGACAACCTGGCCTGCGCCTTTACACGTGGAGCAGGGGATGGGAAGCAGATGGAAGCAGCTTTATTGTGAACGTGACCAATAGAGTAATCAACCCATACCTTTGGTAGGGTACGCGGGTCAGAGCGGGCTGACTTTCTTCTGCATATGGAGCTTTCGGAACGGAACGTTCAGAACGGATGGCGACGCAGATCTGTGAACAAACTACCTTCCACATGATTGATGAGGAATGGAGTCAAAAACACCTCTTGTAGGTAAGGTGGACATCGCGGTAAGGGCGATACGGCTGCGCTTGTTATCATGGGGTGCTATCAACGTTCGAAGGTCGCCGCGGGCCGTGATCATGATGTCAATTTCCCAGATCTGATATGCATATGGTTATACGTAGCGTACGTAAATCTATATGTGTGAACGGCGCTCGGAAAGCGGTCGGACGCTCCAACTGAGGGAAATTCTGAATATGGTGGTTCTGCTTAAGTGTGGACGAAATCCACATTGTTGACTGGTGAAACCACGTGATACGGTCTCAGAGTTGAGTCACACCACTGTCAAAATAGACCCCGAACTTGCAGCTTAACCTTGATCATGAGCTTAACCTGGCAACACGAAGCAAACCGGGGCAATCAGTTTTCGTTGTCCTTACGAAAACCCCCACATTGGGCGCACACTTCTCGATCTTCGACACTCGTTTTTATTATGTTGAAAGTTGCGCCAGTGGTGCGGCCACGTTGGTTGCTAAGCGTATTGTCAAGATGGGCGGCTCAGCTTCAAGTTCTGCAACTCACCCTGGCGCGTGCTCCGGGGGATTCGCAAGCCCTTTACGGTATCCTGCTGTCTACGCTTCTGTGTTGCTTTGCCGATGAAATCAGCATAGACCCTTTTCGTGCCTCCACCGCGGTTTTGCGAAGAACGGGCCCATCTACATGTGACGTTTACAGACGCACAGGTGTTCATTTCACCCCGGCCTGGACGATCAAAAACCAGGAGGCGGTTCCAATCGGCATGGTTATCGCTCTGGCGCCCGGAAAACGGTGTTTGGCCGGGTTTGTACAGCCTCGCCCGGGATGGCTCTCGTCACGCAAGCACACGGATGCGCCCACCCCAGCACTCTGGCTCCGTCTGCTTGTTTCAATGAGGTGTGCAACTTGCCTTTAATTAAGCTGGGGTGTGTACCTTGTCCAAAGATCGGCGCCCAACCCCTCTTCCCTCCACCACTACTTTCCCCCAGATGAGCAACAGTAGTGTTCTCCCTCCCATCGTCGTCATCTTGCTTCCACTCGCCATCAAGGAGCAACCAGTTATTGATGCAGAACGGTATATCTCAGGCGAGTCATTGTTCATCCTGCTCTCCTCGAGGGTTCTAAGACGTTTTCGGCAGCCGTGGGACTTTCGGTGCTCCTATATGACGTTCTGCTCACGTTCGGAGATGAAGTACGGTACATATGGAGACGGCCTATCACGACCATCAAAGTGCTCTACCTCTTTCTGCGGTACGGTGTGACCATCGCCCAGATTTTCTACTTCCAAGGTGAGAACGTCGTGAAGGGGTGGACTAGATTTACTTACATGCTTCGATAGCGATAAGCGGCTTGGGAGCATCAAACATGTCACACAGTGTGAGTATCCATTTGTGTGCTCACTACAAGTCGATCCTGACAGTCCTAGTTGTAGGACATCATCACGTTCTGTGGCGTTCGAAGTTCCTGACACTTTACCCAGCTGCGTTGGGTCCTTAATTGTGCTTGCTCTTGTGGGATCGATGAGTCTCGTCCTTGCAAATTGTAAGCCTTAGTGACGGGTGATTACATTGGCTCATCACTGGCTGGTACAGATATTATGATCATCCGGGTATACACGCTGTGGGACCATCGAAAATGGATGTTACGAACACTGTTCATAGGTTACGCGCTCTCCGTGTGTTCTACGATAGCATTCGTAGCAACCAGCATCGTACAGCTCGCCCGTAAGTCTTCAGACATATGGCTCTCGGTTAAGCTAACTATTGGCCAGCTCATGTGATACATGATCCGTTTATTTTCCACATGTGTTTAATCTTAGGAAGGAGTCCGTATTGGATAGGAATCTGGCTGTCTCAGGTATAGAACCCTTAGCCGTTTACAAGCTTTGGCCCAGCCACTGACAATTGTGGATATACAGGCAATTTTCGACGTTTTCTTGTTTGTTCTAACGATAACTAATGCTGCAAGTCGGCCACGGAGAGCCAATGTAAAAATCATCACGGATCTACGTCGTGATGGCCTTGTATTCTACCTGGTACGGTGAATCGCCGCTTCTCCAGCCAACTGAACTAATCGTCGCGTCTAGGGTCTTTTTGGTGAGTTACTGCTCGTGTAGTCAGCAATTGCGAACTCAATCCCTTGCACGTGCCTTCAGTTGGACGTTTCTTGAATGTTGCGCTCAGTATTCCCACGGATGTACGCCTTTTGCCTTGTCTGTTTCGGACTGGACATCGTTGCTAAGCCGTGTCATACAGAGACACTATTATCCTATTGCGGTCTCGTATGCCCCGTGCCTCAACATGTATGGATGCGACTTTGACTGATTTTCTGGTGACAGATTCGTCCTCTCATTATCCACGGTCACGGTAACGAGGTTGGTCTTGCGAGTGGAGCGCCTATTGGTGACGCGGGGAAGTGGCCGAGACCTGCAAGTACCCAACTGGATGTACAATTCTTACGAACTGCAGACGGCGGATTGATTCCTCACTGTGCATTGTCTTCTCACGTTTGCTATGTGTTGTACTGTATCATCGGAACTTTTACGCCTTCGCGTTTTGTAATTTACTGGCAAGGGTAAATAGATCCGGCGGGGCTTGGGTGGGGCTTGGGTGCCGCATTTGGTAGCGTAGCGCCTCTAGTGTTTGATCGCTTTGCGGGGGGGGGGTAATCCTCTATCCTATCGCCATCATCACCTATCACCTTGTGTGGCTACACGATTTTGCTTCGTCCTCCCGAAAGCATGCGACTGCTTCCAATCTGGCTGCCCAGCTTTTTCTGATAAGCGGGCCTAAGCGCCCTATTTTAGTTGCCCCTATTCGTCAACGGAGTCCATTGCATGCCACAACTGATAGCTCACATTATACTAACCTATAGTCTCAATCGAGCTGGCTAACAAGCTGAGCTCACAAAGACTTGCACAAAGACGCTAGGGACGCGTGGGAACTTTTTAATTTACTCATTATTTGATTTGCGTGTTTCACCTTGTGGGTCGCCTGCGTTGCATATTCCCAAGCCCTCAGGCTCCCGCCCAACTGGAAATATCGCCATCACCTTCTTTTTCTTGTTCTAGCATCAGTGATTTATTTGATCTTGACTGACTTGTATCACTTTTTGTGATGAAGCAGCTTAGTCAAACCCCACAGCCCCCGGCCCTCCGGGGAGACTAACGGTCGTTTACGTCTTTATTATTAAATTTATACAGGATGGTTCACAAAAGAGTCCTAGCGTCGCTGTTGGGATCGACAGACGTATTTGTACCCAATTATGCGCAGCAGCCGCTCCACAATTGGGTTTATCGGCCATTCATTTTTTTTTGTTTTGCCTTCACAACGGACCACCAGACCATCCAAAGGGAAGGCGATTGTAACATAATCATCGATGATGTGGTGTTACGACCAGTGATGACTTTAAAGAAGCCGTTGGAGCGCGCTAACCCATCAAAGTGCCAATTGCGGAGGCACAAGGACACCATGTGTTCCCTAGCGAGGTTGCGCGCGCGTGATGGGGAATCAATTATGGTCATGGAGTGACCGTGCGAGTATTCGCGCGGCCAGTCGTCTTCCCTTCGCCGAGTCTCGGCTCATTGCGATCAAGAGAAAAACAACCTTCGACACTGTATCGGACCTTCTTCTTGCCGAGTGTAGTCGCCATACCATGGGTCACGCCTCACTTAATATCTCCTTCCCTTAACCCACATTCCCTCTCCCCTAAACACCCTTTGCCTTTACCGATTACCCTCTAGCTCCCGACCGCTGAGCGCCGATCGTGGGCGTCCGTCAAGTCAAGCCATGGACTCCCACTCTCCTTCGCCCTCACTCCTTCAATTGAAGTCCGTACAGAAAACGCGGTCAGAAGTAGACCACGCCGCCATATCCCACGCCGTACCGAAGGACTGGAAGTTCTGGTGCATCATATTTTCCCTCGCCCTCTCCGTCCTCCTCACCGCTGTCGAGTTTGTGAGTCGCTTTTCCTCGCCGGCTTGGAGCCAAGTAGGGAAACTTGGACTAATACGTTGCGTTGCATGCATAGACCGCCATCGGGGCTGCACTTCCAACGATTATACGTGACCTCCAGGGCTTGCAATTCATCTGGGTCGGCTCCGCCTATGCGCTAGGCTCGACTGCTCTGGTGCCCTTTTGTGGCGGGCTCACACAAGTACTGCATCTCATTTTCTCACACGAGTTGGTTGTAACGTTATGTGATCAGATTATCGGACGGCGGCCCATCATGCTCTCTGCACTCTTCCTCTTTGCTCTCGGAAGCACGATTTGCGGCGCTGCATCGAGCATGAACATGCTCATCGCGGGTAGAGGTGCGTCCGTTCGTCTTTCTCCCACGTTGTCCCCTAGCCCCCGCAGTCGCTCCACTGGCGGCGCTGGATATGGGTTCTGATTCCCGCCGCGCTATAGCCGTGCAAGGACTGGGTGCCGGAGCGATCACTTCTTCCGTGCAAATTATGCTGTCCGACCTGGTCACACTTCGCGAGCGTGGCACGTTCAGCGGACTTATGGCGCTGTTGGTACCCGTTTTACGTCTTGTGCGTTCGACGCCTACTGATATACCGCGTACAGCTCTTGGGCAGTCGGCGGTGGTGTTGGTCCGGTCATTGGAGGATCCTTGGCTCAGAGCGGTCACTGGTATGCCTTATTTTCTCCACTATCTTTTCCCATCAACTGCTTCTCACCTGACGCGCTTTTCCTTACAGGAGATGGTTGTTCTGTACGTGTTTCTTGTGTTTGTTAAAGGTGTGCAATGTGTCGTGAACCAAGCACAGACCTCAACCTCCCTATATGCGCATTTAATGCGACTTTTGTCCTGCTCTTCATGCGTCTCAGGACACCACACTGCAACTCTAAGAGAGAAGCTCAGCAAGATTGACTTCATGTGAGGTCCTACAATTTTGGAGCGTCACGTAAAATCTCAACTTTGTTTTTGCAGCGGAAATCTTCTCATCACAGGGTCAACGACCTCCATTGTGATCGGGCTGACATGGGGAGGCGTACAATTTCCGTGGTCCTCCGCTTCGGTGCTGGTGCCTCTGGTCCTCGGTTTTGTTGGCCTGGTTGCTTTCGTTATCTATGAGTTCTATTTCTGCAAGCCGCCAACGGTGGGTCTTTTTAGTGTACATGGGGACATCTCGCTCACATTTTCCTTGAAGGCACCCATATTGTTCAGGCTCGACTGGACTGGCACTAGTGGCTACCTCCAAAACTTCGTAATGGCCGTGGTGTTGGCCAGTCTTAGTTGTACGTCATCATCACCACACTCATGCCATCTTGGCACCTCCGCTCACTCAATGGTAGACTGGTACGCGGTCTTCTTTGAAGCATGCAAGGACAGGTCTCCCTCTGGAGCTGGCGTCGACATCTTCGGGTTGTCGTATAGCATCAGTCTCATTGCCATTATTGCGGGCGTTGTTGTTAAGAAGACGGGCAAATACTTGGCACCGACATACATCGGTTGGGCGCTCATGGTTGTCGGTGCTGGCCTATTGACCACGCTGCGCGCGGATAGCAGTATTCCCAAGTCTGTCGGCTTTCAGCTCGTCATTGGCGGCGGCGTCGGAATTATCTATGTCGTCTCGCTCTTCCCCATACTCGCGTCTGTTCCGGTCACGCATTCGGCCCCTGCGATGGCACTCTACGTGTTCTCGCGAAACTTTGGATACGTGAGTCCTTACTTCTATGCGCATCACGCCGGTCGACCGATTGATCGATAACGTGCTGCGCAGATCTGGGGCGTTACCGTC
Organism: Lactarius hatsudake; assembly: GCA_024734325.1. NCBI lineage: Eukaryota > Fungi > Basidiomycota > Agaricomycetes > Russulales > Russulaceae > Lactarius > Lactarius hatsudake. The sequence continues at coordinate 277,943 of JANSJP010000012.1, forward strand.
GGCGGTGCAATCCTGCAGAACGAACTGAAGAAGAATCTGCCCGCGTCGTTCCTCGCCCAGTTCCCGCATGGCGTCCAGCTTCGCCTTTTCGGCGATTCCGACGATTCCGACGCTCGAACAACCGTTGAAGGCCGAGGTGCAGAACACGTTTGGCGAGGCGCTCAAGGTCGTGTGGCAGGTCGTCCTCGGCGTCTCGAGCGCGGGGTTGGTATCCAGTCTCGGCATGCGGCAGCTGCAACTACACACGAACATTGATGAAGACTGGGGTAGGGAAGACATTCCCATTCCCATCGAGCGGAGGCCGTCGTCGTCGGATATGGAGATGTTGCCCGCTAACGGTGAGATGAGTACGAGAGAATCACCAGCACCGGCATGAACAAAAAAAATAAACTTTGCAAGATTCTTGTTTTTAGCTTGCATTGCCCAGTTGGAAAGAAGGGAAGGCGCACCCCACTTCAGCGTTTCGAATTTGCAGACGCATCAGCCTCGGATTTGACCTCGTCCACCAAGTATAGGAACATTTGTATTTGTATCCATGGGTGTTATTTCGCTTCGCTCGCACTTCGATGACCATATTACGCCTTCTTGTTTGGCTGTATGATACTTATTCTAACTGCGGTATTTATGTGCCCCTCACATTTCTATGCGTAACTACGTGTGATCCCCCTTCCTTTCTCCTGTTTGTTCGATGCCCGATATTCCAGAAACCTCCGGTGTCGCGTACCAATAATTGATCCTACTTCCGAATAGCGCCACATATTTCCGTACCCCAAGACATAGAAGCACGGTAATTAAATAAATAAAGACCGCCTTTGGGAGTATTGTATTGTGAAACGTTGGTCAAGCTTGGCGTACTCCGCATGCGGCAGTGCACCGTGGCTGTAAGACGCGTTGTATGGGCGCAGATGAACACGAACGACATGAGTGCGTGCGCCAGTGCAAGTGCCAGTGCAGGCGTGGTGTATGTGTCTCCGGTCATTGGGTCATGTCACGACGCCGCTCCCATTGTTAGTTATTGGTCGTAATAACCCCTTTTCTCAGTTATCTGGAGAAGCCGTGTCGGTCAGTCGGTCGGGTCGGTCCTGTTTCACGAAAAGGATATGACTTCCGTCACTAAATTCTGATGGGAGACGTCTGTATGTACAGTAGGTGCTGCAATGTGTGGCGGGTTTCTACTGACACAGTATCGTACTGTACTTCCCAAGGTACTTCCACTAGACCACACAGTCGGTTTTCCCCTTTTGGTTTCGAATCATTTCTATCTTGGACCTCTTCTCTGCGCTCAAAGTATTAACCAAATGAATGTCTCAGGAAAGGGGTTAAAATCTTGTTAAATCTTTTTTTTTGAATGAGAAGATGCATAAACTATTACTGGAACGGGTCTATAGTGGGTTCCTGATGCGACGAGATGCCCATTCAAATATTCAAACTTCGCCTATATCCCTAATGTGGTCAAAACCAGTGACTATTATGAAACATGCTGTGACGGTGTCGACCGGGCGCCAGGATGAACTGACCAACGACGACTCTGTCCTCTGGTTCATTCTGCAACCCTTAGACTAACATGTGACGTGTCATATTGTAAAGAGGCTATTACATTGGGAAAGAGGCAGAGTACAGAGTAAGGAGAGGAAACGTGATGTAACAGTGCCACATAGGGCCATGTACCCCAAGGCGCACTCAAATGGATTTTTTTTAAAAAAACATGTGACGTTTTCAATGGTCCCTCACCGGTAGTGCCACAGTGGTGTCCTCGGATTTTCACCCACTATTACAGCACTAAGCTTAACGATTTCCATCTGGGTCCGCGTCTCGCTCACTGGCAATCGTGTCCTTTTTTCATTCCCCTCGCGTCGACGACTATTGCGCCGCCACACTGCCACGCTTTTGCGGATCCCTGGATTACTGCTGTCGACAGAACGACGGGTGAGCCTCTCCGGCGCCAAATTCTCGAACCAACTTAGTTTCAATCCCCCCAGCTCCATATCATTTCACGAGATCCCGCGACCGTTGTATTTGCTTTGATTTACTCGATTTCCTGTTGGAGTTCCAGGAGCCATGACTTCTTCTACCTCGGATCAAGCCCGAGGTCATCTCAGACCTGGAACAGCAGCCACTAGGTGCTTCCGGACAAACTTTGCTAGCGCTTGCCCAGATTCCTCATCTAGGCGCGGCCCAAGGCGGTCATGTACCTTGGCCATCCTTTTTCCGGATATCCCACCGAGTCACCTGTCGTACGTTGGACTTGGTAGACTTCACCATCGCCCAATCCTATCCCAATCTATTCATATCAGCAAACCTAAAAGCAACCCGCGGTCATATTCACCTTTATCTCAGCCCTCAGATCTAGCTGTTCCCATCTATAAATGCGAAAGCCCTCACACTGTTCCAATGATTTCGGCTCTACGAAATCGCCCAACCTCACAAGCTCATTGCGTCGTAGACACCATCTCGCCGACCGACGTCCCGTAATCATGCGCTACCATTGTATCATTGTGCTCTCCGTCATTTCCACTGATCTCCTTGCCAGTTTCGCGAAACCCCTCTCACCACTTTGGGACGACATGCACATCAAGCACTCCTGGAACGCCGTCCCGAATAATTGGGTGTCCCTCGGCCGACCGCCTTCTGGCACTACAATCGACCTTTACATTGCTCTCAAGCCCCACCGTGAGAACGCCCTGATCGACGCACTCTACGAGGTCAGTGAACCTGGGCATTCAAGGCAGGTCCACCACCACTGTTGACGCGTGCTCTCACGAGTGCTACTGCTCCGATGCAGATATCGTGCACACCTGACGAAAGAGCAGGTGGCTGACCTTGTCGCACCGCGTCCAGAGACCCTCGAGCTCGTGAATTCCTGGCTCGAACACCACGGCATCTCTTCCTCATCCGTCTCTATGACACACGGCGGCAACACACTGAAGCTCAAAGGCGTGTCCGTGACCTGAAGCCAACACCCTCCTCGGCGCATCGTACCAGGTCTACAGGCACGTTGAGAATGCGAGACCATTGTCCGCACAGTCGGGTATTCGCTTCCCAGGGCACTGCACTGGCACGTGTTGACTGTGGTGCCTACGACATCCTTTGTCTCCCCGCGCGCGCAATGGCAGACGCCGCGGAATCGCTCTAGCGAGGAAACAGTGAGACTAGAGAAGTCCTGCATCGGGAGAGCCCGCGACGATGCTATCGAGCCGCGCAAAAGTCAATTACGTCGCGCCGTCGTTCCTGCGTTGGCTGTATGGCACGGCGACATACGCACCCATTGCGATGGGCGAGAATGTACTCGGGGTTGCGGGGTTTTTAGGGGATTATCCTAGCCCGGCGGACCTGTTGGCGTTCATGCGCAAATATCGGGATGTAGATGACGCGGCGTACGAGGTCGTAGAGATCAACGGCGGGGGGTACGACCAGACCCACCCACATGAAGAGGCAAATTCGGACATCCAGTACGCTGAGGCCATGGCCTATCCAACCCCCCATATCTTCTACAGCACCGGCAAAGGGCCGTATGACTGGTACGTCTCCTGGCTCGAATACGTCCTCGACCAGAGGGACACCCCGAGGACAATCAGCATATCGTACGGGTATGAAGAAAGATACATCCCTAGGGAATATGCATTTTATGTGTGCGACATGTTCGCGAAGCTAGGAGCGCTTGGCGTCAGCGTCCTCTTCTCGAGTGGTAACAACGGCGTTGGCAAAGGGACCTGCATGAACAAGGACGGCGCGGTTCGGTTCATACCTAATTTTCCCGGAACCTGTACGTGTGGACGATTTCTCTAGGATTGAACGTAAAACACGAGTGCAGGTCCAGGGAAGCTCACCACATCGCCACGCTCTTTTAGGTCCTTATGTCACCGTCGTCGGCGGAACCACGGATTACGAGCCGGAGGTTGCAGCGGTTCTCTCCGGTGGCGGCTTCTCGGACCACTTTGAGCGCCCCCCTTACCAGAGGCAGGCCGTGCCTACCTTCCTGGAGGACCTCGGGAGCCGGTATCGGGGCCTTTACAAGTATGTTTGCTTCTGTGACCCTGATCTAACCCATCCGTAATTTGTACTTGGTGCAGTGATTCTGGTCGCGGCGTCCCCGACATCGCTGCACAGGCCGTCAATTTCCAATTCTTTTTCAATGGGCAAGAGAAAATGGCGAGTGGCACAAGTATAGCGACACCCGTGTGTCCCTTTCCTCGCACTTCAATTCGGGTCGTCCTTGACCGCCCAGCTGACTGTCAATCTACAGGTCGTGGCGGGCATCATCTCACTGCTTAATGGCTGGCTGATTTCGGTTGGCCAGGACCCGCTCGGCTTCCTCAACCCTTGGCTGTACGGAAGGGGCCTCGCGGCTCTCAACGACATCACAGAGGGCTCGAATCCGGGCTGTGGAACGGATGGATTCACCGCTATCGCTGGGTGGGATCCTGTGCGTTCCACCAGACTTGATACCTCTTCACTTTCGACGTTGGATGACGCTGGGCTCCGCAGGTCACGGGTCTCGGAACGCCTAACTTCCGCAAAATGCTGGAACAGTTATTTTGAGATAGTAGAATTTACGTTTCCGAATAGTGATGTGCATGGCCCGGTGTTACGTCCGCGGGATGTCAGTCTGTACCATCAGCAAATACCCGTGAAAGTTATGACCCAATATAACGTATCACAGTTATTGTCACGATTTCGTCGACATTATTGATATTCATCGGCTCGTCGCAACGGGCGACCCCGTGGACTTGGATGTGGCGGTCAAGTGTCGGTCGTGTTTCTCGACGAGAAGAAGGCCATGGCGTGACGGGAGCAGTACTTGAAAGTCACGTGTCGTTTGTTGACTGGTCCGAGCGTGGGAAGGCTAGTTTAGACTCGTATCATAGTGTGGTCCACCGCCAAGTCCACCGCCCTTCTCTCAAGAATAGGACTTTGGCCGGCGTTTTTTCCCCCTTCCCTTTTGTTCATTTGACAGCCTTCTTCCAGGAGCTCCCAGGAGCTGTCTCACCTGCCGCCGTTGCACACGGACGACCCCCACGGCCTATGCCAGAGAGATGGCCCCCATCCGCGAGAACCCAAGCCACCACGACGCCACCGCCTCCATCCCTCAGCCCTACATTCGCCGCTGCGACTGACGACGAGCTGGGCTTCGGCCCAGTATAATCAAGATAAGGGTTTTCTTTTCTTTTCTTTTTTTCCCATTTCGATTCTCACTCCGCCTCGCCGCGCGACTCAACCCCGTTGCATACTAGTTCCGGGCCAAGCCGGGCCTGTAAATCACTAGGACTCCTATACGAGTAACTTACTCTGAGTGAGTACTCGTCACAACGATTGTCCGTCCTTGCGGGTGGGAATCGCCTCGTTGCTTCTTCTAAGAAGACAATTGCGTGACTCTTGCATGGTTCGGGAACTTTCGCGACTTCCTTGTCTTTTCCCGCTAGTTCTGCCCATGGCTGGGCAATGGTGCCGATCTCGAGGATTTCCGTAGCAAGTTGTATCCCCCTTGGGCTTATACATTGGGGTCTGCGTATAATTTGGAAGCTGCCAGACTTCAGACTCGGCCAGTGAGTAACTGGTAACTGCTCTCCTACAAGATGTGACAGGAACTTCAAAGAGGATTGAATAGGGCTCTCAGGAGAGGATATCTCAGGCCTCGGGTTTGTTGTAGAGGCTTAGATATAATATATATTGATTATAACAAGAATTATAAGTTTTGTGTGTGGCACCTTTATAGGATTAAGGTTTTATTACGGTTATATTTGACGACGTAATATACTTTTGTAGTATCTTATAATCCTATCAGACCCTACAAGTACATCGCTTGTCCAAAAAAAAACAAAAGACAAAAAGGACGGATACCACTTATGTTTCTTTCATGCACCGAATCCTCCTTGTTAATATCTTGTTTAGAATTCTTGACATACAGTGTTCTACGACCAATCAAGCTCAAGAGACATACAAATGAATATCCGTAAGCGTCCAGTAACTTTGAAGTCACTACACCAGATGCGCTCAACCCAAGAAAAAAACAGTAAAGTTGAGTAATGTCGTACGTGCTCGAAGGCATAAGGACACGGGAGGAAAACGTGGTAGTCGCAAGCGCAACCCGAGGTGTCAACATCGCGCCCCCTCCCACGCGGATATCCACCTCTCCTCATCCGCGCGCGGCGAACGTTTTCCCATTCTCAACGTGGTGTAGTGCGTGTAACTCGCGTGCAGCGCTACTGAAACGAGCGAGACATGTCCGTCCATTCCTCGTTCGACGGGAGAGAGAACTAGGCCAAGAACCGAGAGTAGCGGGTCGTCGCCGTCGGTCGCACGAAAGCAAAATAGGAAACCCATCTCCTCATACCGATCCCGACACATCAGGTTGTCTCCGGTGTCGCGGCGTATAAAACTTTTCCCAGTACAACCGGTCCTCTTCTTCGTGATCGCTCATGTCCTCATCGGACGATGAAGAATCGTCATTGTTGGATGCGCCAGGCGCCGGTGCAAGTGTAGGGGTGTACTCATCATCGTCAGAGTCTGAATCAGCCCCTTTGTCCCTGTTAGTAGGGACACCCTGCACGTTGTCCTGGGCTTTGAACGACGCGTCTGGAGGTCGGCTGGAGGTCTTGCAAACAGTCTCAGTGGCGACGGCATCGTTTTCATCTTCAGATGAATCATCAGAATCGGAGTCGCTATCATCGCCAGATGAAGATGAATCGGAATCGGAGTCCATGTCCGTGTCCGAATCCGTGTCCGAAGAATCGGAGGAGTCAGAGCCAGAGCTGCTATCGTCGCCGTCGTCGCCGTCTACGCTCATTTTGGCGCCGGTGGCACTTGGCGTCGCGGTATCGCCAGTTGCTGAGTTTCCCTGTCCCGCAGGAGGAAAAGGTTGATGGGGAAGAGGATTAGACACGACCTCTTGCGGCAGAGAGGCGGTATCACGAGGAGCCTGTTGTATCTGAACGCCTTGGTCGAACGACAACTGCCGAGCTGGCGGCCAAGCACCGTTCATATCCCGTGGGTTGCTCGGAAAGGACATAGCAGTAGTACCTGGCGGAATAACATCGAGCTCAACTCCGACGGGCGGCGGCGGGGAGAGGTGATGCGAAAAGTCAAAGTAAGGGATCACTCGGGAGACATCGAACGTGAACGTCCCAGAGACCCTGAGACCAAAGAAGGGCTGTGCTATGTGGCGTGGTTGTATGACAGGTGATGTAATAGTGGGCGATCGACTATGGTAGTTGGACGACGCCGCTTCAGGTGGCGCGTCAATGGGCATGGGCCGAGACGATGGATGCGAGAATTCGTCCTGGGAAGTCGTACAGGGCACAAATAACGTGGTGGTAGCGTATCCGTCAGAGGTGCGGGCTATCTCAGAAGTCTCGACACGTGGGGGTGAAGTACTCGGGGGGCTATGGTCTAACAATGGTGCGTCCTCGGAGAACTCGAACAGTGGGAGGTTGTCAAGTGACTGGAAGGTAAATTTCTCCTGCGAGCCGATGGGGAGCGACGAGAACGGGGGCAGAGGTGATTCCATGACCGGAGCCAAGGCCGCGCGCTGTTCAAAGATCGGTTCCTGGTCAGCCATCGGCCAATCCGGGGTGTCTGAATACACGTGCGACCCGTGCTGCACAAGAGTGATCGAGTCCAGTCCGGATGGAAAACCCTGGAATGACCGATGGTCTAGCTCTTGTTGCCTGTAAACAGGTGGGGTAGTAATATGTTGGTCCTGGTATGGGGACCCGTGATGAACGGGAGTCTGCATGGACCGGGGCCGGATATACTGTTTCTCCTGCCAATCAGAGACGAAGTTCGGCGGCAACGTCTGTACTGGAGGTTCCGAGAGAGGTAGCGACGTAAGAGGGGATCGCCCATAACCCCAGCATTGTTGTTGCTCGAACTGTGTCTGCTCGATGGTCAGAGCCTCGCACGTGCCAGGAAGGAATCGAGACACCATAGAAGGTGGAAACGATCCCTCTGCAATATGTTCACCCAGCTCTGGTATCGCTGTAACGTAGTTGGAGACATGGTCCCACGTAGAATGTAGCAATTGGGCCCCATCATGCCAATGGGTCTGAGAGTTGCGGGTTACTCCGAGAGAGGACATAGATGCCCACGCGAGCGCGACATTGTCTTCATGTCTACTCCATAAGCGTTCCAAAACGTGGGGCTGGACGCGTGCGGAAGGGAATTTAGCCATGAGGTTGGTCTGGCAACGTATGACGGGCTTGGGTGGGGGTGGGTGGTGAAAAAGGATCCCTACAATACGAGAGAGGTTCTTCGAGACAGGAGAAAACCCTCTATTAGGGAGTCAACGCCCGTGGAGAGGCAAGATGACGGACATACCCTAAGCCATTGGCTTTCCAAGGCGACTGCGGCGAAACGTGGGGAGGCGAGACGAATGTCTTCCTTGGGCGATGAGTGTCTGTAGCTCTGCGACTAGATTTAGACTGTACTACGCCGAGAAGACAGCGAGCTTACCCTTCAAATTTACTGTGAACAGTGGGATCAGGATTTGAGGCGCGCTTGCATTGGCGGGAGATCTCTCTCTGCTCAGCGGGTTGCGCGATCGAGTGAGAGCCACGTGTGGGCAGGCTCGGGCCTGCACAGGCATGATATTGAGCGCAGATTCGCTAGTCCAGGTAAGAACTCACCAGAATCCCGGCCCGTTGCGCTGTCTATGAAATCTGCCACGAACTCGCACGAGCGAAGTACATTGAAGATGGGGGTCCAGGTGTCCGGCCAGGAGCCCGATATTTGGGAAGGGTGGACATAGCGCATGTCGAACCAGCATTCGACCGTCCGGAGGAAAATGCTACGAGCAGGACGGAAGAAGGCGTTTTCGACTATAGATGTGACCGGGACGGCGAGCAGGAAAACGAGGATCCGGAGCTCTGCAATTAGTTCGAATGACCTGGCTTTCTTGGAAGGTTGAGAATCGACGCGAGTATACACCACGTGAACTTGATTGGGGAGTCCATTAACGGGATAGTACGTCACGTCAGGCGGGAGAGGGTGCGAAGGTGGCCAAACAGACAGTGTAATCATACCGCAGAACATGATGTAAGGAAGCAGGTGGAGCATCCAACTTAAAATTACTATGGTGAAGCCGAGGAGAGCCACACCGAACGGCGGGCGGGGAGAAGAGCACAAGACGGCGAGCATGTCGGCGACTATGTTTGGGGGGTTAACACGATATGAAAAGAGGCAGCCCTTTAAATAATGGGCCTCACAATTTACCGCACCCAAAGACTACCCAAAGCAACATGGTCAAAGCGACGTTGTGGCGGACCAAGCGAGCAGGGACGGGATGCAACCACAAGCGGCGTGGGCGAAAGAAAGGATGCTCGAGGGCCAATTTTGGACGTTCCATCAGCGCAGTGACGTGGATACAGTACGCGTGTTGGTCGGTTGAAACGACAGGCGGGTCGCGTCGCGACCTGCTATTGTTGAACTAGACGCGTGGCATCGAGCCACCATTCCTCTTCCACAATTCGGGGTCGTTACTGGGTTTGAAAATCGATACCTGACTCATTAATGGGGAAGACAATGACCGGAACAAGGCGAGCCATCAGCTTACCTGATCCGGCGGGCTTCTTGTACACCTGAACGATGTTGGCAGTTGGGCGACTGCAGTGTTGCGTCCTGTATGCTACTGTAGTTGTTGCGTGAAGTAGCTGTGCGTGATTCGATTAATTAAGCTAAGAAGGATTTGCGTGCCATTGTGCTGGCTGTGGTGGCGGGTATGGCACGTGGGCAGTTCCAACTCTGCGGGCCGGTGGAGCAAATTGCCCAGGTTTTCGAAACCGTGTTCACCGGTTTGCCAGAACAAGCTCTCACCCATCAACCCAATTGCTTTTAACCCGAACGGAACTGAGGGAACTGTCATCCACACCAATTCGGATCCCTGTTTACTCCCTCAATCCTCCTTTCATCAACCCTCATCACTATGCCGGCCCAACGCAGTCCTTCGACTACCACCCGTCCCCAGGCACAAGGCCCTTACAAGATTCCGGTCATCGTCATCTCATCCGACGAAGAAGACGAACCCAGACCCGCACCCAAGCGCACTTCACGGAAACCCAAACGAGCGAAACGAGAAGAAATTCTCGAAATATCCGAAGAAAAGCCTTTGAAGCACGAACACATCGAAACAGAAAGCCTGCAACGACGATGCCACGAACTTGAGCAGGTATATGCTCGTTTTTTGCAGCCCGGACCCTTATTAACGTCATCTTTTATAAACTCCTAGGAACGTGATAGGCTACAGAGGGACAATAGACGCCTTTTATCCTCCATGGACCAGCTGAAGGCGAGCACAAAGCAGAATACTGTCAGTGTGCATCCATCCTCTTGGCACTACACATCCTCACCCGAACATAGTTGAGCATGTCAACGCTGGACGAAGCCCTCTCCTGCGAGGTATGCACCCACCCCATGTGGTCGCCCTACCTGTACGTCCCGTGCCTCCCAGCCTACCTGATCGGAACCATGTTGAACTCTGCACAGTTTAGCCAACTGCGGGCATACATTCTGTCAGGGCTGTCTCACAGACTGGTTCAACACAACCCTAAGCCAACACATCCAAACTAGCGCGCGTGGCATGCCCGGATATACCTGTCCCTCCTGTCGGCATCCTGTGCGCTACCCTCCGGTCCAGAACTTCTCCCTCAAGCGCCTTGTACGTCTTTCTGCCGAATCCCGCGGTGAGTCAAGTCCGCAGAGGCCGCCACCCCCGCCGCCACCTGTGCAGCCGCCGTCGCGCGGGCGTGGCGGAGCGCGTCGGGATTACCCGATCGGCCCTTTCAACGGCTTCTTTGGGATTGGGAGGTAGATCGACCCGGAAATGCGTGGTGAGGGGCTTTAGTTACTTGGATAGATGACCGTATTTATGACGGGTGTGCAAGAAGATTGATCCTTATGTCTCATGTATTATGCCACGTCTGGAGTTTCGTGTTAATGGCCACCATTTAGGTGGAAGTCCGCGCCGCTTCGTATTACCACTACACTACACCACAACTTTTCTTTTCCCTGTTGCCCACGTCGCAAATACGCCATAGAGTTGTGCGATTCTTCCTGACAGGAACGATGAGTCCCTGTCGATTAGTGGTTAAATCATGACGTTGTGGATCTTCACCGCAGAACCGTCAAGCCGCCGGCTCGAATCCGGCCAGGGACATATCTTGTTGGCATCGCGACAGTTTTGCACTCGAGCCCCTTCTCACCGTATACCATCGAGTATGTCAGTTCAACTTTTTTTCTCCATCAAACGATGGTGAGTGATATTCGCCATCCATCCAACTGATTATTAGCGGGAATAACGCGGCACCCTGATCGGGTTAAGACGCCCCCACAGTCAGAAAAGCCTTCCAAGAGGCCTTCAGAAGTCCCGAAGGTGGAGCCAGAAAGACAAGCTCCCTGCTTTCCCAATGGAGAGGCACAGGAGTATAGTCTGGATGTCACTATCGTATATCATCGTGACAGGCCAGAGCAGCAGCGTAACATGGCCCTGCACCAGCCCCAGCCCACCGCCGGGTTCAACCGGAAGGCTACGCTTGGACCGGTTGTCGGTTCTGTGCTCTTCGTGCCATCCCATTTATCCGAGCACAAAGCTACTCGGATGAGTGTGGTGCGACCCATGCATCCGGTTTATCATCGCAAGCTCAGCGCTCAAGGCTTATTAATTAAGGTGTCGGTTGTTCGCAGCCACACTGTCCCCGAGCCCAGACCCCGGAATGGCAAGGAGGAGCTTCTCAAGCCAGGGCGGCATCATGTAAGTCCGAACACATGTACGTTTGTGCACGAGGGGAACACATGTACGAGAACATGATTCACGTACGGTACTGGCTGGAAGGTACTAGTATGGTTCTCGTTCTCACGCGATTTTGAATATCGTTCGCGCCTTACTGGGCAGTCTCAGCTCGTTTCCCCCACCACATCCCAACCTGCCAGTGTCTGGCCTCAGGTCGCCTCTTGTCTCTTCCTCCTATAATGGCACCTCTCCCCGTTGTCGTGATCTTGGCCCTGTCCCTGCTTGGCGTCCGCGCACAGACATATTCTGCCACTTATCTGCCATCGAACACCCCTCAACAATCTGAGCAAGGACAAGCGGGCACGAACCAGTGCGGGACAGGATACAACCAGACGTCGCAGTGCCAGAATGCCTACAGTGCGTAGTGCGCCCCCTTCCTTGAGCTGAAATCCCCCCTTTGCCCACTTCACCTAATCTAGTTAACGCGGTGGATGACTGGTGCATATTTGCGCCGCCGGATCCCGGCCCTGGATCTGTCATTGGGAGCACAGAGGTGTGCAACGATTGTTATTTTCAGACATAGAGTCCAATGCTGATGTTGAGGGTTTAGCGGATCGAAGTTGCGTGGTGCATGAAGGTTGTTTCTTGCTCCCCTGTTCGTGGGATGAATCTCTAACCCTAGGACGCAGTCCGGCTACGGCACACGCGTCATACCTGATGGCACCATCACGGGGCTCCATTTTGTACAGACGCCCGACTACGTACAGATCACTGGTACGGGGCTCCCTCTCTCTGGCGGCGTTTGTAGCTTACTATTATTTCTGGTCTAGGAATCGGCGACTTGACCAAGGTAAATGTTCCTGCTGGCGATGCGGGTGGGGAACTGGACCCTCACGGAGCCGATGGGAATGGTAAAAGCGCCCATGGTTTTTCGGCCCAATTCGCCTCGCTGATAACCGATCGATCCAGGCAACCCCATTGGCGGCCTTGTGTTCTCTAAAGCGTTCACAGGGCAGTTCGTCCAGCTGCACGAATGGACCGTACGTCTACCCCTCCTTGCACCCACCGTAGTCCCAATCCAGTAACCACCACGACAGAACTTCGTTTCCGACACGGAGTTCTGCTTCCGCGGATGCAAGGACGGTCCGAATGCGCCGGCTCTGTGCGAGCATATCTACGACGTGATGGGCTGCGACTGGAACATGCCCGGAAACTACGGGCCAGGGTTCGATCAGTGCGCGGGGGACTCCGGCGAGGTGTGGCCTGCCGTACCATGATAGATCTCCCCGTTCGCTGACGAGCGCACATTTCGTAGCCGATGGGCGTGTATGGCGGTTCAACATTCCATCAGGGCGACCCTGCCACACCGCCGGCGCACCCGGCTCCGGCGACGTCTTCGTGTAGCACCACATCGTCCATCGGGAACAAACTCGCCGTGTCCGGCGTGAACTCCTCCACAAGCAGCACGCCCGCATCTACTACTGTGGGTGGCCCTTCCTTCTCCTTTTGCCTGGCGCCACCGCCACCCCGCTTACCGGGGCCGGTCCCCCCTTCCGTTGAGCTTGAGCTTACCCCGACTCTGCTTTACAGACGTCCGCAGCCACGAGCAAGGCCAGTCTGACAAACACAGGATCGAACGCAGGTGCTACGAAGACGCCGAACGGAGCGCTTGCTGGTGTGCGCCTGCACTCTAAGAGCACTTTCCTCACGGCACTTGGGGTGGCTCTGACTGGTACCACCATCGGGGCTCTCCTTCTCTGATGAACTTGTTGATAAAGACATTTTTACGACACATTTTTTTGATGATACAACGATACTTCGTCATGCGTCATACGGACATTCAATTTCGAGCTGTGTTTTCTTTCAAAATGAATGGATATTAGGAGAACATTGATACTGTAGTTTGAATTTGTTCGTTCAGTTAGTCCGCGCTGACAGCCGTGGACTTCGCGTGGGAAGCTTTTCCGAGATTGGATGGCTACGCACTTCCCGAGTCCCCAGTGACAGCACTGTATGTGGATTCCGAGACTCTTCCGACTTGTCGTTCCACCATCTACTGCGCCTTTTACGGGAATATTAGGCCTTGTCGACAGTCGCTTAGGACACTAATTATTCCGTATCACCTTCCCTTTCCCCTACCCGTCACCGCAAGATGCAATCCGACCAGAAACCCGATGTAGTAGCCTCGAAATATCATCCATTATTCTCCTTCGAGTCTGACGTCGTACTCGCCTCGCGCGATGGCGTCCTCTTCCGTGTGCCTTCGACGACGCTCAAGATGACGTCCTCCTGGTTTCGCGCGATGTTCACCCTCCCGCAAAGCGCGTCCCCGTCCGCGACCCCATCCACGTCCGCATCCCCACTAGCGCGGACCAGCTCCCTCCATCCGCCCGCCGACTCCGAAGTGATCACCCTCGACGAGGACGCGCGCACGCTAGAGCCGCTGCTGCGCATGGCGTGCGGGCTCGAGATCGCCACGCTCGACACGTGGGACGCCGTGGAGCCCGTGCTGTACGCGGCCGAGAAGTACGACATGCCAGGTCCCGCGTCGATCGTGCGCGCGCTGCTGCGCACCCCCGCGTTCGCCGACGCCCCGCTGCGCCTCTACGCCGCCGCGTGCCACTTCGGCTGGGCAGACGACGCCCGCGCAGCCTCGACCCGCTCGCTCGTCCTCGACCTTCACGCGCCGGACCACCGCGCCGCGCTCATGCGCCTCCGCACCGCGGACCTCCTCGCCCTCTTCGAACTGCACCACACGCGCCGCGCGCGGTTCCGCGCACGCCTCGCGGAGCCGCCCTTCCTCACCGACGTGCAGCTCGGAGACGCATCCGCCGCCCGCTGCTCGCGCTGCCGTGACCCGATATCGTATGCCGAGTGGCGCGAGCTCAAGCATGCCATGCTGTATGAGCTCGAGCGCCGCCCCGCGGGCGACACCGTGCTCACTGGGTTGGAGGAGTGGCCGCTCGCCCAGGCGTGTTGGGCGGCGCGCTGCAAGAAACCGACGTGTGGGAGCCCGGTGTACGATAAGGCGCTCTCTTCCAAGGCCATCAAGGAGGTGCTGGATTCGCTACCTAACACCGTTGATATGCCCGTCCACGACACGGCCTGAAGTTGATCAGCTGGCAGGCGTGGCGGAACTTTTGGTTCTTTTCTTCTTTGTGCCATTTACTTAGACAACAACTTTTCCTGTTCCAATCTTCCGCTTAATATTTATGTGTATACTAATCGTACTTCTCAAATCTGAGCCTGGCAATACATATCAGACTTTTCGTAGGCTGGATTTCCAGTGAAGATGTTATATACGCAATCTTATTTTCTACGAACGGGTCGTCAATTTTATCAAACTTTGGACTGGCGCATATATTCAGACCTTCTCCTGGTAGGCGCTGTTCCGTTGGGGAAATTCGATTTATTGACACAGCATTTTCCTGGCACCACGCACCCATACCACGTACTCTGCCACCACTGGCACCCCACCTGTGGTAAACACGGTACTCGTGCCAACCCTGGGAATCCTGGGATTGTTGGTGCCAAACGTTCGCAAGGTCTCAAGATCTCAATGAGAGGATGACGTACAACTATCTGGGCTTCTGCATAACTAGTTAAACAGGAGATCATACACACCCTACTCACTGCCCACGGTTACAACAGTTGACTGCTCAGACCCAAGCCGGCGGGGATCTCCCCAACCACCACAACACACAATAAAATTACTACACCTCATCGTCGCTCGCAAATTCCACGGCTGTCACCCTGCGCGCCGCCTTGTTAGGGTTCGCAAGCGACGCGCCAGGGCGGCGCTGCACCGCAGGCGCGGCGGAACCTGCAGACGAATGCCAAGCCAAGTCAGTCATGTACATGTATGCGTCCGCATACTGGGGGAGGGCGTACGCGACGAGAACAAGCGGTCGACGGTTCCGCCGAGTCCGGGTGGCTCGCGCTCGGCAGCGAGTGCGACGGCAGCCGCGGCGTCCGCGCGCGCCTTGGCGAGCTCCGCCTTGAGCTCTTGTACTTGTGCTTGGGCCGCACGCTCCGCTGGCGGCTGCACCTGGTGTGCTTTACGCGGGGGCGGCGGCGAGGAGGCGCGCGAAGACTCGGATGACTGGTGTGTGCGTTTGCGTTTTAGAGGCGAGGCGTGTTGTGATTCGGCGTCTGGATGGGCGTCCTGAGTGTGTCCCGAATGTGTACGGAGGATGTGGCAGCCATGCGTTTGGGCGTCCTGTGCGACCTAGTACGAGAAATGAGGAGGGGGGGGATTAAGGAGGGCTATAAGACGATGGGACATGGCGAGGGGCGCACTCTAGCGAAGCACTCAAATGCGAAGCGCGATGCTGCTTGTGGATCGAGTGCGTTGAGTGGGATGCGCAGAGGCTTCTTGGAGCGAGTCCCAAGTACGAGCTAAAGCACCACCCCGAAGTCAGCAACCAAACCAACTAATAGGCCAGACTTGAAGTAGGGGGGCACCTTCATATCCCGGAAATCGTTTTCGTGCGTTATGGCAATTTCACGCTCTACGATTGTGTTCGCTACACGCTGGGCGAATACAGCGACGCGGGCGGGTGACATATCACTCTTCTAAAAAGGGTCAGATTTCGACTCTCGGGTGGGGGGGGGGGGCGCTTACGGCCAAGCTTTCTACGTCTGCAGCGTGCCATGCACCGTTCCACCAGCGCCCATCTGGATGTCCGACGTGCACAAACCACGCGTCAGGTTTTAGATTCGTCAGCAGTATAAATTCGAAATCACGTCCTCCCGTCCCGGGGGGGATGAGCTGGGCAAGGGAGTGTAAAGGCGCCAAGGCAGCGAGAGGTGAGACCCGGGTCTCGGTCTTCTTCGACGATGCCATGGAAAGACAAGAGAACAATATTCACAAGAAAGAAAGAAAATGTAAAATCGAGTTGGGAAAACGAATGAACGTTGTGGTTGTGGGATGCCCAAGGGGATACGGTTGGATGTCCTCGGCCTCGGCCTCGGCGGAGGAATTCGGCCCGAGTAAGTATCATTGTTGGTTGATCGCTCGTCCGCCCACCCGTGCAAAGCAACAGCAGCAAGGATGTGGCATTTCCCAAATGGGTGCAAGCCAGGTTCACATCCGAGTCACGTCATTTTTATTGGACAGGCGTGGGAGCCCTGATCCGAGTTGTGAGCTCATCTTCCAGCCATCTTCCGAGTAATAGCCAAAAGAGATTAGAGCGAGCAAAGTTGGTTACATTTGCGCCTGCCAAGTATCCAAGAGGTGTACTGCAGTACTAGGTGCCTAGCACCACAGTTGAAGCAAAGCCAGAATCCAACGACGTCTAACGCTGGCAGCAGTCAATCGTTGGATCGTATGATAGAACATTTGCCTTGCAGGGTCGGTTCAAGACGTAAGAGACAGCGCAAATTCAAGCGCTCGCTTGGAGCTCGCTTTCGTCCATTACACAAAACAACACTACGTAAGAGTATGTTGTACTGAGAGGATTCCTCTTCGTCTGCTGCTTCCCGCTATCACGGACACGAGCCTTACACCATTCCGTGGTCGCAACGTGCTGAAGTCAAGCGAAAGTGATGCCGTACAATCCGCGGAACGTCAGACTTCTACGATGGCCCTGCACTCGAAGATGGTGAATAAGTTGTAATCATTACTATTATCTTGACAAAAGGACGTTCGGGTACCAAGTTTGATGCAAGGAAGGACGGGGACAGACATACGTGGCGTTTCACACGCTCACACAGGAACAGAAAAACTGCACGAGTCCCCTTCAAATCCTCCCAATAGCCTTCGCGATCCGGCGTCGGAACTCCTCTTCCGTCTCACCTGCCCGCTGCATAATGTCCTCGCCTTTCTGCTCCGCCTTTTTCTTTGCTTCCTCAAATCGAGCGTTCCACGCCTCTTGAGTCTCATTCGCACGTCGTTTCAGCTCGTCAGCGACTTCCTGGGTCTGCGACCTGCCCCAGCTGAACCAGTTCCACCAACCGGTTTTCGCCGCGTCCACACTTTTCTCTGTGAAGATCCTACCATGACTAATTCCGCAACATATTCCAAACTTGAACACTTACCGGCGGCAGCGCGAGCCTCGGAGACGCGATGGCCGATCTGGTCCTTGCCCTCTTCATAACGCTGTTTTCCGCTCTCGATTTCTGAGATAGCTTGTTCGCGCGCTCCTTGTACTTTCGACCGAGCGGCCGCCTTGACGTCCTGGTAACTCGCGTCGGCGCTTTGCGCAGTGTCTCTCGCCATGCGAGTGGCATCGTCGATGACCAACTGTCCGTGACCCTCCGGGCCAGTTTGATGCCGCTCGATGCGCGTTGTCTCCGTGGCCGCAAAGTAGTACCAGAGAGCACCTATGGCAGCCAACCCGCCTCCAATGTAAAGCGCGTTCCTGTCCCCGCCGGTCTTGGGACGAGGTGTCTGCTGAGGCTGGTTTGGCGATGGGGAATAGCCAGTCGTAGTGAGCGTACGGCGGGCGTGGATACTATAGGATCCGATGGCTGCACGAGGAACGCGAGACCTGAGTACGATGCGGTAGTTGTACATGATGATTGTTATTGTTGACCTTGTCAGCGCATGCCGCTGGCTGATACAGGATGGCCGCTCCATCTGCCTTGACGTCATTTCGTATCAGCTGTGTGAGCTCACGTGATAGGTCACGCGGTCACGCATCGCACGGTCACGCGACATGTTTACGATCTCGAGATCGTCGTTCTCACAGTTACAATGTGGCCTGAAAAAGTCCTTCGTCAATTCCCGCCAACTGCAAAGAATCAGACTTCCACGGACCATACAATAAACTCCTCAACTATTACTTCCCTCCTGACACCGACTTTACCGTAGTTCCTTTGGTAGTTCCCCAATATCTCAAAGCCGCGTCGGGATATGGATATGTTGCCAATTTTATCGTCTCCTTCGAAATCCGTTTGGAGAATAAACCTGTTTTAATCGTCCAACTGAAGGGTCCTACCGCTATTCAACACATCTCGACAAGGGCCGAGGCCGACGATCAAATTCGGGGGAGGATCATTGATCTCGCAGAACATTGTCCTTTGGACACATTGCATGCCGTCAGCGCCTTCGGTACGAGGCTTTGCTTCTACAGCTTGGATATGGAGAACAGAGGTGCGAGGATTGACCCCCGGCGTATCGATGGTGACCCGGATATGGTGAATGATTATGCCCCTGCTGTGCGATGGAATCGTGATGTCTTGGAGGCGAGCGGCGAAGACAAGTTATTGGCTGTGATTGACGAGATTAAAGCTGGCTGTGCTCAACTAAGCTAGGAAAGTGAGTTCACTTTTAATCCTTGAGGCGGGTCAAGTGTAATTTACTATAAGTGTACACATGCACTAGGTGATAGGAGAGTGTGTGGCTTTTTCATACTCGTTTCACTAGTTACCTAGATACATGTTTTATGATCCTTCACTTCCTTTACCAGTGTGTGACAACTCGAAGTCGCGTCTCGCTTGTTCGTTTCGTTCAAAGTGTCGCCGCAGCGGTCAGTAGGATAAACTTAGGCCGCGTGCCACTAGTGATGGGAAGGTCCGGTTCTGAACTTCGGTCCGAACCCGAACTGGACCGGCCCGGACGCCAATTGAGGGGTCCGGTTCGGCTATTTGTCTTGAACCGGACCAATGGTTCCGTTCACAGTTCGGCAAGATCCTGAACCTAAGAGAACGCATTCGAACGCATTCGAACGCATACAATCCTCAATCTGCAACCTTGGGTACCCATCTCACCTGGGGGTCTTTGTTATCCCTACCCTAGTTCCGACTTGGACCTGTGTTTCCGGGCCTTCGTTACTGACCTCACCCAAGCTATGTGAATGTCAGTCCAACTACAGCACACTCACTTTCCCAGCATGCCGCATTTGTGTGCATCCTTAGTGATTCAAACACGACGTGTCCCCGATACAGACGGCCACATATACGCAATTTTGCGCCACGCGGAAGTGTGCGCGACCATTTCCGACCACCAGTGACCACCCAACCCAGCGGGGCTCCATGTAGCCCACCATTTCCCTCCCCGACCTCGCTGCACCCACGCGCGGTGTTAGCCCTTCAACACCGACGCGTCCATGATCGCTGTGGACACATATACGATACTGCACGCTCTGCGGCAGCCTGCACCACTGTAAGCAACATCCTGTCCACCACAGCAGTGACTTTGGCAAGGGTGAAAGGGTGATGTAATCCGCATGTGTGTGCGGCCTTAGCTACTTGAAACTGACGTGTTCCTGACATAGATAGCCACCTATGCGCAATTTCGTGCCGTGCGGAAGCGTGCACGACCGTTTCTGATCATCAGTGACCACCCATCCCAGCAGGCTTCATGTAGCCCTCCATTTCCCTCCCCGACCTCACCGCACCCACGTGCACGTTCAGCCCTTCTACACAGACGCGTCAGATATCACCACTGACCCGTATACGATACTATACGCTCTGCGGCGGCCTGCACGACTGTAAGCAACATCCTGTCCACCACGGCAGTGACTTGGCAAGGGTGAAAGGGTTATGCGATCCGCACTCATGTGTGGCCTTAGATACTTGAACCTGATGTGTTCCTGACACAGGTAGCCACCTATGCGCAATTTCATGCCGCGCGGAAGCGTGCGTGACCGTTTCCAATAATCAGTGACCGCCCAACCCAGCAGGCTTCGTGTAGCCCTCCATTTCTCTCCCTGACCTCGCTGCACCCACGCGCGGATTTAACCCTTCTACACAGACGCGTCCGAGATCACCACAGACCCATATATGATACTGCACGCTCCGCGGGGGCCTGCACAACTGCGAGTGATGTCCACATTCACCACGTCAGTAGCTTTGGTAAGGGTGGTGTGACAACAACAAGGGACATGCTACCAATACACCCGAGGTACCACCACAACCACCACGATCCCAACCGTCACAACCACAACTAAGGCCACCACGTCCGCCGCGACTGTGCGGCCCCAAGTCGTGTGCTTGGTTGTGTACACCGCTGGGGGCAACCACACTAATGTAGCCCCGAGCGAGCACGCAGTTCGGTAATTTCTACCCCTTCTTTCACTACACCTGTACTGTACATAGTATCAAGCATCAGTAAGTTAGGGAGGTGTTCAGAAGTGTTTGAGGACACTCTGAACACCTCTGAACACTTTGAACACCTAGCCCGTTCTCAAACACTTCTGAACACCCAATTTGGTTGACACCTGTCAGCCTAACCCGTATTCGGCGACAGGCACTGACACCGCACCCTTGCCGCTTCTCGATATGGACATCACTTCCCTGTATATTTTTTTCTATTTGAATTTAGGCTCTCCGTCATGAAATAAGGAAATAATAAATCTATTATGAGCTACAAACAATAGTGTTTTCTAGATATTCTACGGCCGAATTGTCGTCAAAGCGCGCGGGATTCGGGGCAGCAGCAACAGCGTCGCCATCGCTGCCATTCGCACCGCTGGTTGTTGCCTTTGTCGCCGTCACTACCATCGTCGCTGTAATCGTCGTTGGGCCGCACGGTTCGGGGCAGCTGCAACGGGGTTGTGTCCCCTTCATCGTCGTCATAGGGGGTGCACGTGGCAGGCGACTGCGCGAGTGCGAGGGACCGGTGCTGGGGAGAAGTGCCCTCCGTCACAGCCCGTGTCGTTGTCGATCATCGCCGTCGTCGGCCGCCGGGGTGAGCACAGTCGGGCAGGGTGCCCTCTGTCGCAGCCCGTTCGTCGTCATCGTCATCCCAGGAACACAGCAGGAGAAGCGTATGTAAGAAAGGGGGAGGGAAGGGTGAGTCGACTGGGAGAAAGGGTGAATGGAAAAACGACGTACCGATTGCGCTCAAACTCGGCACGGATGGCGCAAATCCGGGCGGTTGTAGCAACTTGTTCTCAAGAATGCGTTTACAGAGAGACTTGATGGAGCGTCTGTGAGCGAAGACTGAGAAAGGCGAGACCAACGCAGTCTGTTGGCAGTAGCGGGTGGGCACGGCTTGGGGTGGTGGGAGAGGTTGTGTGGTGGCCCTGCTCAGGGTGTTATAAATGTACATGTACTCACCAAAATTGTTTTTTCTTCGTTGCTTGAGGCTTTGAGGCACGACGGATTAACAACCACTGAAAGATCGACTTAGACAAGAAAAAACGTGCGAGCATTCACACGCAAGCGGAAAGAATGTTTCCCATGCCCGGAACAAACAATAACAATGGAAACGACTCAACCGCTGCGAGTCGCCAGCGTATTATCATGATTATAACTCGTACAGTAGATCAAGACACTCAGTAAGTTAATAATTTTATTTATGACTTTGGACTTTCTGATGACTGTAAGCACCCAGGTGAAGCCCTATGCAGCCCGGATACCGAGGCACCTCTGACAACAACTTGGGAGACGCGCCCGAGCGCCGCCCCCACGCGCCTTCGACAGCGACGACAACGACGGGTACTGCAACAGGCAGTCCGCTGCCATCGTCAGCCCCGCGCCCCCTCAGCGGCGACGACGGCAGGGATAGCGATGGAACCACCCACCCACGTCGCCCCAACAATGACGGACTGCGACGACTACAGTAGACGGGACCACCCGCCAACGCAGTCCCCGTCAGTGCGCACTCCCGACGATGGCGATGACATGGGCCTTGTGGAGGGCACTCCGCACCGACGTTGGTCCCGCGCACCCCTGACGACGGCAATGGCAACGACAAGGGCTGCGACGGAGGGCATTCCGCTACCGACCCCAGCCCCGCACACACCCGGCAACCACGGGACTACCCACCACCTGCCACGTGCTCCATCGACGACGACGACGACAGTGATGCACTTCACTCATGCCAGCTCTGCGCACCCGCGGTCCCCTGCGGCGCGCACCCCCTACGACGATGACGGAGGGGACAGCGACCGCCGCTTCAACCCAATGGCGAGGGTAGCGACGTCAGTTTGTAGCATACCTAGCAAGTAGTAGTGTCGCTGCTGTATTATACTCTTTGCATTTGCACCTCAATAAATATTATTTTTTCCTGATTTTGCGGTGTGAATCTAGATTCAATATTTTTTTATTCCTGTCTGACAGTCCGGCAAGGCGGCATCGAGGGGACATGATCCGAATCTCGATTTAGCACGGAATTAATTATTTGATCATTCGGCAAGTGTTCAGAAGTGTTCAGAGGTGTTCAGACCGTTCAGGCTCGCTTAGGCCCCACTCCTATTTTACAGATGAATAAAGTATATTTCTTTGTTTATACCCCAAAAGCGTTATACATGGTGCAGCTAATGTGACTACATAAGCAAAAGCCCCAATATAGGGTTCGGTTCGGGGTTCAGGACCTCCTCGAACCCGAACCGGACTGTGTGAACCCTGAACCGAGATTCTGGTCAGGGTTCAGCAAATCCCCTGAACTGAACCGACAGTCCGGTTCTCGGTTCGGCCAAAAGAGGCAAAGAACCGAACTGAACCGAACTTTCCCATCACTACGTGCCACAGTTACTTGCACAGACACTCTAGAGAGCATTCAGGATTCCCACACCGCTGTTAGATTGCGATAGATTGCTATTTCAAACCAAATTGTGAGCACGCTTCTCTGACCAGAGTCTCAGAACATGCTCATGCCCACTACGCCACCCAATTCCAATTATTCACACCCGCAAAGAGCAATGCCTCGTCATGCGAACCATGTGAGAAATTCGTAGGCCCATGTCTGTAATGTTGTTCTTGTCTAGCACCGAATTCATGGCCAACAAATACGAATTGTTGCCCTTAACCCCTTTTTCCCAGTCTCGCGTGTTCTCGGGGTGATGCAGTACTCAGGTGGGCCCTTATATGTCTGGTCCTGGCCCTTACACTAGGAGTCGGCTCTGGACCAACGGGCACGCAAGAGCTTCCATGTTGGACATGGTTATAATCGCTACAAGATACATCGCGCATCAAACCATTTCGTCAAAACGTGCCCGGAAGCGAACGCATGGAATAATTACCATTCACAGCCCTATTCATGGTACGGGAGCCTCTCCTCGTGCTTAACGGGGTCCGAGAAATTGTCATTGTCATTGGCGCAGCAGTTTCGCACCGGGCTTGCAGCGTTCGTACCATTGCGACCCGGCCGCAGTCAGTATGCGTTCATACGCATTACCTGACAAAGGGGCCACAACACGCGCTTTGCCAGTGTTCTTTGTCATCTGCCAGTACTGATTCTCAAAGTCTTTGTCACTGCACTTGCGCCTGCCTAGGTCAAGAAAGATGGCGGTGATTTGTCCCAGGGTGGGTACTCTCATATTATCCCCCGGCTGCCCCTTATTAGCCATACTACAATTGATCTCCGGTTGTCGGTATCGATCTTAACTCTGCGTTGGCAAGTGATAACTGGCCCTTCATGGCACATGTATGGTGCTATCTCCCCGAGAAATTGGTTGGTTGCGATCGGAAACGGAAGCTCTATCATCTCGAAATAGCTGCTCTAGCATTCTGCGGAAGTTAGGCGTTCCGAGTCCCGTGACCTGCGTAGCCCAGGGTCATCCAACGTCGAAAGTGAAGAAGTCTAGTAGAACGCACAGGGTCCCATCCAACGATGGCGGTGAATCCATCCGTGTTGCAGCCAGGATTCGAGCCCTCTGTGATATCAGTGAGACCCTCGGAGCCCTTTCCGTACAGCCAGGGGTTGAGGAAGCCGAGAGGTTCCTGACCTGTCAAAATCAGCCAGTCATTAAGCAGCGAGATTATGCCCGCCACAACCTGTAATTGGCAGTCAGCTGGGCGGTCAAGGATAGACGGCCCAAATAGGAGGGAGGAGAGACAGACGCACGGGCGTCGCTGCACTTGTGCCGCCTACCTCGTGCCTTCTGCCGTTCAAAAACATCCGGAGTCCGGCGGCCTGCGCGGCAATGTCGGGGAGGCCGCGGCCAGAATCGCTGCGCCAAGTACAAATTATGAATGGGTTAGATCAGGTCACAGATACGAACACACTTGTAAAGGCCTTGATACCGGTTCCCGAGGTCCCTGAGGAAGGTGGGCACGGCCTCCACTTGGTACGTCGGGCGCTCAAAGTGGTCCGAGAAGCCACCGCCTGAGAAACTAGCTCCGACCTCCGGCACGTAGTCCGTCGTTCCGCCGACGACGGTGACATAGGGGCCTGCAAGAGCGTGGCGATGCCGTGAGCGTCCGGACCTGCACTCGTATACTACGTCCAATCCGAGAAAAATCGCCACACGTACAGGTTCCGGGAAATCTGGGTATGAACCGAACGGTGCCGTCGTCTCTCAAGCAAGTTCCTTCGCCGATACCGTCGTTACCACTCGAGACGAGGACACTGACGCCACGTACACCGAGCATCGCGAACTGGTCGCACACGTTCATTGCGTATTCCCTCGACGTGATACGCTCATCATAACCGTACGATATGCTGATGGTCTGGGGGATGTTCTCCTGGTCGAGAATGTATTCCAGCCAGGACACAAACCAGTCTTCCATGCCCGACGGCCCTTGGCCGGTGCTGTAGAAGATGTGAGGGGTCGGATACGCCATGGCCTCAGCATATTGGATGTCCATGTTCGCCTCGATGCTTGGGTGGGTCGGGTCGTACCCCCCGCCATTGACCTCTACGACGGTGAACGTCGCATCCGCTGCTTCGGAGCGGTATTTGCGCATGAACGCTGTCAGGTCTGTCGGGCTCGGATAATCACCTAAGAATCCCACGATCCCGAGAACATTCTCGCCCCGAGTATTGGGTGTATAGGCATCCGTCTCATACAGCCAGCGCAGGAACGACGGTGTGACGGGATTGATTTTTGCGCGGCTCGATAGCATCGTCGCAGGCTCTCCCGATGTCAACTTCCTTGCCCTTTCAGAGCGATTCCGCGGTGTCTGCCACTGCATGCGCGGGGAGACAAAGGACGTCGTAGGAGCCACAGTCAATACGTGCCAGTGCAGCTGCGCAGGAAGCGAATAACCGACAGTGCGGACAATAGTCTCGCCCCTCTCGACATGCCTGTAGAGCTGGTATGATGCGCCGAGGAGAGTGTTGGCTCGGATCACGGACACGGCTTTGAGCATGAGTGTATTTCCGCCGTGGGTCATAGAAATGGACGAGGATATGCCGTGGTGCTCGAGCCAGGAATTCACGAGCTCGAGGGTCTCTGGATGCGGTGCAACGAGGTCGGCCACCTGCTCCTTAGAAAGATATGCACGATATCTACATCGGAGCAGTGGCACTCGTGAGAACATGCATTAGCGGGGGAGTGGTGGTGGACATGCCTTGGATGACCGGGTTCACTGACCTCGTAGAGCGCGTCGACCACAGCATTCTCATGCTGAGGCCTGAGAGCAATGTAAAGGTCGATTGTGGTGCCAGAAGGCGGATGACCTAGGCTCTCCCAGTTCCTCGGGACGGCGTTCCAGGAGTGCTTGATATGCATGTCATGCCACAGTGGTGAGAGGGGCTTCGCAAGGCTACCAAGAAGAACAAGGGCAATGACAAAGAGGACCGACATATAATGGTAGTGCATAATTATAGGGAATGTCCGATATGTGGTCTACTATACAATGAGCTGGTGAGGTTGAGGAGAGAAGGCCCGAGGTTCAGAGTAACGATTAGAGCGGTGTGAGCTCTTATGGTGCATCTCTGTATTGAAACTAAACTCGAGGGTCCGAGGTAGAAGTGCCAGTGAATACTGTATTCAAGACTGTATTGCCGCGGGTTGCATTTGGTTGTGATGCCGAGATATATTTAATTAGGGATGTTCCCGAGGGGCAAAGAACCAGAGGCGAGCGTCGGTGAGCGTCCTAGGTAAAGCCGATAAATCGGGTAACTTCCCATAAGCGTACATCCTACATTTTCCTATCCTAAACCACTGTTCCTGAAATTGGGGGATTAATCGATAATTTGTGCTCCGACCTCAGCAACAACAAGGATCCTAGATGACTGGTGTTTAGAAAGGGGGGGGCCTTTCTCAATCCTACACCACATCAGAGTACAAAATTTATGCCAAATTGAGGCAAAAATCTCAGACAGCTGAGCAACAATTTCGTGAAAAATGTGTGAACTCTGGGGCCCTCTGGTTTTGGCCTTGTGCTGCCAGTGGCCATGTGGCAGTATATGCGGTATACAGGCTTCTCTACAGCTAGTTCCAATGTTCCCCAGCATGCTGCACTCACACATGTCCTTCGTGATTCAAACCTGACACGACAACACTGGTGGCCATGATCTCTGCGAAGTTTTGCACCGCGCCAAAGCATGTGCAACCATTTGCAACCACCCTCATTCCCAGTGGGGCTCTGTGTAGCCCACTGTTTCTGTTTCTGACCTCGCTGCACTCATGCACACCCTTAGCCCTTCGACATCAACGCACCCGCATTCGCTGTGTGCCCGCATACGACATCTTGTGCCCTGCAGAGGCCTGCATGACTGCTAACAATGCTTCACACCCCCAAAATCCTGCACGCTCTCAGATTGTTTCCCAGTGTTTGGAGGCAGTTTAGGGTATCACTGCTTGAATAATCTCCATGCGAATTGTGTTGGAATCAGCCAGATAAGCAGAGTTTATGAGCCAGTCTGGATGGATCAAGATGAGGAGATGTGGTATAACTTTGAGAACATGATTTTTTGTGACATTTGCAGGCGGGATTGAGTAGGCATGTGTCATCATGTAAAGCTGTTTGACTTATCCAGCTTCGTCACTTTACCTTGAGACCCATGTATGACAGCAGGTGTGCTCTTGACCTCAAAGCATTGATGTTACGATTTCTGCCTTCTGATTCCACTGTACGATTACGGTACGATCTGGTGACTTGCGCTTCTCGACTCTTATCTCGCACCTTGCGCCTCAGCGATAGGATGGCCAGTTTTACACTTCCTTTTGCCTGCTGACCATTTCTGAGGCACGCATTGTCCCGCAGGATTCCCTTGTACTATATATGACCCTCCCCTTTGTTTACGCTTTAGGACTCTCGACTCAGGATCGCGCCATATGTTTGCATATCGCAAACATCCTGTACTAGTATATAAGTCGCGCCCTACCTAGCTTGTATGGTAGACTTGACTTCTTGTGTAATACCACATCGTCTTTGCCTCACGAACGACCCTCGACTCACCTTTGCGCTTGAGTCACTGCCTTTGCTTGCCTTTGTGCCTGAGCCTCTCTCTTCTACTATTATCCTTGGTTCCAGGGAAACCGAGCAATACTTGTGCACCATCAAACTGAGTCTTAACTGACTCACGCACCTCTGATCCCAATTGGCTTAACGCGGTACATGTCGTACCAAATGCCCCTGTGGTGGCGTTACATTAAGTCAAGTCTCTCACAGTGGTGTCTATTCATAGCCGCAGCCGATCCCAGTTCCAAGTGGAATACATTGACCGATACAGCAACGACGAGCTCTCTGATAAAGTTAAAGGGACAGTCATCTGGAAAGAACACGAAGGAGTGGAAGGTTATTTTCTCTTCCACCCAAACACCCAGAAATACTGACAAGTCCACTATCTTGAGGACTTACGACAGTGGGCATACATTGACTACTCAGCAAAGAAAGGCCAGTGGTACACCATCAGCATCGTACCCCAAGCTCTCGGCATTGGACCCTTGAAAACCCACACCGCCTCAGGCATTGACATCGACGACCCAGACTCCCCAAGCGTCCCTGTCCCAACAACGAATCTACCCATTATCGACCCAATGACACACTTTCAGACCCACATCATGTCCCAGACTCAACAAGCTTTGGCTAGTATGACTCTTACCAGCAGTGGAGCTGGGGGAGGAGGACCCTCAGGAGCGCCAGGCTCAGGAGGAGGAGCACTGAACCCGCCTAGTGGCGGCGCACCAATACCACCATCCTGTAACGCCACCACTGGCGTTAGTCCGACTTGGACTGTGAAAGGGCGTTCACGACTTAGCAAAAATATGTCTTCAAGGTCACGTGATCTATATCCACGGGATACATGGCCTTTCTGTTGTGAGGCACGTGATCTGACTCCGTACACTAGGGCAAGTCGTGCCACTAGGTAATCTGATGATCGATAAGTCGACTCGCGCGAAGGGGCGAGTGAAGCACACGTGGGAGAGATGAGAGGGAGGTGGTGATTGAAGAAGACCAAGATGGCGTATCTTGGTCTTACCGAACCACTATTTATACATGTATGAGGACACTTTAAAGCTCCTCCCGAAACCGTACGACGAATAGCGTAAGTAGCTCGAACCCTACTACAGCTATCCTAGGTATGACTCATGCCACACCGGCATGTGATTGTGCTACGTGCTGACTGATACCGCTGTCCATGACACATTACTGCTTACACACGAGGTCATCACCGTAAGTAAGAGTCCACTTCCCGCGTACCGTGACATCACCCCCCTTTTCAGCCGCGACGACCACGGCGCCGGGGAGTCCCGATCCCTCCGATCCAACCCTCCTGCACCGAGTCCACCCTATTGTGGATGTCGGCCATCTCCAGTCGGAACTTGCTGCGTGCGACGTTGCCTTGGATGCCACCAAGGGCTTGATGCGAGGGCGTGAAGTCGCTGCTCGATTCTTTCAGCTTCGCGCTTGAGGGCTCTGAAACGGTGCAACTCAGCTTTGAGCCCCACATCCTTCAACTCGTTGACGGCCATATCGAGTCGGTGTTGGTTGGCGTGCCCGGCCGCGAGGGCTTGCACCTCAAGCTCGCCGTACTGGGGCTTGCCGCGTTCACGGACTTGGGGCTCTGCGTACAGCGGTTTTGAGAATGTCTTGTCGCTGTCCGCGGCGAGGGCGAGGACAATGGGGTCGGCGGTCATAATGACCTGAACGTACGGGGCCTGGGTGGTGACGCCCTGGGCGTCAGTGATGGGGAAGTTGACGAACTTCTCGCCGCGGTTGTGAACGTAACCGTAAGGCGCGAAGCGGGAATCGGTGAGGCGGTGGTTGAGGACCGCTGCGTTGTAACGCCACCACGGGGGCGTTGGGCACGACGTGTGCCGCGTTTAAGTCAACGGGATCGGAAGAGCGCGAGTCGGTTAAGACTCAGTTCGGTGATGCACAAGTGTCACTCGGTATCCCTGGTACCGAGTGCAATAGTAGAAAGGCAAGGCTCAAGCGCAAAGGGCGAGCTAAAGCAGAGACTCAAGCGCAAGGGCGAGTCGAGGCGTTCGTGAGGCGAAGACGACGTGGTATTACACAAGAAGTCAAGTCTACCGTACACGCTAGGTAGGGCGCGACTTATATACTGTTACAGGATGTTTGTGCTGCACAAACATATGGCGCGAGTCTGGCGTAGTCGTACAAGAACCGAACAAAGGGAATAGTCATATGTAGTACAAGGGAACTCCGCGGGACAACGCGTGACTGAGAAATGGTCAACGGATGAAACAAAGCGTAAAACTGGCCATCCTATCGCCGAGGCGCAAGGCGCGGAATGGAAGCTGAGAAGCGCAAGTCATGGGAACGTATCGTAAAAGTACAGGAGTCGGGAGACGCAAAGGAAGAAGCCAAGATAGTTCGTAACATTACCCCCCCACTAGAATCGAAGTCGCCACGACTTCGACTAGTCACTGGTGTACGCGTAATCCTCCTCTGCAGGGATATTAGCAGGTACGGGGGAGGGAGTGCGCGGACACGTGTGACGTCGAAGGAACATGAAACGCCCCCTCTCACCGCAGTCCCAACACATCTCATACATGGGGCATTTGATCTCTTCATGAGTCGCGTCATACCTCAAGCACTTCCCACACCACCGGGGGCGGGAATCTGGGTCGACATGTGCAGGTGTCATAGGGGAGAGGCGTCGGATGAGGCAAACATCGAGCCGATGCGCTCGGCTCCCACACCACTGGCACGGCTCGCGAGCTCTCCGCTCCGGGCATTGCGCCACCAGGTGGTCCTCCGACTTACACTGGAAGCATTTGCGTCGACGCTTGCCACCTTCTCCCTGAAGGCGGGGCATCTCGCTGGGTCCAGCGTCGCGAGGGATGAGGGGAACAGGCTCTGGTGAGCCTCGGGGTCGCACGGGCTTTGCATGAAGCTCGGCGTATTTGTCGGCGATGAGAGGGATGGCCCGAGCGTATTGAAGACGCTTCCGGACCGAGGAGAAGTCCATGTCGAGATGGAACTGATCCCGCGTCAGTTCCACCTCGAGACGCCGGATGTCCGATTGGCGAGTACGAATGGCGTCTCGGCGCGTAAGACATTCGCGGAGACGAGAGATTTCGGCGTGAAGACGAGGGTTATGAAGTTCGATTAGCACCTCGTTAAGAACGATGGTGCGGGGGTCGTGGGGATGGAACATGTTGAGTTGGTTATCCGTAATGTGCTGTGCGAGTTGCCCCGTATAAACCTCATTGAGGAAAACCTGCTGTAACGCCACCACTGGCGTTAGTCCGACTTGGACTGCGAAAGGGGCGTTCACGACTTAGCGAAATAATCTCTTGAGGTCACGTGACCTGTAATCCTAGGATACACGGCGCTTATGCGTAAGGCACGTGATCCGACTTCCGTACACTAGGGCAAGTCGTGCCACTAGGTAATCCGACGATTGGTAAGGTCGACTTGCGCGGAGAGGCAAGCGAAATACGCGTGAGAGAGATGAGGAGAAAGTGGTGATTGAAGAAGACCAAGATGGCGTATCTTGGTCTTATCGAGCCACTATTTATACATCTACGAGGTAGCTTTAAAGCTCCTCTCCAATCCGTACGACGAATAGCTAAAGTAGCTCGAACCCTACTATCGCTATCCTAGTTATGAGTCATGCCACATCGGCATGTGATTGTGCTACTTCGCTGACTGATCCACCTGTCCATGACACATTACTACTTACTAACGAGGCCATGTCCGTAAGTAAGAGTCCACTTTGCGCGTACCGTGACATCACCCCCTTTTCAGCCGCGACGACCACGGCGCCTGGGAGCCGCGATGCCTCCTAGCCAACCCTCCTGGACCGACTCCACTCGGTTATGAATGTCCGCCATCTCCAGCCTGAACTTGGACTTAGCGACGTCGCCCTGAATCCCGCCCAACGCCTGGGAAAGGGCCAGGAGTCTGTGCTCGATGCGCTCAGCCTCTTTCTTCAACGCCCGGAACCTGTGCAACTCAGCTTTAAGCCCTACGTCCTTCAATTCGTTCACCGCCGTGTCGAGGCGGTGTTGATTGGCGTGGCCGGCAGCGAGGGCTTGGACCTCGAGCTCCGTGTAGTACGGCTTGCCCCGCTCCCGGACTTGCGGTTCGGCGTACAAGGGTTTGGAGAACGTCTTGTCGCTGTCCGCGGCGAGCGCGAGGACCAGCGGGTCCGGGGTCATGATGACTTGGACGTAGGCCGCTTGAGTAGTAACCCCCTGGGAGTCGGTGATGGGGAAATGGACGAATTTGTCCCCTCGGTTGTGAACGTAACCATAGGGGGCAAAGCGGGCGTCGGAAAGCCGGCGGTTAAGCACGGCGGTGTGGTGTGATGTGGAAGGGAGGTCTACCCTTAGGGAGCCTCGGTAAAGCGGGCGGCCCACCGTGTCGAGCGTGTAGGGCGTTTCGTCGGGGTGATCAGAGTCGGTCGTGGAGATGATGAATGGATGCTCAGCTGGGTACCATTCCTTTAACTCTCGCTCTGGTTGCTCTTGAATTTGGCGCGCATCGTCGCGTCGAACGACTTCCTCCGCTCGAGGATTCTCGTTCTCCTTGTTGCTGCCAGCGCCAGTTGTTCCGTCCTCCACCTCGCTGCCACTTCCCGCCACTCCTCCCATCGTCGCGTGTTCGGGTTCTTGGCCATTGTCGACCCAGTACTCCACTCGAACCGGGAGAGGTCCCGGTGAGGAAGTCGCACAGTCTCGGAGAGCTGCGCGAAGCCGATCAACTTCGGCCTGCGTATAGGGCGTGGCGTTGAGGTGTTGACCGTCGGCGCCGAGCATCCAGTAAGTGGCGGGGGTGTTGGGGTTGTCGAGGTCTTCGATGGCGGCGAGGTTGTCGACCCGCGGCGGTGAGCTCTTCGTGGGTGAACGATCCCCGGAGGCGGGGAGCAGCATGGGAGGAAAAGGAGGAAGAGGGAAGAGACATTTCTGGTTGAGTGAAGAATCCAGTTTGGAGGGGTGGAGTGTACTCAGCGTCGTCAGAGTCGCTTATATGTGTCCTCGCAGCCTTTAAGCTCCGCTCGTACTCCGCTATGGCTTCGTCAGCGAAGACGTCATCCTTGTTGACCCACTGATTCTCCGAGTCCGGATATCCTTTCCACTTCACGAGGTATTGAAGCTTCCGACTTCTGCCGAAGCGCCGCGAGTCTAGAATTCGTTCAATTTCGTATTCCTCTTCGCCGTCGACTAGATCCGGTGGCGGGCGCTGGAAGTTTTCTCCATGTAGGGGCGTTTCACGATAAGGGGTGAGTAAGTCAATGTGAAACACGGGGTGAATACTCCACTGCGTGGGAAGTTCGAGTTGGTAATTGACCGGTGACAGTACCCGTGTGATCTTGAAGGGTCCGTGCCGTCGTGCCGCGAGTTTTGGCAGTTGGTTGATTGGTTCGGAGGTGACGTCCTTCCAGCCATACTTGATCCCCTATTTGGTACTTGGGCGTATTTCGGTGTTTGACCCATAGTGCCTGGGCCTTCTTGATAAGTGTCTGGGCTTCTTTCCGTGCTTCTCGGAATTGTTGAAGTCGCGTGAGTACCTGAGGGATGGGTGATGGCTTATCGATCCAATCAGCGCGTGGGTCATATCCCATCATGAGTGAAAACGGGGACTTCCTTGTCGCCTCGTGTGGCCAGTTGTTGTGAGCGAATTCCGCCATGGGTAGGAATCGCGCCCAGTTATCCTGACGCTCGTTGGCCCAAACCTTAGATATTGCTCCAGCCATTGATTGGTTCGCTCCGATTGTCCGTCCGTTCGGGGATGATAGGCTGTGGAAATATTCTGATAGATACCTAAGATCCGGCATAGTTCGCGGGTGAACTTGGATGCGAAGCGTGGGTCTCGATCACTGATGATTTTCGCCGGCAGTCCGAACCTTCTGAAGATGTGGGTGACGTACAGGGCGGCAGTCTCTTCGGCGGAGATTTCTTCGTTGCATGGGATGAATACGGAGGCTTTGGTGCAGTCGTGATCGGTTACCGTGAGGATGGAGTCATATCCCTGGGAGACAGGCAGCTTAGTGATGAAGTCGAGTGCTACGACTTCGAACGGCTTAGCGTCTGCCATCGGTGTGATGGGGTTTAGCGGTGCTCGCGTCGGTCGGTTGTTCACTTTGTGGCGCTGGCACTCTGCGCATCCCTGGACGTACTCGGTCACGTGTTTCAGCATTTGGGGCCACCAGTAGTTGCGTTCGATGATCCTGAATGTTCGCTTGATTCCTGGATGTCCGTATACCGGAGGGTCGTGATGGTTGGCAATGATGGTGCGGATTGTGTCCTGTCCTCCCGTGATTACTCTTGCTTCTCCGCGGTACCAGGTTCCATTGACTTTCTTGAGTTTGTGCGGGTCCACCCAGGGGCGTAAGGCGTTTTCGTCCTGGTCGTGAGCTTCGGGTGCCTGCGTTGTGAGGTTTCGTACGAATACCGTTTCGGGCAATACTACGACTCCTTCGTTGTCTTTGTCGCCTCGGTCATAGTCGGGTCTGCGCGACAGTGCGTCCGCTCTTCCGTTGTTGGTGCCTTTGATGTGATGGATCTCGAAGTCGTACTCCATGAGTTCGAGGACTTCTCGGGCGACGCGGCGACTTATCTTTTGAGGCGATTTCCAGTGCGTGAGGTTAAGGTGGTCGGAGAAGATCTTGATCTTGTGTGGCGAGCCGGCTAGGAATGGTCTCCAGTGTCGCAGTGCTTTGACGATGGCTAGGAGTTCTAAATCGTAGATGTCGTAGTTGCGTTCCGCTTCGCTCAGGGTGGCGGAGAAATAGCCGATGGGGTGTCGCTTTCCGTCTTTCTTCTTTTGCAGGAGTACTGCGCCTACCGCATAACCTGATGCATCTACTTCGAGTTCGAACTGGTCGGTTAAGGTAGGGTGCGCGAGTACGGGTTCACTGGTAACGAGTCGTTTGAGGGTCTGAAAGGCCTTCTCTTCATCTTTGCCCCAGGTCCAGTCGGCGTCCTTCCGCGTGAGTTTGTTGAGTGCTCGTGCGTACGTGGCGAAACCGCGAATGAAGAGGCGGTAAAAATTGCAGAAGCCCAAGAAGGAGCGTACGTCGCGTACCTTCGTGGGTGTGGGCCAGTTGCGTATGCCTGCAATTTTGACGGGGTCCATGCGAGTTACCCCCCTTTTCAAGGATTACCCCCAGGTAATCCATTCGCGGTTGGTGGAATTGGCATTTCTCGAGCTTGAAGTAGAGGTCGTGGTCGAGTGCGATTTGCAGAACTGCGCTGACGGCCTCGATGTGGGCTTGTAGGCCGGCTTCTTCGCTTGTGGCTATGCCGATGTCATCCATGTAGACTCGTATGATTGTTCCGCGTGCTTCGTAGTAGGGGATAATGTCGCCAAAGATGTCATTCATCATGTTTTGGAACGTAGCTGGGGAGTTGGTAAGTCCGAAGTACATGACAAGGGGTTCAAACAGTCCGTATTTCGTCTTGAAGGCCGCTTTGGGTTCGTCGCCTTCTTTGACTCGTATGTTGTTGTATCCCCATCGCACGTCGAGTTTGGTATAGATATGCCCGTTCCCCAGGTCGCTAATAAGTTCCGACATGAGTGGTAGCGGGTATTGGTTACGTACGGTGCATGCGTTGATTCTTCGGTAGTCCTGGACTGGACGTAGCTTGCCGTCCTTCTTTTTGATGAAGAAGAAGGACGAGGCGTACGGTGACTTTGAGGGGCGTATATAACCCATCTTGAGCTGTTCGTCCAACCATTTGCGTAGTTGTTCGTCTTCGTCCTGCGTCATGGGGTATACCTTACAGTCGATGCTAGTTGGTGTGCCGGGTTTGAAGTCGATGGCATGATCCCATGGTCGTGACGGTGGGAATCGGTGCGAAGCTTCTTCGTTGAATATCTTGGCAAAGCGTTGGTACGGTTCAGGGAGTACTGCCGCTACGGTGTTTTGGTTAGCGGCAATGGCTAGTTCGGTGGCCGTGGTACGTATCTGGCATTCTTCTTCCAATTCCTGTACTATACTTTCCGCTTCGTCGAGGGTGATGGCGCTCGCGATCGTGACTTGCGATGCTGTCGGATTAATAGAGCGGAGCACTACGGGTAGCGCGCCTTCGTGAATGGTGGCGTGAGCCCAGCTGATGGTTGGTTCGTAGGTCGCAAGCCAGGGGTAACCGAGGACTAAGTCTTCGTTTCCGATATCCGTGACTAGGAATCTCATGGTTTGTTAATTCCTTTTGTCTGAACGTTGAGGTCGATGAAGTGAGTGATGGACCCAGCTTTATTTTCCGTATTGTCTATGTTCCATATTTTCTTGGGTCGCTCGAGAGCTTGCAACCCAAGGCCCATGCGTTTCGCAAACGCGGGTCTTATGAAGTTGTCGGTGGCTCCTGAGTCAACGAGCCCTTTTATGTCGGCCATGGAGTAACTGGTGCGAATCGAGACTGGAATTCGAAGCGAACGATAGCGAGTCATGATTACAGAGTTACAATTAACTGCCCTCACCCAGGCCGATGGGTTTAGGCGTCCTGAAAACCCTCTTGGGTCCATAGGTCTTTGAATATGAGGTCCTTGACCTCGTCACTCGCTCCCCGTATGGTGTCCATCCATCCCTTGGCTTGTTCTTCTGGGGTTGCTTCGGTGCGGCGCACGATGGCGGGTTCTTGACTGTAGTAGTCGGTGTCTGCACTTCGACTGGTGCTGGCGCGCGGTTGGTACGACTGCCTCGGTTTTCTGGGTCGCGTGCAATCTCGTGAGAAGTGACCTGGGTTGTTACAGTTGTAACAGATGACTTCCCTCATGTCGCGGCGCTGCCCGCCTCCTCTGACCTGCCCCGGGCCTCCTCTGGATGGGAATGGCGGTCGTTGATAGTTCCCTCTGTTAGGGTCTCCAACTTCCGCGACTCGGGCGCAGGTACGGTCCGCCGAGGTGTCCATTGCGTTTGGGTCGTAGCGCGGTGGTGGGACTCGTGGTGGTGCCCATTGTGGTGCGTATCCGCGTACCTGATTTGGTCGGGCTTGCGGAGCGCTTCGCGGGGTAGTTGTGTTGAGGCCCAATCTCGCGCGTAGGTGGATATATTGTTTCTGTCGACGCAGGGCAGCTTCCTTCCATTCGTTGAAGCTTTGCGGGTCGTCGAGTTCGTATATCTTGGTGAACAAGGCCTTGGGTAATCCCGCCGTGAACCGATCCAGGGTTTGGCGATCGTTGAGTCGGTAATCAGCTTTCCGCGCCAGTTGTTCGAAGTTGGTGACGTACGAATCGATGTCATCTCCTATCATTTTGAATCCTTTGGCTAACGTGGCTTGTGCTTGTTCCTGTTCGAGTACGTTCGAGAAGCGGTCCGAGAAACCGGCCGTCAGCGTGTCCCACAGAAATGGGTCATATCGGTTACGTCCGTGGTGGAGTTCGTTGTTGAGCCATTGAAGGAAACCGAGGGTCCAGTTTGATACTCGGGGGCCTTTGATAAAACCGAGGAAGAGCAGACATCGCCGATAGACGTTGGTCATAATTGGCGCCTCTGCGTTCTGGCCCCAGTAAATGTGCCACTGGGTGAGGAATGATTCGTACTCATCTCTGTTCCCGTCGAAGATGTTCGGTGGTTCTCCTACTAGTTTGTCCGTTCCGTGTGGCGCTCCTGGGACTGGCCCTGCTGCTGGCGGTGGTGGTGGTGGTCCTCCACCAAATGGGTGTCCTCCGCCTCCCCCTCCGAATTGAGGTTGTCTTCCTCCTCCTCCGCCTCCTGGTGGTCCTTGGCCGAAGTTTCCCCCCGGTCTTCTAGGTGGAGGTGGGCCCCCTGCCCCCGGAGGTGGGTCTGGCATATCTGGTCCTACTGCTCTAAAGATTGCCGCGTCGTCGGCGGTCATGCGATGCCCCGTGACTGGGTTGATGGGTCGTAAGTGGGCTTCGGCTTCCTCCGCGATTCTTCGCGCTTCCTCGACCGCGAGTTCTTCTCTGGTAACTGTCGCCGTAGCCATGTCTGCGGGTGCGTGAACTTCGATATTTTCTGGTTCGTCTATGCGGAGGGACTCAGCTGTCTGTATAATTTCTCCGACTTCGGATTCTTCGTCTGCGTTGGTTTCTTCGTCTTCCCCGCTGGTCTCTGATGGTGCGGGGGTTCTAGGTTCTGAGGTGCTGGGTTCCTCTTCTGGTTGTCCGTCGATGCGTCCCCACTGTTCTCGGGTGGGTAGGTTCCTGGCGTCGATGTCGCAGTTATAGTTTCTTCCTGCGGGTCGTACTGCGTCGTAGCGATTATCTATAGGGTTCCACGTAATCTCAACCCAGCACAAATTGTCGAAGTTGAACTCAACGGGGCGATATCGGGTTGGCCCCGATGCGAAGTCTACGAAGTAACCGGTTTCTCCTCGGTATTCTCTCCACCTAGCGGCTCCTAGAAACTGTTCTGGTACGTTGCGATCTCCCCTGCGTTCAAGGGAGTAGGTCTGAAAGTTTCTCCACTGGTCTCGAGTTGTAAACGCCACGATGAAGGGATCTTGGTCTTAATGTAACGCCACCACTGGCGTTAGTCCGACTTGGACTGCGAAAGGGGCGTTCACGACTTAGCGAAATAATCTCTTGAGGTCACGTGACCTGTAATCCTAGGATACACGGCGCTTATGCGTAAGGCACGTGATCCGACTTCCGTACACTAGGGCAAGTCGTGCCACTAGGTAATCCGACGATTGGTAAGGTCGACTTGCGCGGAGAGGCAAGCGAAATACGCGTGAGAGAGATGAGGAGAAAGTGGTGATTGAAGAAGACCAAGATGGCGTATCTTGGTCTTATCGAGCCACTATTTATACATCTACGAGGTAGCTTTAAAGCTCCTCTCCAATCCGTACGACGAATAGCTAAAGTAGCTCGAACCCTACTATCGCTATCCTAGTTATGAGTCATGCCACATCGGCATGTGATTGTGCTACTTCGCTGACTGATCCACCTGTCCATGACACATTACTACTTACTAACGAGGCCATGTCCGTAAGTAAGAGTCCACTTTGCGCGTACCGTGACACCTGCGATGCGTAGCAGGGATGACCCTTTCCCATAGTTCCGACGACCTCTTGGTAACTGTGACGGTAATAGATGTACCGTGCCGTCTGTTTGACAGTCCCCGTCTCGCCGACGAGAAGTGGGAAGAAGGTGGGTGAGTCGGGGTCGTTAAGGAAGAAGGGGATGCCGGGGTCTTCGTTTTCCTTATCCTCTTCATCGTCTAGGAGGGCGAGGGCGGGGTTAGGCTCGACCCTACGAGTCTGAGGAATCGGCGTGAAGGTGTGATCCATCCCTGCGGGGAATGGTGGGATAGGGATATGTCCCGCAGGGACAGCGGGGGGTGACAGCGGTGGAGGGGGGGAGAGAGGGACGGTGGGCTCGGGAGGATACGTTGGTGTAGCGGGGACATGGACGGTGACGGGCGTGTCAACGGAGAAGGGGACAATAATAGGTCGAGGGGGTTCGGGTGGCTCAGTGGTTGTTGTGGGTTCCTCGGCTAGCGACGCGAGGGCCGAGGTGGCGAGTGCGAGTATGGGGAGTGGGGGTGTGTCAGGGATTACAGAATACGGCGTACGACCCTCCGGTTCGGAGGGGACACCCAGGTCCTGTGAAGGAACAGTTAGGTTTTCAAGAATAATTTCGACGGGACGACGAGTCTGAATGGTAGAGACGATGGGAGTGGTAGTCATGATGGGAGTGGGGTGTTGACGATGTTGGAGGGGCGTATCTTATATCTTTCGTCCAGCCCCTTCGGCGGTAGGATTTAGGCGATAGAAATCGGCGATGAGGTCTGGGGAGTGTCGAACATTCTCAAGAGGTTCCCACGTGCTGTCACTTATCGGGAAGCCCTTCCATTGGACGAGGAATTGAAGTTTGCGCCCTCGTCCATGTGATCGGGACTGAAGGATGCGCTCCACTTCGAATTCTTCCTCTCCATCAATCAGATCCGGGGGTGGGCGCGTGAAGTTTGCGCCGTGTAGCTCCGTCTCCTTATATGGTGTAAGGAGATTCGCATGGAAGACTGGATGTATCTTCCACGTGTTTGGAAGTTCCAGCTCGTACGAAACATCTGAAAGGACCTTTTTCACTCGGAACGGTCCGTGGCGTTTCGGGGCTAGTTTTGCAGTGGGGTAGAAGGTTCGGAGGTTGGTGCCTTCCAACCAGACCATTGCGCCCTCTTGATAGGGGATAAAGCGCGTTTTACCCCTTTTTGCCATCAGTTCTTGCGCATGTTTGATGCAATCTTGCGCGTGCTGTCGTCTGATGACCATGTCTTCTAGGCGTTGCTCAACAGATGGGGATGGTGTGGGTTTCGGCGTCCACACGGTACGTGGTTCCCATCCCATGATAAGCGAGAAGGGCGACTCTTTTGTAGTTGCGTTTGGCCAGGCGTTGTGCGCGAATTGGGCGACCGGTAAGGCTTCCGCCCAATTGTCCTGTTGCACGTTGCTCCAGTGTCGGAGGTACTGTTCTAGCCACTGGTTCGTCCGCTCTGACTGTCCGTCGGTCTGGGGGTGGTAGGCGGATGAGATATTCTGACGAATTCCGAGGGCCTTGCATAGATTGGTCATGAATGCGGAGGTGAACCGGGGATCTCGGTCGGTGATAATCTTTCGGGGTATGCCGTAATGTGGGTATACGTGGTGAAGGTATAGTCGCGCTACTCCTTCTGCTGTGATCGACTCGTTGCACGGAATGAAGATCGAGGCTTTTGAGCAGTCG
The DNA here is from genome assembly GCA_024734325.1 of Lactarius hatsudake. Lineage (NCBI taxonomy): Eukaryota > Fungi > Basidiomycota > Agaricomycetes > Russulales > Russulaceae > Lactarius > Lactarius hatsudake. The sequence goes on from JANSJP010000012.1 coordinate 318,327, forward strand.
TGGTCCGTGATCGTGAGTATGGAGTCGTATCCGTTTGACGGAGGGAGTTTGGTGATAAAGTCCATGGTGACGACTTCAAATGGTTCAGCGTTCGGGTCTGTGGTGATGGGGAATAGGTGTGGTTTTTGACGGTGGGGGTTGATTTTGTTTGCTTGGCATGTCGCGCATCCTTTGACATAGTCTTCTACATCTTTGCGCATGTTGGGCCACCAGTAGTCGCGTCGTAATAGTTCGTAGGTGTTTGCAATTCCTGGATGTCCCATGGCCGGTGTATCGTGGAAAAAGGTGATTACCCCCCGTTTAAGATCGTTGTCGCCCACGACAACTAGTGCGTCGTTCTTCCACCACAGTCCCCCCACTTTGCGCAGGTTGTGGGGCTCGACCCATCGTAACACCTCTTTCTCGTCGAGGTTCTGCGATATCTGGGTCCAAATATCCATATCGTGCATGGACATTTCCGTCGCTCGAAGAAAGCGGTCCGCGGGGAGGACGATAATGTCATTGTTGTCCTCTTCGTGGGCCGCGTAGTCTGCTCTTCGTGATAGGGCGTCCGCGCGACTATTCCTAACTCCGGAGATGTGTTTCAAGAGGAAATCGTACTCCGAGAGTTCCAGGAACTCGCGCGCGACTCGTCTGCTGATCTTCCTAGGCTCTTTCCAATATTGAAGGTTGGCGTGGTCGGTGTGAATGATAATCTTATGGGGGGAGCCGACCAAATAGGTGCGCCATGCTCGTAGGGCTTTGACGACTGCCAATAATTCTCTGTCGTAGATGTCGTAGTTGCGTTCCGCTTGGCTGAAAGACTCGGAGTGGAACGCAACTGGATGTAGCTTTTGATCTGGGCCGAGTTGGTTGAGCACGGCTCCGATGGCGACGTTCGACGCATCGACCTCTAGTTCGAATGGCTTTGCGAGGTCGGGGAATAGGAGTGTAGGTTCGCGTTCGATACTACGTTTGACGTTGTCGAAGGCGTCTTGTTCCCGTTGTCCCCAGTGCCACGGGGTGTCTTTACGGGTGAGGTCGTGTAGAGGTCGTGCAAGTGCGGAGAAACCGCGGATGAATCGTCGGTAAAAGTTGCAGAATCCAAGGAAGGCGCGTACTTCGCGAAGATTTCTTGGGGCAGGCCATTCTCGGATACCCCGTACCTTAACGGGATCCATCCGGAGATTACCATGGCCTATGATTAGCCCAAGGTATTCGACCTCCAGTACTTCGAATTCGCATTTCTCGGGTTTAATGTAGAGATCGTGTTCTTCGCACAAGCGGAGAACTTCATGCACTATGGCGCGATGATGGGGATAGTCGAGGGGCGTGGCGATTAAGATATCGTCCATGTAGACGATCACTTCGTTCGTCAGGGTGAGGGGTCGGAAGGTGTCATCCATCATCGCTTGGAACGTGGAGGGGGAGTTGGTGAGCCCAAAGTACATGACGAGGGGTTCGTACAACCCCTGATTGGTCTTAAAGGCGGCCTTCCACTCGTCTCCTAGTTTGATTCGCACGTTATTGTATCCCCACTTGACGTCGAGCTTTGTATAGAGACGTGCGTCGCGTATTCGATCTATGAGTTCGGGGATCAGGGGGAGCGGGTAGTGGTTTCGAACTGTGAGCTCGTTCAGTCGTCTGTAGTCTTGGACGGGGCGTAATTTGCCGTCCTTTTTCTTGATGAAGAAGAAGGGGGATGCGTATGGGGATTTGGACGAGCGAATATACCCCTTTTCCAACTGCTCGTTCAAGAAAACAGTCAGAGCCTCTTGTTCGTTCTGCGCGAGCGGGTAGACTTTGCAATCTAGGGAGGCTGGAGCGTTGGGGAGGAGGTCTATAGCGTGATCCCAGGGGCGAGATGGAGGGAAGCGGTGTGATGCTTCTTCGTCGAAGATTTTACGGTGACGTCTGTATTCCTCGGGGATCATCTCTTCAAAGGTCCGTTCCTTTTTCTTTGCCGCCTCCCGCTGCGCCAACTCGGACGCGGTTGTGGTTTTCCGTAAGAATGCGATTTGGGGTTCCCGCTCGTCATCCATGAGCTGCTCCCACGCTTCCTCATCAAGTTCGTACGTTTCCAACGCTCGAATGGAGGCTTCCATGGGCGTGGCTTCGTCTGATAAGTGAAGGCTCGAGACCACGACTGGCTGAAACTCCTCGTTCAGCGTCGCGTCTCCCCACTTGATCTTGGGCTCGAAGGCCGTAAACCAAGGGTATCCCAGGATCACCTCGTCCCTTCCTAGGTTAGTAACCAGGAAGCGAAGCGTCCTTTCTTCTGTCCCCGTTCGTACGGTGAGGTCGGTGTAGTGAGTGATGGCACCATCCTGATTGTGGGTGCCATCTACGTTCCAAATGCGGATGGGATGAGTCACTTCTCGCGTCCCAATCTGGAGTCGCTTTAACAGTGAGGAGCATATGAAGTTGTCGGTAGCTCCTGAGTCAATGAGAACTTGTCGTTCGGCCGTTGCGTGTACTGATTTGAACAAAACTGGGATTCGCATAGATCGAAACCTGCTAGTGTACACGTTTAAGTTTAATGCTCTAGCCCAGGCCGCCGGGTTCAAGCGTCGAGAAAATCCTCTCGTCCGAATAACTTCTCCACCATGAGGTCTCGTACCTCTTGGGTCTGCGCCTTCATCGCTGCGATCTGTAAATCCGCCTGCTCTTCGTTCGATAGTACGCGACTAGATTGTATGGCGAAAGAAGAGACGGCGGGAGTTGGTAAACCTGAACCCGAGGAAGTCGGGGCTGGTGATCGCGGGGACATGGGGGTTGGCGCCATGGCAGATGTAGTTGCAGCCACCCGCAGGCCTTTTTGAGGGCAGTTACGCGAGATGTGCCCTTGCGCACGACATCTAAAACATCGTCCCTCCTTCTGAAGGGAGGCTTTGTCGGCGTCGGTGAGGGCCACGGAGGCTCGGGCGCGTCCAACGTCCATGGCGTTGGGGTCGCGGGTTCCTTTGAGGGCTTGGACCCACTGTTCTCTGCTCTGTCCGCCCTTCTTTCGCTGGGGCTTGCCTTTGCCGAGGCGATCCTTTAAGATAAGGTATTCAGCCTGCTGCAATTGGGCGGCCGCCTTCCACTGCTCCCAATTGACAGGGTGCTGGAAGCGGACAGCATTAACGACTAACTGGTTCGGGAGTCCGTCTTGGAATAACTCCAGCGTTGTAGCTTCGTCGGGGTTGTACCCTGCCTTTGTGACGAGATTCTGGAATGTTGCGACGTAAGTGTCGATATCTCCTCCCTTCATTGTGAGGGTTTGGAGAGCCTTGCGTGCGTTGGTTTGTTCGGACGTGTCGGTGTACGCTTGTACGAACCGATCTCTGATAGTGGTCCATAGGACCTCGTTTTGGCGGAGAACTCCTGCCGCAATTTGATCTTCCAGCCATTGTGCTTGTTCATCGACCCAGTCGTTTACTAACGGGCCTCGGATATATGATAGAAACGTCATGGCTCGTGACGCCGGGATTGCGAGCTGGTCGACGGTGGGATTCATCTCTTTGTAAAGTCGGAAGGCCCGTAGGAAGGCCTTACTTTCGTCTCTGACTCCCGTGAACTCGGGGGGAGGGTTTCCTCCCAATCGTCCATTTCCTCCAGGGGCTGGCGCTGCAAGTACGGCTCCTCCCGGCGCGGCGCCACCGCCACCGCCACCGCCACCGCCACCGCCACCGCCACCGCCACTGCCACCGCCACCGCCACCGCTACTGCTACCGCCACCGGATGGTGGTACCAGTGCGCCGCCACTAGGCGGGTTCGGTGCTCCCCCTCCTGAGCCCGATACTCCGGAGGGTCCTCCTGCTCCGCTAGTAAGAGTCGTGCTAGCCGAAGCCTGTAGAGTCTGAGACATAACGTGAGTTTGGAAATGAGTCGTCGGGTCGATGGTGGGTAAGTTTGTCGTGGGTACAGAGACACTGGGTGATGAAGAGTCGTCGTCAATGGCAATGCCGGGGGTGGTATGGGTTATGAGAGGTCCAACTCCGAGTGCTTGGGGTACTATACTGATAGTGTACCACTGGCCTTTCTTTGCGGAGTAATCAATATACGCCCACTGTCGTATGTCCTCGAGATAGTGGACCTGTTGGTACTTTTGCGTGTTAGGGTGGAAGAGAAAGTATCCTTCCACTCCTTCGTGTTCCTTCCAAACGACGGCTCCTTTGACTTTGTCGGAAAGCTCGTCGTCACTATATCTGTCAATGTACTCTGCCTGGAACTGGGATCTGGAGCGACTGTGAAGGTTCGCCACTGTGAGAGACTTGACTTAATGTAACGCCACCACGGGGGCGTTGGGCACGACGTGTGCCGCGTTTAAGTCAACGGGATCGGAAGAGCGCGAGTCGGTTAAGACTCAGTTCGGTGATGCACAAGTGTCACTCGGTATCCCTGGTACCGAGTGCAATAGTAGAAAGGCAAGGCTCAAGCGCAAAGGGCGAGCTAAAGCAGAGACTCAAGCGCAAGGGCGAGTCGAGGCGTTCGTGAGGCGAAGACGACGTGGTATTACACAAGAAGTCAAGTCTACCGTACACGCTAGGTAGGGCGCGACTTATATACTGTTACAGGATGTTTGTGCTGCACAAACATATGGCGCGAGTCTGGCGTAGTCGTACAAGAACCGGAACAAAGGGAATAGTCATATGTAGTACAAGGGAACTCCGCGGGACAACGCGTGACTGAGAAATGGTCAACGGATGAAACAAAGCGTAAAACTGGCCATCCTATCGCCGAGGCGCAAGGCGCGGAATGGAAGCCGAGAAGCGCAAGTCATGGGAACGTATCGTAAAAGTACAGGAGTCGGGAGACGCAAAGGAAGAAGCCAAGATAGTTCGTAACATGCGTGGTGGGATGATGAGGGGGTGTCTACGCGCCAGGCGCCTCGGTAGATGGGGCGACCCATGGTGTCGCAGGTATAGGGTGTTTCGCGGGGGTTGTCAGAGTCAGTGGTAGACATGATGAATGGGTGCTCAGCTGGGTACCACTCCTTAAGCTCCCGTTCTGGCTGTTCTCGGATCTGGCGCGCATCATCGTGTCGAACGACCTCCTCCTCTCCAGGAGGCGCGTTCTCCTTGTCGCTGCCATAGCCAGCTGCTCTTGCCTCCACCGCTCCGCCGTCGCCTTCCAGTCCTCCCACCGTTGAGTGTTCGGGTTCTTGGCCAGGGTCGACCCAGTATTCAACTCGAACCGGGAGAGGTCCCGGTGAGGGAGGCACAGTGTCTCGGAGAGCTGCACGAAGCCGACTAACTTCGGCCTGCGTGTATGGCATGGAGTTGAGGCGTTGGCCGTCGTTGTCGAGGAGCCAGTAGGTGGTTGGGGTGTTGGGGTTGTCGAGGTCCTCGATGGCGGCGAGGTTGTCGACTGCGGCGCGGAGCTCTTCGTGGGTGAAGGACCCCCGGAGGTTGGCAGCGATAGCGGGGGAAGAGGAGGGAGTGGGAAGAGACATTGTTGATTGAGAGAGGAATCCAGTGTGGTAGAATGGGGAGGACTTAGCGTCGTTGTGCTCGTTTATATGTGCTCTGGCCATTGTGGAACTCCGCTCGTACTCCGCTATGGTTTCGTCAGCGAAGACGTCATCTTTGTTGACCCACTGATTCTCCGAGTCTGGATAGCCCTTCCATTTCACAAGGTATTGGAGTTTCCGACTCCTGCCGAAATGTTGTGAGTCTAGAATTCGTTCGATTTTGTATTCCTCTTCGCCGTCAACTAGATCCGGTGGTGGGTGCTGGAAGTTTTCCCCGTGAAGGGGTGTCTCGCGATAAGGCGTGAGCAGATCGATATGAAACACAGGGTGAATGCTCCACTGCGTGGGAAGTTCGAGTTGATAATTGACCGGTGATAGTACTCGCGTGATTTTGAAGGGTCCATGCCGTCGTGCCGCTAGCTTGGCAGTTGGTTGATTGGTTCGGAGGTGACGTCCTTCCAGCCACACTTGATCCCCTGTTTGATACTTGGGCGTATCTCGGTGTTTGACCCATAGTGCCTGGGCCTTCTTGATGAGTGTTTGGGCTTCTTTCCATGCTTCTCGGAACTGTTGGAGTCGCGTGAGTACCTGGGGGATGGGAGACGGCTTATCGATCCAGTCAGCGTGTGGGTCGTATCCCATCATGAGCGAAAATGGGGACTTCCTTGTCGCCTCGTGTGGCCAATTGTTGTGAGCGAATTCTGCTATGGGTAGGAATCGCGCCCAGTTATCTTGACGCTCATTGGTCCAGAACCTGAGATACTGCTCTAGCCATTGATTGGTCCGCTCTGATTGTCCGTCCATTCAGGGATGATAGGCTGTGGAGATATTCTGATAGATACCCAAGATTCGGCACAGTTCGTGGGTGAACTTGGATGCGAAGCATGGATCTCGATCACTGATGATCTTTGCTGGTAGTCCAAATCTCTTGAAGACGTGGGTGACGTACAGGGCGGCGGTTTCTTCGGCAGTGATTTCCTCGGTGCATGGGATGAATACGGAGGCTTTGGTGCAGTCGTGGTCCATTACGGTGAGGATGGAGTCGTGTCCCTGGGAAACAGGTAGTTTAGTGATGAAGTTGAGTGCTATGACTTCGAACGGCTTAGCGTCTGCCATTGGTGTGATGGGGTTCAGTGGGGTTCTCGTTGGTCGGTTGTTGACTTTGTGGCGTTGACATTCTGCGCATCCCTGGACGTACTCGGTCACATGTGTCAACATTTGGGGCCACCAGTAGTTGCGTTCAATGATTCTGGATGTCCACTTGATTCCCGGATGTCCGTATACCGGAGGGTTGTGATGGTTGGCGATAATGGTGCGAATGGTTTCTCGATCTCCGGTGATCACTCGTGCGCCTTGTTTAAACCAGGTTCCGTCGATCTCCTTGAGTTTGTGTGGGTCTATCCAAGGATGTAGGATATTTTCGTCCTGGTTGTGATTCTCTGGCGTTTGTACTGTGAGGTTTCGTATGAATACCTTTTCGGGTAGCACTGTGACTCCCTCGTTGTCCCGTTCCCCTCGGTCGTAGTCGGGTCGTCGCGATAGTGCATCTGCTCGCCCATTGTTGGTTCCTTTAATGTGGTGGATCTCAAAGTCGTATTCCATGAGTTCGAGGACTTCTCGGGCTACGCGACGACTTATCTTTTGGGGGGATTTCCAGTGGGTAAGGTTGAGGTGGTCGGAGAAGATTTTGATTTTGTGCGGGGAGCCGGCTAGGAAGGGTCTCCAGTGTCGTAATGCTTTAACGATGGCTAGGAGCTCCAGGTCGTAGATGTCGTAGTTGCGTTCTGCTTCATTTAAGGTAGCCGAGAAATAGCCAATGGGGTGTCGCTTCCCGTCTCGCTTCTTTTGTAGGAGTACTGCTCCCACCGCGTATCCAGATGCGTCTACCTCGAGTTCGAATTGGTCTGTTAGGGTAGGGTGTGCGAGTACGGGTTCACTGGTGACGAGGCGTTTGAGGGTTTGAAAGGCTGTCTCTTCATCCTTGCCCCATGTCCATTCGGCATCCTTGCATGTGAGTGTGTTGAGGGCTCGTGCGTATGTGGCGAAACTGCGAATGAAGAGGCGGTAAAAATTGCAGAAGCTGAGGAAGGAGCGTACGTCGCGTACCTTTGTGGGGGTGGGCCAGTCGCGTATGCCTGCAATTTTGACAGGGTCCATGCGAGTTACCCCCTTTTCAAGGATTACCCCCAGGTAATCCATTCGCGGTTGGTGGAACTGGCACTTCTCTAGTTTAAAGTAGAGGTCGTGGTCGAGTGCGACTTGTAGGACTGCGCTGACTGCGTCGATATGTGCTTGCAGGCCTGCTTCCTCGCTTGTGGCTATTCCGATGTCGTCCATGTATACCCGTATGATCGTTCCACGTGATTCGTAGTAGAGGATTGTGTCGCCGTATATGTTGTTCATCATGTTTTGAAACGTCACTGGGGAATTGGTAAGTCCAAAGTACATGACAAGGGGTTCGTAGAGTCCATATTTAGTCTTGAAGGCGGCTTTCGGTTCGTCGCCTTCGTTGATTCGTATGTTGTTATACCCCCATCGTACGTCGAGTTTGGTGTAGATGCGTCCGTTTCCGAGGTCGTTAATAAGTTCCGACATAAGTGGCAGTGGGTATTGGTTACGCACGGTGCACGCGTTGATCTTCCGGTAGTCTTGAACCGGGCGTAGCTTGCCGTCTTTCTTTTTAATGAAGAAGAATGATGACGCGTATGGCGACTTGGAGGGTCGTATATAGCCCATCTTGAGTTGTTCGTCCAGCCATTTGCGCAGTTGATTATCTTCGTCTTGTGACATAGGGTAGACCTTGCAGTCGATGCTGGCTGGGGTTCCCGGTTTGAACTCGATCGCATGATCCCACGGTCGCGATGGCGGGAATCGATGGGATGCCTCTTCGTCGAAGATTTGCGCGAACCTTTGGTATGGTTCGGGGAGGACTGCTGCGACGGTGTTCTGGTTTGCCGCGATGGCTAGTTCGGTGGCCGTAGTGCGTATTTGACATTCCTCTTCCAGCTCTTGGATGATGCCCTCTGCTTCGTCTTGGGTGATGGCATTAGCGATGGTAGTTTGCGACTCCGTTGGGTTGATTGATCGGAGTACCACGGGTAGTGCACCCTCGTGAATGGTGGCGTGGGCCCAGCTGATGGTGGGTTCGTACGTCGCGAGCCAGGGGTATCCGAGGACTAAGTCCTCGTTGCCGATGTCCGTTACTAGGAATCTCATGACTTTGTTAATTCCGTTGGTTTGAACGTCAAGATCGACGAAGTGAGTAATAGACCCAGCTTTATTTTCGGTGTTATCTATGTTCCATATTTTCTTTGGGCGCTCAAGGGTCTGCAGTCCGAGGCCCATTCGTTTCGCGAATGTGGGTCTTATGAAGTTGTCGGTGGCACCCGAATTAACGAGTCCTTTTATGTCGGCCATGGAGTAATTGGTGCGAATCGAGACTGGAATTCGAAGCGAATGATAGCGAGTCATGATTACAGAATTACAATTAACTGCCCTCACCCAGGCCGATGGGTTTAGGCGTCCTGAAACCCTCTTGGGTCCATAGGTCTTTGAATATGAGGTCTTTTACCTCGTCGCTAGCCCCCCTGATGGTATCCATCCATCCCTTTGCTTGCTCTTCGGGGGTTGCTTCGGCGCGGCGTGCAGTTGCTGGCTCTTGACTGTAGTAGCATCAGGAAAACCTATGTTTTACTTGTTCACACTTTTCTATACTTTTCAATTCTTTTCAGAAAACAATTAGAAAAAGTAAGAAAAAGAAATCCCTCTTTCTTTTTTTTTACTTGCTGAACTGCCAAAAAAAGTACAGGATAAGTAGAGTACCAAATGACCAAAAATGGACAAAATAAAATGACCAAAAATGGAAATATCGGACCAAACCTTATTTTTTGGTCCGAAAATTACCATATATGGTAATAAATCGGACCAAAATTTCAAAAAATCGGACCAAAATCCAAAATTTTCCCCAGAAATATGCCTAAAAAGTATAAAAAGTACAGAAAAAGAAGAGGGGATGTCTTTTTGCAAGTAGTTGGTTCTTTTCTGAAAGGGTCCTTTATTCCCTTGCTGAAAGCGATAAAAGAACAGAAAGTATAAATAAGAAAAACATATGTTTTCCTGATGTAGTCGGTATCCACGCTTCGGCTGGTGCTCGCGCGCGGCTGGTATGGCTGCCTCGGTTTTCTAGGTCGCGTACAGTCCCATGAGAAGTGGCCGGGGTTGTTACAGTTGTAACAAATGACTTCCCTCATGTTGCGGCGCTGTCCGCCTCCTCTTGCCTGCCCTGGGCCTCCTCTAGGTGGGAATGGCGGTCGTTGATAATCCCCTCTGTTGGGGTCCCCGACTTCCGCGACTCGGGCGCGGGTGCGGTCCGCCGAGGTGTCCATTGCATTTGGGTCATGGCGCGGTGGTGGGAATCGCGGTGGTGCCCATTGTGGCGCGTATCCGCGTGTCTGGTTTGGCTGAGTTTGTGGTGCACTTCATGGGGTAGCTGTGTTAAGGCCCAATCTTGCGTGTAGGTGAATGTACTGTTTTTGTCGGTGCAAGGCGGCGTCCTTCCATTCGTTGAAGGTTTGAGGATCGTCGAGTTCGTAGATCTTCGTGAACAGGGCCCTCGGAAGTCCCGCCGTGAATCGATCCAACGTTTGGCGGTCGTTGAGTCGGTAGTCAGCTTTCCGCGCAAGCTGTTCAAAGTCGGTGATGTACGAATCAATGTCGTCCCCCATCATTTTGAATCCTCTGGCCAGCGTGGCCTGTGCTTGCTCCTGCTCCAGTACGTTGGAGAACCGATCCGAGAATCCGGCTGTCAAGGTGTCCCATAAGAAGGGGTCGTATCGGTTTCGTCCGTGGTGTAGCTCGTTGTTGAGCCACTGCAGGAATCCAAGCGTCCAATTGGACACTTGTGGCCCTTTGATGAACCCTAGAAATAGTAGGCATCGTCGGTAGACGTTGGTCATGATTGGTGCTTCTGCGTTTTGTCCCCAGTAGATGTGCCATTGGGTGAGGAACGATTCGTACTCATCTCTATTTCCGTTGAATGTGTTTGGTGGCTCTCCCACTAGTTTGTCGGTTGCGTGGGGTGGCCCTAGTGCTGGTCCAGCTGCCGGCGGTGGGGGTGGTGGTCCTCCGCCGAATGGGTCACCCCCTCCTCCACCTCCGAATTGGGGTTGTCTGCTTCTGCCTCTGAGCGGCGGTCCTCCTCCGGGTGGTCCTTGGCCGAAGCTGCCTCCCGGTCTTCGAGGCGGTGGCGGTCCTCCCGCTCCTGGAGGTGGATCGGGGATGTTGGGTCCTACTGCCCTGAATATGGCTGCGTCGTCGGCCGTCATGCGATGTCCCGTGCTTGGGTTGATGGGGCGTAGGTAAGCTTCTGCTTCTTCTGTTATTCTTCGTGCTTCTTCGGTTGCTAAGTCTTCCCGAGTGATTGTTGCAGTTGCCATCTCTACAGGTGTGTGCACTTCGATCTCCTCTGGTTCGTTTATGCGAAGGGACTCAGCTGTTTGGATAATTTCCCCTACTTCAGATTCGTCTTCCGCTTGTGTTTCTTTGTCCTCTCCGCTGGTTTCTGATGGTGCGGGGGTTCTTGGTTCAGATGTACTGGGTTCTTCGTCTGGTTGTCCGTCTATGCGTCCCCACTCTGCTCTTGTTGGGAGGTTTCTTGAGTCGATGTCGCAGTTGTAGTTTTGTCCTGCTGGGCGTACGACGTCGTATCGATTATCTACAGGGTTCCACGTAATCTCGACCCAGCACAAGTTATCGAAGTTGAACTCAACGGGGCGGTATCGGGTTGGCCCCGATGCGAAGTCGACGAAGTAGCCGGTTTCCCCTCGATATTCTCTCCACCTGGTGGCTCCTAGAAATTGTTCTGGTACGTTGCGGTCTCCCCTGCGTTCAAGGGAGTAAGTCTGAAAGTTTCTCCACTGGTCTCGAGTGGTGAACGCCACGATGAGGGATCTTGGTCTTAATGTAACGCCACCACTGGCGTTAGTCCGACTTGGACTGTGAAAGGGCGTTCACGACTTAGCGAAAATATGTCTTCAAGGTCACGTGATCTATATCCATGGGATACACGGCCTTTCTGTTGTGAGGCACGTGATCTGACTCCGTACACTAGGGCAAGTCGTGCCACTAGGTAATCCGATGATCGATAAGTCGACTCGCGCGAAGGGGCGAGTGAAGCACACGTGGGAGAGATGAGAGGGAGGTGGTGATTGAAGAAGACCAAGATGGCGTATCTTGGTCTTACCGAACCACTATTTATACATGTATGAGGACACTTTAAAGCTCCTCCCGAAACCGTACGACGAATAGCGTAAGTAGCTCGAACCCTACTACAGCTATCCTAGGTATGACTCATGCCACACCGGCATGTGATTGTGCTACGCGCTGACTGATACCGCTGTCCATGACACATTACTGCTTACACACGAGGTCATCACCGTAAGTAAGAGTCCACTTCCCGCGTACCGTGACACATCCGGTGGCGGTGGTGGTGGCGGTGGCAGTGGTGGTGGTGGTGGCAGTGGTGGTGGCGGTGGCAGTGGTGGTGGCGGTGGCAGTGGTGCTGCGCCAGTAGGAGCTGCACCTGTGCCCAGAGGAAATGGATGACTCAGGGGAAATACTCCCCCTGAGTTCACGGGAGTCAGAGATGAAAGCAAAGCGTTTCTGCTCGCATTCCAGCTGTACAAAGGAATGAACCCCACCGTCGAACAACTCACAGTTCCCTCCTGCCAAGCCATGACATTCCTATCGTACATCTGAGGCCCATTAGTAAATGACTGGGTAGCAGAACAAGCGCAGTGGTTAGACGACCAAATCGTGGCCGGAGTTAACCGCAACAACAAGGTCCTGTGGACCACGATCAAAGATTGGTTCATACAAGCTTACACCGATACCTCAGAACAAACCAATGCATCTTGATTGTTTGGCTGATCCCCGGGTGTCCATGTATCGGTGGGTCATGGTGGGCTTGGATGATGTGTCACCTTTCATATTGGTCTCCTGTGACTGCGCATCGTCCGTCCTTGTACCACGTGCCTTCGATTTTCTTTAGCTTGTGCAGGTCTACCCACCGTCTGATGGTTTCCTTGTTTTGAGCGTACACTGGATTTGAGGGTTGCATCTCGGCGATTGTTACTTGGTTCCCTAGTCATGTTGGGTTGTCCGTTGTGTCGATTTCTGCAGCTCTGACAAATACGTGGTTGGGTAGTACTGTGACTTGTTCATTGTCATGTTCCCCTTGGTCGTAGTCGGGTCACCTAGACAATGCATCTGCTTGCCCATTGGCGGTGCCTTTGATGTGGTGAATCTCGATGTCGTATTCCGAGAGTTTGAGTACTTCCCTTGCAATGCGTCTGCTTATCTTTTGAGGAGATCTCCAGTATTGTAAGTTCATGTGGTCAGAGAACACTTTGATTTTGTGTGGTGATCCTGCAAGGTATTGTCTCCAGTTGTGTCGGGCCTTGACTATGGCCAGTAGTTCCAAGTCATAGATGTCGTAGTTTCGTTCTGCCGCATTGAGGGTACTCAAGTAGTATGCAATAGGGTGTTGTTTGTTGTCTTCACCTTGTTGGAGTAGTACTGCTCTGACTGCGTATCCCGATGTGTCTACTTCTAGTTCGAAGGGCTTGTCTAGTTCTGGGTGTTTGAGTACTGGTTCTTGTGTTACTAGCTCCTTGAGTTTGTCGAATGCCTGTTGCTGGTCTGTTCCCCATGTCGTGTGTGGCAAAATTTCGGATGAAAGCGCGGTAAAAGTTGCAGAAGCCTAGGAAGGATCGCACCTGTTTGAGGGTTTTTGGGGTAGGCCAGTTGCATATGCCCGAAATTTTGACGGGGTCCATGCGGATCACCCCCTTTTCAATGATTACCCCCAGGTAATCAAGGGATGAGGAGTGGAAGGTGCATTTCTCTGGTTTCAGGTAGAGGTCGTGTTCCTCCAAGAGGTCCAAGATTGCATGTATGGCTTCTGTGTGGTCTTGTTCCGTGGTCGAGGTTGCTACGCTGATGTCATCCATGTATGCCCATATGATGGTTCCCTTGGCTTCGAAGTATTCGATGATCGGTTGGAGGATGTAGTTCATCATGGCTTGGAAGGTGGCTGGTGAGTTTGTCATTCCGAAGTACATCACCAGTGGTTCGTATAGGCCATATTTCGTTTTGAATGCTCCTTTTTCCTGGTCACCGTCCTTGATGAGTATGTTGTTATACCCCCATCATACATCAAATTTGGAGAAGATCTTTCTGCCACTGAGGTCTGCGATGAGTTCTGGTATGAGGGGAAGCGGGTATTGGTTGCATATGGTCCATTTGTTGATTACTCGGTAGTCCTGTACTGGTCATAGCTTTCCGTCCCTCTTTTTGATGAAGAAGAAGGGGGATGCATATGGGGATTTAGAGGGTCTGATATACCCTTTGGCCAGTTCGGCTTCGAGCCATTCCTTGAGTGCCTTGTCCTTTGCTTGGTTTACCGGGTAGACTTTATAATCAATGGAGTTGGGAGCTCCTGGTTTGAATTCGACCGCATGATCCCATGGTCTGGAAGGCGGAAGACGGTGTGACTCTTCTTCGCTAAAGACCTTTGCATGTTGTTTGTATTCGTCTGGGATTTCCTTTTTCTCTGTGTACTGTTGTGCTGTGGTCGCTAGTTCCGTTGCTGTGGTTCACAGGTGAATGGGTAATGAGTCCTCCTCTAGTTCAGTGAGGATGTGTTCCTTTTCCTGGTCAACGCATTGCTCGAGTGTTTGTTGTAGTTGTTCCATTGCAGCTTTAACGGTGAAGGGCCTGGTGGGGTTGGTCATTTGTATGACGATGGGGTATTGCTTCATATCCATAGTGGCGGTGGCCCAGTGAATTCTGGGTTGGAAGGTGGCTAGCCAGGGATATCTGAGGTTGATTTCTTCTCCTCCTACGTCGGTGATAAAGAAGGGGATGGTCTTGACTTTTCCATCGGTTTGGACGTTCAGGTCTGTATAGTGGGTAATTTTACCCCCTTTGTTGTGTGTCCTGTCGATATTCCAGATATTGCAGGGTTGCTTTAGTTCTTTGATCCCTATGCCCATTTGCTTGGCAAATTTGGGATGCATAAAGTTGTCGGTGGCTCCAGAGTCCACCAGTGCGTCTTTGTCAGCCATTGAGTTACTCATTCGAATCGAAACTGAAACGTGCATAGATCGATAGTGCATTATGAACTATGAGTTACATTGTGAAGCCCTCACCCAGGCCGATGGGTTCAGGTGTCTTGAAAATCCTTTCCTTTCATCATCTCCCCCATCTGGTTCTGGAGCTCTGCCATCTTTCCCATCATAACAGCTACTTGTGCCTCGGGTTCTTGGGGTGTCGAGTCATCTAGGTCAATGAGGTGTTCTCCCGCTATGCTTTGTGGTGCGGTTGGGACTTCTTCTATATAGGCACTCTGTCCTTGAGGAGGCCCCTGGCATTGTTGGTGAGGCTGGAAACATTCTCGTGAGAAGTGGCCTTTGCGCCTGCAGTTGTGTAACGCCACCACAGGGGCGTCAAGTGCGACGTGCACTAAGTCAGGATAACAGGATCGGAAGCATGCGAGTCGGTTAAGACTCAGTTCGGGGGTGCACAAGTATCACTCGGTTTCCCTGGAACCGAGGATAATAGTAGAAGAAAGCAAGCTCAAGCGCAGCGGCGAGTCGAGGTCGTTCGTGAGGCAAAGACGATGTGGTAATTACACAAGAAGTCAAGTCTACCGTACAAGCTAGGTAGGGCGTGACTTATATACTAATACAGGATGTTTGTACAGGACAAACATATGGCGCGAGTCTGATGTGATCGTACAAAAAAGGGAACAAAGGGAATATCCTCATATAGTACAAGGGGATCCCACGGAACGACGTGGGCCTTGGAAATGGTCAGCGGACGAAACAGAGCGTAAAACTGGCCATCCTATCGTCGAGGCGCAGGGTGCGGAATGGAAGCCGAGAAGCGCGAGTCATGGGAACGTATCATAAAGGTACAGTAGTCCGAAGACGCTCAATGGAAGATGAGACGAGTCGTAACATTACCCCCCCATCAGAACTGAAGTCGCCACGACTTCAGCTAGTCGCTGGTGTACGCATAGTCCTCCTCTGCAGGGATATTAGCCGGTGTAGGAGATGGGGTGCACGGGCAGGTGTGATGTCGTAAGAACATAAAGCATCCCCTCTCCCCGCAGTCCCAACACATCTCGTACATAGGGCACTTAATCTCCTCGTGAGTGGCATCATACCGCAGGCACTTCCCACACCATCAAGGGCGCGTGTCTGGGTCTGTGTGAGCGGGCGTCATGGGGGAGAGTCAACGGATGAGACAAACGTCGAGCCTATGAGCTTGACTCCCACACCACTGGCACGGCTCCCTGGCCCGTCGCTCTGGGCACTGAGCCACCAGGTGTTTGGTTGATTTGCACTGAAAGCACTTGCGCTTACGCCCCCTGCACTCCCCGTGGAGGCGGGGCATCTCGCTGGGTCCGCTGCTACGAGGCGCGAGGGGGATGGCCTCCGGCGAACCTCGTGGGCGTACCGGCTTCGCATGAAGCTCGGCGTATTTGTCGGCGACGAGGGGGATTGCCCAGGCGTATTGAAGATGCTTTCGGACAGATGAAAAGTCCATGTCAAGATTGAACTGATCCTGTGTCAGTTCAGTCTTGAGGCGTCGAATATCCACTTGACGAGTGCGGATGGTGTCGCGGCGCGTGAGACATTCACGCAGCCAGGAGACCTCAGCGTGGAGACGGGGGTTGTGAAGTTTGACTAAGACTTCATTAAGGATGATAGTGCGGGGGTCGTGGGGATGGAACATGTTCAATTGGTTGTCAGTGATGTGCTGCCCCAGTTGGCCAGTGTAGACCTTGTTTAGGAACACCTGTGATGCGTAGCAGGGGTGCCCTTTCCCCATCGTCCCGATGACCTCCTGATAATTGTGGCGGTAATAGATATACCGTGCCACTTGCTTGGGGTAGCCCGCTTCTCCTATCTCGAGTGGGAAGAACGTGGGGGCTTCAGGGTCGTTGAAGAAAAAGGGAATGCCTGGGTCGGCGTTCTCCTTGTCATCCTCCTCATCATCTAGGAGGGCAAGGGCAGGGTCGGGCTCGACCGACTGGGTCTGGGGAAGAGGGGTGAAGGTGTAGTCCAATCCGGCTGGGAATGGCAGCACAGGGATAGAGGCAGCTGGTACGACTTGTGGCGACAGTGGTGGTGGTGGGGTGTCGAATGCAGTATTCTTGGGTGGGTAGGTGGGTGTGGCGGGTACGTTGTAA
Source organism: Lactarius hatsudake (assembly GCA_024734325.1). NCBI lineage: Eukaryota > Fungi > Basidiomycota > Agaricomycetes > Russulales > Russulaceae > Lactarius > Lactarius hatsudake. The sequence goes on from JANSJP010000012.1 coordinate 335,018, forward strand.
GGATAGCTCGGGCTCTGGCCCCGAAATCACGCATTTTCGGTACTTTCAGTCTCGGTCCGATGTCACATGGCTGGCTTGCCATATCGGTCACATCGTCTCGCCACAGCTCGCTCTTCGCCATTGATCTCGACACCTTCCCTCTCTCTCCTCGCTCGCTATCTCCTTCGCCTTCGCTCGCCCTCACCTCTCATCACCATGGACCGCCGTCGACACTGACTCCTTCACAAAACGCTCCCCAGCCACCACATAGACAGGCCGCGCGTCCCTGCGCCTCATGCCGCCTTTGTCCATCAAGACCCCGGCTTCGTCGTATCGCCCATACCACCAGTCCCTTTCAAGATGTCAAGATCACGGCTCTCTCTGCCTTTAGCCACCCTCAAGACGCCGTTCGGGGCCGCGCTGATCATCGTGCCCATCCTCAGACTCGGAGGAGAAGGCTATTGTCGTGCGTCATAAGTGTCTCGGCCCCCTTTACTCGTATACTCGCTTCCTTTCACCTAGATGATCTGTTTTAGATTCTCGTCTCCGCGTCCATGCACCTTTGTCTTGCCACCCGTACCTTACCCTTCTCATCTCGATCGACTCCGCGTTCCATCTCGTTTCGCCTTCCTATGCCACCCTCATCCCTACCTACTAGACCAAGGTAGTAGCTACAGTTTTGCATGTATAAAACCTCTCGTCCTTGGCTCAGAAATATCAGTCGAGTTATCGTGTGTTTCCCCATCTCATCTCAGCGTGAAATCGGTTTGAGTCAGGCCCGCCACTCGGGCACTCCTACCCACTTCACTAGTCGTCTCCTCGCCTCGTCTTGCCACCTCGGACGGCTTTGTCTCTCGTTTCGCTCGGATCTCGCCTCGCTCGTCCCCGCTCGTCCCGCTCGTCCCCGCCCTCATCCGTTCGCATTCACACCGGCTGTCGCCGTCGCGAACGCTTTGGACTCGGCCTCCTCTCCCCTTCTGTAACCCCTGCACGGAATCCCCTCCGCCTACAAACTCACACGGACTTGGCTCTGTACAACGTGAACGGAAATGGGGGTGTCGACAGAATGTGAAGTGACGATAGATTGGGGAAGTTCGTGCGGTGTAGGCCTCCGGTCTGGGAGGTAAGGGCTGCGGTAGCGAGTGCGAGGACAGGAAGAGGAGGTGATTCAGGGATCACAGAGTACGGCGTGCAACCCTCCGGCTCAGAGGGGACACCAAGATCCTGCGAAGGTACAGTTAGGTTTTCGAGAATAATCTCGACTGGGCGGTGGGTTTGGACGGTAGAGATGATTGGAGTGGTAGTCATGATGAAGTGGAAGAAGAGGGATGGGGCGGGTCAGGGTGTCAAAAGGATGTATTTTATATCTTTCGTCCAGCCCCCTCGGCGGTAGGGTTTAATCGATAGAAGTCGGCGATGAGGTCGGGCGCATGTCGGACATTTTCAAGGGGTTCCCACGTGCTATCACTTATCAGGAAACCCTTCCATTGGACAAGGAATTGAAGTTTGCGCCCTTGTCCATGTGATTGGGACTGCAGGATGCGCTCCACTTCAAACTCTTCCTCTCCATCGATCAGATCCGGAGGTGGGCGCGTGAAGTTTACGCCGTGCAACTCCGTCTCCTTATATGGTGTAAGGAGATTCGCATGGAAGACCGGGTGTATCTTCCATGTGTTCGGAAGCTCTAGTTCGTACGAGACGTCCGAGAGAACTCGTTTTACCCAGAACGGGCCGTGGCGTTTTGGGGCAAGTTTTGCGGTGGGGTAGAAGGTGCGAAGGTTTGTGCCTTCCAGCCAGACCATTGCGCCTTCTTGGTAAGGGATAAACCGTGTTTTACCCCGTCTTCCCATCAATTCTTGCGCGTGTTTGATACAGTCTTGCGCATGCTGTTGTCTGATGACCATGTCCTCCAGGCGCTGTTCGACAGATGGGGAAGACGTGGGTTTTGGTGTCCACATGGTGCGTGGTTCCCATCCCATGATAAGTGAGAAGGGCGATTCTTTTGTGGTCGCGTTGGGCCAAGCATTGTGCACGAATTGGGCGACTGGTAAGGCCTCAGCCCAATTGTCCTGCTGTACGTTGCTCCAGTGTCGAAGGTACTGCTCCAGCCACTGGTTGGTTCGCTCTGACTGTCCATCGGTTTGGGGGTGATAGGCGGAGGATATATTCTGGCAAATGCCTAGGACCTTGCAGAGATTGGTCATGAAGGCGGAGGTAAAACGGGGGTCTCGATCTGTAATGATCTTCCGAGGGATGCCGTAGTGTGGATATACGTGGTGGAGGTAGAGTCGTGCTACTCCTTCTGCGGTGATCGATTCGTTACAGGGGATGAAGATCGAAGCCTTTGAGCAATCATGGTTGGTGATGGTGAGTATGGAGTCGTATCCGTTTGACGGAGGGAGTTTAGTGATGAAGTCCATGGCGATGACTTCAAAAAGGTTCGGCGTTCGGGTCTGTAGTGATGGGGAATAGATGTGGTTTTTGACGGTGGGGGTTGATTTTGTTTGCTTGGCATGTCGCGCATCCCTTGACGTAGTCTTCTACATCTTTGCGCATGTTGGGCCACCAGTAGTCGCGTCGTAATAGTTCGTAAGTGTTTGCAATTCCCGGGTGTCCCATGGCAGGTGTATCGTGGAAAAAGGTGATTACCCCCCGTTTAAGGTCGTTGTCACCCACGACAACCAACGCGTTGTTCTTCCACCACAGCCCCCCCACCTTCTTCAGGTTATGGGGCTTGACCCATCGCAACACTTCCTTTTCGTCAAGGTTTTGCGATATCTGGGTCCAAATGTCCATATCATGCATGGACATTTCTGTTGCTCGGAGAAACCACTCTGCGGGGAGGACAATAATGTCATTGTTGTCCTCTTCGTGGGTAGCGTAGTCTGCTCTTCGTGATAGTGCATCTGCACGACTGTTCTTGACTCCAGAAACATGTTTTAGCAGGAAGTCATACTCCAAGAGCTCCAGGAACTCGCGTGCCACTCGTCGGCTGATCTTCCTCGGTTCTTTCCAATACTGGAGGTTGGCGTGGTCGGTATGGATGATGATTTTGTGGGGTGAGCCCACCAGGTACGTGCGCCATGCACGTAGGGCTTTGACGACTGCTAGTAGTTCCCAATCATAGATGTCATAGTTGCGCTCCGCTTGACTGAAGGATTCAGAGTGGAACGCGACTGGGTGGAGCTTCTGATCTGGGCCGAGCTGATTGAGCACGGCTCCGATGGCAACGTTCAATGCGTCTACTTCTAGTTCGAACGGTTTGGTGAGATTTGGGAATAGTAATGTGGGTTCACGTTCGATGCTGCGTTTGATGTTGTTGAATGCATCTTGTTCTTGCTGCCCCCAGTGCCATGGCGTATCTTTGCGAGTGAGGTCGTGTAGGGGTCGTGCGAGTGCGGAGAAGCCACGAATAAATCGCCGGTAAAAGTTGCAGAATCCGAGAAAGGCGCGTACTTCGCGAAGATTTCTCGGAGCTGGCCATTCCTGGATACCCCGTACTTTAACGGGGTCCATCCGTAGATTCCCATGGCCTATGATCAATCCGAGATACTCAACTTCAAGCACCTCGAACTCGCATTTTTCCGGTTTGATATAAAGATCACATTCTTCGCATAGGCGGAGAACTTCATGTACCACGGTGCGGTGATGGGGGTAGTCAAGAGGTGTGGCAATTAGGATGTCGTCCATGTAGACGATTACCTCGTTCGTGAGGGTAAGGGGTCGGAAAGTATCGTCCATCATTGCTTGGAACGTGGAGGGGGAATTGGTGAGTCCGAAGTACATGACGAGAGGTTCGTACAGCCCCTGGTTAGTTTTGAAGGCGGCTTTCCACTCGTCTCCTAGTTTGATTCATACGTTGTTATATCCCCATTTGACATCGAGCTTCGTGTATAGGCGTGCGTCGCGTATTGATCAACAAGTTCTGGGATTAGGGGGAGTGGGTAGTGGTTGCGGATCGTGAGTTCGTTTAGTCGTCTGTAGTCTTGGACAGGGCGAAGTTTGCCGTCTTTCTTCTTAATAAAGAAGAAGGGGATGCATAGGGTGATTTAGATGGACGGATGTAACCTTTCGCGAGTTGTTCGTTGAGGAAAGTGGTCAGGGCCTCCTGTTTGTTTGTGCGAGCGGGTAGACCTTACAGTCTAGTGAGGTGGGGGCGTTGGGGAGGAGGTCTATTGCGTGGTCCCAGGGCGAGAAGGGGGGAATCGATGAGATGCCTCTTCGTCAAAAATTTTGTGATGGCATCTATACTCCTCTGGGATCATTTCTTCGAATGTTCGCTCCTTCTTCTTTGCCGCTTCTTGCTGTGCCAACTCCGAGGCAGTTGTGGTTTTTCGCAAAAATGTGATCTGGGGCTCCCACTCGTCGTCCATGAGCTGCTCCCACGCTTCCTCGTCAAGTTCATACGTCTCCAACGCCCAGATAGAAGCCTCCATAGGCGTGGTGTTGCGATCGGACTCATCGGTACAGAGTACGGACTCACGGGGTTCTGACTACCCTAGTATTAGTCAGGGACAGTCGTATCAGTCAGCGTCGAGTAGAGTATCACATGTATCGGACTTGACTCATACCTAGGACGGTCGTAGTAGGGTTCGAGCTACTATCGCTACTGGGTACCTTACATTCAGGAGGAGCTTCAAAGCTCCTCGTCAATTGTATATCTACCGTCGTGCGCGAAGACCGAGCTCCTTAGCTTGGTCTTCTTGAATCACCAGTTACCATTCTCGGACTCCTCATATACGCCTGGTGGAACTTGCCCCAGTGCTGTGGACGATCGCGTTCCTACTACGGACGTGTATCTACTTTCGCTAAGTCACTCCTCACTCGCCTTGCCACTGTACCCGCGCTCAAGTCGAGCACGTTAGGACGGGCCTAACGCAACACGTGGCTTCGTCTGACAAGTGAAGGCTCAAGACTATGACCGGTTGGAATTCCTCATTCAATGTCGCATCTCCCCACTTGATTACGGGCTCAAAAGCCGTGAACCAAGGGTATCCCAGGATCACTTCGTCTCTTCCTAGATTGGTAACCAGGAAGCGAAGCGTCCTCTCCTCTTTTCCTGTTCGTACGGTGAGGTCCATATATTGTGTGATTGCACCGTCTTGGTTATGTGTGCCATCTACATTCCAGATGCGGATAGGGTGGGTGATGTCCCTTGTCCCGATCTGGAGTCGTTTTTAGAAGCAAGGAGCATATAAAATTATCAGTAGCTCCTGAGTCAATGAGGACTTGTCGTTCGGGCCGTTGCGTGTGCAGATTTGAAAAGAACTGGAATTCGCATGGATCGATATCTGCTAGTGTACACGTTCAAATTTAATGCTCTAGCCCAGGCCGCCAGGTTCAAGCGTCGAGAAAATCCTCTCGTCCGAAATAACTTTTCCACCATGAGGTCTTGTACCTCCTGGGTTTGTGCCTTCATCGCTGCGATCTGTAAATCCACCTGCTCCTCATTCAATAGTACGCGACTAGATTGTATGGCGAAAGAAGAGACGGCAGGAGCTGGTAAACTTGAACTCAAGGGAGTCGTGGTTGATGATTGCGGGGACACGGGGGTTGGCGCCACGGCAGATGTAGAGGCAGCCACTCGCACGCCCTTTTGAGGACAGTTACACGAGATGTGCCCCTGCGTGCGGCATTTAAAACATCGTCCCTCCTTTTGAAGTTGGGCTTTGTCGGCGTCGGTAAGGGCCACGGAGGCTCGGGCGCATCCAACGTCCATGGCGTTGGGGTCGCAGGTCCCTTTAAGGGCTTGGACCCACTGCTCTCTGCTCTGGCCGCCCTTCTTTCGCTGGGGTTTTCCTTTGCCGAGGCGGTCCTTAAGGATCAAGTATTCAGCTTGATGTAATCGGGCGGCCGCCTTCCACTGCTCCCAATTGACAGGATGTTGGAAGCGGACAGCATTGACTACTAACTGGTTTGGTAATCCATCCTGAAATAACTCCAGCGTCATGGCCTCGTCGGGGTTATACCCAGGCCTTTGTGACGAGGTTCTGGAACGTCGCGACATACGTGTTGATGTCTCCTCCCTTCATGGTGAGGTTTTGAAGCGCCTTGCGCGCATTGGCTTGTTCTGAAGTGTCGGTGTAGGCTTGTACAAATCGGTCTCGGACAGTGGCCCATAGGACCTTGTTGTTGCGGTTAACTCCTGCCGCGATCTGATCATCTAGCCACTGTGCCTGTTCGTCTACCCAATTGTCCACCAGTGGGCCTCAGGATGTATGACAGGAATGTCATAGCTCGTGAGGCCGGAATAGAGAGTTGGTCGACGGTCGGGTTCATTCCTTTGTAGAGGAAGAATGCGCGCAAGAAGGCTTTGCTTTCATCCCTTTTTCCCGTGAATTCGGGAGGGGGATTTCCTCCTAGTCGTCCTGTTTCCTCCAGGGGCTGGTGCCACCGGTGCGGCTGCTCCCGGCGCTGCGCTGCCGCTGCCGCCCACCGCCACCGCCACCGCCCACCGCCACCGCCACCGCCACCGCCACCGCACCGGATGGTGGTACCGGTGCACCGCCACTAGGCGGGTTCAGTGCTCCTCCTCCCGAGCCTGATGCCCTGGGGGATCCTCCTCCCCTACTGGTGAGGGTCGTGCTAGCTGAAGCCTGTAGGGTTTGGGACATGACATGAGTTTGAAATGTGTCGTTGGGTCGATGATGGGTAAGTTTGTTGTTGGGACAGGGACGCTTGGGGAGTCCTGGGTCATCGTCTATGACAATACCCATGTCAGTGTGAGTTGTAAAGGGTCCGACTCCGAGGGCTTCGGGTACTAAGCTGAGAGTATACCACCGGCCTTTCTTTGCTGAGTAGTCGATGTATGCCCACCTGTCGTAAGTCCTCAAGGTAGTGGACTTGCCGGTATTTCTGAGTGTTCGGGTGGAAGAGGAAATAACCTTCTGTTCCTTCGTGTTCTTTCCAGACGACGGTCCCTTTGACTTTATCTGGGAGTTCGTCGTCACTGTATCGGTCGATGTATTCTGCTTGGAATCGGGATTGGCTGCGACTATGAAGGGTCGCCACTGTGAGAGACTTGACTTAATGTAACGCCACCACAGGGGTGTCAAGTGCGACGTGCACTAAGTCAGGATAACGGGATCAGAAGCGTGCGAGTCGGTTAAGACTCAGTTCGGGGGTGCACAAGTATCACTCGGTTTCCCTGGAACTGAGGATAATAGTAGAAGAAAGCAAGCTCAAGCTGCAGCGGCGAGCGAAAGTACAGACTCAAGCGCAGTGGCGAGTCGAGGTCGTTCATGAGGCAAAGACGATGTGGTATTTACACAAGAAGTCAAGTCTACCGTACAAGCTAGGTAGGGCGTGACTTATATACTAATACAGGATGTTTGTACAGGACAAACATATGGCACGAGTCTGATGTGATCGTACGAAAAAGGGAACAAAGGGAATATCCTCATACAGTACAAGGGGATCCTGTGGAACGACGCGTGCCTTGGAAATGGTCAGCGGACTGAAACAGAGCATAAAACTGGCCATTCTATTGTCGAGGCGCAGGGTGCGGAATGGAAGCCGAGAAGTGCGAGTCATGGGAACATATCGTAAAGGTACAGTAGTCTGAAGACGCTCAATGGAAGATGAGACGAGTCGTAACACAATGGATACCACTCCAGGAAGAATCCGAGCTCGAGTAGCCGAAGTGGGTGATCCAAACTGCCCGGAAATCAACCACTGCGACAACCGTCCCCCATTCCCACCAAGAGGATTTATACAGCGCAGACATGGAGGTCAGTGGCATCTTTAACACTAAGGACGTCTCATGCTACAACTGTGGGCGCAAAGGTCACTTCTCACAAGACTGCTTCCAGCCCCACCAACCACGACAAACCGGGCCTCCCCAAGGGAGGAGTGCCTACATAGAAGAGATTCCTACCGCACCCCCAAGCGTAGCAGAGGAGCCGCTCATCAATTTGGACAAACCAACCGCACCATCACAAGAAACCGAGACGCCGATGACCCTCATGATGGGTAAAATGGTGGAGCTTCACAACCAAATGGGGGAGTGGATGAGGAAGGATTTTCCCGACTGCCTGAACCCATCAGCCTGGGTGAGGGCTTCACAATGTAACTCGCAGTTCATAACGTGCTATCGATCTATGCATGTTTCAGTTTCGATCCGCACGAGTAACTCAATGGCTGACAAGAAAGCACTGGTGGACTCTGGAGCCACCAACAACTTCATGCATCCCGACTTTGCCAAGCAAATGGGCATCGGGATCAAGGAATTGGAAAGACCCCACAGCATCTGGAACATCGACGGGACACACAAAAAAGGGGGCAAGATTACCCACTACATGGACCTGAACATCCAAACCGACGGCAAGATAAAAACCATCCCATTCTTCATCACAGACGTAGGAGGAGAAGCCATCATCCTGGGATATCCCTGGCTAGCCACCTTCCAACCCCATATTCACTGGGCCTCTGCCACCATGGACACCAAGCAATACCCCATTGTCATACAAACCATGAGCCCACTCAGACCATTCACCCTCAAAACAGCAGTGGAACAACTACAGCACACTTTGGAACAGGCAATCGACACGGAGAAAGAGCACATCCTCGAAGAACTAGAGGAGGACTCACTCCCAGTACATCTACGGACAACGGCAACAGAACTGGCTATCAACGCCCAGCAATACACGGAGAAAAAGGAAATCCCGGACGAATATAAGCGACACACCAAAGTCTTTGGTGAAGAAGAGTCACACCGTCTTCCACCCTCCAGGCCATGGGATCACGCCATCGAATTCAAACCAGGGGCCCCCAATCACATTGATTGTAAAGTCTATCCGGTAAACCAAACAGAGGACAAGGCACTCAAGGAATGGCTCGAAGCTGAACTGGCTAAAGGGTATATCAGACCCTCTAAATCCCCGTACGCATCCCCTTTCTTCTTCATCAAAAAGTAAGACGGAAAGCTACGACCAGTACAGGACTATCGGACGATTAACAAGTGGACCATACGCAACCAATACCCGCTTCCTCTCATACCGGAACTCATCGCAGATCTCAGCAGCGGAAAGATCTTCTCCAAATTCGACGTACGATGGGGGTACAACAATATACTCATCAAGGATGGCAACCAGGAAAAAGCTGCGTTTAAAACAAAATATGGCTTATACGAACCATTGGTAATGTATTTCGGACAAACAAACTCACCGGCCACCTTCCAAGCCATGATGAATTACATCCTCAAGCCACTCATCGAATTCTTTGAGCTCAGGGGGACCATCATACGAGCATACATGGATGACATTGGCATAGCAACTTCGACCACAGAGCAAGATCATACGGAAGCTGTACACGCAGTCCTAGACCTCCTAGAAGAACATGACTTATACCTGAAACCGGAGAATGCACCTTCCACTCTTCTTCCCTCGATTACCTGGGGGTAATCATTGAAAAGGGGGTGATTCGCATGGACCCCATCAAAATTTCAGGCATACGCGAATGGCCCACCCCAAAAACTGTCAAACAGGTGCGATCCTTCCTAGGCTTCTGCAACTTTTATCACACTTTCATCCGAAATTTTGCCACACATGCACGACCCCTCAACAAACTCACCTGCAAGGACACGGAATGGACATGGGAAACAGAACAGCAACAGGCTTTTGACAAACTCAAGGAGCTAGTAACACAAGAACCAGTACTCAAACACCCGGAACTAGATAAACCCTTTGAACTAGAAGTCGACACATCAGGATATGTGGTTGGAGCCGTACTGCTCCAACAAGGGGAAGACAACAAACGCCATCCCATTGCATACTACTCGAACACCCTCAGCGCAGCAGAACGAAACTACGACATCTACGACCTGGAATTACTAGCTATAGTCAAGGCCCTACGCAACTGGAGGCAATACCTTGCGGGATCACCACACAAGATCAAAGTATTCTTGGACCACATGAACCTACAGTATTGGAGATCCCCCCAAAAAATATCCAGATGTGTAGCCTGGGAAGTACTCGAACTCTCTGAATACGATATAGAGATTCACCACATCAAAGGCACAGCCAACGGATGAGCAGATGCATTATCCAGAAGGCTGGACTACGACCAGGGAGACCACGACAATGAACAAGTCACCGTACTGCCGGACCACATATTCGTCAGAGCCGCAGAAATCAACACCACAGAAGACCCGACGCGACTAGGAAACACAGTAACCACCGCAGAAATGCAACTCGCAAACCCGGTATACACTCAAGACAAAGAAATCATCCGACAATGGGTTGACCCTCACAAACTAAAGAAAATAGAAGGCACGTGGTATAAAGACGGACAATGCGCAGTCACAGGGGACCAATACGAGAGGAGACACATTATCCAAGCGCATCACGACCCACCAGTACACGGACACCCAGGAATTAGCCGGACAATCAAGATGGTCGAACGGTACTACTGGTGGCCCGGACTACGACAGGAGTACAAGACTACGTCAAGGGATGCGCGGACTGTCAAAGGATCAAAGTCAACAATCGACCCACACGCGTGCCACTGCAACCTATATTCCCAAAACCGGAGGCCACGCCATTCAAAACTATAGCGCTGGACTTTATCACGAAACTACCTGAAGCGGGCGGCTGCAACACGATACTGACAGTAACAGATCACGACTGTTCAAAAGCGGCCGTATTCATCCCATGTCTAGAAGAAATAAGCGCGGAAGGAACCGCAAGCCCTGTACATAAAACACGTTTTCTCCCGATTTGGACTACCGGCGCGCATCATCAGCGACAGAGACCCACGATTCGCATCCAAATTCACACGAGAATTATGCAAGATACTGGGAATCGAACAAAACATCTCCACAGCCTATCATCCTAGAACGGACGGACAATCAGAATGCACCAACCAATGGCTAGAGCAATACCTACGCTTTTGGGTCAATGAGCGACAAGACGACTGGATCCACTATCTCCCAATGGCAGAATTCACTCACAACAATTGGCCCAACGAAGCCACAAAGGAGTCCCCTTTCAATGTCCTTATGGGGTACAACCCACACGCCGACTGGACCGATTGACCTTCCCCTATTCCCCAGGTGGCACTTCGCGTCAAGCAGTTCAAAGAGGCTAGAACACGCCCAGGAACTGATGAGAAAAGTGCAGCAGGGGTGGATCAAACACAAAGATATGCCAAAGTACAAAATAGGAGACCTCATGTGGCTAGAAGGACGCCACCTACGCACCAACCAGCCAACCGCGAAACTCGCGCCCAGAAGACACGGCCCCTTTAAGGTCATTCAGGTGATGTCCGCAGTCAACTATCGATTGGAACTTCCCACGCAGTGGAGCATTCACCCAGTGTTCCACATGGATCTCCTGACTCCTTATCGCGAAACTCCCACACATGGCCCCAACTATCAGCGCCCACCGCCAGATCTGATTGATGGCGAAGAAGAATACGAGGTCGAGAAGATTCTAGACTCTCAGCATTTTGGCAGGACAAAGAAACTGCAGTATTTGGTCAAATGGTGTGGATACCCAGACTCCAATAATCAATGGGTCTTGAAGGATGACGTATTCGCTGATGAAGCGATAAGGGAGTTCAAACGTTTAAACCCTGCTCAAGAAACACATATAAGCGCAGGCCTTTCTCAAGAGACGTCCCCATCTCCCTCTCCTCTACTCCCATCTACTCATGTCCCAATCCCCAGTTCAAGTGCACTATGTCCTCGACGACCTACTCCCCATCTCAGTCCAACCCAGTGTTATCATTCAGAACGCCCCACCATCACCATCCCTGTCGCCTGCCCAGTCTGTTCAACCCAGCCCCAGTCGTCCAACTACCCCCATACCATCCCTTCTTCCTTCGCCAACACCTACAGCAGCGGGCTCACGAAGCCCATCTTTGCAAGGCCATGTTCCCTCGAGACCTCCATCCAGTCAGGACCAGGCTCAGATTCAAGAAGATCGAAGTTACGACAGGTACCTGTTGCAGGAGCATTGCCCCCTCAATCAACATCTCACATATGGGACTCACCTCACCACGACTCACGACGAAACCCCGCCGCTATGCAGCACGGATGGGGAACCACTCACTCTCCCCCCATCGGAGAGACCCGAGAGATGCCGCCTCTACTGTCCGGAGGAACACAGTCCAATTTCCAGATCTCGGGTAGAAACTCCGCCACTGCGTGGGTTCCACCACAACAGGGGAGTCCACTTCATCCCCTTCCAGATTTGCGACGCTCAGGGCCGGTTGCACCCAGCTCAGTATACGCAGCTCGTCTTTACGGCGGACCCCTTTGTCCTTGCCTACTGACGAGGCAGCGACCAGCAGTACGGCAAGTCGGTGCACGCTGCCCCCAACTACGACCGACCTACGCCCACCTACAACGACGATGACCTGGTCTTCCTAGACCAGGACAGCAGCTACCGCGAGTTGGTCGACCTGGCCTGCATGGCCATGAACGACCTGATGGTCACTGCGGAGGTCCATCGCTACCAATGCCTCCAAGCCAGCTACGCAGCCAAGGAGGAGGAACTGAGGAAGAAGATTGACGAGCTGGACAAGCTCGGGCGTATGCGTTGGGAGTGTGTGCTACGCCTCCAGCGCGCCGACGCCATCAAGCGTATTGAAGACAAGAGGGACTCCTATCAACCGGGAGTCGAGGAAGGGCAATGGATTGCGTGCCTCCGAGAGGAGATCTGCCGTGGTCGGTCTGGTGCCCGATCCTGAAAAGGGGGTGATGTTACATTTTGGCCCGGAAGTGGACACTGACGCTTGGGGATGACACCACGTCAGCAGTATATCGTCATGGACTTGTTGGATCAGTAAGCCGGGTAAGCTCTGGCACATGTGATTGTGTACGATAATGGATCGGATCATGACTCGATGTGACTCATCCTAGGATAGCTGTATTAGGGTTCACGCTACTTACACTATTGGCTAGGATAGTTTGGAGCAGCGCTTGAAAGCCCGCGAGTATCTGTATAAGTAGTCGAGCTGGAAGACCAGGATCGCCATCTTGGTCTTCTTCAATACCACCATCTTCGTTGTCTTGTCATCTTTAGGGCTCTCCTCCCTTTGAAGTGAGTCGCCTCCGGTATATCCCCTTAGACCAGGGATCCCTGTGAGCTTATCCCGAGTTCCCCTTTGTGGGCAGTGGACACGTATCCTCTTGGATCAGTATATCACCGAGTATTTCTTTACCACAACGAACGAGTCGCCAAGCCATACGGCTACATCTACATCGTCGATCACCCTTCTTGGAGAACCATCGTTCCTCTCGATGAGCCACCTGTCGACGTCCCTCAAGAGGAAGACCTTCACGCCTTCATCGCATTGAACGGGGATCTAGCCCCCCATCCAGCTGAGTATCCCAACGCCATCACCAATTGTTTATTCTACCGACCGTTTAGGATCGCCACATCAATCGAAGCCTAAGTCAGGCAAACGTCCGTGGTAGACGGTACAGCTGTGTTCTGATAGTACGTACATTATCTGATGACATTTGAGTTCCCTGTGTTGGGTGGTGCGCCAGGTGCTGGTACCAGTGGGGGTGGTGCTGGTGTGCGGGTGCTCTCTCTGGTCGGGCAATGCATGGCGGTCGAGTCATACTGTGCTGCGCCTGGCAAGCAGTCGGGAAGGTAGCAGAGACGGAAGAGGACGCAGAGGATGGGGTGCCGCCGCGCGTGCCTCCGCCGCCATGGGAGGTCGAGTGTTACAGAGTGTATGCGTGTGCCATGTGGGCCTGCAACATGCTAGGTGGTTTCGAGGGATGGCGAGTAGTGATTGGCAAGGGTCTGGGTAACCCGCCCGGGTACCAGCATGGGTATTGCCGGGTAGGGTTACGGGTAGCCAGCCTCAACCCGAGGCCAACCCATACCCCAAACACGGGTTTCCACGGGTCATGTGCCTGGTAACCCCTTGTTTGATGCATGTTGACGCGTTGACGATTCGCGTTGAACGTCGTTGATCAATGATCATTGAGCCTCAAGTGAGTTTCCATGCACACCGCTTCCAAGGGTGAGTCACTGGCAGTGACAGGCATTCACAGCCTTCGTAGACTCGTAGTTACTAACTTTTCCTACTACAGCATCTCAGTTCCGCTGCCACTTCAAGACTTTCACGGTGTTCACTGTTCCCTTTCTGACTTTCTTCATGCTTTCACACCGCCGATGCCACCTGGCCCTGGTCCCTGGTCACCATCACAGCCCAGCCCTCACCCTTTCCGAGCCATTCAGGCATTTGAACGCCGTGTTTCACTCTTGCCATATGTAGGCTCCGAGCCTCTGCCACTGGACTTGTCGCTGTCTACTTACCTGTCTCCCTAGTTTCGTCTGCCCACCCTCAATTTTTACCCCACGCCGCCACGCGTATCATGCCACAAAGCTGCATGACACCATTTAGTAAGGTCCGTTCGTAGCTTTGGCCTTACTTTTTCTGATGTTTCTTAGTGCTAGAACAGGTCTAGTTTCGCCGGTGCCAGTGTCTTGCCGCACCACCAGTGTCTTTCCCGGTGTCAGCGTCGGACTACTTGCTCTACTAGGCTAGTACTAGCGCATGTATTTAACCCCCTGTTTCCTAGCTTTCCCAATCCCAGCGCATACACTACTTCTTCCTCCTTTTGCGACTTGTGTGAACCATGCCAACCACTTCCAATACCAACGCCGACATCATCCAAGGACCATGCAAGTGTCGACCGACTGAACGTGTTACTGAGAACGGTGATCCGTTGGCCAGGAAGAAAGCAAAAACGACACCTAGGACCAGCATCAATGCCCGAGCTATCCCTGTCACACCCCAACCTTCCATTGAAGAAATTCCGAATCCCATCCGTCACCCTCAACCCCTGTTGCAGCACGCTCATCAAAGTTCTGGGGCCACTGACAGTGGCGACGAAGAGGCCAATACTGCAGGCCCACTTGCATCGTCCACTGACGCCATTGAAATCGATAACCGCACTGACGATGACGATGACGACAACGCTTGGAGTGATGAGCCCGAAGTTGAAGTTGAGGACGATATATCAGAATTGAGTGAGTCTTCGTTCATGCCTTGGTTTACACTCCATTGGATATACTGACACTTCAATAGAACACCTCTCTAAGCACTGGGATGCACCAGTCTACGTATTCTTCAAACCTACGCCGACTGTGGAGTACATCAACAAGCGTAAAGCACATGTCTTCAAGTGTGCTGCTAGACCTTGCCGCCGTGACACAAGACTTGTCCGCCACTTCCTCTACACAGGCGATACTAGTTCCACCAGCAATCTCCGTCGACATGCAAAATTCTGCTGGGGAGAAGAAGCACTTGCTGCCGCAGATGCAGCGTGCAATGTCAAGACTGCCCGCGAAGTTCTCAGAAACTACAAGGGTGTGAACGGCTCGATTACAGCAGCATTCAAACGAGTTGGGAAAGGAAAGGTGACCTACAGTCACCGCCAGCACACTAAGATTGAGGCTCGGTACGCTCTCAAGTTTTATTTAATTGTAATACTATCTAATGCCCAAGCCAGGGCCGAGTTCGTACGTTGGGTCTGTGAGAACAAGCACCCTTTCCAGATAGTCAACGACCACGCGTTCCGTTGCCTGATGAAGACAGGACGACCAGATTACTACATCCCTTCCGCTGAAACGCTCTCACGCGATGTCAAGAGTGTCTTTCGACACGCTCAGGAGCGCATTTCC
Organism: Lactarius hatsudake; assembly: GCA_024734325.1. Classification (NCBI taxonomy): domain Eukaryota; kingdom Fungi; phylum Basidiomycota; class Agaricomycetes; order Russulales; family Russulaceae; genus Lactarius; species Lactarius hatsudake. The sequence continues at coordinate 350,644 of JANSJP010000012.1, forward strand.
CAACTGTTACAGGTACGTTGACTATCACAATTAGGGCTTTAATGTACTCACTTAAAGTCAGAAAACCGATGGCAAACTCAGCTTTGCCACCGATGCCTGGACATTGCCAAATTGCAAGGCGTACGTAGCTATCACCGTGCACTTCGAAAAGAATGGTGCCCCTTTGGCCCTTCTGCTCGATATTGTCAAAGTGCCAAAATCCCATACCGGCGACAATCTTGCGATCACATTTGTTGAAGTCCTCGAAGACTTTGGGATAAAAGACAAGGTGAATCACTCGGAAGTGAGTGTGAAGTGTGCGCTGGACTTACATTGTTGTAGGTCCTTAGCATCACAACCAATAACGCGTCCAACAACGACACAATGATCAATGCTCTTAGTACCTCGCTCGATGGGTTTCCAGGTGCTGCCAACCAGACACGCTGCTTCGCGCACACGATCAACATCGTAGCGAAGGCCATTCTCAAGCAATTTGATGTACCAAAGGCCAACCCTGGTGCCATTCTTGACAAGGCCGCTCAAGCACTTGCCGACTTAGCTAAGGACCTTGACTCTGAGGAGCGCGCAGAGCAGGAGACACGGGAGGCTGATGACGACGACGACGATGACGACGATCGGCCACTCAACCCTTGGGTGGACCTCCGTGACGGGCTAACAGAAGAAGAGGCAAACCAGCTCGACGAGAGCACACAGCCCGTGTGATCAATGTTGATCAAGGTATGTTAATTGTTTGACTCATCGCACATTTTACTGACGTGGTACATAGCTGCGTAGACTCGCCTTTGCTCTCAAGAACTCCACAACCCTTCTCCTCCCCAAATGGTTTGCAACCCTATCAACCCACCGCCTCCCGAAGTGCATGATGCCACGCGATGTTTCAACTCGCTGGAACTCGACGTACGACATGCTGGACTTTGCCCTCAGGTATCGCACGGCAATTGACGCAATAACCGCCAGCCGCGATTATGATCTTCGCAAATACGAATTGCTACCGACGGAATGGAAAATTGTGGGAGAACTCTGTGATGTATTGAAAGTGAGTTGTTGTTTCGTTATCTTCTTCTATCTCTGACATTCTTTTTGGACAGATTTTTAAGGACGCGACGCTGTATTTTTCACGAGGAACGCCAAACCTTGCAGCAGTTATCCCGGCAATGGATCACATCGACAAGGTCCTCGCCACAGCATCCAACAGCCCTTATCAATATGGGCCTTCCATATGCGCGGCGCTCGCTATTGGCAAGAACGCGATGAACCAGTACTATAACAAAACTGACCACTCAGAAGTGTATCGTATTGCTATGGGTAAGTCATCATATACTTGTCTCTAACATGCTAACACATGTGCTCTCAGTGCTCCATCCTTGCCACAAGCTGGAATACTTCAAGAAACATAAGTGGGAGGACGCATGGATTCAAGCCGCACACGATATCGTTCAAGAGGAATTCAGCCGGTCCTACAAGTTGGACGAAGGCCAGGACGACAACGACAATGCCAGTGTGGAGGATGACGGTGACAAAGTTGTAAGTAGAACTGCTCTTTTCTTTTATTGGCTAACTGTTTGATTCGCAGACTTTTTCGAGAGCCAAGAATATATTTGACAAATTGCCCGACCTCGCCCTCACGTCCGTGATGTGCTCGGATCGTAATAACGAACTTGATCACTACCTCGCGACTGGAGTCGAGGAAGTGAAGGATGCGCTCTCATGGTGGTATGAGAGGCGTAAGAGCTTCCCCAGCCTCTCACATATGGCACGCAATTATCTATCGATCCCAGGTGCGTATCCTCTACCTTTCACTATCTGTTAGGATCATTTACAACTTCTATTTAGCCACTACAGTCGACGTTGAGCGGGTGTTTAGTCAAGGCCGTCTTGTCCTTCCCCATGTCCGTAACTGACTCTCATTCGAGTCAATGCGTGCCCTGCTCTGTGTCGGGATGTGGAGCACACTTGACCTGATTAGCGATAGAGATATCAAGGCGGCCCTTGGAGATGAAGTCACCAGGAAAGCAGATGAACCCCAGCATAACTGATGTCAGCCTGAGGTTTCAATTAGCGTCGTTCTGACTCGTTCAATATATCTCTTGCCCTCATTTGCTTGGATTCTAGACCCCTTTTATTTGTGTGAAACAGCATGGCTTTAAAACAGCAAGACAATGGTGACAACATCGACAACGCCGACAACAATACCGACAACGACGACTCAGATGTTTAAACAGGGAGACAACAACGCCGTGTCAACGCATTGACAAGTCCGAGGTCAGAGAGAATGACGCTGTGTCGATGCGTTGACAAGTCCAACTCAGTCCGAGACTCTGAGTTGGTGGCACCACGAGTCTGCCTCGTCGCTGGCGACTCGCCGCGTTATGGAACGGCTTGTACCTGTTGTAGTTTACCTGTACCCAGACCCGTAGTACAAACCCGGCCAACCCCCGAGACCCCCGACCCGTACCTGTGGGAACCCGTACCCCTGAGAAGGGGTATGGGTTTTCTCGGGTACGGATGTGGGTAGCCCTCGGGAACCCGAGGGTTACCTGGGCCAATCACTACTCCACCATGCTCTCTTTCACATGTGCACTGTACAATTATGATATGATCCGATTCAATGCGCTTCTTGGCTTCTATCTCGCACCTTGCACCTTGGTGATATGATGGCCAGTTTTATGCTTCTTTTTGTCTGCTGACCATTTCTGAGGCATGCGTTGTCCTGCGGGATTCACTTGTACAATATTTAGCCATTCCCTTTGTTTACGCTTTAGGGCTGTTAGCTCAGGATTGCACCATGTGTTTGTGGACCACAAACACCCTGTACTAGTATATAAGTCACGCCCTACCTAGCTTGTACAGTAGACTTGACTTCTTGTGTAATACCACATTGTCTTAGCCTCACAAATGACCTTCGGCTTGCCGCTGTGCTTGAGTCCTCGTCTTTGCTCGCACCTTTGCTTGAGCCTTGTCCTTCTACTATTATCCTTGGGTCCCTGGGAGACCGAGTGATACTTGTGCATCATCGAACTGAGTCCTAACCGACTCGCACTACTCCGATCCCGTTGACTTACGTGGTACACGTTGTACCTAATGCCCCTGTGGTGGCAGTTACATTAAGTCAAGTCTCTCACAGTGGTGACATCTAGCCGCAGCCAATCCCAGTTCCAGGCAGAATATATTGAATGATACAGTGACAACGAGCTCTCTGATAAAGTCAAAGGAGTGGTTGTCTGGAAGGACCATGAAGGAGTGGAAGGCTACTTTCTCTTCCATCCAAACACTGTCACAGACGCGTATTATTTTCCCCTTATTTTTGTGTATTTTTATGCATTTATTTGGTGAAGATATAAAGGGCTGAAGTACTGATACAAGTCAGTCACACGGGCTGCCACCCACAGTGCACGTGATCGTGGGACAAGAGTCCCTTATACGATAAGATAGTTCTGATTGGATGGAAGGAGATGGAAGACTCTAGAAGGATCTAGAACATACATATGTCACAATTAGTAGTATATAGCTTACTCGCTGTATTAGGTTTTACTCAGCAAAGTGGAGCCGCTCGTAAGCATGATGACATGTGCATCAGTCAGCACAATAAGATGCGCTATTAATAAACACGACGCGTCAGCTCCTTAGTCAAGGAGTCTTACTGTACACTTAGTAATAGTGTTTAGACTCAGTTCAAGCTCAGCTGTAGTAGTGTATATAAACCCTCATGTAGCGTCCTGAGTGGAACCAACTTGTCCTCTTGGTTCTCCACTCAGGTGTGCATTCCTCTGTACTCTCCATACTCCATCAATCTAACTTGTCCTCTTGGTTCTCCACTCAGTGTGCCACAGTGTGATCTTGTAGTTAGGGTCTTGCATAAAGCCCCCAAGTTCTATGCTCTCCACTGTGACTGTACGTTCGGCGCGTGACTTGTCTCCACATCAGGTTGGGTGTGCTTACCGGTTCAGTTCAGCCAACCTTCACTTGACTTGACGTAGCGCGGCAGTCGCACCACTACAAACACTCAAAGATATCAACAAGTCCACTACCTTGAGGACTTGCGACAGTGGGCATATATCGACTACTCAGCAAAGAAGGGCCAGTGGTACACCATCAGCATTGTACCTCAGGCTCTCGGTGTTGGACCTTTAAAGACTTTCACCCCTTCAGGCATTGACATTGATAACAACAACCCAGACTCCCCAAGTGTCCCCGTCCCTACAACAAACCTACCTCTTGATAACCCGACAACACACTTTCAGACCCATGTTATGTCTCAAACGCAACAAGCCTCAGCCAGCACAGACCCTCACTAGTGGAGGAGCTGGTGGAGGAGGAGGACCCTCCAGAATTCCTGGAGGGGGAGCGCCGAACCCGCCAGGTGGCGGTGCCCCAGCCCCACCCGGTGGTGGTGGTGGTGGCGGTGCTGCTGCACCAGGAGGGCTGCACTACCCGCACCTGGAGGCAATGGACGACTAGGGGGAAACCCCCCCCCCCCCAGAATTCACAGGAGCAAGAGGCAAAAGCAAAGCCTTCTTACTCGCATTTCAGATATACAAAGGAATGAACCCTGCAGTTGACCAGTTAGCTGTCCCAGCCTCACAGGCCATGACATTCCTATCCTACATCCGAGGCCCACTCGTAAACGATTGGGTAGCCAAACAAGCACAGTGGCTAGACAATCAAGTCACGGCGGGCATAAACTGAAATAATGAAGTCTTGTGGACGACTATCAGAGACTGCTTTGTGCAAGCCTACACTGATACCGCTGAACAGACCAATGCGTGTAAAGCACCTCAAACCCTCACTATGAAGGGAGAGGACATTGACATGTATATTGCAACATTCCAAAACATCAGGAAAACCTATGTTTTACTTGTTCACACTTTTCTATACTTTTCAATTCTTTTCAGAAAACAATTAGAAAAAGTAAGAAAAAGAAATCCCTCTTTCTTTTTTTTTTACTTGCTGAACTGCCAAAAAAAGTACAGGATAAGTAGAGTACCAAATGACCAAAAATGGACAAAATAAAATGACCAAAAATGGAAATATCGGACCAAACCTTATTTTTTGGTCCGAAAATTACCATATATGGTAATAAATCGGACCAAAATTTCAAAAAATCGGACCAAAATCCAATTTTTTTCCCCAGAAATATGCCTAAAAAGTATAAAAAGTACAGAAAAAGAAGAGGGGATGTCTTTTTGCAAGTAGTTGGTTCTTTTCTGAAAGGGTCCTTTATTCCCTTGCTGAAAGTGATAAAAGAACAGAAAGTATAAATAAGAAAAACATATGTTTTCCTGATGAATCTCATCACAAAAGCAGGGTACAATCCCGATGAAGCCACAACCTTGGAAATGTTTCAAGATGGGTTACATAATCAGTTAGTCATCAATGCTATCTGCTTCCAGCACCCTGTCAACTGGGAGCAGTGGAAAGTGGCCACTCGGTTACAGCAAGCTGAATACCTTGTTCTTAAGGATTGCCTGGGCAAAGGCAAGCTGCAGCGAAAGAAAGGTGGCCATAGCCAAGAGCAGTGGGTCCAAGCCCTCAACCAAATGTGTGACCCCAACGCCATGGACGTTGGACATGCCCAAGGCCTCCGTGGCCCTCACCATACCAATAAGCACAGCTTCAGAAGGAGGGACAATGTTTTAGATGTCATGCACAAGGGCACATCTCATGTAACTGCCCTCAAAAAGGCGTGCGAGTGGCTGCAACTACATCTACCGTGGCACCAACCGCCCTGCCCTCGCAACCATCAACCATGACTCCCTCGAGTTCAACCCTACCAACTCCCGCTGTCTCTTCTTTCGCCATACAATCTAGTCGCGTACTATCGAATGAAGAGTGGGCAAATCTACAGATCGCAGTGATGAAGGCACAGACCCAAGAGGTGTGAGACCTCATGGTAGAAAAATTATTTGGGCGAGAGGATTTTCTCAACGCTTGAACCCAGTGGCCTGGGCTAGAGCATTAAACTTGAACGTATACACTAGCAGATACTGATCTATGCGAATTCCAGTTCTGTTCAAATCTGCACACACAACAGCCAAACGACAAGTCCTCATCGACTCCAGAGCTACCGATAACTTCATATGCTCCTCCCTTCTGAAATGACTCCAAATCGGGACAAGAGACGTCACCCACCCTATCCGCATTTGGAACGTAGACAGTACCCATAACCAAGATGGTGCCATCATGCAGTATACAGACCTCACTGTGTGAATGGGAAAGGAAGAAAGGACACTTCGCTTCCTGGTTACAAACCTAGGAAGGGACGAAGTGATCCTAGGATACCCTTGGTTCATGGCCTTTGAGCCAGCAATCAAATGGTGAGACGCAACGTTGAACAAGGAGTTTCAACCGGTTGTGGTCTCGAGTCTCCACTTGTCAGATGAAGCCACACCCATGGAAGCTTCCATTCAGGCGTTGGAGATGTATGAACTTGACGAGGGAGCATGGGAGCAACTTATGGATGACGAGCAAGAACCCCACATCTCGTTTTTGTGCAAAACCACAACCACCTCTGAACTAGCGCAACAAGAAGCGGCGAAGAAAAAGGAGCGTACGTTCGAGGAGATGGTCCTGGAGGAGTATAGACGCTACTGCAAAATCTTCAGTGAAGAAGTGTCTCATCAATTTCCCCCCTCCTATATCTGGGACCACACGATAGATCTACTCCCCTCTGCCCCCGCTTCGCTCGACTGCAAAATTTACCCACTTGCGCAAAACGAACAAGAAGCCCTGACCACATTCCTCACCAAACAACTCGAGAAAGGGTATATATGTCCATCAAAATTCGCCATACGCATCTCCTCTTCTTCATAAGGAAGAAGGATGGAAAACTTCGCCCTGTCCAGGATTACTGACGACTGAATGAACTCACCATTCGCAACCATTATCCACTCCCCTTGATCCCTGAACTTGTCAACCGAATACGTGGCGCGCGCTTATACTTGAAACTCGATATCAAGTGGGGATATAACAACATACAAGTCAAGTTGGGAGACGAGTGGAAAGCCACGTTCAAAACCAATCAGGGACTGTACGAACCCCTCGTCATGTACTTTGGACTCACGAATTCTCCCTCTACGTTCCAAGCCATGATGGATGCCGTCTTTCGACCCCTCATCCTTACCAACGAAATAATCGTCTATATGGATGATATCCTAGTTGCCACTCCCCTCGACTACCCACATCACCGCGCTGTCCTACACAAAGTTCTCCGCTTATGTGAAGAACACAATCTTTACATCAAACCAGAGAAGTGCGAATTTGAAGTACTTGAAGTGGAGTACCTCAGGTTGATAATCAGTCATGGGAACCTACGTATGGACCCCGTTAAAGTACGGGGCATCTGAGAATGGCCAGCCCCGAAGAATCTCCATGAAGTATGCACCTTCCTCGGTTTTTGCAATTTCTATCAACAATTCATCTGAGGATTTTCCACACTTGCACGCCCCCTGCATAATCTCACCCATAAAGATACCCCATGGCACTGGGGACAAGACAAACAAGACACCTTCAGTAACATCAAACAATGTATTGGCTGCGAACCTACATTACTATTTCCTGACTTTACGAAACCATTCGAGCTAGAGGTCGACACGTCTAATGTCGCCATCGGAGCAGTACTCAACCAGCTTGGTCCAGACCAGAAACTACACCCAGTCGCGTTCCATTCTGAGTCCCTCAGCCAGGCGGAACGCAACTACAATATTTACAACCAAGAGCTACTGGCCATTGTCAAATCTCTCCACGCATGGCACATGTACCTTGTTGGCTCGCCCCATAAAGTCATCATCCACACGGATCACACCAACCTACAATACTGGAAGGAACTGCGAAAGATCAGCCACAGAGTCGTGCGCAAATTCTTGGAACTCTCAGAGTATGACTTCCTACTGAAGCACGTCTCAGGAGTCAAGAATGGACGTGCGGACGCCCTATCGCAAAGGGCGGATCACGCAGTCGACAAGGAGGACAACAATGACATTATCATCCTCCCCTGCTGAGTGTTTCATCCAAGCCACAGAGATGTCAATGCATGATATGGACATCTGGACCCAGATATCACAGAATCTCGATGAAAAAGAAGTCCTGCGATGGGTTGAGCCCCACAACCTAAAGAAAGTGGGCAGGCTGTGGTGGAAGAATGACGCATTAGTTGTTGTGGGTGACAATGATCTTAAACGGGGGGTAATCACCTTTTTCCACGACACACCTGCTATGGGACACCCTAGCATTCCAAACACATACAAGCTGTTACACCGTGACTACTGGTGGCCCAACATGCGAAAAGATGTGGAAGACTATGTCAAGGGCTGTGCAACATGCCAAGCCAATAAAATAAACCCCCACTGACAAAAACCACACTTATTCCCCATCACTGTAACGTCTACCACGGATGTTGCCTGACTTAGGCCTCGGTTGACGCGGCGATCCTAAATGATCAATAGAACAGGTGGTTTGTGGGTGCGTCTGGGTACTCAGCTGGACGAGGGGCTAGATCCCTGTTCAAGGCAATGAAGGCATGGATGTCCTCCTCTTGAGGAATACTGATAGGGGGTTTGTCGAGCATGGTGATGGAAGTCCAAGTGGGATGATCGACGATGAAGATATAGCTGTAGGGTCGTCCTACACACTCATTGTGATAGAGGAATGCATGGTGATATACTGATCGTGGAGGATACGTGTCCACTGCCCACAAAGGGGAACTTGGGATAAGCTCACAGGGATCCCTGGTCTAAGGGGATATACCGGAGGCGACTCACTTCAAGGGGGAGAGCCCTGCAGAGGAGAGAAGATGGAGAAGATGGTGGTATTGGAGAAGACCAAGATGGCAATCCTGGTCTTCCATGTCGACTACTTATACAGATACTCGCGGGCTTTCAAGCGCCGCTTCAAGCTATACTAGCCAATAGCGTAAGTAGAGCAAACCCTAATACCGCTATCCTAGTATGAGTCACTATGAGTCATGATCCGTTATTGTACACAATCACATGTGCCGGAGCTTACCCAGCTGACTGATCCCATAAGTCCATGACGATATGCTGCTGACGTGGTGTCATTCCCAAGTGTCAGTGTCCACTTCCAGGCCGAAATGTAACATCACCCCCTTTTCAGGATTGGGCACCAGACCGACTGCAGCAGATCTCCTCTTGAAGGCGTGCAATCCGTTGCCCCTCCTCAGCTCCAGGATGATAGGAGTCCCGTTCATCCTCGATGCACTTGATGGCGTCGGTGTGTTGGAGGCGTAGTACGCACTCCCAGCGCATGCGCCCGATCTTGTCTAGTTTGTCGATCTTCTTCCTCAACTCCTCTTCCTTGGCCATGTAGCCTGCCTGGAGGCAGCGGTAGCAGGTGGACCTCCACCGTGACTGTCAAGTTGTTCATGGCCATGCAGGCCAGGTCGACTGACTCACGGTAGCTGCTGTCTTGGTCTAGAAAGACCAGATTGTCGTTGGTGTAGGTGGGTGAGGGTCAGTCATAATTGTGTTGATAAGTGACCTGTGCACACTTAGCGGCTCAATGGACACGCAGATAATGGACTGCTTTAGATTAGATATACAGGACTTGTAGATTAGATTATTTTGATCTTTACAATCTCGGACTTCTTGTATTCTCTTATCTATGACATCACACATGTACATGACATCATGGACCACTCTGGATTGCCCTTGTACTACGTCTATGTACCTTCCTTTGTTCTTATCTTTATTGTGATGTCACTATGATATCATAGTCTGGACTCTTCTTGTTCTTTACACTTTGTTCTCTTTCTAGTCCACTCCTTAGTCCATGTACAGAACAATGCGCCTTGTATTTACTGTGACCTGTTGTTACCAGCGTCACCCTCTGTAGCAGTATAAGTAGAGTACTTTGTACACTCTGGCATGACACCAGTTCTCATCTGTTGTGTGCCAGGTATGTCTCCTCTCTTGTATAAATACACCAGTTCTCATCTGTTGTGTGCCAGACACCTCATCTGCTTCCACTGCAAAATTACTCTGTTGCTGCTTCCAGTCACCCTCCATATCTCACCACAGTCTCCTTTGTCCACTGTGAGTATGATCTCTATGTGCTCTGTTCATCAGGTTATGGGCCCTGGTGCCCAAGCCACTCCACTTGGCTGGTCACTGTGTTCTTAGGATCACACACCAGGTCAAGGTCTGTCTGGGGCCTCACCAGCCTTGCCCAAGGCAGTTGACACTGGGGTGCCAGTTGTCACTGCTGAGGAACCTCCTGTACATGTACTGCCCAGTAGTCCTACTTTCACCCCTACTGTTTTCCTAGCCCCTGCGCTATGCACAAGGAGATTGGATCTGGTAGCCCCTTAATCCATATCCAGGTGTGCATGGCCCACTGGGCTGTGTATTGTGGAGCTTAGCGCCAGCTGTCTCTGGTGCTCCACACTGGGCGCAGGATCTCCTCACCATGGGAGTGTAAAACCTGGTTCAGACTCTGGGGGGTGTTCACCTTATGGTGTTCTGCAACCAGATACCTGCCTTGTAGTGGCAATGGGAAAGGATTCAGTAAAGCCACTTGTGGCGACGAGGCAACCAATAGGCTGAGAAGGCTGAGGTAGACAGCCTCAGGCTCTGAAAGCATTCCCTTCATTTCCCCCTAATGCAAACTGGTGAAGCTGTGTCTTAGACACATCCTGGCTGGCAGCTAGCTTCCAGTATGGCAAAGGTGTTACGATTTTCACTCGTTGACTTGGTTGTACGATTACGATACGATCCAATGACTCGCACTTCTGGACTCTTATCTCACACCTTACGCCTCGGCAATAGGGTTGGTCATTTTACGCTTCTTTTCATCCGCTGACCATCTCTGAGGCGCGCGTGACCCCGCGGGATTCCCTTGTACCACATATGACTCTTCCCTTTGTTTACGCTTCGGGACTCTTGACTCATACTTGCGCCATATGTTTGCTCTTCACAAACATCCTGTAACAGTATATAAGTCACACCTTACCTAGCTTGTACGGTAGACTTGACTTCTCGTGTAATACCACGTTGTCTTTGCCTCACGAACGACCCTTGACTCGCCTTTGCGCTTGAGTCCATACTTTAGCTCGCCTTTGCGCTTGAGCCCCATCTTCCTACTATTATCCTCGGTTCCAGGGAAACCGAGTGATACTTGTGCACCCTCGAACTGAGTCTTAACCGACTCGCGTCTTTCCGATCCCGTTGACTTGAACGCGGTACATGTCGTACCTAACGCCCCTGTGGTGGCGTTACATTAAGTCAAGTCTCTCACAGTGGCGAATCTTCACAGTCATGCCCAATCCCAGTTCCAAGCAGAATACATCGACCGATATAGTGACGACGAGCTTTCTGATAAAGTCAAAGGAGCTGTTGTCTGGAAGGAACACGAAGGAGTGGAAGGATACTTCCTCTTCCACCCTAACACTCAAAAGTATTGACAGGTCCACTATCTTGAGGATCTACAACAGTGGGCGTATATCGACTACTCTGCGAAGAAAGGCCAGTGGTACACCATTAGTATAGTACCCCAGGCGCTCGGAGTTGGACCCCTCACGACCCATACCACTTCTGGCATCGCCATTGACGACGACTCCTCATCACCTAGTGTCTCCGTACCTACAACGAACCTACCCAACCCAACGACACACTTCCCAGTTTACGTTATGTCCCAAACCCAACAGGCTTCGGCCAGTACGACCCTCACCAGTGGTGGCGCTGGAGGAGGAGGAGCACCCAACCCACCCAGTGGCAGCACACCAGTACCACCTGGTGGCGGTGGTGGTGGTGGTGGTGGTGGCGGTGGAGCCGTACCAGGTGGAGCTGTGCCAGCAGCGCCAGCCCCTGGAGGAAATGGACGACTGGGAGGAAATCCCCCTCCCGAGTTCACCGGAGTCAGAGATGAAAGCAAAGCCTTTTTGCGAGCATTTCGCCTCTACAAGGAAATGAACCCCACTGTCGACCAGCTCTCGATCCCGGCCTCATGAGCCATGACTTTCCTGTCATACATCCAAGGCCCACTAGTGAATGACTGGGTCGACAAGCAGGCGCAGTGGTTAGAGGACCAAATCGCGGCAGGAGTCAACCGAAACAACGAAGTTTTATGGGCCACGGTCAGAGATCAATTTGTGCAGGCCTACACCGACACTTCCGAACAAGCCAACGCACGAAAGGCGCTCCAGAACCTCACTATGAAGGGAGGAGACATCGACATGTATGTTGCAACCTTCCAGAACCTTGTCACAAAAGCGGGGTACAACCCCGACGAAGCCACAACGCTGGAGTTATTCCAGGATGGATTACCAAACCAGTTAGTAGTTAACGCTGTCCACTTCCAGCATCCTGTCAACTGGGAGCAGTGGAAGGCGGCCGCCAGATTACAACAAGCTGAATACCTCATTCTCAAGGACCGCCTTGGCAAAGGGAAGCCCCAGCGAAAGAAAGGTGGCCAAAGCCGAGAGCAGTGGGTCCAGGCCCTTAAAGGAACTCACGACCCCAATGCCATGGATGTCGGATGCGCCAGAGCCTCCATGGCTCTTACTGACACCGACAAAGCCCGACTTCAAAAGGAGGGACGATGTTTTAGATGCCAAGCACAAGGGCACATCTCGCGTAACTGTCCTCAAAAGGGCATGCGAGTGGCTGCCACTACATCTGCCATGGCGCCAACCTCCATGTCCCTGCGATCATCAGCACCGACTCCCTCGAGTTCAAGTTTACCAACTCCCACTGTCTCTTCTTTCGCCATACAATCTAGTCACGTACTATTGAATGAAGAGCAGGCAGATCTACAGATTGCAGCGATGAAGGCGCAAACCCAGGAGGTGCGAGATCTCATGGTAGAAAAGCTATTTGGACGAGAGGATTTTCTCGACGCTTGAACCCGGCGGCCTGGGCTAGAGCATTGAATTTAAACGTGTACACTAGCAGATATCGACCTATGTGAATCCCAGTTCTTTTCAAATCTGCACACGCAACGGCCGAACGACAAGTCCTTATCGACTCAGGAGCTACCAACAATTTTATATGCTCCTCACTTCTAAAACGACTCCAGATCGGAACAAGGGACGTCACCCACCCTATTCACATCTGGAATGTAGATGGCACCCATAATCAAGACGGCGCAATCACACAGTATACGGACCTCACCGTGCAAACAGGAAAAGAGGAGAGGACACTTCGCTTCTTAGTCACTAACTTAGGAAGGGACGAAGTGATCCTGGGATACCCTTGGTTCACGGCCTTTGAGCCCACAATCAAGTGGGGAGACGCGACGCTGAACAAGGAGTTCCAGCCGGTCGTAGTCTCGAGCCTTCACTTGTCAGACGAAGCCACGCCCATGGAAGCTTCCATTCAGGCATTGGAGATGTATGAACTTGACGAGGAAGCGTGGGAGCAGCTCATGGATGATGAGCAGGAGCCCCAGATTGCCTTTTTGTGGAAGACCACAACTGCTTCTGAGTTAGCACAACAGGAAGCTGCAAAGAAGAAGGAGCGTACATTTGAAGAAATGATCCCAGAGGAATATAGATGCCATCGTAAAATCTTTGACGAGGAGGCGTCTCATCGATTTCCTCCTTCTCGCCCCTGGGACCACGCCATAGACCTCCTTCCTGATGAACAGTGCACATGGAGAACATACTCACAGTGGACAAGAGGACTGTGGTGAGATATGTAGGGTGACTGGAGAGCAGCAACAGAGTAGACTTGCAAGTGAAGCAGAGGTAGTGTCTGGCACACAACAGATGAGAACTGATGTTTATACATGAGAGAGGAGACATACCTGGCACACAACAGATGAGAACTGATGTGGACCAGGAGCGTACAAAGTACTCTACTTATACTGCTACAGGGAGTGACGCTGGTAACAGCAGGTCACAGTAAATACAAGGCGCATTGTTCTGTACACGGACAAAGGAGTGGACTAGTAAGAGAACAAGGCGTAAAGAACAAGAAGAGTCCAGACTATGATATCATAGTGACATCACAATAAAGATAAGAACAAAGGAAAGTACATAGACGTAGTACAAGGGTAATCCAGAGTGGTCCATGATGTCATGTACATGTGTGATGTCATAGATAAGAGAATACAAGAAGTCCGAGATTGTAAAGATCAAAATAATCTAATCTACAAGTCCTGTATATCTAATCTAAAGCAGTCCGTTATCTGCGTGTCCATTGAGCCGCTAAGTGCGCACAGGTCACTTATCAACATCTCCCCGTGATCAGCAATCTGGGACTAGCACAAGCCCATGTCAATATTGTGTTGCTGCAGCAGGACACGCGCAAGCGACTTGGTAAAGCCGTCCGCAACCATTTCCGCAGTAGGGGTTCTAATAAGAGTGATGGTCCTCTTTTCGATATACTCCCTTATGACATGATGCCTAATGGCAATGTGCTTTGATCGCCTCCCAGTGACAGGGTTCAAGGCCAAGTCAATGGCACCCTTGTTGTCACCATGCAGTGGGATGGGGTCGTCGACCTCGTACCCGAGTTCCGCAAGGAAGCTCTGATACCAAGCGGCTTGGTTCGCCACATCGGTCATGGCCATGTATTCCGCCTCTGTAGTGTTTTGGGCCACTGTCTTTTGCTTTCGCGAAGACCAGCTTATTGCACCATTGGCTAAAAGGAACACATAACCCGAAGTGGAGTGTCTGTCATCAACCTGGTCACCCAGGGAAGAATCAGAGTAGCCATGAAGGCCGTCTCCACTGGCGCCATCGTAGACTATCCGCATGTCCACAGTGCCTACTAAGTAAGCCAGAACATATTGCGCAAGCTGCAGATGTTGAGGTGAAGGATTCGCTGCATACTGCGCCAGACGTGACACAGCGAAGGAAATGTCCGGTCTAGTACCAATCTGAACGTACAGCAGATGACCAATGAGTGACTGGTAGTGTGTAATGTCAGAGGCAGTAGCCTGACCCGTATATTTATGAAGGTGCTCGTCAGCACCAGTGGGCAAGGGTGTGGAGTGTGGAGTGGCATCAGACATGCCAAAGCGTTCAAGGACATCCTTGACATAGCCAGACTGATCTATTTCGATGCGTCTGAGGGAGCGGTTGCACACAATGCGCATACCAAGATAGGACTGTATCTCCCCGAGATCTGTCATCTCATAGCGTTCAGAAAGATCTGACTTCAAACGCTTAATCCTCTCCAAAGAAGCACCCAATATAGTGATGTCGTCAATGTAAACGATAACGAAGAGTGGTCCATCCCCCTCTCGTTGAGGCAACACATATACGCCGGCATCGGCAAACGTCCGCTTAAAGCCGAGTGCAAGCAACACTCCATGGAATTGCAAGTTCCATGCACGGGAGGCTTGTTTGAGACCATATATCGCCTTGACTAGGCGACACACCTTCGTCTCTGCACCAGTGGTGATGAACCCTTGTGGTTGCTCCATGTAAATCTCCTCGTCAAG
This sequence comes from Lactarius hatsudake, assembly GCA_024734325.1. Taxonomy (NCBI): domain Eukaryota; kingdom Fungi; phylum Basidiomycota; class Agaricomycetes; order Russulales; family Russulaceae; genus Lactarius; species Lactarius hatsudake. Next base: position 366,043 of record JANSJP010000012.1, read on the forward strand.
CACGCCATTGAGGAACGCAGACTTGACATCCATTTGATGGATGTGCCAGTCCTCCAGCGCGGCCAACGCCAGAAGTAATCTCAGCGACTCGAATCGTGCGACGGGAGAGAAGGTTTCATCAAAATCTATGCCAGGGATTTGCGTAAACCCCTTAGCCACCAAGCGAGCTCTGTAGCGGCCATCCGCCTTGAGCTTGAAGACCCATTTGGATTTTACTGCCTTACGATTAGGCGGGAGATCTACTAACTCCCAGGTGCCATTATGGGCAAGTGCATCCATTTCATACTGACACGCCTTAGTCCACTCATCTGCATCCACAGACCGCATGGCCTCTGCGTAGGATGCAGGATCTCTTCCTATGTAAGCTGCAGCTAACAGCTCCGCATATCCCAACCGTCTGCCGCGCATGGCCACATTATCCGCTGAGAAATAGCGGGGATTGGGCACAGGTGCACGGGCAGAGCGTCTAGGCGCATTGTCCATCTCGCGCAACAGCTGACTACGCTGTGCACGGTCCTCAAAACTTCCCGGCATATCTGGGGAAGGAGGAGGGACATGGCGCATAATGCGTGTTGCGCTTTGACGCGGCGGTGGCGAAGTGGGAGTGGGCTGCTCACGCTTAGGTGTAACAGGAAGAGTGGGTGGTGCAGGTGGTGGTGGCGTGTAGGGACACTCTTGTTTAGGGTCTAGAATGTCTTCAACATCCTCCTCCTCACTTGTGTCTGAGTGTGCAGGGGAGGGTGCTCGCTGTGGTGGTAACGCCGACGTGCTAGGTACGGCAATCACTGGTGGAGGTAGTGGCTGTGAGACCACTTGAGAAGGTTGTGGGTGTGGCTCAACACCCTGGAGGGACGGGAAGCTACTCTCGTCGAATGTCACATCCCTGGACAAACGGACAGAGCGGGTTTGGCGGTCCCAGAGCTTATAGCCCTTAGATTCAGGCTCAAACCCAATAAGCGTGACCTCAATGGCCTTCGCATCTAATTTGCGACGCTTATCAGCAGGTACGTGCATGTACCCCTTGCATCCAAAGACGCGTAAATGTGAGACATCTGGTACCTTGCCAGAGTACCAGAGCTCATAAGGTGTGCGCCACTTAAGCGTACGGGTGGGAGAGCGGTTATAGATGTGTACCGCAGTGCTCATAGCATGCTCCCAAAAGCCTTTAGACATGCCTGCTGTATGTAGCATGGCCATTGCCTTATCCGTAATGGTGCGGTTAAACCGCTCGGCTTTACCGTTCGACTGTGGTGAACCTGGCATCGTAAGGTGATGCTCTATCCCTCTCTGCTTGAGAATGTCCTGTACTTGGCTCGCCATGTACTCGCCTCCGCGGTCAGAGTGGAGTGCGCGCAGTTTATGGGACGTCTGGGTTTCACCCCAGGCCAAATACATCTGCAGCGCCTTCACAAACTGATCCTTTGACTTAATGAAGTACACCACTGCATGTTTGGAGTGGTCGTCTATGAAGGTGGCGGTGTACGCGGAGCCTTGCAGGGACTGAGTTTGCATTGGACCGGCGAGGTCACTGTGTACAATCTCAAAGATACGGGTTGTCCTTTTGGTGGAGGACGCAGAGAAGGGTTGGCGAGTGGACTTGCCTAACTCGCACCCACGACACACAGCAGTGTGCGTAGTAGAGCTGTCAATGTCCATGCCAGTAGTGGCAGAGGGACCGTATGACTTAAGAGCAGCAGGGGAGATGTGTCCCATGCGCTGATGCCAGATATCAAGAGTGGTGGCAGCACTTTTGACGTGAGCATTGAGGCCAATGCTTGAAGCGTCCAACCAGTAGAGGTTGTCCTCCAAGTAGCCAACAGCTACACATTGTTTACTGACAGATATTTTGAATGAGCCACTGTCAAAGGCCACTTCCGCACCCTTTTGTGCTAGAGCACGCGTCGATAAGAAGCGTGTCTTCACCTGTGGAAGGTGCAGCACATTACTTAGGGTGATTGGAATGCCCTGGCTCGTGGTGAAGACGACGGAGCCTACACCAATTTGGTCGATTGTGGACTTATCACCCAGGCGCACAGCACCTTTACACGGGGTGTAGTCCTTGAAGTCAGACCGATGTGGTGTGATGTGGTGTGTTGCACCACTGTCCATCATCCAATGCACACGCGAGGCAGCATACAAGGCAACACCAACTGCATTGTCCGCCCAGTTAATGGTGGGCTCGTCATCGACCTCCTTAATGGAGGCGGTGGTTGGTACTAATACATGAGAGTTGGCAGCCTTGTTGCCAGTGTCCTTAAGCTTCCCCGCAGCTTCATCCTTCTTCCTCTGCCTACAATCAGGCTTGATATGCCCCTTTTTGTTACAATAATGGCACGTAAGTTGAGAATGGTCTTTCTTCTTACGGCCACCGCTAGTGGGCTTAATGGGGGCAGCCTTATTGAGTGAGGAGCCAGAAGGGCCAGTGCGGCGCGCTTCCTCCGAGACGATGCGCGCAATTATTTCAGCGTGCTTGAGTTTGGAGGGAGCGCCACTGGCAAGGATGGTAGAGGCCAGGACCTCATAGGAGGCTGGCAGGGCGTGGAGAAGTATGAGACAGAATTGGGTGTCAGTGACACCCATCTGTGCGTTGGAAAGGCCGACCCGCAGCTCATTGAGCTTGGCCAACTGAGAGGCCATAGGTGCAGAGTCGTCGAGGCGGGCTTGGGTTAATTGGATCCACAGATTGAAGATGGTGGTGCTGCCGCTAGCACCAGCATAGACATCCTTCAGCTTGTCCCACTTCGACTTGAAGGTGGGGTAGACAAGAGGGTCGGCAATGAGGGAGTAGACGTCGGGTTTGAGATAGAGGCGGAGGTACGCCTTGGCTCGACGCTGGACAGAGTCCCACTCATCTGCAGTGACTCCTGAGGGTGGCACCTGGAGGTAGAATACGTCCTCAGCTTCGTGCAGTGTGAGGATGGCCTCCAGGGTCCCAGACCACTCATTCCAGTTTGACCCGTCAAATCTAGTAAGATGAATGCCCGAAGGCATGCCGAAGGAGTTGCCGTACGCGTTCGAGATACGCGAGGAGGGTGTGGATCCAGTAGCAGGTGGTAGCGAGCCGCCTGCTGTGGCGCCTGCAGCCGCACCAGTGGTGGCAGCACCGGTGGGCGAGGCAGCGCATGAAGAATTGTTGGAAGATGCCATAGGGATGATTTATCTATCGCCGAGGAGCAGTCAGCGATAGTGCTTCAAAACAGTTGCAAGATGTGATGGGGTACCACTCCTGTCTGTGAATCTGTAAGGCCAGAACGCTAACGCGTCCTGCCTCCTGATGGTATGCCAGTGATACAATGGCTAGGCCCAGGATGGAAGAATCCCTTTGCCATACTGGAAGCTAGCTGCCAGCCAGGATGTGTCTAGGACACAGCTTCACCAGTTTGCGTCAGGGGGAAATGAAGTGGATGCTTTCAGAGCCCAAGGCTGTCTACCTCAGCCTTCTCGGCCTGTTGGTTGCCTCATCGCCACAAGTGGCTTTACTGCATCCTTTCCCGTTGCTGCTACAAGGCAGGTATCTGGTTGCAGAACACCATAAGGTGAACACCCCCCAGAGTCTGAACCAGGTTTTACACTCCCATGGTGAGGAGATCCTGCGCCCAGTGTGGAGCACCAGAGACAGCTGGCGCTAAGCTCCACAATACACAGCCCAGTGGGCCATGCACACCTGGATATGGATTAAGGGGCTACCAGATCCAATCTCCTTGCGCATAGCGCAGGGGCTAGGAAAACAGTAGGGGTGAAAGTAGGACTACTGGGCAGTACATAGAACAGGAGGTTCCTCAGCAGTGACAACTGGCGCCCCAGTGTCAACTGCCTTGGGCAAGGCTGGTGAGGCCCCAGACAGACCTTGACCTGGTGTGTGATCCTAAGAACACAGTGACCAGCCAAGTGGAGTGGCTTGGGCACCAGGGCCCATAACCTGATGAACAGTGCACATGGAGAACATACTCACAGTGGACAAGAGGACTGTGGTGAGATATGTAGGGTGACTGGAGAGCAGCAACAGAGTAGACTTGCAAGTGAAGCAGAGGTAGTGTCTGGCACACAACAGATGAGAACTGATGTTTATACATGAGAGAGGAGACATACCTGGCACACAACAGATGAGAACTGATGTGGACCAGGAGCGTACAAAGTACTCTACTTATACTGCTACAGGGAGTGACGCTGGTAACAGCAGGTCACAGTAAATACAAGGCGCATTGTTCTGTACACGGACAAAGGAGTGGACTAGTAAGAGAACAAGGCGTAAAGAACAAGAAGAGTCCAGACTATGATATCATAGTGACATCACAATAAAGATAAGAACAAAGGAAAGTACATAGACGTAGTACAAGGGTAATCCAGAGTGGTCCATGATGTCATGTACATGTGTGATGTCATAGATAAGAGAATACAAGAAGTCCGAGATTGTTAAGATCAAAATAATCTAATCTACAAGTCCTGTATATCTAATCTAAAGCAGTCCGTTATCTGCGTGTCCATTGAGCCGCTAAGTGCGCACAGGTCACTTATCAACACTTCCTAACACCCCTGCCTCATTAGACTGCAAGGTCTACCCGCTCGCACAGAACGAACAGGAGGCTTTAAACCGTTTTCCTCAACGAACAACTCGCAAAGGGATACATTTGTCCGTCTAAGTCACCCTACGCATCCCCCTTCTTCTTCATCAAGAAGAAGGACGGCAAGCTCCGCCCCGTTCAAGACTACAGACGATTGAACGAACTTACAGTCCATGACCACTATCCACTCCCCTTGATCCCAGAACTTGTCGATCGAATACGTGATGCGTGTCTGTACACGAAACTCGACGTTAAATGGGGTATAATAACGTACGAGTTAAGCTAGGAGACGAGTGGAAAGCCGCCTTCAAAACCAATCAGGGGTTGTATGAACCCCTCGTCATGTATTCGGACTCACCAACTCCCCCTCCACATTCCAAGCAATGATGGACGACACGTTCCGACCTCTCACTCTCACGAATGAAGTGATCGTCTACATGGACAATATCCTAATCGCCACGCCCCTCGACTACCCCCGCCATCGCGCCGTAGTGCATGAAGTGCTCCGTCTGTGCGAAGAACATGATCTCTACATCAAACCAGAGAAGTGCGAGTTCGAAGTGCTCGAAGTCGAATATCTCAGTTTGATCATAGGCCATGGGAATTTGCGGATGGACCCCGTTAAAGTATGGGGCATCCGAGAATGGCCAGCTCCAAAGAATCTTCGTGAAGTGCGCGCCTTCCTTGGATTCTGTAACTTCTACCGACGATTCATCTGTGGTTTCTCCGAACTCGCGCGGCCCCTGCACAACCTTACCTGAAAAGATACACCGTGGCACTGGGGACAACGAGAACAAGACGCATTCGACAATGTCAAATGCAACATCCAGCGCGAACCCACATTGTTATTCCCCGACCTCACAAAACCATTTGAATTGGAGGTCGATGCATCCAATGTCGCCATCGGAGCCGTGCTTAATCAACTAGGCCCAGATCAAAAGTTGCACCCCATCGCGTTCCATTCTAAGTCCTTCAGTCAAGCGGAACGCAACTACGATATCTACGACAGAGAACTGCTGGCAGTGGTCAAAGCCTTACGAACATGGCGCACCTACCTTGTCGGTTCCCCCCATAAGATCATCATCCACACTGACCACGCCAATCTCCAGTACTGGAAGGAACCGAGAAAGATCAGTAGACGAGTCACGCGTGAGTTCCTGGAACTCTCAGAGTATGATTTCCTCCTAAAACATATCTCCGGAGTTAGGAATAGTCGCGGCGGACGCCTTGTCACGAAGAGCGGACTACGCAGCACATGAAGAGGACAACAATGACATTATTGTCCTCCCTGCGGAACACTTCCTTCGAGCGACAGAAATGTCCATGCACAACATGGACATTTGGACCCAAATATCGCAAAACCTTGACGAAAAGGACGTACTGCGATGGGTCGAGCCCCACAACCTGAAAAGGTGGGGGGGGCTGTGGTGGAAGAACGACACATTAGTTGTCGTGGGTGACAACGACCTTAAATGGGGGGTAATCACCTTTTTCCACGACACGCCTGCCATGGGACACCCAGGAATTGCAAACACCTACGAGTTACTACAACGCAACTACTGGTGGCCCAACATGCGCAAAGACGTAGAAGACTATGTCAAAGGATGCGTGACATGCCAGGCAAACAAGATTAACCCTCACCGTCAAAAACCACACCTATTCCCCATCACCACAGACCCGAACACTGAACCATTTGAGGTCGTTGCCATGGACTTCATCACTAAACTCCCTCCGTCAGATGGATACAACTCCATACTCACCATCACAGACCACGACAGCTCGAAAGCTTCAATCTTCATCCTGTGCAACGAGTTGATCACAGCAGAAGGAGTAGCACGCCTCTACCTCCATCATGTATATCCCCATTACAGCATTCCCTGAAAGATTATCACGGACCGAGACCCCCAATTCACATCCGCATTCATGACCAATCTTTGCAAAGTCCTCGGAATCCGCCAAAATATATCGTCCGCCTACCACCCTCAAACGGACGGACAGTCGGAGCGAACAAACCAATGGTTGGAGCAGTACCTTTGGCACTGGAGCAGTGTGCAGCAGGACAACTGGGCTGAAGCCTTACCGGTTGCCCAATTCGTGCACAACGCCTGGCCTAACGCGACCACAAAGGAATTGCCCTTCTCACTTATCATGGGATGGGAGCCACGTACCATGTGGACACCAAAACCCACATCATCCCCATCCGTCGAACAGCGCCTAGAAGAAATGGTCATCAGACGACAGCATGCGCAGGACTGCATCAAACACACGCAAGAACTGATGGCAAAAAGGGGCAAGACACGCTTTGTTCCTTATCAAGAAGGCGCAAGGGTCTGGTTGGAGGGTACGAACCTCCGGACCTTCTACCCCACTGCAAAGCTTGCGCCCAAACAACACGGGCCATTCTGTGTCAAGAAGGTCTTATCAGATGTCTCATACGAATTGGAACTCCCGAACATGTGGAAGATACACCCGATCTTCCATGCAAACCTCCTTATGCCATATAAGGAGATGGAGCTGCACGGCGCAAACTTCACGCGCCCACCTCCGGATCTGATTGATGGAGAGGAAGAATTTGAAGTGGAGCGCATCCTGCAGTCCTGATTACACGGATGAGGGCGCAAACTTCAATTCCTTGTCCAATGGAAGGGCTTCCCGATAAGCGATAGTACATGGGAGCCTCTTGAGAATGTTCGACACGCGCCCGACCTCATTGCCAACTTCTATCACTTAAATCCTACCGCCGAAGGGGCTGGACAAAAGATATAAGACGCATCCCATCGACACCAAAATCGCCTTGTCTCTACACTCCGCTCCATTATGACTACTACTCCAATTGTCTCCACCATTCAGACCCATCGCCCCGTCGAGATTATCCTCGAAAATCTGACTGTCCCATCACAGGATCTTGGTGTCCCCTCTGAACCAGAGGGTCGCACACCATACTCTGTTATTCCTGACTCGCCCCCCATTCCCGTACTCGCACTTGCCACCTCTGCTCTCGCGTCGTTAGTCGAAGAACCCACACTGCCCGCTGAGTCGCCTGAATTTCCCCGACCCCTTATCGTCTCATACTCCATCGACACACCCATTACCGTCCATGTACCTGCCACACCCACGTATCCACTCGAAACCACCATTGCCCTGACCCCGCCACCACCGTTGTCACCCCCCACCGTCCTCGCCGCCCACATCCCAGTCCCACCATTCCCCGCTGGGATGGATCACACCTTCACACCAGTCCCGCAGGCTCGCGTTGTTGAGCCTGACCCTGCCTTGGCTCTCCTTGATGACGAGGAAGACAAGGAGAACAGCAACCCCAGTATCCCATTTTTCCTCAACGACCCAATGTCTCCCACATTCTTCCCCCTCCAAGTCGGAGAGACGGGAACCACCAAACAGACCGCACGGTACATTTACTACCGTCACAACTATCAGGAAGTTGTCGGGACCATGGGCAAGGGTCACCCCTGCTATGCATCACAGGTCTTCCTCAATGAAGTTTACACGGGTCAGCTGGCCCAGCACATCACGGACAACCAGCTCAATATGTTTCACCCCCATGACCCTCGCACCATCGTCCTAAACGAAGTCCTTGTCAAGCTTCGTAACCCCCGCCTTCACGCAGAAGTGTCCCGACTGCGCGAGTGTCTCACGCGTCGTGACGCGATTCACGTCTGTCAGTCAGATATCCGATGACTGGAGACCGAGTTGATGCGGGACCAATTCCACCTCGACATGGACTTTCCTTGGTCCGGAAGCGTCTTCAATACGCTCGGGCTATCCCCCTTATCGCTGACAAATATGCCGAGCTTCATGCGAAGCCTGTGCGTCCCCGAGTGTAACGCCTCCACAGGGGCGTTAGGTACGACATGTACCACGTTAAGTCAACGGGATCGGAGGAGCGCGAGTCGATTAAGACTCAGTCTGGTGATGCACAAGTATCGCTCGGCTTCCCTGGAACCGAGGATAATAGAGGAAAGGCAGGGCTCAAGCGCAACGGCGAGCGAAGGTATGAACTCAAGCGCAAAGGCGAGTCGAGGGTCGTTCGTGAGGCAAAGACGATGTGGTATTACACAAGAAGTCAAGTCTACCGTACAAGCTAGGTAGGGCGTGACTTATATACTGTTACAGGATGTTTGCAACGAGCAAACATATGGCGCGAGTATGAGTCAAAAGTCCCGAAGCGTGAACAAGGGGAATGGTCATAAGTAGTACAAGGGGATCCCGCGGGGTCACGCGCGCCTCAGAAATAGTCAGCGGACGAAAAGAAGCGTAAATCGACCAATCCTATCGCCGAGGCGCAAAGTGCGAGATAAGAGTCATAAGACGCGAGGCATCAGATCGTATTGTAATCGTACAACTGAGTCAGCAGGTGAAAATCGTAACACTGAGGCTCACCGGAGCCTACCCCCTTGCCCCCCGTGACGCTGGACCTAGTGAGATGCCCTGCCTCCATGGGGAAGGTGGCGGGTGCAAACGCAAGTGCTTCCAGTGTAAGTCGACGGAACACCTAGTGGCTCAGTGCCCAGAGCGGCGAGTGAGGGAGCCGTGTCAGTGGTGCGGAAGTCGAGCTCACAGGCTCGATGTCTGTCTTATTCGGCGACTCTCTCCCATGATGCCCGTGCACACGGACCCGAGTTCCCGCCCTTGGTGGTGCGGGAAGTGCCTAAGGTATGATGCCACCCACGAGGAGATTAAGTGCCCCATGTACGAGATGTGTTGGGACTGTGGAGAAAGAGGGCGTTTCATGTTCTTGCGCCAACACACTTGCCCCCGCACCCCCTCTCCTATCCCCACAAACATCCCTGCCAAGGAGGACTACGCTTACACTAGCGACTAGTTGAAGTCGAGGCGACTTCAATTCTGGTGGGGGGGTAATGTTACGATTTTCACTTGTCGACTTGGTTGTACGATTACGATACGATCCGATGACTCGCGCTTCTGGACTCTTATCTCACACCTTATGCCTCGGCGATAGGGTTGGTCATTTTACGCTTCTTTTCATCCGCTGACCATCTCTGAGGCGCGCGTGACCCCGCGGGATTCCCTTGTACCACATATGACTCTTCCCTTTGTTTACGCTTCGGGACTCTTGACTCATACTTGCGCCATATGTTTGCTCTTCACAAACATCCTGTAACAGTATATAAGTCACACCTTACCTAGCTTGTACGGTAGACTTGACTTCTCGTGTAATACCACGTTGTCTTTGCCTCACGAACGACCCTTGACTCGCCTTTGCACTTGAGTCCATACTTTAGCTCGCCTTTGCGCTTGAGCCCCGTCTTCCTACTATTATCCTCAGTTCCAGGGAAACCGAGTGATACTTGTGCACCCTCGAACTGAGTCTTAACTGACTCGCGTCTTTCCGATCCCGTTGACTTGAACGCGGTACACGTCGTACCTAATGCCCCCGTGGTGGCGTTACAAAAGGGATTCTCCATCCTGGGCCTAGCCCTTGTACCACTGGCATACCATCAGGAGGCAGGACACATTAGCGTTCTGGCCTTACAGATTCACAGACAGGAGTGGTTACCCCCCATCATATCTTGCAACTGTTTTGAAGCACTATCGCTGACTGCTCCTCGGCGATAGATAAATCATCCCTATGGCATATTCCACACACTCTTCCCGCGCTGCCTCACCCACCGGTGCTGCCAACATTGGTGCAGCTGCAGGCACCACAGCAGGGGGCTCACTCCCCCCTTTTCCCACTGGGTCCACACCTTCCTCACACATCTCAAATGCATATGGAAACTCCTTCGGCATGCCCTCGGGCATCCATCTTACCAGATTCGACGGGTCCAACTGGAACAAGTGGTCTGGGACTCTGGAGGCCATCCTCACGCTGCACGAAGCTGAGGACATGTTCTACCTCCAGGCCCCACCCTCAGAAGTCACTGCTGATGAGTGGGACTCTGTCCAGCGTCGGGCAAAGGCGTACCTATGCCTATACCTCAAGCCTGACGTCTACTCCCTCGTTGCCGACTCACTTGTCTACTGTTACGTTCCTTCTGGACGTATCGACCCGACTTGGGTTATTTGTCTGTTTGCTGAGCCTCGAGCGCGTCGAGTGTCTTCAGGATCCCGTAGGCAATGGCTAGGGCGATCCGCAAGGCGAAACCCATGAGGGTGAAGGCGACGTGGAAGCGGTAGAGGGGAGAGATGGTGAAAGATGAAGTCGGTCCGTGACACGACTTATAGTGGAATACGCTGAACCCGCTACGTCTCGTACATGTACGCAGGGGCAGAAAGGGATAGTACTGTGGAGGGACAGGTCTCCGAGGTCACACAGTAGAGCAGAGAGGTGATCGAATGTATAACGCAAGCCCACTTGGATAGCCAACTACTATGGCACAACTCCAGACGAGGGGAAGGTATTACACAAGATATCAAAGCTACCGTTCTAAGACGTGTAGCCGACTCTACTTATACTACTCCAGAGGAGCTTTCAAGCTCAGTCTGAAGTGCCGAATCCTAATACACAGCCACGAACCCTAATACGAGTAGCCAATGGCAATAAGGTGCATGGCACAAGTCAGAGATAAGGGTCACGTGTCCGGAACACGAGAACCCAATAACAGAGATAAGGGCCTAGAGGCGCCCCACATGTAAGTCCACGGGAATGTGATGTCATACCAGTCTCGATTTGCATAATCACAAGCCCAACACAAGATAAGTCCGGGCACAAGCTCATCCGGCCTCTTCTGGACGATTCTAGGCAGGTCACATGCCAGGGTCACGTGACGGCCAATTCTTCAGGACCTATTCCCAAGGCTCCTGGTAGCAGTTCTCGTGTGGGGAGGGGGGTCGATTGCTCACCGCGCATCTCGAATATACATAGTCTTCCAGCTGCGCTACTGCAGCGTCGATTCTTGTGTCGTCTTGAGGCCAAGCCTCACGTTGCCAGTCCCACCAAGGGTCCGTAGGCGTGCACACGGACTCCACGACGGGGATATCGGCAGTCAGGGACACATCACGTGGCGAGTCACGTGCCGGTGAAGGTGGAATTGTGACATCTACCCCACCTTCAAATCGAAGTGGGATAAGCTGAAGGATGTCTATGCTGGTGCTAGTGGCAGCACCACCATCTTTAATCTGTCGATCCAATTAACTCAAGCCCGTCTCGACGACTCCGCACCCATGGCCTCTCAGTTGGCCAAGCTCAATGAACTGTGGGTCAGCCTTTCCAACGCGCAGATGGGAGTCACTGACACCCAATTCTGCCTCATACTTCTCCATGCCCTGCCAGCCTCTTACGAGGTTCTGGCCTCTACCATCCTTGCCAGTGGCGCCCCCTCCAAGCTCAAGCACGCTGAAATAATTGCGTGCATTGTCTTGGAGGAAGCGCGCCACACTGGCCCTTCTGGCTCCTCACTCAACAAGGCCACCCCCATTAAGCCCACTAGCAGTGGCCATAAGAAGAAAGACCATTCCCAACTTACGTGCCATTATTGTAACAAAAAGGGGCATATCAAGCCTGATTGTAGGCAGAGGAAGAAGGTTGAAGCTGCAGGGAAGCTTAAGGACACCAGTAACAAGGCTGCCAACTCCCATGTACTAGTACCAACCACCGCCTCCATTAAGGAGGTCGATGATGAGTCTGCCATTAACTGGGCGGACAATGCAGTTGGAGTTGCCTTGTATGCTGCCTCACGTGTGCATTGGATGATGGACAGTGGTGCCACACACCACATCACACCACATCGGTCTGACTTCAAGGACTACACCCTGTGTAAAGGTGCTGTGCACCTGGGTGATAAGTCCACAATCGACCAAGTTGGTGTAGGCTCTGTCATCTTCACTACGAGCCAAGGCATTCCCATCACCCTCAGTAATGTGCTACACCTTCCACAGGTGAAGACACACTTCTTGTCGACACGTGCTCTAGCACAGAAGGGTGTGGAAGTGGCCTTTGACAGTGGCTCATTCAAAATATCTGTCAGTAACAAATGTGTAGCTGTTGGCTACTTGGAGGACAACCTCTACTGGTTGGACGCTTCAAGCATTGGCCTCAATGCTCACGTCAAAAGTGCTGCCACCACTCTTGATATCTGGCATCAGCACATGGGACACATCTCCCCTGCTGCTCTTAAGTCGTACAGTCCCTCTGCCACTACTGGCATGGACATTGACAGCTCTACCACGCACACTGCTGTGTGTCGTGGGTGTGAGTTAGGCAAATCCACTCGCCAACCCTTCTCTGTGTCCTCCGCCAAGAGGACAACCCGTATCTTTGAGATTGTACACAGTGACCTCGCTGGTCCAATGCAAACTCAGTCCCTACAAGGCTCCGCGTACACCGCCACCTTCATAGACAACCACTCCAAGCATGCAGTGGTGTATTTCATTAAGTCGAAGGATCAGTTTGTGAAGGCGCTGCAGATGTATTTGGCCTGGGGTGAAACCCAGACAACCTATAAACTGCATGCACTCCACTCTGATTGTGGAGGCGAGTACATGGCGAGCCAAGTACAGGACATTCTCAAGCAGAGAGGAATAGAGCATCACCTTACGATGCCAGGTTCACCACAGTCGAACGGTAAAGCCGAGTGGTTTAACTGCACCATTACGGATAAGGCAATGGCCATGCTACATACAGCAGGCATGTCTAAAGGCTTCTGGGAGCATGCTATGAGCACTGCGGTACATATCTATAACTGCTCTCCCACCCATACGCTCAAGTGCCGCACACCTTATGAGCTCTGGTACTCTGGCAAGGTACCAGATGTCTCACACTTACGCATCTTTGGATGCAAGGGGTACATGCACGTACCCGCTGATAAGTGTCGCAAATTGGATGTGAAGGCTATTGAAGTCACGCTTATTGGGTTTGAGCCCGAATCAAAGGGCTATAAGCTCTGGGACCGCCAAACCCACTCTGTCCATTTGTCCAGGGATGTGACATTCGATGAGAGTAGCTTCCCGTCCCTTCAGGGTGTTGAGCCACACCCACAACCTTCTCAAGTGGTCTCACAGCCACTACCTCCACCAGTGATTGCCGCACCTAGCACGTCGGCATTACCACCACAGCGAGCACTCTCCCCTGCACACTCAGACAGTAGTGAGGAGGAGGATGTTGAAGACATTCTAGACCCTAAACAAGAGCATCCCCACACGCCACCACCACCTACACCACCCACTCTTCCTGTTACTCCTAAGCGTGAACAGCCCACTCCCACTTCGCCACCGCCACGTCAAAGTGCAACACACATTATGCACCATGTCCCTCCTCCCTCACCAGACACTAATATGCCTGGAGGTTTTGAGGACCGTGCACAGCGTAGTCAGCTGTTGTGCGAGATGGACAATGCACCTAGACGCTCTGCTCATGCACCTGTGCCCAACCCCCACTACTTCACAGTGGACAATGTGGCCATGCGCGGCAGACGGTTGGGATATGTGGAGCTGCTGGCTGCAGCTTATATAGGAAGAGACCCTGCATCTTACGCAGAGGCCATGGGGTCTGTGGATGCAGATGAGTGGACTAAGGCGTGTCAGTATGAGATGGATGCACTTGCCCATAATGGCACCTGGGAGTTAGTAGATCTCCTGCCTAATCGCAAGGCAGTAAAATCCAAATGGGTCTTCAAGCTCAAAGTGGATGGCTGCTACAGAGCTTGCTTGGTGGCTAAGGGGTTTACACAAATCCCTGGCATAGATTTTGATGAAACCTTCTCTCCCATCTGTTACGTTTTTGCTCCACTATGCTATCACTTCACATCTTCACTGTACTTTTATGATACAATCTGGTGACCTGCGCTTCTTGGCTCTTATCTCACACTTTGCGCCGCGGTGATAGGATGGCCAGTTTTACGCTTCTCTTCATCCGCTGACCATTTCTGAGGCACGCATCGTCCCGCAGAATCCTCTTGTACCATATCTGACTCTCTCCTTTGTTCACGCTCTGGGACTACTGACTCAGGATCACGCCATGTGTTTGTACCTTACAAACACCTTGTATTAGTATATAAGTCACGCCTTACCTAGCTTGTACGGTAGACTTGACTTCTTGTGTAATACCACATTGTCTTTGCCTCACAAACAACCTTCGACTCGCCTTGGCACTTGAGTCAACACTTTCGCTTGCCTTTACGCTTGAGCCTCGCCTTCTTACTATTATCCTCGGTTCCAGGGAAACCGAGTGATACTTGTGCATCACCGAACTGAGTCTTAACCAACTCGTGCCCTTCCGATCCCATTGACTTAACGCAGTACACGTCGTACCTAACACCCCTGTGGTGGCGTTACACCATCGCACGATTCGAGTCACTGAGATTACTTCTGGTGTTGGCCGCGCTGGAGGACTGGCACATCCATCAGATGGATGTCAAGTCTGCGTTCCTCAATGGCATGCTTGACAAGGAGATTTACATGGAGCAACCACAAGGGTTCATCACCACTGGTGCAGAGATGAAGGTGTGTCACCTAGTCAAGGCGATATATGGTCTCAAACAAGCCTCCCGTGCATGGAACTTGCAATTCCATGGAGTGTTACTTGCACTCGGCTTTAAGCAGACGTTGCCGATGCCAGCATATATGTGTTGCCTCAACGAGAGGGGGATGGACCACTCTTTGTTATCGTTTACGTTGACGACATCACTATATTGGGTGCTTCCTTGGAGAGGATTAAGCGTTTGAAGTCAGATCTCTCTGAACGCTATGAGATGACAGATCTCAGGGAGATAGAGTCCTATCTTGGTATGCGCATTGTGCACGACCGCTCCCTCAGACGCATCAAAATAGATCAGTCTGGCTATGTCAAGGATGTCCTTGAACGCTTTGGCATGTCTAATGCCACTCCACACTCCACACCCTTGCCCGCTGGTGCTGATGAGCACCTTCATAAATATATGGGTCAGGCTACTGCCTCTGACATTGTGCACTACCAGTCACTCATTGGTAGTCTGCTGTACGTTCAGATTGGTACTAGACCGGACATCTCCTTTGCTGTGTCACGTCTGGTGCAGTATGCAGCGAATCCCTCACCTCAACATCTGCGGCTTGCACAATATGTTCTGGCTTACTTAGTAGGCACTGTGGACATGCGGATAGTCTATGATGGCGCCAGTGGAGACAGCCTTCACGGCTACTCTGACTCTTCCCTGGGTGACCAGGTCGATGACAGACACTCCACTTCGGGTTATGTGTTCCTTTTAGCCAATGGTGCAATAAGCTGGTCTTTGCGAAAGCAAAAGACAGTGGCCCAAAACACTACAGAGGCGGAATACATGGCCATGACCAATGCGGCCAACCAAGCCGCTTGGTATCAGAGCTTCCTTGTGGAACTCGGGTACAAGGTCAACGACCCCATCCCACTACATGGTGACAACAAGGGTGCCATTGATTTGGCCTTGAACCCTGTCACTGGGAGGCAATCGAAGCACATTGCCATTAGGCATCATGTCATAAGGGAGTACATTGAAAAGGGGACCATCACCCTTATTAGAACCCCTACTGCAGAAATGGTTGCAGACGGCTTTACCAAGTCGCTTGCGCGTGTCCTGCTGCAGCAACACAATGTTGACATGGGCTTGTGCTAGTCCTAGATTGCTGATCATGGGGAGATGTTGATAAGTGACCTGTGCACACTTAGTGGCTCAATGGACACGCAGATAATGGACTGCTTTAGATTAGATATACAGGACTTGTAGATTAGATTATTTTGATCTTTACAATCTCGGACTTCTTGTATTCTCTTATCTATGACATCACACATGTACATGACATCATGGACCACTCTGGATTGCCCTTGTACTACGTCTATGTACTTTCCTTTGTTCTTATCTTTATTGTGATGTCACTATGATATCATAGTCTGGACTCTTTCTTGTTCTTTACACTTTGTTCTCTTTCTAGTCCACATCCTTAGTCCATGTACAGAACAATGCGCCTTGTATTTACTGTGACCTGTTGTTACCAGCGTCACCCTCTGTAGCAGTATAAGTAGAGTACTTTGTACGCTCTGGCACGACACCAGTTCTCAATCTGTTGTGTGCCAGACACCTCATCTGCTTCCACTGCAAGATTACTCTGTTGCTGCTTCCAGTCACCCTCCATATCTCACCACAGTCTCCTTTGTCCACTGTGAGTATGATCTCTATGTGCTCTGTTCATCAAATTGGGCTTGGCATGCACCGACTTGCTGTATTGCTGGTCGCTGCCTCGTTGATAGGCGAGGACGAAGGGGTCCGCCATAAAGACGAGCTGCGTATAGCGAGCTGGGTGCAGCCAGCCCTGAGCGTCACAAATCTGGAATGGGAT
Organism: Lactarius hatsudake; assembly: GCA_024734325.1. Lineage (NCBI taxonomy): Eukaryota > Fungi > Basidiomycota > Agaricomycetes > Russulales > Russulaceae > Lactarius > Lactarius hatsudake. The sequence goes on from JANSJP010000012.1 coordinate 382,869, forward strand.
GAAGTGGACTCCCCTGTTGTGGTGGAATCCGTGCGGTGGTGGAGTTTCCACCTGACGTCTGGAAACTGGACTGTGTTCCTCCACACGGCAGCGCCGTATCTCAGGTCGCTGCATTAGCAGAAGAGTGATAGGTTCCCCATTGGTGGTGCATAGTGGCGGGGTTTTGTTGTGAGTAGTGGTGAGGTGAGTCCCATACGTGAGATGTTCGTTGAGCAGGCAATGCCCCTGCGACAAGTACCAGTCGTAACTTTGATCTTCTTGAACTTGAGCCTCATCTTGACTGGACGGAGGTCTCGAGGGAACATGGCCTTCCGAAGATGGGCTTCGTGAAGCCCACTGCTGTAGGTGTTGGTGAAGGAAGAAGGGATGGAATGGGGGTAGTTGGATGACTGGGGCTGGGTTGAACAGACTGGGCAGGCGACATGGGTGGTGATGGCAGGGCGTTCTGAATGATGACGGTAGGTTGGACGGAGATGGGGAGTAGGTTGTCGAGGACGTAGTGGACTTGAACTGGGGAGTGGGACATGAGTAGATGAGAGTGATGAAGAAGGAGATGGGGATGTCTCTTGGGAAAGCCCTGTGCTTATATGTGTTTTCTCTGGCGGGGTTTAAACTGTTGCGCAGCAATGCACGCAGTGTACAGGTTGACCCTTACCTGTATAGAGAGCTTAGACGAGGCTTAGAGTGAAGCAGAGGAAGCTCAAGGTGGGGTGGAGAGAGATGTGTATAGGTACTCGCTCCTACAGTAGGATTTATATACTCTATGGTCCACCCATGTCCGTTTGGGGATAAGTGATGAGTAGAGGCATCCACAATATTGCGTTTTCAGTGTCACCTAATGTCTAATCACTGGTGGACTCGGAATAATCCCATAAGGGATTCTGTACGTGTATCGTATGACTAAATACTCCGAATTATGTGTATAGCATAACTAATCGTACTCTGATTCCTACGTAATGAGCCTTATAGTAAGTATTACAGCTCAACACTCCCCCTTGCTAAGTGCAGCTACTGAGCACTCTGAGCAAGTGTATAAGGCAAGTTAATACTCAAGCCATGATTAGAAGGGAGTCTTTCCTGGAACTGCAAGAGCGGTTTCGAGACTGAGTTTTCTTCGCCATCCCATTTCAGCTTTATGAACCTTTCAGTTCATTGGGCCGATTTTTCGGTACAACAACCAGAAATGTTTCGATTCTCTAGAAAGAATCTATGTATGTGGAAGACAAGCAAAGGCATTGCTCAATATACCTTCCATAGTATCCTTAAACAAGGAACTGTGATGGCTCAAAAAGTCTATGAAGACTTTATTTTGGTTCCATGTAGAATGGAATTTTCAGGCTTGTTTTGAGACCAAGTCTACAGCCTTGAAAACTCAGTTGGACGAGTAAAACTCAAGTCCTAACTGACTTCTGAACTTCTCGAACTTAATACGCCCAAGGTTCTCGGTAAACATGTCTGTGGGATTATCAGAACCATCTATAAAGAATAGTTCTATTTTCTTTTCCTTTACTACTTCTCTTATGTAGTGGTAGTGTATATCAATATGCTTAATACACTTCTCTTGGACAGGGTTAGGAGGCCATAAAGATGGACCCTTGATTATCGCCGCAGAGTGGTATAGAGCTTAGTTTGATGCCAAGCTCAGTAAAGAGCGACTTAATCCAACTAATTGTCTGCTAGTGTCCGACAGCAACATATATTCAGCCTCAGTAGAAGACAGCGCGACTGTTTTCTGCGCTCTAGAGTTCCAACTGAATATCCCATTAGCCAGTTTAACCATGTAACCTGTAGTAGATCGCCTATTATCTGGGTTTGAAGCCCAGTCAGAGTCCACATAGGCAATTACAGCTAAATCCAAAATGGGGGGCCCTTGAGTAATCATGGACAACAGCTGGTTTGAAATTCTTGGGAAATTCGGTATCTCGCAAACATGTAGTTATTAAATAGTTATCCAGAGTATCAAATAGTTATCTTGTGATGCTTGGACAGCACGCAGCCAAGGATCTGTCTGCAGATTAGTTATTTTTTGTTTTTTTAATTACTACAAATGATTTCTCGTGAGAAAATACTTCGGCATGGTTACCAGAACACCCTTTCAGACTCAGCCTGTACACCTAATGTGGTCGCAAGGGGCCCCCCATTTTGGATTTAGCTGTAAGCCTCCATTTGATTTTCCATCATACACCAAAGAGTATGAAGAAGTCCCAAGTAAATAGTGGCAGATATACAGCACTCTGTTCAAATGGTCCTCAGAGGGGTTTGCAGCAAACTGTGACAGTTTAACAACTGCATAGGCGATGTCAGGGCAAGTCCCAAGCATTATGTATAGGAGTGAACCTATAACTTGCTGGTATTTGCTCCTGACACTTGGGTTGACTGGTGCGTCATTAGGTGTTGAGACACGACTGCATAAGTCACATGTCTCGTGGGATCTGATTGTGTCAGCCCACATACTAAATATGGTATCTGTCCCTTATGGACTGTTTTGGACTATGGCCGGACTTGTACGGACCGCTTTTGTTTATCTTTATTGTCAAAGTCATATATGGCTCTTATTGTTCTCTATTGTTAAGATACCGGTATTGTCTGCTTTAGGCAGGTATTGTTCTCTGCCCTCCAATGGCACTTCTCCCTCTGGCGCACAGACCATGTGTATTGTGTTTGGATCACCTGTGCGCACAGGACCATTCTTACCTAAGCGTCCTGTATATAAGGACTGCTGTTTTCACCCATACACTTCAGAGTTCCCTTCACCTCTGAAGTGTAAGTTCCCTTTCTCTTTACCTCTCTTAATACCTTTACTCATAAGACATTCCTTTATAGTAACTTGTCTTTACTAGGTATGCAGCTGTAATAGAGTTCCCTTCACCTCTGAAGTTAACTTGTCTTTACTAGCTTTTTGCTGTTCACTCTTCGCTCATTAGTTCTGCGCTCAACATTAGGTACTGGCTGGTACCCTTCAGGAAGTGGAGTTGTAGTTGCTTTCGCATCTGTGAGTCCAAAGCGTTGCAGCACCTTTTCTAAGTAAGCAGTTTGATCTAAAAAGATCTTTCCATGTTTCCACTGAATGTGCATATGCAGGAATTCCTTTGCGTCGCCTAAGTCACGACATTCCCAAGCCTTCATGAACCTATTCTTAAGCTCATTTAAAAGGGCTTTGTCTGATCCCATAAAGATCACATCATCAACATAGACAATGATCACTACAAGGGCGCCACTCTTACCTCTATGGGTAAAGAGTCCTGAGTCAGATAGTAGCCTTTTACAGCCCATCGCAGCCATGGACTTATCCAGCGCTTTCCACCATGCTAGAGCAGCTTGTTTAAGCCCATAAATGGCACATTTAACTCGCAGTACTTTATTTTCCTGCCCTTTGGCTTTGAAGCCCTCAGGTTGTTCCATGTATAGCTCTTCATCGAGCTCTCCATATAGGAAGGCAGTTTTGACATCTAGTCCAGTGATGTGCCAATCCTCTAGCGCTGCAAGCACGAGCATCATCCGGACAGTTTCAAAGTGCACTACTGGTGAGAAGATTTCATCATAGTTGACGCCTTCAACCTGAGAAAAGCCTTTGGCAACAAGCTAGGCTTTCTTGCGACCATCAGTCTTTTGATCAAAGACCCATCTGTTTTTTATGATCTTCCTCCCTTTAGGAGGGTTCACCAGCTCAAAGACATTACGTCCGTGAAGTGCCTCAAGTTCCTCGCAACAAGCAGTCTTCCATTCCTTTTGTTGCGCTGCAGGCATGCACATTATATCTTTATAGGTCCACTCCCATATATTAGAAGTGTCTAGTGGTTCCAGATCATTGGATGGAACTGCTTTGGCAAGCAGATGATCTAGGAATTTTACTCCCCCTTCCTGAGCAAGGCGTGACAATAAATCATCTACTTCATCCTCTGAGGGTTCTGGCGGAGCTTCACTCTCAGCAGGTGGAGGGTCAGGGTTTGTCTCAGGAAATCCTCCTAGAATCTGCCTTTGCCCTGGCATACTATCAGTCCTGGAGTGACCAGGCTGTGTTCCAACCATTTCTTTCCACTTGCTACTCCGCTCAACGTCTTTTGTTATTTGTGAGGGGTGCCTGTCTTCCCCATAGACATTGTCAGGACGAGTAGGTACTTTCCTCAAGTGTGCAGACTGTTGTGGTAGTGCTGGTTCTGGCGCAGGAGGTGGAGGTGGTTGCGCTTCTGGCTCCTCTGGTGCCACTGAACTGCCATCACGGTCTGGCACATCCTCCCTATTTTGCCTCTGTTTAGGGGGACGATGAGTAGGCATATCATCATCACAACCACTTGGAATGGGCTGTGTAGGTGACTGGTCATCCTCCATAGGAGGTTGATCGTCTACTGGCTCATTGACGCGGGTTGTACCCTGCGCCCTTTGTGTTTCACACTTAGGGTATACAGTCTCATCAAATAAAGCAGTAGTGCTGGTGAACACTGTGTTGTTTCTGATCTGCATGAATCTATATGCCTTTATGCCCTCAGTAGGACCAATATAGATCATTGGTTCACTCTTTTTCACGATCCAGCCGGATCGAGCACGTGGGCTGACAAGGGTTAGTCGGTCGAGATAAGACGATGTAGGTTGAGCGTGCAAGGGGATGAACCTCGCAGTGGATCGCGCAGCTCACACAAGTCGTGCGAAACAAAGGCTTGGATAAAAGGGAAAGCTAAGACAAGGTATTTACGGACAGAACGACCTCGTACTTATACTCGTACAGACTGTGGTTTTTCGTTACTCTTTTCTACGATATGGGGACGCGTAAGTGCAGTCCCAAGCCACGTAAGCAGTCCGCTGGCGATGACGAGAACGAGACAAATAATTGCGCGATACCGAAGATTCTCCGAGCCACGTCACGTGTCATGTGATCGTGACACAGCCCCCTCTCTTGATTGAGGCGTCTTCGCCTCCTATAGTGTACCTTCGAGCCGGTGCTGCCCGATCATATGGCTCGTAACGCGGCGTGATGACTCGCTGCGTGCAGGGCGTGTCGTAGAAGCGAGGGTGACGTACCGGGACAGTAGCACCTCGTACCGCGCTGACAGAAGCGGTGTGGTGTTGCGCATTCCCTTTGACACAGTGCGATCCATCGCAGAATGCGCATCTAACGTCTCGAGGTTCTTCATCGTGTAGGACCGGGAAAGGAAGGGGTGGAGGTCGTGGTGGAGCTAAGGAAGAAGGGGGAGTGGTGGCCGAGGGGGGCACGGGTCGCGGGGCTACTCCGTCCAGAATATCTAGATGAGCTCTGAACCTGCGATCGTTAGAGTTTGGTTCGCTCATATGGAACGTGTCGAGGAGGCTAGCGGGGACAGGCTGGGGGAGGAACGGGTACATGCGAGACGTGATATTAGAGTCCCTGAGTCTCTTGTCTATTCCCTTCTGCATCTGCGATCCAGTCGTTCCATGCATTGTCCAAGTCTCTCATACGCGTAAACAACTTGTGTTTCCTCCGCATGGACCACCTGAAATGATGGACGTCAGTGCAGACCCCAGGGTCCGCTACGTAGGCCATTGCTCTGTCCACTTCAATCCGGGCCGGATGCGATTCCGAGAAGAGAGCGAAAGGAGTGTCCCGGCTGTAATTCCGGGGTGAGGGATGAGGGGGACGGGGGATGGCGATAGAGGGGCTTGTAGTACTGAGGTTTACCACGGCCCTCCATTCCGAGTGCGACAGGCTGATCCCGCTGATTGAATTGCGAATCGGATGAAGGGGGCCTGGTCCCCTAGTCCCGTCTTCGAAAGATGATGTCGAAGGCGTACGGTTCCGTGGGTCTGGCTACTTTCCACCCTGCTCCTGGATGCTCTGGGACTGGTGGGCCAGCTAAGATCATGGGCGGCGGAGAGCGAAAGGCTCCCTTCGAAGGGATCAGCACTCGGCTCGGGACTGTCCGAGAGTTCTATCGGGTCGTCAGCTCCCCCCCTCGCTCGTCCTATTCGCTCTATAACCAACTCCTCGTGCGTCCCTTCTTGTCCTCCCTCGAGGTTTTCTTCTTTGATAGGCGGGGGGACGTCGTCCGAGTATCTGCCGAGACGCGCTTCATCTGCGCGATCTGTTCACGGCGTTCTCGTCGAAGGCGTTCTCGGCGATTTGCTCTGGCCCTAGAGTGACGACGCCTACTGGTGTCCGAATCCCTATACGTAGGATGGCCGAAGGAATCCTCCTTCGTGGTAGGCGTGTCAGCACGAGCGTCGTGGTTCGAGGGGAGTTTTGCCCATTCTTCGACGCGAAGTAAGATCTCTAGCCGATCGGCTTCGGGCAACTCCCTGTCCGGTACGAAGTAGAACTGAGGGGGATGTCGCGGCGTGGGGGCGAGAGGAGCAGTGGGTGAAGGGGAAGGTCGTAGTACCACTGCGAGATCACCGCGATCCATAGCGATACTGTTAATCAAATGTAGAGGCGGGTCTCTGCGTCCTTTATACTGTTGCACGAGCCCTTCTGCGTGCACATCCGCGGCATTTTCCCAGCTGTCGTAGGCGTCCGCGTAACCTTTCCAATGCACGAGATATTGTAGAGTCTTCTTTCTCCCTGTTCTCCGTTCGCCACGTATCTCTTCCACTTCCCATTCTTCTTCTCCATCGATTATGTCGGGGGGTGGTTCTTCGAAGTTCTTCCCGTACATGGACGTTTCTCTGTACGGCGTTAATAGGGCGGCGTGGAAGACGTTATGGATCTTCCAGTGATGCGGGAGAACTAATTGATAAGACGTTTTCAATACGACCTGTGCGATCATAAAAGGGCCGTATCTTTTTGGGGCCAGCTTGGCGGTAGGGTGAGTAGTTCTCAGATTCTTGGCTTCCAACCAGACCTTCTGTCCGACAGCGAAGGGGGTATGCTTTGAGTCTTTTACCCATGATTCCTGCGTTACTTTCATCGATAGGGCCGCCGCACTCCTGGCCTCTCTGAGACGTGCGAGTCGTTCTGTTGCCTCCTTCGACCTTGTTCGGTCGTTTACGGGTTGATGTACGCGAGGCACGAAGCCAAAGAGCAGCTCGAAAGGCGTTTTCTTCGTAGTCTCGGACTTCCAAGCATTGAGCGCATATTGAGCCAGTGGCAGCCAGGTCGCCCAATCGTCTCTATGGTTGCCGAAGACACGCAAGTACTGTTCTAAACGTTGATTGGTTCTTTCCAATTGACCATCCGTCTGCAGGTGATAAGCCGTACTGATATTCTGTTCGACCTGAAGTTTTGCCGCGATCTCTCTGAACACCATGGCCGTGAATCGTGGATCTCGGTCGGATATAACCCGTCGCGGTAACCCGTACGTCGGCAGGACGCGCTTCATATAAAGCGCTGCTACTCCGATCGCCGTTATCGATTCTTTGCATGGTATGAAGACACTAGCCTTCGTACACCCTTGATCCGTGATAGTTAGGATAGAGTCGTAACCCTTGGAAGGGGGTAATTTCGTTATGAAGTCGAGTGCTATTACTTGAAAGGCAGTTGTTCTTGTTCGTGTGTTATCGGATATATCGGGATTCTTGGTTTCCCCTGGCATATTCTTACTGGATTGACAAGGTCCGCACCCTGTTAACGAAGTCTGTGACTGTCTTCCTTCATCTGCGGCCACCAGTAATGTTGCTGGATGGCGTCCAGTGTTTTTGTGATACCGGGATGTCCCGCTGTCATCGCCGAGTGAAATAAGGCGATTACCCCCCTCTTAAGGGCGAGGTCATCCACGACTACCAGCCGGTCCCCACGAAAGAAGAGGCCCGAAGGTCTCTGTAGCGAGACCGCGAGAGACCAAGGCGCGGAGGGTCGATGCGTGAGACGCCTGCGCCTAGATGGAGGCGATCGTCCAAGGTCTGTCGTGCGCAATGCCGTGATGAAGAGGGAAGGGGGGAGAACCAGAACGTTCTCATTGTCGGACTCGGAAGACGAGAGCGAGACCAGGTTGGGGTGTCGGGAGAGGGCATCTGCCTGCAACAAAGACCCCGGACGATGGACGAGGCGGAGATCATAATCGGCGAGAATATTAACGAGGCGGGCAACGCGGCGACTGATACGTTGCGGATGACGATAATGAAGCAAGTTCGCATGATCGGTGATCACCGTGATGGGATGACTGGCCCCGACCAACAAATGTCGCCAGTGTTCGAGGCCCCGGACGAGACCTAAGAACTCCTGATCGTAGACGTCGTAGTTCCGCTCTGCGGCGTTGAACGACTGAGAGAAATACCCGATGACCTGCGCTTTGCCTCGCGCGTCGCGCTGGGTGAGAATAGCCCCGAGGGCTTTGGCCGAAGCGTCTGTCTGTATTTCATAGGGTTTCGCCGGGTCGGGCTGACAAAGCGCCGGGCGACTAGTGGCGATATTCAGCAATGTTCCCAGAGCTGTCGTGCATTCTGCAGTCCATACGAAGGGGACATTCTTCCTTAGTAGTGCTGTTAAGAGGTCGAGCGATAGACGCGAAGTTTGGGATAAAGGGGCGCTGATAATTCAGTACACCTAGCGTGCTCCTCACCTGTCGGACCGTGGAGAGTTGTCTGGGCCAGTCTCGGAGTCCCACTGACTTTGTCGGCACCCATCCGGATGACTCCACGAGATATAGTCATGCCTAGGTAGTCAATTCTCGTCTACTTCGAAGACTGCACTTTGCCAGTTTCAGGAAGTAACTTTCCCGTTGGAGGAAGTCCAAGACCAGCTGACACTATCTCTCTGTGTCGGACTAGGTCGTGTGTGGTAGCGATTAGTATATCGTCCATATATACGAAGAGCTCTCCTGGATAGAGACTTAGAAGGGGGCGAAGCATTCGATACATGGCCCGTGAGAAGGTTGATGGTGAATTTGTGAGGCCGAAGTACATGACTAAGGGTTCGAACGATCCTATTGGCGTTTTGAAGGCCTGCCTTCCATTGGTCTCCCTCTTTGATTCAAGATATTGTTATACCCTCTTTAATGTCGAACTTCGTAAAGAGACTCTTAGTCCGATAGAGAAGTGATGATCGATTCGATTAGCGGCAAGGGGTAGGCATCGCGCACCGTCCACGCGTTTAATTCTTTGTAATCTTGTACGGGTCGAAGCGACGCATCCTTCTTTTTGATAAAGAACATGGGGGAGGCGTAAGGTGACTTCGACTCCCTTATGTATCCCTTTCTTAGTTGTTCGGCCACCCAATCACGAAGGTACTTCATTCGTTGACATTCATAGGGTACACTTTATTTCTAAGACTTTCGGGAGCCCCTTCCTTTAACTGTGATGGCAGTGATCGTCTCCCCCTAGACGGTGGGAACTCTTTTTGCGGCTTCCTCCGAGAAGACAACAGCGTAGGGTTCGTAATGTGCACGGCAGTTCCGTGGTCTTCTTTACGCCTGCCGCTATAGCCATTTTCTGGGCCACTGTTTCGTTAATTCTTTCTCCTCCCTGAGAGACGTTCATTGGACCCTCCATCGTACTGTTCCAGAGGTCCAGTCGATGGACGGGGACCACAGTTTGAACCAAGGCAGACCCAAGATAGCTCTACAGGAGCCGAGATCAGTGACAAGGAAATCCAAAACGTCGCGATGTTTTCCCATCGATAAGGGTGAGCCTGCATCGTTCTCGTATCGCCCCATCCGTATTGACCGTCCCATCGGCATTGCGGACGTCGATCTTGTCAATCTCTTCCGGAACGAAACCCAGTAGTCGAGCAGCGCCTCTGTCTATGAAGTTTCCGCTGGCTCCCGTGTCTAGTAAGACGAGTAGTTTTTGATTTGTTCCGGCGACGTCGGCTGTTACAGTGATCGAGGACGAGGTGACACTTTCATGACGTTGATCTGATTGATGGCTAGCATGTCATCGTCTCCAGTGTCGAGCAGCAGGGCAGAGATGAATTCCTGCCTCTCAGCGGACGACATATTCATGACCGCAAGTTTCGCCGACTCCATCGATACGGCGGTTGGCTCTGTCGGTTCGGGGGATGCTTCTGATTTCTGGACGTTCGCTATTCTTTGTGGCGATGGTCCCTGGCGTTTCTTTGGGCAGTTTTTTGACATATGTCCCTGCGCCATACACCGGAAACAGCGACCTTCCTTCTGACATTTCAATTTCTCTTCCGGGGTTCTCTTGGTCTGCCAGGCGGGTTTTTGCGTTGTCTGAATGTTGTCGACGTCCATCGGGACGACCTGATCGTTACGGGAGCGGTGTACTTGGGTTGATTTGGTCGGCCCCAACTTCTGTACGTCCGTCTTCCCCTTGCTGAGGTTAGCGATAGCGTTCGATATGGCTTGATAACGTTGTGCTTCCTCGCGCGCTGCGTCTCGCCATTCCATCATTTTTTTTGGCATGCTAGGTCTCCGGAGGCATGCGACGAGCAAGCCCTTTTTCAGACCCCGTTTGAAGAATTCGATTGTTCCGTTGGCGTCAATGTCCCATCCTGCAGCGGTCGATAACTTGATCGAATGTGGCGATATACGAATCCACGTCATCGCCCGTCATGGTGAGTGTCGTGAGCTTTTGCAGTGCATTTTGTTCGCTTAGGGTATCGGTCCAAGCGTTCTTGAAGCTTAGCTCGAAGGCGTTCCAGAGCGCTTCATCTTTCTCGTCTAACTTCGGGACGTGCGTAGTGACGCTGTCATCGAGTTCCTTGCTAATCCTGTCGGCCCAGTCGTCTACCTTAGGCCCGCGAATGTAGGACAAGGCGAGGCTAACGCGACTATACTGGCAAGACCATGAGCTCATGAGCTCGGTTGATTCTTCGATATTGGTGAAATTCCCGGAGAAATTGGAGACTCTTAGCTCATTCCCCCGTAAATTCTTTCGGTGCTTGTCCCTTTAGGGAGCCTGTGGACGGTGGTGTAGCCATGGGTACAGGGGGTCTGACGGGTGGAGAGAGAGACGTATGTAGGAGGGGACAATAGGTGGCAACGCAGGTCGTGGTACGTTGGTCCGCTTCTTCTGTTTTGTCGACGTATCGACGAGCTGTCGTTTACAGCGTTGACGGGGTTATTCCTCCAAGCGTTTGGGTCTACGGAAGTAGTCCCTGTTAGTTGTAGTCCCCACAAGCGTGGCTCGTCAATGATGTTTGTGTTATGCGTATACCAGCCGTTTTCGTGTGGGTAGACTTCGTACCAACGATCTTCTGCCTCAAAATATTCAACGTCTATAGCCTGGTTATTGGCTGCGACAATTCGGTATCCCCTAGATGGCTCCCAGAAGCTTCCTACACCAGCAAGGTTGTCGATGTTCGGGTGTGTTCGACGTACTACGACGTGACGTTCGGCAAGGTCACTTTCGTCTTGCGCGGGTTCGATAAATGCTCTTTCAGCAGACGGCTGCTGGCGTGTACAAGGTGATTGTATCTTCAGCCAGACTGGTCGTTGTTCGATAGTCCATGCAGCGAGCGTGGGGTTGTTAGGATGGTCTTAGCTTGTTTCACGATCCAGCCGGATCGAGCATGTGGGCTGACAAGGGTTAGTCGGTCGAGATAAGACGATGTAGGTTGAGCGTGCAAGGGGATGAACCTCGCAGTGGATCGCGCAGCTCACACAAGTCGTGCGAAACAAAGGCTTGGATAAAAGGGAAAGCTAAGACAAGGTATTTACGGACAGAACGACCTCGTACTTATACTCGTACAGACTGTGGTTTTTCGTTACTCTTTTCTACGATATGGGGACGCGTAAGTGCAGTCCCAAGCCGCGTAAGCAGTCCGCTGGCGATGACGAGAACGAGACAAATAATTGCGCGATACCGAAGATTCTCCGAGCCACGTCACGTGTCATGTGATCGTGACACTCTTTGGGTCAAGTTTGTTCGATCTGCAATCTTCTGGTATGTGCACATATGCGCCACATCCAAACACTCATAAGTGCGAAATACTAGGTGCTTCACCATGCAAGCTCATATAGGGTGTCTGCCAATTAAGGCGACTTATTGGAGTCCTATTGTAGCAATGTACTGCATGTAGGACCACAAATTCCCACCAGGATTGAGGGAGACAGGCTTCAAGGCGCATAGCCTGAGCCTTATCCATACAAGTACACATAAAGTGTTCAGCACGACCATTTTGTTGGGGGGTATGCGGTGCACTTTGTAGGATAGTAATACCCATATCTTTCTGTACCTTAGTAAACTCATCAGACTTGTATTCTCCTCCAACGTCAGACATCCACTGTTTAATGGTGGCGTTATGCTGATTTTTGACCATGGCAACAAACTGCCTTAATGCATTAATGGCCTGCGCTTTAGTGTGTAGAACCACAACCCACACATAGGAGGAAAAGTCATCAAAGAAACTAATAAAGTATTTGTATTTGTGGTACGAGTCAACTGGGAAGCTCTTAAGATCGGAATGAATCTTTTCAAAAGGCTTCTTTGCACACGTATCGGAGGGTTTATGCAACGAAGCAGGCATTTTCCCTTGAGCGCAACCAGGACATATGGGTGTCTCTGAAGGATATTTAAGGTCCTTAGGGAATCCCTTAGTGTGATCCTTGGCACAACGTAGTACTTCCTTCAAAGGGTGTCCTAAACATCTATGCCAGATGTCGTAGTCAGCAGTATAGATGGTACTATGGGCTACATGTACATCTTTAACGTGCGTGACTTCAGCATCAAGCCAGTAGAGTGTATGACTGTCTGCTAGGGGTTTTGTTTGTATTATAGGCATAGTACTGCCTCTAGAAAATAGAGATATATGCTGCGAATCCCCTTGAACGCACAATCCCTGTTGAAGAAACTCTCCCATAGACAATAGCTTAGTTGTCATCTGTGGTATGTGAAGAACAGGATATATGTGTGTAATACGCTCTGTTTTAACACCCTTATGTTCCACAGTGTGCTTCAGTAAGACTGAGCCTTGGCCTTGTACATAAAGGGCATGAGCTGCAGTCTTTACCATAGGCTTTTGCGATAGGGGGGTATAACTTATAAAGTCCAGTTTATTGTTGGTAAAATGTGCCAACGCACCAGAGTCAAGTAACCAAATAGGTTCCTGCTCCGTTTGACTTCGCATTCCCTTACATTTCGAGCAAAAAACATAATCCAGACCATGAGCGCATTGATTCGTGCTATTGACAACTTTATTTACAAGCACACTGTAACTACAATTTCTAGAAACACCAATTGGCACCTTCTCCAGTAGCGCTGTAGAGTGGTCAGATTTGCCAATAAGAGGAGGGAAAGTTACTAACCCATCCTCATAGGGAGTGAAGTCGTCTTGTCCAACTGTGCTAGTGAGGTCATTATAGTCGTCCTCATCTGCGCTACCCCAATCCAGAGAAATGTCTGGAGAGGGGGCACAGATTTTCTCCTTTTGATGGAAGCCTTCCCACATTTTGGTTATTTCAACCGCAGTAGGACTGTCTGGGCATTTCTCAATAGGCTCAACCATGCAAATGGGCTCCTTGCCCTTGTCTTTACGTGCCTCTTGCTCAGGAGGTGAGACTAAAGGGGTCAAGGTTAGTTCAGGAGTGTCTGGAGGTGAATTAAAGGGTGCACTGCAGCCTGTAGGGAGGTCCTCATCCTCATCTGACATTTCCCAATCCTCTGCGAAGGTGTTGGGGTTCTTGGTCCATGGGGAATCTGTGACCAATTGTCTAAGACGTTGCTCAAGCATCTTCACCATCTGTACTGTACCAGGAGTTTCTAAGGCCTGGGAGATGTCCAGAGCCTTGTTAAGGGACTTATAGTGTCCCGGTACATGCTTCTTCGCAGGAGGGGCGGTGTTACGATTCTTCTATCTTCTTGCGCTTCGCTATGTCTCCCTTCACGTGTTCACTGTACGATTATGATCTGATCCAGTCTCGCACGCCTTTTGGCTTCTATCTCGCACCCTGCGCCTCGGTGATACGATGGCCAGTTTTATGCTTCTTTACGCCCACTGACCATTTCTGAGGCACGCATCGTCCTGCGGAATTCCATTGTACTATATATGACCTCTCCCTTTGTTTGCGTTTCAGGATCTATGACTCACGATTGCGCCATGTGTTTGCACAGTGCAAACACCCTGTACTAGTATATAAGTCACGCCCTGCCTAGCTTGTATGGTAGACTTGACTTCTTGTGTAATACCACATTGTCTTTGCCTCACAAACAACCCTCAACTTGCCGTTGCGCTTGAGTCCACGCTTTCACTTGCCTTTGCGCTTGATAGTGTTTGAAAGTCCGGTCTGGTCCCGTTTTTTGGACCCCGACAGCCCGGACCGAGACCGAGACCGGTCTTCCGAAATCTCGAAGCCTTAGAAAACCGGACTGAACTGACATAGACCAGTCTATGTTGGTTTTTTCCAGTTACGAGACTGGTCTCAACCGGTTGAGGTTGAGACCGGTTTGCAACTGGTAAAGACCAGTCTTGTAGGCCAAAATAAGTACTCTCATAGCAAGGACTGTACTAATAATTACCGAACAATGTACAGAAGTTTAATTAATATAATGCCCACCCTGTCCGAGTCATCACCGCCCCCCCGCCATCGTTGCGCGTTGGCTGTCGCAACCGAATTGTCGTCAGTCGCATCCATGTTGTCGTCCATCGCATCTGAGTTGCCATCTGATGCATCCGAGTCGTCATCTGTTGCCTCCGAGTTGTCGTTGTTTGTTGCCTCCGAGTTGTCATCGTTTGTTGCCTCCGAGTTGTCGTCATCTGTTGCCTCCAAGTTGTCATTGTTGTCGTTCGATGTTGGCATGTCTGAGTCGTCCGAGTCCTTGATGAAGTTGACAAGTTGCCTCGCCATCGCTATTGTTAGTCACTGCCGGCCTTGTCGTCTTCACCCCACCGTCAGACAATCCTGCCTCACTGTGGTTGAATCGCTGTCACCACCTTGGGTATGTGGCGTTGGTGTGGTCGTTGATGCTGTCATGACTGCGCTAAGACAAGCCATATCACGGTTCCTAAAGCGTGCTTTCAACTTGGAAGTGCCCGGCCTGGGGTTGCCAGCTCGAGTCTTAGTCACCATACTGACTGCCCATTCCGCTGTTTCTTCGCCGGTTCGCTCATCTCACAGTTAAGTACATGTTATATCCTTCTGGTCAAATACCTCAGCTGCAAATATACCTCAACCAGCCACAACAGCGGAGCACCAGTCGATGGCAACTTGAAGGCGACGACGGCAAGACGAAGATGAGGACCTCAACTTGAAGACGATGACCATGACCTCAAGACGACGATGATGGCCTCAAGATGACCATGATGGGCCTCAAGATGACGACGACGATGACCTCAAGACGACGACAACAACCTCAAGATGAAGACGACAACCTCAAGACGACAACCCCAAGACCATGACGTCGACCACGATCTCAAGACCACGACTACGACCTCAAGAAGACGACCTTAAGACGACGAGTCAATGACCACAACCTCATTGACAAGACGACAACAGCGACAACTTGGACTCGGACTCAGACAATGCGACGTGGTTCAAACAATTCAGGAAAGATTTTCATGACTATAGCTAGTGTATATACTTCATGTACTAGTACTCTGGCTGTAATACGACATCATCATGTGAGAATAATTTGAGCAAAGTAAAGAGAAAAGACCGGTTGAGCCTGGTCTTGACCGGTCTTGCATCGGTTCACCAATTTTCAGCAACACACCGAGACCGAGACCGGACCGCGGTTAGCGGTCTTGATCAGTCTTAGTAATTTCTGGTCTGGATCGGTCCCAGTCCGGTTCAGTCTCAGTCTTTTTTCAGTCTTGAGACTGGACTTCCAAACACTAGCGCTTGAGCCCCATTTGCCTACTATTATCCTCAGTCCCAGGGAGGCTGAGCGATACTTGTGCATCATCGAACTGAGTCTTAACCGACTCATGCCTTTCCGACCCTGTTGACTTAAGACGGTACACGTCGTACCTAACGCCCCTGTGGTGGCGTTACATTAAGTCAAGTCTCTCACAGTGGCGACACTCAGCCACAGCCGATCCCAGTTCCAAGCAGAATACATTGACTGATACAGCGACAATGAGCTTTCCGACAAAGTCAAAGGAGCAGTCGTCTGGAAAGAACACAAAGGAGTGGAAGGCTACTTCCTCTTCCACCTGCACACTCAAAAATACCGACAGGTCCATTACCTTGAAGACCTACAACAGTGGGTGTACATCGATTATTCAGCAAAGAAGGGCCAGTGGTACACTATCAGTATAGTACCCCAAGCTCTTGGTGTTGGACCCCTTTCAGCCCGAACTACCCAAGGTATCGTCACCAATGACAACCCCAATTCACCTAGCATCCCTGTACCCATGACAAACCTACCTGACCCGACAACGTATTTTCAGACCTACGCCATGTCTCAAACCCAACAGGCTTTGGCTAGTATGACCCTCACCAGTGGTGGGGCTGGAGGAGGAGGACCCTCTGGAGCATCAGGCCTGGGAGGAGGAGCACCGAACCCGCCCAGTGGCGGCGCCCCGGTACCACCCAGCAGCAGTGGTAGTGGCGGTGGTGGTGGTGGCGCTGCACTGGCAGGCACTGCACCAGTAGCACTGGCACCCGGAGGCCATGGGTGGCTTGGAGGAAACCCACCCCCTGAGTTCGCAGGGGTAAGGGACAAGAGCAAAGCTTTCCTGCTTGCGTTTCAACTATACAAAGGAATGAACCCCACCGTCGATCAGCTCACCATCCCCGCCTCACGGGCCATGACATTCCTGTCCTATATCCGAGGCCCACTAGTAAACGACTGGGTGGCAGAGCAGGCACAATGGCTGGATGACCAAATTGCAGCTGGAGTTAACCACAACAATGAGGTCTTATGGAACACTGTCAGAGATCGGTTTGTACAAGCCTACACTGACACTTCGGAACAAACCAATGCATGTAAGGCGCTTCAAACCCTCACCATGAAAGGGGGAGACATCAACACGTACATCGCGACATTCCAAAACCTTGTCACAAAAGAAGGATACAACCCCGACGAAGCCACAACGTTGGAACTGTTCCAAGACGGGCTACCCAACCAGTTAGTAGTTAATGCTATCTGCTTCCAGCACCCCATCAACTGGGAGCAGTGGAAAGCGGCAGCTCAGTTACAACAGGCTGAATATCTCATCCTTAAGGATCATCTCAGCAAGGGCAAGCCACAATGAGAGAAAGGCGGTCAGAGCAGGGACCAGTGGGTCCAAGCTCTCAACCAAACACAAGACCCCAACGCCATGGACGTTGGACGCGCCCAAGCCTCTGTGGCCCTCAACGATGCCGACAAAGCTCAGCTTCAAAAGGAGGGACGATGTTTTAGATGCTGCACGCAAGGGCATATCTCGCGTAACTGTCCTCAAAAGGGCGTGCGAGTGGCTGCCACTACATCTGCCATGGCGCCAACCTCCGTGCCCTCGAGATCATCAGCCGCGGCTCCCTCGAGTCCAAGTTTACCAACTCCCACCATCTCTTCTTTTGCCATACAATCTAGTTGCGTACTATCGAATAAAGAGCAGGCGGATCTACAGATTGCAGCGATGAAGGCTCAGTGTTACGATTTCACTCGCTGACTTGGTTGTACGATTACGATACAATCCGATGACTCGCGCTTCCTGATTCTTATCTTGCACCTTACGCCTCGGTGATAGGATGGGTCGTTTTATGCTTTTTTTTATCTGCTGACCATTTCTAAGGCCGTGACTCCGCGAGATTCACCTGTACCATATATGATTCTTCCCTTTGTTTACGTTTCAGGACTCTTGCCTCATGATCGCACCATATGTTTGCTCTTCGCAAACATCCTGTATTAGTATATAAGTCACGCCTTACCTAGCTTGTACGGTAGACTTGACTTCTTGTGTAATACCACATCGTCTTTGCCTCACAAATGACCCTCGACTTGCCTTTGCGCTTGAGTCCATGCTTTCGCTCGCCTTTGCGCTTGAGCTCTGCCTTTCTACTATTGTCCTCGGTTCCAGGGAAACCGAGTGATACTTGTGCATCACCGAACTGAGTCTCATCCGACTCACGCTTTTCCGATCCCGTCGACTTAACGCGGTACACGTCGTACCTAACGCCCCTGTGGTGGCGTTACATTAAGTCAAGTCTCTCACAGTGGCAAACCTTCACAGTCACAGCCAATCCCAGTTTCAGGCAGAATACATCGACCGATATAGCGACGATGAACTCTCCGATAAAGTCAAAGGAGCCGTCGTCTGGAAAGAACATGAAGGAGTAGAGGGCTACTTCCTCTTCCACCCAAACACCCAGAAATACCGACAGGTTCACTATCTTGAAGACCTTCGACAGTGGGCATATATTGACTACTCCACAAAGAAAGGCCAGTGGTACACTATTAGTATAGTACCTCAGGCACTCGGAGTTGGACCCCTCACGACTCACACTACCTCTGGCATTGCCATCGATGACGATTCTAGTTCACCTAGTGTCCCAGTACCTACAACAAACCTGCCCAACCCCACAACACATTTCCCAATCTATGTTATGTCCCAGACCCAACAGGCTTCGGCCAGTACGACCCTCACCAGCGGTGGAGCTGGAGGAGGAGGATCCTCTGGGATGCCCGGCTCCGGAGGAGGAGCGCCAATTCTGCCTAGTGGCGGCGCACCGGTACCACCATCTGGTGGCGGTGGCGGTGGCGGTGGCGGTGCGCCAGGAGGAGCCGCACCGATAGCGCCAGCGCCTGGGGATGGCTGGGGGGGAACCCCCCTCCCGAGTTCATGGGGGCAAGAGATGAAAGCAAAGCCTTCCTGCAAGCATTTCAACTCTACAAGGAGATGAACCCCGCCGTTGACCAGCTCTCAATCCCAGCCTCGCGAGCCATGACGTTCTTGTCATACATCCGAGGCCCACTAGTAAATGACTGGGTAGACGAGCAAGCACAATGGTTGGAGGACCAAATCGTGGCTGGAGTCAATCGAAATAACGAAGTTTTGTGGGCCACAGTCAGAGATCGATTTGTGCAGGCCTACACCAACACCTCCGAACAAGCCAACGCGCGTAAGGCGCTTCAAAACCTCACCATGAAGGGAGGAGACATTGACACATATGTCGCAACGTTCCAAAATCTCATTACGAAAGTGGGGTACAACCCTGACGAAGCTACCACGCTAGAGCTGTTCCAAGACGGGCTACCGAATCAGTTAGTGGTTAACACTGTCCGCTTCCAGCACCCCGTCACCTGGGAGCAATGGAAAGCGGCTGCCCGATTACAACAAGCTGAATACCTTGTTCTTAAGGACCACCTCAGCAAAGGCAAGCCTCAGCGAAAGAAGGGTGGCCAAAGCCGAGAGCAGTGGGTCCAAGCCCTCAAAGGAACCCGCGACCCCAACGCCATGGACATTGGACGCGCCAGAGCCTCCATGGCCCTCACCGATACCGACAAAGCTCAGCTTCAAAAGGAGGGACGATGTTTTAGATGCCGTGCGCAAGGGCACATCTCGCGTAACTGTCCTCAAAAGGGCGTGCGAGTGGCTGCCACTACATCTACCCTGGCATCAACCCCCATGCCCCCGTGACCATCAGCCACGACTTCCGCGAGTTCAAGTATACCAGCTCCCGCCGTCTCTTCTTTTGCCATACAGTCTAGTCACGTACTATCAAATGAAGAGCAGGCGGATCTACAGATTGTAGCGATGAAGGCACAAACCCAGGAGGTACGAGACCTCATGGTGGAAAAATTATTTGGACGAGAGGATTTTCTCGACGCTTGAACCCGGCGGCCTGGGCTAGAGCATTAAATTTGAACGTGTACACTAGCAGATACAGATCCATGCGAATCCCAGTTCTTTTCAAATCTGCACACACAACGGCCAAACGACAAGTCCTTATCAACTCGGGAGCTACCGACAACTTTATATGCTCCTCGCTTCTAAAACGACTCCAAATCGGAACGAGGGATGTCACCCACCCTATCCGCATTTGGAACGTAGATGGCACCCATAACCAAGACGGTGCAATCACGCAGTACACGGACCTCACCGTACGAATGGGAAAAGAGGAAAGGACGCTTCGATTCCTAGTCACCAACTTAGGAAGGGATGAAGTGATCCTGGGATACCCTTGGTTTATGGCCTTCGAGCCCGCGATCAAGTGGGGAGACGCGACGCTGAACGAGGAGTTCCAGCTGGTCATAGTCTCGAGCCTTCACTTGTCAGATGAAGCCACGCCCATGGAAGCCTCCATTCAGGCGTTGGAGACGTATGAACTTGACGAGGAAGCGTGGGAGCAGCTCATGGACAATGAGCGGGAATTCCAGATCGCATTTCTGTGGAAGACCACCACGGCCTCTGAATTAGCGCAACAGGAGGCAGCAAAGAAGAAGGAACGCACGTTTGAGGAGATGATCTCGGAAGAGTACAGATGCCATCGCAAAATCTTCGATGAGGAGGCATCTCATCGATTCCCCCCTTCTCGCCCTTGGGATCACGCCATAGATCTTCTCCCCAACGCCCCTGCCTCACTAGACTGTAAGGTCTATCCGCTCGCACAGAATGAACAAGAGGCTTTGACCATGTTCCTCACCGAACAACTTGCAAAAGGGTACATCCACCCGTCTAAGTCGCTCTATGCATCCCCCTTCTTCTTTATTAAGAAGAAGGACGGCAAACTTCGCCCCGTTCAGGATTATAGACGACTAAATGAACTCACGGTTCGGAACCACTACCCACTTCCTCTAATCCCAGAACTCATCGACCGGATACAAGATGTGCGCCTGTATACGAAGCTCGATGTTAAGTGGGGGTATAACAACGTGCAAGTTAAACTAGGAGACGAGTGGAAAGCCGCCTTCAAAACCAATCAGGGGCTGTATGAACCCCTCGTCATGTACTTCGGACTTACCAACTCCCCCTCCACGTTCCAAGCGATGATGGACGATACCTTCCGACCCCTCGCCCTCACAAACGAAGTGATCGTCTACATGGACGATATCCTAATCGCCACAACCCCTCGACTACCCCCATCATCATGTGGTAGTGCATGAAGTGCTCTGTCTCTGTGAGGAACATGATCTCTACATTAAACCAGAGAAATGCAAGTTCGAGGTACTTGAAGTCGAATATCTCGGACTGATTATAGGCCATGGGAATCTGCGGATGGACCCTGTTACAGTACGGGGTATCCGAGAATGGCCAGCCCCAAGGAATCTTCGCGAAGTATGCGCCTTCCTAGGTTCTGCAACTTCTACCGACAATTCATCCGAGGTTTCTCCACGCTTGCGCGGCCCCTGCACGACCTTACCTGCAAAGATACACCATGGCACTGGGGACAACGAGAACAAGACGCGTTCGACAACATTAAACGCAGCATCGAATGCGAACCCACACTACTGTTCCCAGACCTTGCCAAACCATTTGAATTAGAAGTAGACGCGTCGAACGTCGCTATTGGGGCCATGCTCAATCAACTCGGCCCAGATCAGAAGCTCCACCCCATCGCATTCCACTCCGAATCCCTTAGCCAAGCAGAGCGCAACTATGACATCTACAACCAGGAACTACTGGCGGTCGTCAAAGTGCTACGTGCATGGCGCACATACTTGGTTGGCTCACCCCATAAAATTATCATCCACACCGACCACGCCAACCTTCAGTACTGGAAAGAACCTAGGAAAATTAGCCGACGAGTAGCGCGCGAATTCCTGGAACTCTCGGAGCATGATTTCCTGTTAAAACACATCTCTGGAGTCAAGAACAGTCGCGCAGATGCACTATCGCGGAGAGCAGACTATGCTACCCACGAAGAGGACAACAATGACATTATTGTCCTCCCCGCAGAGCGGTTTCTTCAAGCAACGGAAATGTCCATGCACGATATGGACATTTGGACCCAAATATCGCAAAACCTTGACGAAAAGGAAGTGCTGCGATGGGTCGAGCCCCATAACCTGAGAAAGGTGGGGGGGCTGTGGTGGAAGAACGACGCATTAGTTGTCGTGGGTGACAACAACCTTAAACGGGGGGTAATCACCTTTTTCCACGATACACCTGCCATGGGACACCCAGGAATCGCAAATACTTACGAGTTATTACGACGTGACTACTGGTGGCCCAACATGCGCAAAGACGTAGAGGACTATGTCAAAGGATGTGCGACGTGCCAGGCGAACAAAATTAACCCTCACCGTCAAAAACCACATCTATTCCCCATTACCACAGACCCGAATGCCAAACCATTTGAAGTCGTCACCATGGACTTCATCACTAAACTCCCTCTGTCAGATGGGTACGACTCCATACTCACTATTATGGACCACGACTGTTCAAAAGCTTCAATCTTCATCCCATGCAACGAGTTGATCACGGCAGAAGGAGTGGCGCACCTTTACCTCCATCACGTATACCCTCACTACGGCATTCCCTGAAAAATCATCACGGACCGAGACCCCCGATTTACATCCGCATTCATGACCAACCTTTGCAAGGTCCTCGGAATTCGTCAAAATATATCATCTGCATACCATCCACAGACCGACGGACAATCCGAACGTACGAACCAGTGGTTGGAACAGTACCTGCGACACTGGAGCAATGTACAACAGGATAATTGGGCCGAAGCATTACCAGTGGCGCAATTCACCCACAATGCCTGGCCTAATGCGACAACAAAAGAAACTCCCTTTTCGCTCATCATGGGATGGGAGCCACGTACCATGTGGACACCAAAACCAACAGCATCCCCGTCAGTGGAGCAACGCCTAGAAGATATGGTCATCAGACGACAGTGTTGAGTGCAGAACTAACGAGCGAGGCAAAAGATAGCAAGATTCTAGTAGACAAGTTAACTTCAGAGGGGAAGTAAACTCTATATATATACACACCTAGTAGACAAGTTACTATGGAACGTCTATGAGTAAAAGGTAGTGCAGGAAAAGATAGAAAGGGACTTACACTTCAGAGGGGAAGTAAACTCTGAAGTGTGAAGGCGTAAACAGCAGTCCTTATATACAGGACGCTTAGATAAGAATGGTCTGTGTGCACAGGTGATCCAAACACAATACACATGGTCTGTGCACCAGAGGGAGAAATGCCATTGGAGGGCAGAGAACAATAGCTGCCTAAAGCAGACAATATCGGTATCTTAACAATAGAGAACAATAAGAGCCATATATGACTCTGTCAATAAAGATAAACAAAAGCGGTCCGTACAAGTTCGGCCATAGTCCAAATCAGTCCATAAGGGACAGATACCGTATTTAGTATGTGGGCTGACACAATCAGATCCCACGAGACATGTGACTTATGCAGTCGCGTCTCAACAGACAGCACACGCAGGACTGTATCAAACACGCGCAAGAACTGATGGCAAAAAGGGGCAAGACGCGCTTCATTCCTTATCAAGAAGGCGCAATGGTCTGGTTAGAAGGCACAAATCTTCGGACCTTTTACCCCACCGCAAAGCTCGCCCCAAAGTGCCATGGCCCGTTCCAAGTGAAATGGGTCCTCTCGGATGTCTCATACAAACTAGAACTTCCGAACACGTGGAAGATACACCCAGTCTTCCATGCGAATCTCCTCACACCATATAAGGAGACGGAACTACATGGTGCAAACTTCACGTGCCCACCCCCAGATCTGATCGATGGAGAGGAAGAGTTTGAAGTGGAGCGCATCCTTCAGTCCCGATCACATGGACGAGGGCGCAAGCTTCAATTCCTTGTCCAATGGAAGGGCTTCCCAATAAGTGACAGCACATGGGAGCCTCTTGAGAACGTCCAACACACCCCAGATCTCATCACCGACTTCTATCACCTAAATCCTACCGCCGAAGGGGCTGGGCGAAAGATATAAAAGAACGCCCCATTAGTATCACGTTCACCTCGTCCCTGTTTCCTGCACATCTACCATGACTACCACTCCAGTTATATCCACCATCCAAACCCGCCGCCCAGTTGAGATTATTCTCGAAAATCTGACTGTTCCTTCACAGGATATGGGTGTCCCCTCTGAACCAGAGGGTCATACGCCGTATTCTGTGATTCCCAACTCTCCCCCCATTCCCGTCCTTGCGCTCGCCACTTCTGCCCTAGCCTCACTAGTTGAGGAATCGACATTACCCACTGAGACAACCAAACCCCCCCCGACTCTCGTCGTCCCCTACTCTGTCGACATGCCAGTTACCGTCCATGTCCCCACCACGCCCACTTACCCACCTCAGACCATCACCTCCCTCACTCCACCACCACCGCTGTCACCCCCTGCCATCCTCGCTGCCCATATCCCCATCCCACCATTCCCCACTGGGATGGACCACACGTTCACGCCAATCCCTCAGACTCACATCGTCGAGCCGGACCCTGCCCTGGCCCTCCTTGACGATGAGGAGGACAAGGAGAACAGCGACCCCAGTATCCCATTCTTCCTCAACGACCCAGCCCTCCCCACGTTCTTCCCTCTCTTAGTCGGAGAGACGGGAACTACCAAACAGACAGCACGATACATTTACTATCGTCACAATTACCAAGAGGTCGTCGGGACCATGGGCAAGGGTCACCCCTGCTACGCGTCGCAGGTTTCCTAAACGAGGTCTATACGGGCCAGCTGGCGCAGCATATTACTGACAATCAGTTAAACATGTTCCACCCCCATGACCCTCGCACCATCGTTCTAAACAAGGTGCTTATCGAGCTTCATAATCCCCACCTTCACGCAGACATTTCCCGACTGCACGAATGCCTCACACGTCGCGATGCAATTCGTGTATGCCAGTTGGATATCCGACGACTGGAGACCAAGTTGACGTGAGATCAGTTTCACCTTGATATGGACTTTTCTTCCGTCCGGAAGCGTCTCCAGTACGCTCGGGTGATTCCCTTAATCGCGGATAAGTACACCGAGCTTCATGCCAAGCCGGTATGTCCGTGTGGCTCACCGGAGCCCATTCCCCTCGCACCCCACGTCGCTGGACCTAGCGAGATGCCCCACCTTCAGGGGGAAGGTAGCGGGCGTCAACGCAAGTGTTTTCAGTGCAAATCCACAGAACACCTTGTGGCGCAATGCCCAGAGCGACGGGCGCAGGAGCCGTGCCAGTGGTGTGGGAGTTGAGCTCATAGGCTCGATGTTTGCCTCATTCGACGGCTCTCTCCTATGACGCCCGCGCATGTAGACCCGGATTCTCGCCCCCGGTGGTGCAGGAAATGCCTGAGGTATGACGCCACACATGAGGAGATTAAGTGTCCTATGTACAAGATGTGTTGGGACTGTGGAGAGAGAGGACGCTTCATGTTTCTGCGCCGACATACCTGCCCCCGCACCCCCTCTCCGATCCCCGTGAACATCCCTGCTGAGGAGGACTACGCTTACACTAGTGACTAGTTGAAGTCGAGGCGACTTCAAGTCTGATGGGGGGGTAATGTTACGATTTCACTCGCTGACTTGGTTGTACAATTACAATATGATCCGATGACTCGCACTTCCTGATTCTTATCTTGCACCTTACGCCTCGGCGATAGGATGGGTCATTTTAACGCTTCTTTTCATCTGCTGACCATTTCTAAGGCGCGCGTGACTCTGCGAGATTCACCTGTACCATATACGATTCTTCGCTTTGTTTACGTTTCAGGACTCTTGCCTCATGATCGCGCCATATGTTTGCTCTTCGCAAACATCCTGTATTAGTATATAAGTCACCCTTACCTAGCTTGTATGGTAGACTTGACTTCTTGTGTAATACCACATTGTCTTTGCGTCACGAACGACCCTCGACTTGCCTTTGCACTTGAGTCCATGCTTTCGCTCACCTTTGCGCTTGAGCTCTGCCTTTCTACTATTGTCCTTGGTTCCAGGGAAACCGAGTGATACCTGTGCATCACCGAACTGAGTCTCATCCGACTCACGCTTTTCCGATCCCGTTGACTTAACGCGTACAACGTCGTACCTAACGCCCCTGTGGTGGCGTTACACACAGACCCAAGAGGTGCGAGACCTCATGGTGGAGAAGTTATTTGGACGAGAGGATTTTCTCGACGCTTGAACCTGGCGGCCTGGGCTAGAGCATTAAACTTAAACGGTACACTAGCAGATATCGATCCATGCGAATCCCAGTTCTATTCAAATCTGCACACGCAACGGCCGAAACGACAAGTCCTTATTGACTCTGGAGCCACTGACAACTTCATATGCTCCTCACTTCTGAAATGACTCCAGATCAGGACGCGGGAGGTGACTCACCCCATCCGCATCTGGAATGTAGATGGCACCCACAATCAGGATGGTGCTATCACGCAATACACGGACCTTACCGTGCGAACAGGAAAAGAAGAAAGGACGCTTCGCTTCTTGGTCACGAACCTGGGAAGGGACAAAGTGATCCTGAGGTACCCTTGGTTCATGGCCTTTGAGCCCATAATCAAGTGGGGAGACGTGACACTGAACGAGGAGTTTCAGCCGGTCGTAGTCTCAAGCCTTCACTTGTCAGATGAAGCCACGCCCCTAGAAGCCTCCATTCAGGCGTTGGAGACGTACGAAACTTGACGAGGAAGCGTGGGAGCAACTCATGGACAACGAGCGAGAGCCCCATATCACGTTTTTGCAAAAAACTACAACCGCCTCTGAGTTAGCACAGCAGGAAGCGGTGAAGAAAAAAGAGCGTACGTTCGAAGAGATGATCCCAGAGGAATACAGACACCATCGCAAAATCTTTGACGAGGAGGCGTCTCATCGATTTCCCCCTTCTCGCCCCTGGGATCACACCATAGATCTTCTCCCCAATGCCCCCGCCTCACTAGACTGTAAGGTCTACCCACTTGCACAAAACAAACAAGAAGCCTTAACCACTTTCCTCAATGAACAACTCGCGAAGGGATACATACGCTCATCTAAGTTGCCTTACACATCCCCCTTCTTCTTATCAAGAAGAAGGACGGCAAACTCCGCCCTGTCCAAGACTATAGGCGACTGAATGAACTCACGATTCGCAACCACTACCCACTCCCTCTAATCCCAGAACTCGTCGACCGGATACGTGACGTGCGCCTATACACAAAGCTCGACGTTAAGTGGGGGTATAACAATGTGCGGGTTAAGCTAGGAGATGAGGGGAAAGCCGCTTTCAAAACCAATCAGGGGCTGTATGAACCCCTCATCATGTACTTCAGACTCACCAATTCCCCCTCCACATTCCAAGTGATGATGGATGACACGTTCCGACCTCTCACCCTCACAAACGAAGTGATCGTCTACATGGATGACATCCTGATCGCCACACCCCTCGACTACCCCCATCATCACGCTGTAGTGCATGAAGTTCTCCGTCTGTGCAAAGAATATGATCTCTACATCAAACCAGGGAAATGCGAGTTTGAGGTGCTTGAAGTCGAATATCTCGGATTGATTATAGGCCATGGGAATTTGCGGATGGACCCCGTTAAAGTACGGGGTATCTGAGAATGGCCGGCTCCAAAAAATCTTTGCGAAGTACGTGCCTCCTTGGATTCTGCAACTTTTACCAACGATTTATCCGTGGCTTCTCCGCACTTGCACAACCCCTGCACGACCTTACCCGCAAAGATACGCCATGGCACTGGGGACAACGAGAACAAGACGCGTTCAACAACGTAAACGCAGTATTGAACGCGAACCCACACTACTATTCCCAGACCTCGCCAAACCATTTGAACTAGAAGTAGACGCGTCAAACGTCGCTATTGGGGCCGTGCTTAATCAACTTGGCCCAGATCAGAAGCCTCCACCCCGTCGCATTCCACTCTGAATCCCTCAGTCAAGCAGAGCGCAATTATGACATCTACGACCGAGAACTACTGGCGGTCGTCAAGGTGCTACGTGCATAGCGCATGTACCTGGTTGGCTCACCCCATAAAATTATCATCCACACCAACCACGCCAACCTTCAGTACTGGAAAGAGCCTAGGAAAATCAGCCGACAAGTAGCGCGCGAGTTCCTGGATGTCACGATACGAGCGAAGTGGACTCTTACTTACGGTGGTGACCCCCTTAGTAAGACGTAATGAGTCATGGACAATAGTCGATCAGTCAGCAGTACAGTATCACATGCCGATGAGGCATGAGTCAGGTCCTAGGATAGCGATAGTAGGGTTCGAGCTACTTACGCTATTTGTCATACAGTTTCAGGAGGAGCTTTAAAGTGTCCTCACACATGTATAAATAGTGGCTCGATAAGACCAAGATACGCCATCTTGGTCTTCTTCAATCACCACTCTCTTCTCGTCTCTTTCACGTGTGCTTCGCTTGCCTCTTCGCGCAAGTCAACTTTGCCGATTATCGGATTACCTAGTGACACGACTTGTCCTAGTGTACGGAGTGGGTCATGTGCCGTGCATAAGCGCCATGTATCCCATGACTACAGGTCACGTGACTTCAAAGACATATTTCGCTAAGTCGTGAACGCCCTTTCGCAGTCCAAGTCGGACTAACGCCAGTGGTGGCGTTACATTAAGACCAAGATCCCTTCATTGTGGCGTTCACAACTCAAGACCAGTGGAGAAATTTTCAAACCTACTCCCTTGAGCGCAGGGGAGACCGCAACATACCAGAACAATTCCTAGGAGCTGCCAGGTGGAGAGAATACCGAGGAGAGACCGGCTACTTCGTAGACTTCGCATTGGGGGCCAACCCGATACCGCCCCGTTGAGTTCAATTTTGACAATTTGTGCTGGGTGGAGATTACGTGGAACCCCATAGACAACCGATACAACGCGGTACGACCTGCAGGAAGGAACTACAACTGTGACATCGACGCCAGGAACCTACCAACCTGAGAACAGTGGGGACGCATCGACGGACAACCAGACAAAGAGCCAAGTATGTCAGAACCGAGAACCCCAGCCCCATCCGAGACAAGTGAAGACGACGGAGAGACCAACGCAGACGACGAATCAGAAATTGAGGATGTAGTTCAGACAGCTGAGTCCCTTCACATCAATGAACCAGAAATCATCCACGTACAACCCCCAGTAGAAATGGCAACAGCCACAGTTACTCGGGAAGAACTCGCAGTTGAAGAGGCACAAAGAATCGCAGAAGAAGCTGAAGCCCACTTAAGACCCATCAATCCTGCAACAGGGCATTGCATGACGGCGGACGACACCGCAATATTCAGGGCAGTAGGACCAGATATGCCCGATCCACCACCAGGAGCAGGCGGACCTCCACCACCCAGAAGACCAGGAGGGAGTTTCGGTCAGGTCCACCGGGAGGTGGAGGAGGAAGACCCCCTCAATTCGGCGGCAGAGGAGGAGGACATCCCTTCGGCGGAGGACCACCACCCCCACCAGCAGCAGGACCGATGCCAGGACCACCGCATGGGACAGACAAACTAGTAGGAGAACCCCCAACACATTTGATGGAAATAGAGATGAGTACAAATCATTTCTCACTCAATGGCACATATACTGGGGGCAAAACGCAGAACACCAATCATGACCAATGTCTATCGACAATGCCTACTGTTCCTAGGTTTATTAAAGGGCCACGAGTGTCTAACTGGACGCTCGGATTCCTCCAGTGGCTCAATAACGAACTACAACCACAGACGAAATCGATACAATCCCTTTTTGTGGGACACCTTGACAGCCGGGTTCTCAGATAGGTTCTCCAACGTGCTGGAACAGGAGCAAGCACAAGCCACACTCGCCAAAGGGTTCAAAATGATAGGGGATGACATTGACTCATACGTCACCAACTTCGAACAGCTAGCACGGAAGGCTGACTACCGACTCAACGACCGCCAAACGATGGACCGATTCACGGCGGGACTCCCGAGGGCCCTATTCACAAAGATATACAAACTTGACGACCCCCAGACCTTCAACGAGTGGAAGGACGCTGCCCTACGGCGGCAAAAACAATATATCCACCTATGAGCCAGGCTAGGCCTCAACACAACCACTCCACGAAACATGCCACAACCCCGACCTAACCAACCACGAAGCTATGCCCCACAATGGGCACCGCCTCAATTCCCGCCACCACGATATGACCCGAATGCAATGGACACGTCAGCAGACCGAACCCGCGCACGACTCGCGGAAGTAGGAGATCCAAATCGAGGAGGGTACCAACGCCCCCCTTTCCCGCCAAGGGGAGGACCAGGACAAGGAAGGGGAGGTGGCCAGCATCACGATATGAGGGAAGTTATCTGTTACAACTGCAGCAACCCCGGCCACTTCTCACAAGACTGTACGCAGCCCAGGAGACCACGACAGCAATATCAACCCCACACCAGTGCCAGTCGAAGCGCGGACACAGACTACTACAGTCAGGAGCCCACGACCTCACAACGAGCGGAAGCTACGCTCGAAGAGCAAGCCAAGGGATGGATGGACACTATAAGAGGGGCTAGCGACGAGGTCAA
Source organism: Lactarius hatsudake (assembly GCA_024734325.1). Classification (NCBI taxonomy): domain Eukaryota; kingdom Fungi; phylum Basidiomycota; class Agaricomycetes; order Russulales; family Russulaceae; genus Lactarius; species Lactarius hatsudake. Next base: position 413,051 of record JANSJP010000012.1, read on the forward strand.
GGACCTCATATTCAAAGACCTGTGGAACCAAGAGGGTTTTCAGGACGCCTAAACCCATTGGCCTGGGTGAGGGCAGTTTAATTGTAACTCTGTAATCATGACTCGCTACCGTTCGCTCCGAATTCCAGTATCGATTCGTACAAGTTACTCCATGGCCGACGTTAAAGGGCTTGTTGATTCAGGTGCCACCGACAACTTTATAAGACCAGCGTTCGCTAAACACATGGGCCTCGGATTACAAATCCTTGAGCGACCCAAAAAGATATGGAACATAGACAACACCGAGAATAAAGCTGGGTCCATCACCCATTTTATTGACTTAGACGTCCAGACTAAGGGAATCCACAAGGTCATGCGATTCCTGGTCACCGACATTGGAAACGAAGACCTAGTTTTCGGGTACCCCCGGCTGGCAACCTACGAACCCACCATCAGCTGGACCCATGCCACAATCCACGAAGATACGCTCCCGATCGTACTATGGTCAATAAATCTGTCAGAACCACAACACACGATAGCCGGCGCCATTACGCAAGAAGAAGCAAAGGACATCATTGCAGAATTGGAGGAAGCATGCCAGATACGTACTACAGTCACTGAACTAGCCATCGCCGCTAACCAACACACCGTGGCAGCAACCCTCCCCGAGCTGTACCAACGCTTCGCCAAGATCTTCAGTGAGGAAGTGTCTCATCGGTTCCCACCTTCACGACCTTGGGACCACGCCATCAACTTCAAGCCAGGCACCCCGGCAAGTATCGACTGTAAAGTCTACCCTATGTCGCAAGACAAAGACAAACAACTTTGCAAATGGCTCGAGGAACAGCTTAAAATGGGTTATATTTGACCCTCGAAATCACCCTACGCCTCGTCATTCTTCTTCATCAAGAAAAAGGATGGCAAGCTACGTCCAGTCCAAGACTACCGAAAGATCAACGTGTGCACCGTGCGTAACCAGTACCCACTACCGCTTATGTCGGAACTTATCAATGACCTCGGGAATGGACATATCTACACCAAACTGGACGTACGATGGGGGTACAACAACATACGAGTCAAAGAAGGTGACGAACCGAAGGCAGCCTTCAAAACCAAATACGGCCTCTATGAACCCCTCGTCATGTACTTCGGACTCACCAACTCCCCAGTGACGTTTCAAAACATGATGAACGACATATTTGGCGATACAATCCTCTATTATGAATCACGCAGAACAATCATACAAGTGTATATGGACGACATCGGCATAGCAACAAGCGAGGAAGCAGGTCTACAAGCACATATTGACGCAGTTAGCGCCGTCTTACAAATAGCGCTCGACCACGACCTCTACTTCAAGCTCGAAAAGTGCCAGTTCCACCAACCGCGGATGGATTACCTGGGGGTAATCCTTGAAAAGGGGGTAACTCGCATGGACCCCATAAAAATCGCAGGCATACGCGACTGGCCCACCCCCACGAAGGTACGCGACGTACGCTCCTTCCTCGGCTTCTGCAATTTTTACCAACTATTCATCCGCGGTTTCGCCACCTATGCACGAGCACTCAACAAACTTACACGCAAAGACGCCGACTGGACCTGGGGCAAGGAAGAAGAAACAGCCTTCCAAACCCTCAAACGCCTCATCACTAGTGAACCTGTACTCGCACATCCCACCCTAACGGACCAGTTTGAACTTGAAGTAGATGCATCCAGCTACGCGGTAGGTGCAGTACTCTTGCAAAAGAAAAGAGACGGAAAACGGCACCCCATTGGCTACTACTCGGCCACCCTCAACAAAGCAGAGCGCAACTATGACATCTATGACCTGGAACTACTGGCCATCATCAAAGCACTACGACATTGGAGACCATTCCTCGCCGGCTCACCACACAAGATCAAGATCTTCTCTGACCACCTCAACCTCACGCACTGAAAATCACCCCAAAAGATAAGTTGTTGCGTAGCCCGAGAAGTCCTCGAACTCATGGAATATGACTTCGAGATCCACCATATCAAAGGCACCAATAACGGACGAGCTGATGCCCTATCACGAAGACCGGACTACGACCAGGGTGAGAAAGACAACGAAGGAGTCGTGGTACTACCCGAGGACGTATTTGTGCGAAACCTCGCAACGCAAGCCCCGGAAACCCACGATCAAAATGAAGACATCATACGCCCCTGGGTAGACCCGCACAAACTCAAGAAGATTGACGGAACCTGGTACCGCCAAGGAGCACGAGTAATCATGGGAGGACAAGCTGCGATTCGCACCATCATAGCCAACCATCACAACCCCCCCGTATATGGACACCCCGGAATCAAGTGAACACTCAGAATCATTGAACGAGACTACTGGTGGCCACAGATGTCCAAACACGTAACCGAATACGTCCAAGGATGCGCAGAATGCCAACGCCACAAAGTCAACAATTGACCAACAAAGGCACCACTGAACCCCATTACACCAAAGGCGGACGCTAAGCCATTCAAAGTCATAGCACTCGATTTCATCACTAAACTACCCATCTCCCAGGGACACGACTCCATCCTCACGGTGACGGACCACGACTGCACCAAAGCCTCCGTCTTCATCCCATGCAGCGAGGAGATATCCGCTGAAGAAACTGCAGCCCTGTACGTCACCCACGTATTCCAAAGGTTCAGACTACCGGCAAAGATCATCAGTGACCGAGACCTGCGCTTCACATCCAAATTCACCTGCGAACTATGCCGGATCTTAGGCATCTATCAAAACATCTCAACCGCCTACCATCCCCGAACAGACAGACAATCAGAGCGCACCAATCAGTGGTTGGAGCAAAATCTTCGATTCTGGACCAACGAGTGCCAAGATAACTGGGCGCGATTCCTACCTATGGCAGAATTTGCTCATAACAATTGGCCACATGAAGTGACAAGGAAGTCTTTGTTTTCACTTATGATGGGATACGACCCACGCGCTGATTGGATCGATAAACCATCCCCTATTCCCCAGGTACTCATGTGACTCCAACAATTCCGAGAAGCACGGAAAGAAGCACAGAACCTTATCAAAAAGGCCCAATCACTGTGGATCAAACACAAGGACAAGCCCAAGTACCGAGTTGGGGATCAAGTGTGGCTAGAAGGGTGCCATCTCCGAACCAATCAACCAACTGCCAAGTTGGCGGCACGACAGCACGGGCCCTTCAAAATCACGCGCATACTGTCACCGGTTAACTACCAACTCGAACTTCCCACGCAGTGGAGCATCCACCCCGTATTCCACATCGATTTGCTCACGCCTTATCGCGAGACGCCCCTGCATGGGGAAAATTTCCAGCGCCCACCACCGGATCTAGTGGACAGCGAAGAAGAATATGAAATTGAATGGGTTCTAGACTCGCGGCATTTCGGCAGAAGCAAAAAGCTCCAATACCTCGTGAAATGGAAAGGATACCCAGACTTGGAGAATCAGTGGGTCAATAAAGATGACGTCTTCGCTGATGAAGCCATAGCGGTGTATGAGCGGAGTTCAATGATTGCTGGGGCGCATATAAGTGAACCTACTGATGCTAAGTCCACCCCATCATTCCACACTGGATTCCTCACTCAAACCAACATGTCCATTCCCACTCCAGCCTCTTCCCCCGCTACAGCTCCCCGTCTCCAGGGAGCCTTCACCCATCAAGAGCTCACCGCAGCCATCAACAACCTCACCGCCGTCGAGGACATTGACAACCCCAACACCCCCGCCACCTATTGGCTCCTCGGCGACGACGGCCAGTGGCTTAACGCTGCGCCGTACACGCAGGCCGAAGTCGATAGGCTTCGTGCAGCTCTCAGAGACAGTGAGTCCGCCTCACCTGGACCTCTCCCAGTACGAGTCGAGTATTGGGTCAAAATGGGTGAAGACTGCTGCCACCAAACGGTGGGAGGACTGGAAGGAGATGGCGGAGCGGTGGAGGCTCGAGCTGATGAACAGTGCACATGGAGAACATACTCACAGTGGACAAGAGGACTGTGGTGAGATATGTAGGGTGACTGGAGAGCAGCAACAGAGTAGACTTGCAAGTGAAGCAGAGGTAGTGTCTGGCACACAACAGATGAGAACTGATGTTTATACATGAGAGAGGAGACATACCTGGCACACAACAGATGAGAACTGATGTGGACCAGGAGCGTACAAAGTACTCTACTTATACTGCTACAGGGAGTGACGCTGGTAACAGCAGGTCACAGTAAATACAAGGCGCATTGTTCTGTACACGGACAAAGGAGTGGACTAGTAAGAGAACAAGGCGTAAAGAACAAGAAGAGTCCAGACTATGATATCATAGTGACATCACAATAAAGATAAGAACAAAGGAAAGTACATAGACGTAGTACAAGGGTAATCCAGAGTGGTCCATGATGTCATGTACATGTGTGATGTCATAGATAAGAGAATACAAGAAGTCCGAGATTGTTAAGATCAAAATAATCTAATCTACAAGTCCTGTATATCTAATCTAAAGCAGTCCGTTATCTGCGTGTCCATTGAGCTGCTAAGTGCGCACAGGTCACTTATCAACACGAGCAACTGGCAATGGCAGCGACAAGGAGAACACGCCTCCTGGAGAGGAGGAGGCTGTTCGACGCGACGATGCGTGCCAAATCCAGGAACAACTGGAGCGGGAGTTGAAGGAGTGGTACCCCGCTGAGCATCCTTTCATTCTGTCCACCACCAACTCTGACAACCCCCGCGAAATGCCCTACACCCTCGACACCGTCGGACGTCCCATCTATTGAGGCGCCCTGCGCATGGATGCGCCATCATCATCGTACCACACCGTGGTGCTCAACCGCCGCCTCACCGACTCACGCTTCGCCCCCTACGGTTATGTCCACAACCGTGGGGAGAAGTTCATCCACTTCCCCATCACCGACGCTCAAGGTGTCACCACTCAGGCCCTGTACGTCCAGGTCATCATGACCGCCGACCCCATCGTCCTCGCCCTTGCCGCCGACAGCGACAAGACCTTCTCAAAGCCGCTGTATGCGGAACCTCAAGTCCGGGAGCGCGGCAAACCCCAATATGGCGAGCTGGAGGTGCAAGCCCTCGCCGCGGGACATGCCAATCAACATCGCCTCGACATGGCGGTCAACAAGTTGAAGGATGTGGGGTTGAAAGCTGAGTTGCATCGATTCCAAGCCCTCAAGCAAGAGTCTGAGCGAATCGAACAGCGACTCCATGCCCTCGCGCAGGCCCTCGGCGGCATTCAGGGTGACATCGCCTGATGTAAGTTCAGGTTGGAGATGGTGGACATACATAATCGAGTAGAAGCAGTGCAGGAGGGGTGGCTTGGTGGGATCGGGGCTCCCCGGCGCCGTGGGTGTTGCAGCTGAAAAGGGGGTGATGTCACGATACAAGTGAAGTGGACTCTTACTTACGGTGGTGACCCCCTTAGTAAGACGTAATGAGTCACAGACAGTAGTCGATCAGTCAGCAGTACAGTATCACATGCCGATGAGGCATGAGTTGTAGCGGTGCGACTGCCACGCTACGTCAAGTCAAGTGAAGGTTGGCTGAACTGAACCGGTAAGCACACTCAACCTGACGCGGAGACAAGTCACGCGCCAAACATACAGTCACAGTGGAGGGAAGTAGAACTTGAGGTCTTTATGCAAGACGCAATCTACAGGTGATCACACTGTGGCACGCTGAGTGGAGAACCAAGAGGACAAGTTTAGATTGATGGAGTATGGAGAGTACATGGGAATACGCACCTGAGTGGAGAACCAAGAGGACAAGTTGGTTCCACTCAGGACGCTACAGGAGGGTTTATATACACTACTGCAGCTGAGCTTGAACTGAGTCTAAACACTATTACTAAGTGTACAGTAAGACTCCTTGACTCAGGAGCTGACGCGTCGTGTCTATTAATAGCGCATCCTATTGTGCTGACTGATGCACATGTCATTGCGCTTACAAGCGGCTCCACTTGCTGAGTAAAACCTAATACAGCGAGTAAGCGTATACTACTAATCGTGATGTGTGTACGTTCTAGATCCTTCTAGAGTCTTCCATCTCCTTCCATCCAATCAGAACTAACTAAACATATAAGGGACTCTTGTCCCACGATCACGTGCACATGGGTGGCAGCCCGTGTGACTAACTTGTATCAGTACTTTAGCCCTTATATCTTCCTCAAATAAAAGCGTAAAAATACGCAAAAATAAGGAAAATAATACGCGTCCATGACATCACCCCCCTTCTTTAAGGGTCGACGTCTGCGTTGGCCTCTGTGTACTGATGAGATGCTTGCCAAGGCAAGGACGCGTATATGAGAGCCGCTATTTTTCTAGGTGTGCCCGGGTTTAGGGAGTGGAACTCCTGTACTTTTTCCGGGGCATGAGCTAGGTTCTTGGCTGGCTCCCAAGTGTCCTCGCCTTCACTGTAACCCTTCCAGCGTACGAGGTACTTAAGAGTACGACCGAAGAGTTTGCTGTCTCTTATGTGGTCGACTTCGTACTCTTCCTCGCCTTCGACTGTGACAGGGTCTGGTGGAGGTGGCAAAAGCCCGTTAACTTCGTTTCCCTTGTAGGGGGAGAGGCAGTCTACATGAAATACATCATGGATCCGTAATACAGGGGGGAGTGCAAGCTTGTAGTCGACGTCACTTAAGACTTTAGTGACTTCAAATGGGCCTAGTTGCTTAGGTCCTAATTTGGACGACTGCTGGTGAATCTTTATTTGCTTAGCTTGCAACCAGACTTTATCCCCGACGTTGAAGACGTATGGCTTATGTCTTTGTTCAACGTCTGTCTGCATTCGCCGTTTACTTAGGCATAGAGCGGCCTCTGCATCCTTTCTTGTGGAAACTAAGTTCTGGAGACGCTTATCGAGCGTTGGGATACCCGTGGGCCTACCAGCAGGAATCGTGAAGTCTGGCATATAACCGTATAGCAGCTCGAAGGGTGTATGACCCGTTGCAGAGTTGAGCCTGCTATTGACCACGAATTCTGCTGTAGGGAGCAGGTCTGCCCAATCATCCTGCCTCTTGCTAATGAACAAGCACAAGTAGACTTCTACTTCTTGATTTTTGCGCTCTACCTGTCCATTAGCTTGAGGGTGATAGGCGGTGGTAAGACCTGCGTCTATCCCTAGTCACTTGTACAGTGCTCGCATGCTCCTTGCAGCAAACTGGGGTCCTCGATCACTGATGATCTTTCGAGGGATCCCGTGCAAGGGGAAGACTTGCTCAAAGTAGATGGATGCTACCCCATCAGCCGTGATCTGGGAAGTCACAGGGAATAGATGGATCTGTTTGGTGTAGTGATCCACTATGTTAAGGATCATATCCTTCCCTCGTGACATTGGCAGTGGGCCGATTAGATCGACGCCGACTAGCTGCCATGGACCCTCAGGTACTTCTTGCGGCTGGATGATAGCTTTGGGGTGCAGATCTTTGCGATAGCGTTGGCATCGATCGCATCCTTCTACGTATGAGCTGATGAAGCCTGCCATGCGTGGCCACCAATAGTAGTGACTGACTAGCTCAATGGTTCCGTTTTTACCCGGGTGTCCTGTGGTGATTGAGTCGTGGCATGACCTTACCACGTCTCTTCGCAGGGCACGGTCGTTGGGTACATAGAGCTTCCCTCTATGATAAACAAAACCATCTTCTTCTTCCCACAGCGCAACTCCGTCTGTAAGAGCTTTAGGAGCGGTCCTTTGTAGACTTTTAAGACCCTCTATGACTTCAGCTTCTCTTATAGACGCAAGTTTGATGCGACTGCCTAGGGAATCCACTTCTGGGCGGAAGTGGGCTTGGGCGGCGTTGAGGAAATGCTTAGGTTGTAGAACCTGAACCCGGCGGTTATCCTCACTGTCTTTGACATGGTCTTTTGAAAATCTACTTAATGCATCGGCTTGCATGGAGTCTCCTTTCTTGTAAGTGATTTTGAAGGCGAAGCGACTTAAGTACAACGCCCAGCGGGCTTGCCGGCGATTTAAGTCTTTCATGCTTGCCCACCATTCCATGTTCTTATGGTCGGTGATCACTTCAAAGGAGATGCCTTCGAGGAAGTGTCTCCAGTCCTCTAAGGCGCAGATTAAGCCGAGCATTTCTCTGTTGTAGATTTCATAGTTGCGTTCTTCTTTGCTCATTGACTCTGAGCGATACGCAACTGGGTGCCAAAGACCGTCTGGGTACTTCTGAGTGAGTATCCCGCCAGTAGCAAATCCAGAGGCATCGGTTTCGACGCGAGTAGGGAGGTTTGGATCGTACACCTTTAAGATGGGTTCTTGTACGAAACGCTCCTTAAGCTTGTCGAATGCAGCCTGCTGCTCCGAGTGCCAATGCCATGGAGTATCCTTCTTCGTCAGGTCGTGTAAGGGTCGGGCAATGGCCGCGAAATCCTTAATGAACTGACGATAGAAGTTGGTGAACCCAACAAACGCTCTAACCTCTTTAAGTGTTGTAGGTGTTGGCCACTCCCTTACTGCAGAGACCTTGCCAGGGTCCATCTGCACTTCTCTGGGACGGATAATCATCCCTAAGTACTCCATTTCTTGCCTTTCAAACTCGCACTTCTCAGGTTTGAGATAGAGGTCGTAGTCTCTGAGACGTTTGAGCACTTCTCGCACTATCTGGCGGTGGTGCTCCAAGTCTTGGCTATAGATGAGGATATCATCCATGTAGACTGCGACTTCTCCTGAGGCGATTAGATCGGCGAAAACGGCGTTCATGAGGGCTTGAAAGGTGGTCGGGCTGTTGGTCATGCCAAAGTACATTACTTTTGGCTCAAACAGGCCGTGGTTTGTGACTATTGCACCTTTCCATTCATCACCAGGCTTGATGCGAATGTTATGATAGCCCCATCTAACGTCGAACTTGGTGAAGTACTTGGCTCCCTTCAACCGGTTAACGATGTCGGCTGCTAGTGGAAGTGGATAGCGGTTCTTGATGGTAATCTTGTTGAGCCGCCTGTAGTCCTGCACTAGACGTAACTTTCCGTCTTTCTTCTTTATAAAGAATACTGGTGAAGCCATCAGTGACTTTGATGGGACCAGGTATCCTTTAGAAATGTGCTCTTGCAGGAACTTATCCAATTCCTCTTGCTCATTGACCAACATGGGATACGACTTGACCTTCCAGTGCTTGACTGCATCTGGTTCCAGGTCTATGGCGTGGTCCCACGGTTGATGCTCAGGGAGCCTCTGGGATTCCTCCTCAGAGAATACTTTTGCGAAGTCTCTGTAATGCTCTGGCACCATTTCTTCGAAGGTTTTCTTAGGTTTAGCGGCTGTAGCTTTCTCAGCGATCTGTTGAGTAGGTGAAGCCTGCTAAGCAAAACACTTCGTCTTGGGCCGTGTCGAGTACTTTCTCCGCAAGGAGACAGCGGCGTTCCATTCGGTTCGCCATAATGCGCGTCACCTCTACCCCCAACTCTGGTTGCACTATTTCAGCGGTTGAGTTGAGGCGCATTGTGCCTTCCTGCCAATCTATGTTGGGGTTCCTTAGTCTTAGCCATGGCAGTCCCAATATGACATTCTCTGGGCCCAGCGGAGTGACTAGGAAGTCATGACTGTCTTTGGTGGGACCGACTTTGAGAGTGAGTCGAACTTTATGGGTGATACTGCCTGCTTCATTGAGCGTTCCATCGATATTGTATAAGGTGATGGGATGCTCTAGAGGGACCTGCAACATCTTGTGGCGGTCAGCGTACTTTTTGTCCAGGAACAACGAAGTTGCCCCAGAATCTACCATTGCTGCTACTTTTACAGTACGATGACGTCCTTTTAAATACACAGAAATATGAAAATGTGATTTTTTGTCCTTTGTTTCGGGAATAATAGTTGAAGACAGTGCTGCATCAGAAATCATCACGTGCGGCGCTGCTTTGAAAGAAAGTGGAGCAACAGGAACACTACTAATATTGTTCATCTCCAAGGCAGATGTAAATGTGGAGGGACCGGGAAGACAAGAAATGGAACCGACACTACTATCTAACTTACAGGCAGAAACTGTGTGAGTACGAATTACAGGAAATGAGTCCGAAACACGAGAACATATGGTACAGGTACATAAGTCCGTCTCATCTACTGCTAAGGGGCCGGTCGCAGCTACACGCGACCCCTTAATCAAAAAGCCGCCTTGAGAGCCTCCAACTGCTCTTGCTGGTGGGTTACCATCTCCATCAATTTGGCTACATCTGCCTGTGACGTCTTTGCCGGAGTGGTACTTGGTGAAGCGGCAGCTACTGCAGTACTTGACGAGGATGGTGGGCTCGGGGGTTCCGTGGTAGTGGCCGCTACTTTGGCCTTCCCTGGTTTCCCCATCTTTTTGAGCTGACAGACGGTGGACCGGTGTCCAACCTTTTGACAGTGGTTGCACACGTCTCGCTCATGGTTTCCATCCTTTTTGACATGGTCGGGTGATCCACACCCGTAGCACTTCCCCTTCATCCAGCTTTGGTATTCAGCCTTGGTTTTAAAGATGTCCCCTTTCTTCTGGTTGCCCTGCTGATGCGTGGCGTCCACTTGCATGGCGTTAGGGTCGGGGGACGAGGTTTGATTTGACGAAGTCGGTTTCCCAGACTTCTCAGCTCTTCGCTGGCGCATACGCTGATCAATGGTCTGCGCCGATTGCTTGAGCTCTTCATAGGTCTTGTAAGGCTTTTCTGACCAGGCTAGGATGTCTTTGATGTCCTCGTTGAGTCCATCGTAGAAGCGGGTGCGTAGGTCCTCCTTGGACCACCCTGTCTTTCACGTTCAAGCCGAAGCGAGCACGTGAGTCGACAAGGATTCGAGATCGTAAGTTACGACGGGCAGAGGGTATCTCTGCAAGAGAATGGGAGAAGTTCAGTGGGTCGCGCAGATCACACACAGCGTGCACAATACTGGCTTGGAATTGGGGAAGCTAAGACAAGGTAACTAGAGACGAAACAGCCTCGTACTTATACTCGTACATACTGGTGATTTTCGTAGCTATTTTCTGTGTTATACGAGGACGCGTAAGTGCACTCCTCAGGGCCGCGTAAGCAGTCCGCTGGCAATCACGAGACGAAACGAAACCTTTCTCGAAACTTCTTACTCACGAGCATGTCACATGTCACGTGATCGTGACACTGTCTGTCCTGAGTACTGCTCGAATACCAACATGTATTCTGAGACTGGCTTCTTTCCTTGTTTTGTCTTTTTGAGTTCTTCGCGTGCTATCTCTTGCACGTCGAGGGGGCTGAACCTGCGGTTAAACTCCTTGACGAATCCTGTAAAGGTTCCGCCGAAGGGAGTTCCACCTGAGTTGGCCTGCTCCAAGTATGGGAGGGCCCAGGTTTTTGCGTCTCCTTCCATCAAATTAAGAACAGCCGCTATCCAGTGGTGTTCGTCTGTATACCACGTGCTTGTGGTTGCGTCCCACGTGTTCATAGCATCCCCTGTTGACCCTGCCCAATTACGGAAAGCGGCGAGGAAGTGACGGGTGTCTGTAGAGTTGCCTTTCCCATCCCAGGCTTTGGGACGGGCCACTACTTCCTTCTGCTTTCCGGACGAGGGGCGACTCGAGCTGATGGTGACTTGCGTTGTCAGGTCTGCGACCTGTTGCGCAAGCTGTCCCATAGTGAGGCCCAATTGGTTGATGAGTGCCAGGCAGTCATCGAGGGTAGGTGGTGGAGCGGGGGCAGCGGGGGTAGTCGAACTTCCGGGTTGACTCATATCTTCTAACTGTCTTTGTCTCTCTTCTCTGTCCGCCTTGTCTTGTGCCTTTCGAAAATTCTCTAATAAGAGTAATTGTTCGTCTGGTGAGATCTCGTCCCAATCTTCTATGTGAGAGATGAACTGTTTCTCTTGTTTAGTGGGAGGAGGGAGGGCATATTTCGAGCGAGCTCCTTGAGGATACTGAGCTTGTGCTAGACGAGCTGTCTGTTTCCCCTTGCGAGGAGCCACGTTCGGATGGTGGGGGCGGAGGGAGGTGAGGGATCAGAGCTGCGGCGGCTGCTACAAGCTCTGGGACAGTGAAGTTTGTACCGTCTACTAGGTGCTGGAAGCCGTACAGTTCAAGGAGTCCGTTGACAAATCCGGGCTCGTGATAGATTGCCTGAACGTACTGTTCGGCGAGGTTGCGTGGGGGATCTTCTAGCTGGAAGGTCTGGACTCTGATATTGACACCGTCTTCATCTACGAAGCTTTCGCCTGACTGGGCGAGTGTCTCGTTGGAGGAGGAGTAGGCGGAGTGGAATGACTCGGCCGATAGTGTGCGGGATGTAAAAATGGGTGAAGGAATCCGGTCTTGTTCAGACTGGGAATCCTGGTGTACGTGAAGCGATGCCGAAGCAGAGGCTTGGGTCTGAGGTGGTGTGATGGAAGCTTGTCTCCTCCTAAAGAGATGGTGTAGACGGGTGCGAACGTTCTTGAATAAACGAGGCAGCGTGGGAGTGTGGGGTAGGTGGATTTAAAGATGACGTGATACAACAAGCGCGAAACACTAACTCGAGGATGATTGGAGAGTCCGATCAAGCAAGACCAATACACAGTGATTGTTTCACACTGCGTGAGGCTGCGGCAATAACGGAACACTTGGGAGTGGGGTAGGGATATGTGTAGAGCCACAAGGCTGTCTGCCTCAGTCTTCTCGACCTGTTGGCTGCCTCTCACGCCGAAGCGCTCTCAAACTTTTCTGTTTACTACGCGTACAGCTGTCGCAGGCTAGGCCTGGCTGGCTTCTCGTCCTACTGCAGCTTATCTGGCGTGGTGACCAGTTCTGCAGCAAGTACCCAAGCGTTCTACTGAACTCAGATAGAACGCCTATAGGCAAGCACAATGTATGCCAGCTTTACGGACACTACAGTTGTACCACAATAGCACAGATTCTGCTTACGGAGGTCCACAGGCAAAGGATGAGGTGGATAACACAAGGGACTGATGGTCGTCAACCACCTAAGGAGTAGTAGAAACTGGTGAGCGTAACGGGGCTCAGGAGTGTAGAAAGGAACTTGTCCTAATGTAGCGGTGCGACTGCCGCGCTACGTCAAGTCAAGTGAAGGTTGGCTGAACTGAACCAGTAAGCACACTCAACCTGACGCGGAGACAAGTCACGCGCCAAACGTACAGTCACAGTGGAGGGAAGTAGAACTTGAGGTCTTTATGCAAGACGCAATCTACAGGTGATCACACTGTGGCACGCTGAGTGGAGAACCAAGAGGACAAGTTTAGATTGATGGAGTATGGAGAGTACATGGGAATACGCACCTGAGTGGAGAACCAAGAGGACAAGTTGGTTCCACTCAGGACGCTACAGGAGGGTTTATATACACTACTGCAGCTGAGCTTGAACTGAGTCTAAACACTATTACTAAGTGTACAGTAAGACTCCTTGACTCAGGAGCTGACGCGTCGTGTCTATTAATAGCGCATCCTATTGTGCTGACTGATGCACATGTCATTGCGCTTACAAGCGGCTCCACTTGCTGAGTAAAACCTAATACAGCGAGTAAGCGTATACTACTAATCGTGATGTGTGTACGTTCTAGATCCTTCTAGAGTCTTCCATCTCCTTCCATCCAATCAGAACTAACTAAACATATAAGGGACTCTTGTCCCACGATCACGTGCACATGGGTGGCAGCCCGTGTGACTAACTTGTATCAGTACTTTAGCCCTTATATCTTCCTCAAATAAAAGCGTAAAAATACGCAAAAATAAGGAAAATAATACGCGTCCATGACATGAGTCAGGTCCTAGGATAGCAATAGTAGGGTTCGAGCTACTTACGCTATTCGTCATACGGTTTCGGGAGGAGCTTTAAAGTGTCCTCACACATGTATAAATAGTGGCTCGATAAGACCAAGATACGCCATCTTGGTCTTCTTCAATCACCACTCTCTTCTTGTCTCTTTCACGTGTGCTTCGCTTGCCTCTTCACGCAAGTCGACTTTGCCGATTATCGGATTACCTAGTGACACGACTTGTCCTAGTGTACGGAGTGGGTCACGTGCCGTGCATAAGCGCCGTGTATCCCGTGACTACAGGTCACGTGACTTCAAAGACATATTTCGCTAAGTCGTGAACGCCCTTTCGCAGTCCAAGTCGGACTAACGCCAGTGGTGGTGTTACACTGGAACTCTCAGAGTACGACTTCCTGCTAAACCACATCTCCAGGGTCAGGAACAGTCGCGCAGACGCACTATCGTGGAGAGCAGACTACGCCACCCACGAAGAGGACAACAATGACATTATTGTCCTCCCCGTGGAGCGGTTTCTCTGAGCGACGGAAATGTCCATGCACGATATGGACATTTGGACCCAAATATCGCAAAACCTGGATGAAAAGGAAGTGCTGCAATGGATCGAGCCCCATAACCTGAAAAAGGTGGGGGGGCTGTGGTGGAAGAACGACGCATTGGTTGTCGTGGGCGACAACGACCTTAAATGGGGGGTAATCACCTTTTTCCACGATACACCTGCTATGGGACACCCAGGAATCGCAAACACTTACGAGTTACTACGATGCAACTACTGGTGGCCCAACATGCATAAAGACGTAGAAGACTACGTCAAAGGATGCGCAACGTGCCAGGCAAATAAGATCAACCCCCACCGACAAAAGCCACATCTATTTCCCATTACAACAGACCCAAACGCAGAACCGTTCGAAGTCGTCGCCATGGACTTTATCACCAAACTCCCTCTGTCAGACGGATATGACTCCATACTCACTATTACTGACCATGACTGCTCGAAGGCCTCGATCTTCATCCCCTGTAACGAATCGATCACCACAGAAGGAGTAGCACAACTTTATCTCCACCACGTATACCCACATTACGGCATTCCCTGGAAAATCATCACGGATTGAGACCCCCATTTTACCTCCGCCTTTATGACCAATCTCTGCAAGGTCCTGGGCATTCGCCAGAACATATCCTCCACCTACCACCCTCAAACTGATGGACAGTCAGAGCGAACAAACCAGTGGTTGGAGCAATACCTTTGGCACTGGAGCAACGTGCAGCAGGACAATTGGGCTGAGGCCTTACCAGTCGCCCAGTTTGCACACAACGCCTGGCCTAATGCAACCACAAAGGAATCGCCCTTCTCACTTATCATGGGGTGGGAACCATGCACCATGTGGACGCCAAAACGCACATCATCCCCATCCGTCGAACAGCGCCTGGAGGACATGGTCATCAGACGACAGCATGCGCAAGACTGTATTAAACACGCGCAAGAACTGATGGGAAGACAGGGCAAGACACGGTTTATCCCTTATCAAGAAGGTGCAATGGTCTGGTTGGAAGGCACAAACCTCCAGAACCTTCTACCCCACTGCAAAGCTGGCCCCAAAGCGCCATGGCCCGTTCTGAGTGAAACGAGTTCTCTCGGACGTCTCGTACGAACTGGAACTTCCGAACACGTGGAAGATACACCCGGTCTTCCATGCAAATCTCCTTACACATATAAGGAGATGGAACTACACGGTGCAAACTTCACACGCCCACCTTCAGATCTGATTGATGGAGAGGAAGAGTTTGAAGTGGAGCGCATCCTACAATCCCAATCACACGGATGAGGGCAGTAAACTTCAATTCCTTGTCCAGTGGAAGGGTTTCCCAATAAGCGATAGCACGTGGGAACCCTTTGAAAATGTCCGACATGCGCCTGACCTCATTGCTGACTTCTATCGCCTAAATCCTACCGCTGAAGGGGCTGGACGAAAGATATAAAGAACACCCCACTAATGCCACATTCAGCCCCATCCCCACCTCTTGCAATTCACCATGACTACCACCCCAATCATCTCTACCATCCAAACCCGCCGCCCTGTCGAGATTATTCTCGAGAACCTAACTGTACCTTCGCAGGATTATGGTGTCCCCCTCAGAACCAGAGGGTTGCACGCCGTACTCGGTAATCCCGGACTCACCTCCCCTCCCGTCCTTGCTCTCGCTACGTCTGCCCTCACTGCGTTAATTAAATCTGACAAACCCCCAAGTGTTCCCGTTCCCCGCAACCATCTCATTCCCTGCCTATCATCGTGTCTCACTCTGTCGACACCCCCATCACTGTCCACATACCCGCCACACCTACCTACCCACCCGGAATCGCCATCCCTATGACCCCACCACCACCATTGTCACTTCCCGTCGTCCCTACTGCCCACATCCCAATTCCACCATTCCCTGCCGGGATGGACCACACCTTCACGCCCATCCCTCAGACTCGAATGGTCGAGCCCGACCCACTCTCACCCTCCTAGACGATGAGGAGGACGACAAAGAAAACAGCGATCTGGGTATCCCCTTCTTCCACAACGACCCCGCTTCCCCTGCCTTCTTCCCACTCTTAGTTGGAGAGACAGGCACTACTAAACAGACAGTGCGGTATATCTATTACCACCACAACTACCAAGAGGTCGTTGGGACCATGGGGAAGGGCCATCCCTGCTACGCCTCGCAAGTCTTCCTCAACGAAGTCTACACTGGTCAGCTGGCGCAGTATATCACAGACAACCAGCTGAACATGTTCCACCCCCACGATCCCCGCACCATTGTCCTAAACGAAGTTTTGGTTGAACTTCATAACCCTTGCCTACATGCTGAGTTTCTCACCTCCAGGAATGCCTCACACGTTGAGATGCGATCTGCACCCGCCAGGTGGATATTTGGCAACTGGAGACGGAGTTGACGCGGGACCAATTTCACTTAGATATGGACTTTTCATCAGTCCGGAAGCGTCTGCAATACGCACACGCCATCCCCCTCATTGCCAATAAATACGCCGAGCTTCATATGAGGCCCGTATGTCCCTGAGGCTCGCCAGAGTCTACCCCCCCTTGCCCCCTGTGACGCGGGACCTAGCGAGATGCCCCACCTTCACGGGGGAAGGTGGCGGACGTAAGCGCAAGTGTTTCCAGTGCAAGTCAACGGAGCACCTGGTGGCTCAGTGCCTGGAACGACAAGCTAGGGAGCTGTGTCAATGGTGTGGGAGTCGAGCCCATCGGCTCGATGTCTGCCTTATTTGTCGCCTCTCCCCCATGACCCCCGCGCACGTAGACCCGGACTCCCGCCCTCGGTGGTGCGGGAAGTGTCTGAGGTATGACGCCACGCACAAGGAGATCAAATGTCCCATGTACGAGATGTGTTGGGACTGTGGAGAGAGAGAGGGCATTTCATGTTCTTACGTCGCCACACGTGCCCACGCACCCCATCACCTGTACCCGCTAACATCCCTGCAGAGGAGGACTACGCGTACACCAGCGATTAGTTGAAGTCGTGCGACTTCAATTCTAACAGGGGGGTAATGTTACGATTTGCCCCATTCTCCCCTTTCGTGCTCTCTAACTACTGTACTTTTACGACACGTTCCCATGACTCGCGCTTCTCGGCTTCCATTCCGCACCTTGTGCCTCGGCGATAGGATGGCCAGTTTTACGCTCTGTTTTGCCTGCTGACCATTTCTGAGGCACGCATCGTTCTGCGGAATTCCTTCATACTGCATATGACGACTCCCTTTGTTTCCCTTCTTGAACGATCGTATCAGACTCGCGCCATATGTTTGCGCCGTGTAAACATCCTGTACTAGTATATAAGTCACGCCCTGCCTAGCTTGTACGGTAGACTTGACTTCTTGTGTAATACCACATCGTCTTTGCCTCACGAACGACCCTCGACTCGCCTTTGCGCTTGAGTCAACGCTTTCGCTCGCCTTTGCGCTTGAGCCTTACTTTCTCACTATTATCCTCGGTCCCAGGGAGACCGAGCGATACTTGTACATCACCGAACTGAGTCTTAGCCAACTCACGCTTTCCAATCCCGTTGGCTTAATGTGGTACACGTCATACCTAACGCCCCTGTGGTGGCGTTACATGAAGCCACACCCATGGAGGCTTCTATTCAGGCGTTGGAGACGTATGAACTTGACGAGGAAGCATGGGAGCAGCTCATGAATGACAAGCAAGAGCCCCAAATCGCATTTTTGTGCAAAACCACAACCGCCTCCAAATTAGCACAGCAGGAAGTGGCAAAGAAGAAGGAGCACACATTCGAAGAGATGATCCCAGAAGAGTACAGGTGCCACCATAAAATCTTTGACGAAGAAGTGTCTCACCAATTTCCCCCCTCTTGCACTTGGGATCACACGATAGACCTCCTCCCCAATGCTCCCGCCTCACTTGACTGCAAGGTTTATCCGCTTGCGCAAAACGAACAAGAGGCCCTGACCACCTTCCTCACCGAACAACTCGAGAAGGGATACATCCGCCCGTCCAAATCACCATATGCATCCCCCTTCTTCTTCATCAAAAAGAAAGATGGGAAACTCTGCCCAGTCCAGGACTATCAGCGATTGAATGAACTCACCATCCGCAACCACTACCCACTCCCCCTAATCCCTGAACTTGTTGACCGAATACGCAATGCGTGCCTGTACACAAAGCTTGACATTAAGTGGGGATACAACAATGTATGAGTCAAACTGGAGGACGAATGGAAAGCTGTGTTCAAAACCAACCAGGGACTGTATGAACCCCTCGTTATGTATTTTGGACTCACCAACTCCCCCTCTACGTTTCAAGCCATGATGGACGCGATCTTCTGACCCCTCGTCCTTACCAACGAAGTGATCGTTTACATGGATGATATCCTGATTGCCACACCCCTTAACTACCCCCATCATCGCGCCATCATACACGAGGTCCCTCCGTTTATGTGAGGAACATGACCTCTACATCAAACCAGAGAAATGCGAATTCGAAGTACTCGAAGTGGAGTACCTGGGGCTGATAATCGGCCATGGAAACCTGCGCATGGACCCTGTTAAAGTATGGGGCATCCGGGAATGGCCAGCCCTGAGGAACCTCTGCGAAGTATGCGCTTCCCTTGGCTTCTGCAACTTTTATAGGCGATTTATTCACGGATTCTCCGCACTCGCACACCCCCTACACAACCTCACCCGCAAAGACACGCCATGGCACTGGGGGCAGAGAGAAAAAGATGCCTTCAACAGTGTCAAACACTGTATCAAACGAGAGCCCACGCTATTATTTCCCGACCTCATGAAACCATTTGAACTGGAAGTTGACACCTCTAATGTTGCTATTGGGGCGGTACTCAGTCAACTCAGCCCAGATCAAAAACTACACCCTGTCGTGTTCCACTCTGAATCCCTTAGTCAAGCAGAACGCAACTACAATATTTATGACCGAGAACTGCTGGTGTAACGCCACCACAGGGGCGTTAGGTACGATGTGTACCGCGTTAAGTCAATGGGATCGGAAAAGCGCGAGCCGGTTAAGACTCAGTTCGGTGATGCACAAGTATCGCTCGGTTTCCCTGGAACCGAGGATAATAGTAGAGGGGCAAGGCTCAAGCGCAACGGCGAGCAAAAGTATAGACTCAAGCGCAAAGGCGAGTCGAGGATCGTTTGTGAGGCAAAGACAATGTGGTATTACACAAGAGTCAAGTCTACCGTACAAGCTAGGTAAGGCGTGACTTATATACTATTACAGGGTGTTTGTGCAGGACAAACACATGGCGCGAGTCTGATGCGACCGTACAAGAAAGGGGACAAAGGGAATAGCTTCATATAGTACAGGAGAATCCCGCGGGGTGATGCGTGCCTCAGAAATGGTCAGCGGACGAAACAGGGCGTAAAACTGGCCATCCTATCGCCGAGGCGCAGGGTGCGGAATGGAAGCCGAGAAGCACGAGTCATGGGAACGTATCGTAAAAGTACGGCAGTTCGGAGACGCTAAGTGAGAGACAAGACAATTCGTAACATTTACCCCCCCATCAGAACTGAAGTCGCCACGACTTCAGCTAGTCGCTGGTGTACGCGTAGTCCTCCTCTGCGGGGATGTTCGCGGGGGACCGGAGAAGGGGTGTGGGGGCAGGTGTGTCGACGCAGGAACATAAAACGCCCCCTCTCCCCACAGTCCCAACACATCTCGTACATGGGACATTTGATCTCCTCATGCGTAGCATCGTACCGCAGGCACTTCCTGCACCACCTTGGGCGAGAATCCGGGTCCACGTGCGCGGGAGTCATGGGGGAAAGGTGACGGATGAGACAGGCATCGAGTCTATGAGCTCGACTCCTGCACCACTGGCACGGCTCCCGAGCTCGCCGCTCTGGACATTGTGCCACGAGGTGCTCCGTCGATTTGCACTGGAAACATTTGCGTCTGCGCCCGCCACTCTCCCCATGGAGGCGGGGCATCTCGCTCGGTCCAACGTCCCGAAGGGAGAGGGGGATGGGTTCTGGTGAGCCTCGGGGGCGTACGGGCTTCGCATGAAGCTCAGCGTACTTGTCGGCGATGAGTGGTATGGCCCGAGCGTACTGAAGACGCTTCCGGACCGAAGAGAAATCCATATCGAGGTGGAACTGATCCCGTGTCAGTTCCGCCTCGAGGCGTCGGATGTCTGACTGGCGGGTGCGGATGGCGTCTCGACACGTAAGGCATTCGCGGAGACGGGACACCTTGGCATGAAGACGAGGTTGGCGAAGCTCAACAAGTACTTCGTTAAGGACGATGGCGCGGGGATCATGGGGGTGAAACATGTTGATCTGATTGTCTGTGATGTGTTGCGCCATCTGACCCGTGTACACCTCATTCAGGAACACCTGCGACGCGTAGCAGGGGTGGCCTTTGCCCATGGTGCCAACGACCTCCTGATAGTTGTGGCGATAATAAATATATCGCGCGGTTCGTTTAATGGTTCCCGTCTCTCCGACTAGGAGGGGGAAGAACGTGGGGAGTGATGGGTCATTGCGGAAGAAGGGGATGCCGGGGTCCTCATTCTCCTTGTCCTCCTCATCATCTAGGAGGGCAAGGGCGGGGTCGGGTTTGACGACGTGGGTCTGAGGGATGGGCGTGAACGTGTGATCCATCCCAGCGGGGAATGGTATGGTTAGATTCTTGAGGATAATCTCGACGGGGCGGCGGGTTTGGATGGTGGAAATAACGGGAGTGGTCATCATGGTAGAGGAGTAGGGGAAGATGGGTGAGGGCGGTATAACCGAGTGGTGTTTTATATCTTTCGTCCAGCCCCTTCGGCGGTAGGATTTAGGTGATAGAAGTCAGCGATAAGGTCGGGCGCATGTCGAACATTCTCAAGGGGCTCCCACGTGCTATCGCTTATTGGGAAGCCCTTCCATTGGACGAGGAATTGAAGCTTACGCCCTCGTCCATGTGATCGGGACTGTAAGATGCGCTCCACTTCAAACTCTTCTTCTCCTTCGATCAGATCAGGAGGTGGGCGTGTGAAGTTTGCGCTGTGTAGTTCCATCTCCTTATATGGCGTAAGGAGGTTCGCGTGGAAGACGGGGTGGATCTTCCACGTGTTTGGAAGTTCCAGTTCGTATGAGACGTCTGAGAGAACTCGTTTCACTCGGAACGGGCCATGCCGCTTTGGAGCGAGTTTTGCGGTGGGGTAAAAGGTTCGGAGGTTTGTGCCCTCTAGCCAGACCATTGCGCCTTCGCGATAGGGGATGAAGCGCGTCTTGCCCCTTTTTGCCATTAGTTCTTGCGCATGTTTGATACAATCTTGCGCGTGTTGTCGCCTAATGACCATGTCTTCCAGGCGCTGCTCGACAGATGGGGATGACGTGGGTTTTGGCGTCCATACTGTACGTGGTTCCCATCCCATGATGAGCGAGAAGGGTGACTCCTTTGTGGTTGCGTTGGGCCAAGCGTTATGCGCGAATTGGGCGACTGGTAAGGCTTCCGCCCAATTATCCTGCTGCACATTGCTCCAATGCCGGAGGTACTGCTCAAGCCATTGGTTCGTCCGTTCCGACTGCCCGTCGGTTTGAGGGTGGTAGGCGGATGATATATTTTGTCGAATTCCGAGAGTCTTACAGAGATTAGTCATGAATGCGGAGGTGAATCGGGGGTCTCGGTCCGTGATAATCTTCCGGGGTATGCCGTAATGTGGGTATACATGATGAAGGTAAAGTCACGCTACTCCTTCTGCGGTGATCGATTCGTTACACGGAATGAAGATTGAGGCCTTTGAGCAGTCGTGGTCCGTGATTGTGAGTATAGAGTCGTATCCGTCCGACAGAGGAAGTTTGGTAATGAAGTCCATAGCGACAACTTCAAATGGTTCGGTGTTCGGGTCTGTGGTGATGGGGAATAGGTGTGGTTTTTGACGGTGAGGGTTAATCTTGTTTGCCTGGCATGTCGCGCATCCTTTGACGTAGTCTTCTACGTCTTTGCGCATGTTGGGCCACCAGTAGTCGCGTTG
Organism: Lactarius hatsudake; assembly: GCA_024734325.1. Classification (NCBI taxonomy): domain Eukaryota; kingdom Fungi; phylum Basidiomycota; class Agaricomycetes; order Russulales; family Russulaceae; genus Lactarius; species Lactarius hatsudake. The sequence goes on from JANSJP010000012.1 coordinate 435,245, forward strand.
TAGTAACTCGTAGGTGTTTGCGATTCCTGGGTGTCCCATGGCAGGCGTGTCGTGGAAAAAGGTGATTACCCCCCGCTTAAGGTCGTTGTCGCCCACGACAACTAACGCGTCGTTTTTCCACCACAATCCCCCCACTTTTCGCAGGTTGTGGGGTTCGACCCATCGCAGTACCTCTTTCTTGTCGAGATTCTGCGATATCTGGGTCCAAATGTCCATATCGTGCATAGACATTTCCGTTGCTCGAATAAAGCGGTCCGCTGGGAGGACAATAATGTCATTGTTGTCCTCTTCATGTATCGCGTAGTCCACTCTTCGCGACAGGGCATCCGCGCGACTGTTTCTAACTCCGGAGACGTGTTTCAGGAGAAAATCGTACTCCGATAGTTCCAGGAACTCGCGCGCGACTCGCCTGCTGATCTTTCTGGGTTCCTTCCAGTATTGGAGGTTAGCGTGGTCAGTGTGGATAATAATCTTATGGGGGGAGCCGACTAGATACGTGCGCCATGCTCGTAGGGCCTTGACGACTGCTAGTAGTTCCCTGTCGTAAATGTCGTAGTTGCGTTCCGCTTGACTGAAGGATTCGGAGTGGAACGCGACGGGGTGCAATTTTTGATCCGAGCCAAGCTGATTAAGCACGGCTCCAATTGCAACGTTGGATGCGTCAACCTCTAATTCGAATGGCTTGGTGAGGTCAGGAAACAAAAGTGTAGGCTTGCGTTCGATACTACGTTTGACGTTGTTGAACGCGTCTTGTTCCCACTGCCCCCAGTGCCATGGGGTGTCTTTACGAGTGAGGTCGTGCAAGGGTCGTGCAAGCGCGGAGAAACCGCGGATAAATCGTCGGTAGAAGTTACAGAACCCGAGGAAGGCGCGTACTTTGTGGAGGTTCCTTGGGGCAGGCCATTCTCGGATGCCCCGTACTTTAACAGGGTCCATCTGTAGATTACCATGGCCTATGATTAACCCCAGGTATTCGACCTCAAGCACTTCGAATTCGCATTTCTCAGGTTTGATATAGAGGTCGTGTTCTTCGCATAGGCGGAGAACTTCATGTACTACGGCGCGATGGTGAGGGTAGTCGAGGGGTGTGGCGATTAAAATGTCGTCCATATAGACGATCACTTCATTTGTTAGGGTGAGGGGTCGGAAGGTATCATCCATCATCGCTTGGAACGTGGAGGGGGAATTGGTGAGTCCGAAGTACATGACGAGGGGCTCGTACAACCCTTGATTGGTCTTAAAGGCGGCTTTCCACTCGTCTCCTAGCTTGACTCGTACGTTGTTGTACCCCCACTTAACGTCGAGTTTCGTATAGAGGCGTGCACTGTGTATTCGATCGATGAGTTCGGGGATTAGGGGGAGTGGGTAGTGGTTCCGAACGGTGAGTTCGTTCAGTCGTCTGTAGTCTTGCACGGGGCGGAGTTTGCCATCTTTCTTCTTAATAAAGAAGAAAGGGGACGCGTAGGGTGATTTTGATGGGCGGATGTACCCCTTTGCAAGTTGTTTGTTGAGGAAGATGGTCAACGCTTCCTGTTCATTCTGTGCAAGTGGGTAGACTTTGCAATCTAGCGAGGCAGGGGCGTTAGGAAGGAGGTCTATGGCATGATCCCAAGGACGAGAGGGTGGGAATCGATGAGACGCCTCTTCGTCAAAGATTTTCCTGTGGCGTCTATACTCCTCGGGTATCATTTCCTCGAAGGTACGTTCCTTCTTTTTTGCTGCTTCCTGCTGCACGAGTTTGGAGGCAGTTGTGGTCTTTCGCAAAAACGCGATCTGGGGCTCCCGCTCGTCATCCATGAGCTGCTCCCACGCTTCCTCGTCAAGTTCATACGTCTCCAACACCCAAATGGAAGCTTCCATGGGCGTGGCTTCGTCTGACAAGTGAAGACTCGAGACTACGACCGGCTGGAACTCTTCGTTCAGCGTCGCGTCTCCCCACTTGATCACGGGCTCAAAGGCCGTGAACCAAGGGTATCCTAGGATTACTTCGTCTCTTCCCAGGTTGGTAACCAGGAAGCGAAGTGTCCTTTCCTCTTTCCCCGTTCGTACGGTAAGATCCGTGTAATGCGTGATGGCGCCATCCTGATTGTGGGTGCCGTCTACGTTCCAAATGCGGATAGGGTGTGTTACTTCCCGTGTTCCGATTTGGAGTCGTTTCAAAAGCGAGGAGCATATGAAATTGTCGGTAGCTCCTGAGTCGATCAAGACTTGTCATTCGGCTGTTGCGTGTGCAGATTTGAACAAAACTGGGATTCGCATGGATCGGTATCTGCTAGTGTACATGTTCAAGTTTAATGCTCTAGTCCAGGGCCGCCGGGTTCAAGCGTCGAGAAAATCCTCCCGTCCGAAAAGCTTCTCCACCATGAGATCTCGTACTTCTTGAGTTTGCGCCTTCATCGCTGCGATCTGTAGATCCGCCTGCTCTTCATTCGATAGTACGCGACTAGATTGTATGGCGAAAGAAGAGACGGCGGGAGTTGATAAACTTGAACCCGAGGAAGTCGGGGCTGATGATCGCGGGGACATGGAGGGTGGCACCATGGCAGACGTAGTGGCAGCCACTCGCATGCCCTTTTGAGGACAGTTACGCGAGATATGTCCTTGCGCTTGACATCTAAAACATCTTCCCTCCTTCTGAAGGCGGGCTTTGTCGGTATCGGTGAGGGCCACGGAGGCTCTGGCGCGTCCAACGTCCATGGCGTTGGGGTCACGTGTTCCTTTGAGGGCTTGCACCCACTGCTCTCGGCTTTGGCCACCCTTCTTTCGCTGGGGTTTTCCTTTGCCAAGGCGGTCCTTAAGAATAAGGTATTCAGCCTGCTGTAATCGGGCGGCCGCCTTCCGCTGCTCCCAATTGACAGGGTGCTGGAAGCGGACAGCGTTGACTACTAACTGGTTTGGCAGCCCATCTTGGAACAACTCCAATGTCGTGGCTTCGTCAGGGTTGTACCCTGCCTTCGTGACGAGGTTCTGGAAGGTTGCGACGTATGTGTCGATGTCTCCTCCCTTCATTGTGAGACTCTGGAGCGCCTTTCACGCGTTGGTTTGTTCTGACGTGTCGGTGTAGGCTTGTACGAACCGGTCTCGGACGGTAGTCCATAGGGCTTCGTTTTGTCGGAGGACTCCTGCCGCAATTTGATCTTCCAGCCATTGTGCCTGTTCATCTACCCAGTCGTTTACTAACGGGCCTTGGATGTACGACAGGAAGGTCATGGCTCGTGAGGCCAGGATCGATAGCTGATCGACGGTGGGATTCATCTCCTTGTAGAGTCGGAACGCTCGCAAGAAGGCCTTGCTTTCGTCCCTGACCCCGGTGAACTCAGGAGGAGGGTTTCCTCCTAGTTGTCCGTTTCCTCTGGGGGCTGGTGCTGCTGGCGTGGCTCCTCCTGGCGCGGCGCCACCGCCACCGCCACCGCCACTGCCACCGCCACTGCCACTGCCACCGCCACCGCCACTGCTACCAGATGGCACTGGTGCGCTACCACCGGGCGGATTGGGTGCTCCTCCTCCTCCAGCGCCACCGCTGGTGAGGGTCGTACTGGCCGAGGCTTGCTGGGTTTGGGACATAGCGTGAGTTTGGAAATGTGTCGTGGGATTGGGCAGGTTTGTTGTGGGTACCGAGACACTGGGTGATGGGGAATCGTCGTCGACGGCAATGCCGGGGGTAGTGTGAGTTGCAAGGGGTCTGACTCCAAGGGCTTGTGGTACTATGCTGATAGTGTACCACTGGCCTTTCTTTGCGGAGTAATCAATGTATGCCCACTGTCGTAGTTCTTCAAGGTAGTGGACCTGTCGGTATTTCTGGGTGTTAGGGTGGAAGAGGAAATATCCTTCACTCCTTCGTGTTCCTTCCAGATGACGGCTCCTTTGACTTTGTCGGAAAGCTCGTCGTCACTATATCTGTCAATGTATTCTGCCTGGAACTGGGGATCTGGCGCGACTGTGAAGATTTGCCACTGTGAGAGACTTGACTTAATGTAACGCCACCACAGGGGCGTTAGGTACGACGTGTACCGCGTTAAGTCAACGGGATCGGAAAAGTGCGAGCCAGTTAAGACTCAGTTCAGTGATGCACAAGTATCGCTCAGTTTCCCTGGAACCGAGGATAATAGTAGAGGGGTAAGGCTCAAGCGCAACGGCGAGCGAAAGTATAGACTCAAGCGCAAAGGCGAGTCGAGGATCGTTTGTGAGGCAAAGACAATGTGGTATTACACAAGAAGTCAAGTCTACCGTACAAGCTAGGTAAGGCGTGACTTATATACTATTACAGGGTGTTTGTGCAGGACAAACACATGGCGCGAGTCTGATGCAACCATACAAGAAAGGGGACAAAGGGAATAGCTTCATATAGTACAAGAGAATCCCACGGGGCGATGCGTGCCTCAGAAATGGTCAGCGGACGAAACAGGGCGTAAAACTGGCCATCCTATCGCCGAGGCGCAGGGTGCGGAATGGAAGCCGAGAAGCACGAGTCATGGGAACGTATCGTAAAAGTACGGCAGTTCGGAGACGCTAAGTGAGAGACAAGACAATTCGTAACAGCTCCCGAGCATCGCGTATTTGATCGACGAGTTCTGGGATCAGGGGGAGTGGATAGTGGTTGAGGACTGTGAGTTCGTTCAATCGTCTATAGTCTTGAACGGGACGGAGCTTGCCGTCCTTCTTCTTAATGAAGAAGAAGGGGGAGGCGTAGGGCAACTTGGACGAACAAATGTATCCCTTTGCGAGCTGCTCGTTGAGGAAGGCAGTTAAGGCCTCTTGTTCATTCTGTGCGAGCAGATAGACCTTACAGTCTAGTGAGGCGGGGGCGTTGGGGAGAAGATCTATGGCGTGATCCCAGGGGCGAGAAGGGGGGAATCGATGAGATGCCTCTTCGTCAAAGATTTTGCGATGGCATCTGTATTCCTCTGGGATCATTTCTTCGAACATGCACTCTTTTTTCTTCGCCGCTTCCTGCTGCACTAACTCAGAGGCAGTTGTGGTCTTTCGCAGAAACGTGATCTGGGGTTCCCGCTCGTTGTCCATGAGCTGTTCCCATGCTTCCTTGTCAAGTTCATACGTCTCCAACGCCCGAATAGAGGCTTCTAAGGGTGTGGCTTTGTCCTGGCAAGTGAAGGCTCGAGACTATGACCGGCTGGAACTCCTCATTCAGCGTCGCGTCTCCCCACTTGATCATAGGCTCAAAGGCTGTGAACCAAGGGTATCCCAGGATCACTTCGTCCCTTCCCAGGTTCGTAACCAAGAAGCGAAGCATCCTTTCTTCCTTTCCCATCGCACAGTAAGGTCCATATATTGTGTAATTGCACCATCCTGATTATGGGTGCCATCTATGTTCCAAATGCGGATAGGGTGAGTCACTTCCCGTGTTCCGATCTGGAGTCGTTTCAGAAGCGAGGAGCATATGAAATTGTTGGTGGCTCCCGAGTCAATGAGGACTTGTCGTTCGGCCGTTGCGTGTGCAGATTTGAATAACACTGGAATTCGCATGGATTGATATCTGCTAGTGTACATGTTCAAGTTTAATGCTCTAGCCCAGGCCGCTGGGTTCAAGCATCGAGAAAATCCTCCTGTCCAAATAACTTTTCCACCATGAGGTCTTGTACCTCCTGGGTTTGCGCTTTCATCGCTGCGATCTGTAGATCTGCCTGCTCTTCATTCGATAGTACGCGACTAGACTGTATGGCAAAAGAAGAGACGGCGGGAGCTGGTATACTTGAACTCGTGGGAGTCGTGGCTGATGGTCGCGGGGGCATGGGGGTTGGCGCCAGGGTAGATGTAGTGGCAGCCACTCGCACGCCCTTTTGAGGACAGTTACGCGAGATGTGCCCTTGCGCACGACATCTAAAACATCGTCCCTCCTTTTGAAGCTAGCTTTGTCGGTGTCGGTGAGGGCCACGGAGGCTCTGGTGCATCCAACATCCATGGCGTTGGGGTCGTGGGTTCCTTTGAGGGCTTGGACCCACTGCTCTCAGCTTTGGCCACCCTTCTTTCGCTGGGGTTTGCCTTTGCCAAGGCGATCCTTAAGAATAAGGTATTCAGCTTGTTGTAATCAGGCAGCCGCTTTCCATTGCTCCCAGGTGACAGGGTGCTGGAAGTGGACAGCATTGACTACTAACTGATTTGGTAGCCCGTCCTGGAACAGCTCCAGCATGGTAGCTTCGTCAGGGTTGTACCCTGCTTTCGTGATGAGATTCTGGAATGTTGCAACGTATGTGTCGATGTCTCCTCCCTTCATGGTGAGGTTTTGAAGTGCCTTACATGCGTTGGCTTGTTCGGAGGTATCGGTGTAGGCCTGCACAAATCGGTCTCTGACGGTGGCCCATAAAACTTCATTATTGCGGTGAACTCCTGCTGCGATCTGATCCTCCAACCACTGCACCTGCTCGTCCACCCAGTCGTTTACTAGTGGTCCTCGGATGTACGACAAGAATGTCATGGCTCGTGAGGCTGGGATGGAGAGCTGGTCAACGGCGGGGTTCATCTCCTTGTAGAGTTGAAATGCCTGCAAGAAGGCTTTACTTTCGTCTCTCGCTCACCGTAAACTCAGGAGGGGGGTTCCCCCCTAGCCGTCCGTTCCCTCCAGGTGCCGGCGCTATTGGTGCGGCCCCTCCTGGCGCACCGCCGCCACCACCGCCCCACCCGCCACCACCACTGGGTGGTACTGGTGCACTGCTACTAGGTGGGTTGGGTGCTCCCCCTCCTCCAGCACCACCGCTGGTGAGGGTTGTACTAGCCGATGCTTGCTGGGTTTGGGACATAGCATAGGTTGGAAAGTGTGTTGTCAGGGCGGGTAGGTTTGTCGTGGGTACGGAGACACTAGGTGATGGGGAATCGTCGTTGATGGCAATGCCAGAAGTGATATGGGTCGTGAGAGGTCCAACTCCGAGTGCCTGGGGTACTATACTGATGGTGTACCACTGGCCTTTCTTTGCGGAGTAGTCGATATACGCCCACTGTCGTAGATCCTCAAGATAGTGGACCTGTCGGTATTTTTGGGTATTCGGGTGGAAGAGGAAGTAGCCCTCTACTCCTTCGTGTTCTTTCCAGACGACGGCTCCTTTGACTTTGTCAGAGAGTTCGTCGTCACTATATCGGTCGATGTATTCTGCCTGAAACTGGGATCGGCTGCGACTATGAAGGTTCGCCACTGTGAGAGACTTGACTTAATGTAACGCCACCACAGGGGCGTTAGGTATGACGTGTACCATGTTAAGTCAACGGGATCGGAAGGGCACGAGTCGGTTAAGACTCAGTTCGGGGATGCACAAGTATCGCTCGGTTTCCCTGGAACCAAGGATAATAGTAGGAAGACAAGGCTCAAGCGCAGAGGCGAGCGAAAGTGTGGACTCAAGCGCAAAGGCGAGTCAAGGGTCATTCGTGAGGCAAAGACAATGTGGTATACACAAGAAGTCAAGTCTACTGTACAAGCTAGGTAAGGCGTGACTTATATACTAATACAGGGTGTTTGTAAGGTGCAAACACATGGCGCGATTCTGAGTCAACAGGCCTAAGGCATAAACAAAGGGAATGATCAGATATAGTACAAGGGGAATCCTGCAGGACGACACGTGCCTCAGAAATAGTCAGCGGACAAAAAGAAGCGTAAAACTGGCCATCCTATCGCCAAGGCGCAAGGTGCGAGATAGGAGCCAAGAAGCGCGGGTCATCGGATCGTATCGTAAAAGTACTGTGAAAATGTGATGTGGTAGCATAGTAGGGCAGAAATCGTAACACTACACGTCTTATATACAATTTGGACTGGCTCATGCCAGCGCAACAGAGGTTACTCGTCGTCTGCCAGCGAGGAGAGATGAAACATAGAAGGCATCTTGGAATGCCAGCGAACCAGGGGAAAACAGCTGAAACACAGAACGAGATAATGGAACATCAGATAAGCTGATGCCCAGATATAATCACAACTGAACAGAAAGGGAACAGATACCGAAAACTGAGTCATTTGTGTGGCGTGGCACATGATTGTGACATTCTGGAATGGTGACTCCTCTTGGGTGTTGTCTTGCTGCAGGTACGTTTGTGATTTTGGTGCAGTCTGTGAAGACGCAGAAGCAGTCAGTTAGGTCTGTATTGACTGTTACTGAGGGGTTGAAGGTGATCCCTTGTTCTTCTTCGTCGTCATCTGTTGCTTGCTCATTGTCTTCGAGTCTTCGCTTGGTGAGTGTGAGGTTGTCTTGGTTATGTGGTCTCATGGGGTTTAGTTTCAGTGTTATTCTTTCGATTCTTTTCCGGGCTTCTATTGCGCAGCATTGGGGGTTCTCGCAGCCTCTTTCTCTATCGGTTGTACAGTCTTCACAGTTGCATGAGTATACTGGTGCGTGTGTGCCTCCTCTGTAGTGTCCCTGTAGGCATTCTGTGATTCTCAGCATGTCTTTGATTTTGTTGACCTGTGGTTCTTTGGTTAGGCATCTGGACTGGTGGTTTTGTGGGATTGTTCTTTCTATGCCAAGGTGTTGCCACACTGGGAGGGCTTCTCTGAGGTCCCTTGATATGTTTATGGGTGCGAATGATGCATTATGTTTTTTTGCTATTTTGATCATTTTTAGGGTGTCTTCGCCTAGTTTGTCCGCTCATTTACCTTTGACTGGGATTTTCCAGTTTTGCAGGAAGGTGTTTACTCTTGTGTTTTTGTCTAGAGATTTGGGGTTGTTTCGTTGATTAGGATGTCGGAGACGTAGGCCCATGTCAGGCGCAATTGTGTTAGGTTCAGGTATCCTTTCAGCCATACAATCTCTATGGCTTCGTTTCTATGTTTTAGGTTTAGGAGTTTTATTCCTCTGTTTTCCTTGGGTTCTTCGAAGTGGTTTAGTCCCAGCCTTGGTATGTTTACTTCTTCTCCCCAGATGAAGTTTCTGGTTTCTTTGTTAGGGCTTCGTGTATTGGTTCCGGCATTCCTTGGGCTTTTGTTAGGAATTGGGTGCGTCCTCTGATTATGATTTGTACTATTAGTCTTTTACTGTCTAGGGTCAGGTGGATTTGTTTCCATCTTTCTAGGTCATTATGTATTAGGTCTATTATGTTCTCCCATGGGATCGTTTCGACGGTGTTGTTTCCTATCCAGGCGCCGAGGGAGTGTATCGCTTCTCCTTCTGGGCAATGTGTACTTCTTCTCTTATGGGGTTGGTCTGTCGGGTTTAGCTGCCGTGTCCGAAGGGTTTCTTCTCTGTGTCTTTTGGTTCCTATGGGTATGATTTCTGTTTTTTCTTTGTTAAATTTTGCGCCTGATGCTTTACACCATTTGTCTAGGAGGGTCTGGACTTTGTTGAAGCTGTCTTCAGAGCTTAGGTACAGGACTGTGTCGTCCGCGAAAAGGTTATTATGAGTTTCTCTTTTAGTCCCGGGATTTCATAACCTTTGATTGTTTGGGCGTTTCGTATTAGGCAGGCTAGTGGTTCGATGCCAATGTCAAATAGGAAGCAGGATAGGGGGTCACCTCGTCTGACACCTCTCCTGACTTGGAAAGGTGCGCTGAATTCTCCGTTGATTGCAACTGTTGTATATGCGTTTGTGTATAGGGTGATTACCGTTTTGATGAACAGTATTGGTAAGTTGAAGGCTGCTAATGTTTTCCATAGGTATTGGTGTGTTATTTTGTTGTAGGCCTTCTCTTGGTCTAGGGCTACTATCGCTCCGTTTTTTCTGTGACTTCTGTGAAGTGGGTCATTATTCTGGTGAGTCTGATATGGTCGAATATTGACCAGCCAGGTATGAAGCCAGCTTGATTGCGGTGTACTATGTGTTTTCTGGATTCGATGAGTTGGAGCGTGAGGGCTCTGGTGAGTAGTTTGTAATCTGTGTTTAGGAGCGTGATAGGTCTGTAGTTCTTGATGTGGGTGGGGTCCTTTTTCTTGTAGATCGGGCACATCCATCCATCAGCGAAGAAGGTTCCTGGTGCTATTCTGTGGCTCTGGATGTCTTGGAAGACTGCTGTGAGTGTTTTTATTATGTCGAATCCTCTCCTTCCTTCTTTTTCCGCTGTGTCATTGTGTTTTTTAGGGTTTTCCAAATTTTGTATGGTGTTGAGATGCGACTGCACAAGTCACATGTCTCGTGGGATCTGATTGTGTCAGCCCACATACTAAATACAGTATCTGTCCCTTATGGACTGATTTGGACTATGGCCGGACTTATACAGACCGCTTTTGTTTATCTTTATTTGTCAGAGTCATATATGGCTCTTATTGTTCTCTATTGTTAAGATACCGGTATTGTCTGCTTTAGGCAGCTATTGTTCTCTGCCCTCCAATGGCATTTCTCCCTCTGGCGCACAGACCATGTGTATTGTGTTTGGATCACCTGTGCGCACAGACCATTCTTACCTAAGCGTCCTGTATATAAGGACTGCTGTTTACGCCTTCACACTTCAGAGTTTACTCCCCTCTGAAGTGTAAGTCCCTTTTACCCTTTACTCTGCACTACCTTTACTCATAGACGTTCCATGGTAACTTGTCTATCAGGTGTGTATAAATACAGAGTTTACTTCCCCTCTGAAGTTAACTTGTCTATCAGCATTTTGCTTTTACCTCGCTTGTTAGTTCTGCGCTCAACAGGTTATGGGCCCTGACGCCTAATAACTAACCTGCGGTTTCTTATCAGATCTACTCGTGTCACTTTGCTCTCTCTGTCGACCACATCATCTTTGTCATCCTCATCACCAGTGAGCATCCTCTACCACCTTTCTTCGACACACTTCGTTCTCGTCCACCATGACTTTGTCATGTGCCATTTTGGCTAGCCTCCTAAGGAGGTTCTCATGAGAGGGTCTTATATGACCTCAAATTCCTCTGTGCGCACTATCCTACGATATCTTCTATACCCGGTTTTCGTCCGGAAGTGCTTTCATAGGCCAAAAGGGGAAGACCCTTGCGGCTATAGGCCTCTCTAATGGTTGGGTGATACTCGGTTAATACCTGGGTCACTTTATGGGGTGTGAAGGCCTGGTTAATAGTCAAACCCAGAAGTCCTTCCCTCAGACACAACTAGGAGACACTACTATATCATAATAGTATTTACATAGCACTATGACTAGACCTCTGCCAGGAGAAGTATTCGCATCCCTTTGTGCAGGATTCGCTGCATGGCACGTATCACTAGTCTAGTTGCTTAGTACCAAGACCCTTAATGGTCTGTTCTAGAGACTCCACAGACGACAGTCGCAATTGTTATGGGAGTTGATCCCTTTCATTGCCTCTGGAATTTGCTGTTGGCTCCTCTCTAGGGTACTACCCTTTACTCTAGAATCTTTAGTAGCCCCAGTTTCCATACTGAAAGGGTAGAGACAGACTCGTGCAAACTTCACTGTCACTGCACCCTGATCTGATCTTGCTTGATCCCTCTATCAGCAGGATAAACATGACTACTAGCCCTTAGTAACATTTGGGCCTAGGAGAAACTTTAGTATAAGGCAGCCATCACTATCATGATTCCACTATAATAGTTATATCCAAGTCGCACATACTTGAGGCGTGACACCATATGTGTTACGGAGTTATAGCGCTCCTATGGCTGGACATCTACTTTCCCTTCCAAGATCTGGGCTGGTTCTGACTGCTCCTCGGAACCAGATTCTATAAACATCTCAAATGTCTTTCCACATCACTTTCCCTCCCACTCTTGTCCTCGCCAAGCTCGACGGGACAAACTGGCAGACCTGGAGTCAGACCTTTTCTTCCCTCATGCTCATGAATGGGTGCAGGCGCCACCTCACCCATTCAGACGTCGGAACCGTCCCTCAGCACCCCGCGGTGCCTGCAGGACCCACGGGGCCGACAGCAGAAGGTCTGGCGATGATAGCTCTGTGGAACAAACAGGAGGAGGTCATCACTGGCCTCCTATATCTGTCAGTCACAACGGAGGTACTATCAAGTATTCAATCCATGGCGCTGTATCCAAGCGTCCATGACAAATACCAGCAGCTAGAAACGCTCTATGGTCAGGTTGGCTCTATGGCCACCTTCAATATTTGGGTTGGCTTGGCAAACACCAAGCTCCAGGAAGGTAGTCCCTTCCTACCTCAACTCCAGAAAATGTTGGACTTGAGGAGCACCCTAGTGGAGCAGGGGATGCCCGTCTCAGACATGCAAATGTCTTTATACTCTTAGACGCGCTACCCCCCTCCTACAGCACCATAGCAGGCACCATCCTCGCCTCTGGCCCCCCTGCAAACCTTGTTCCTCAGGACCTCATCAACAGGTTCATTAATGAGGAATCCCGTATCGCTGGTCCCCTGGCGTCTTTTAATAAGACAGCCCCCATCAAAACTCACTCGCCTCCGCAGCATGCGTCGACGGCATCAAGCAGCTCTGCGTCCCCGGACGTAATCTGCCACTACTGCAAGCGGCCTGGTCATAAAAACCAGACTGCTATAAGCTCAAACGGGACCAGGAGAACGCCAGAAAGGGAAGGGCTGGGCAGCGAGGGAAAGCTGCACAGAATACTACTACAATAGAAGCCCCGGACTCAATTCCGGGAAACAGGTTTGCTGCAGCCAATAGCATACCTGTACCAAGAGTCGTCTATTTACTATAGTCAACGGCTCTGGCAAAAATAGAGGAGGTACATGAAGTACCTCAGGTCTCCCTTTACATGATGAGTGCAAATGGCACTCAAGTAGCGTCAAAATGGATGATGGACAGCGGAGCATCAGCACACTTCACACCATACATTGAAGACTACGACACCTACACTCCACACAAAGGTGTTGAAGTTCTTCTTGGTGACAGCACTGTACTACGAAGTGCTGGAACGGGTTCAATTACAATCCGCACCAATCGAGGCTTTAACCTCAAAGTTTCAAATGTGCTTCACCTCCCTAACACTCATTCTCGAATCCTATCAACACCCTGCCTTACATCCAAGGGTGCCATAGTTAGCTTTGACGCTACATCCTTTGCCATCAGGCATAATGGAGAGACCATTGCGGAAGGACACAAGGCTCTCGGGCTATATTGGCTCGACGGACATGCTATGAACGCTGTTCGAGCACCTGCATCTGCTAGCCTTGATGTCTGGCATAGGCACATGGGACATATGTCCAAAGACGCCCTAAAGAGATATGCTCCGGAGTCAGTAAAAGGACTCCATATCAATGATTCCACTGTGGAAGAAGGACTTTGCCTTGGATGCGAACTAGGCAAATCTACACGCCTACCTTTCCCACCTTCCACAAAACGCGCACAAGAACCCTAGAAGTCATTCATAGTGACCTTGTTGGCCCACTACAGAGTAATTCTATCCAGGGCAACAAGTACTTCGCCACGTTCATAGATGACTTCTCAAAAGCAGCAGTTGTCATCTTTATGAAATCAAAGGACCAGTTTAAGGACGCCTTCCTACACTATAAGGCGTGGGCTGAAAAACAACTCAACAAGCCCATTAAATCCTTACATTCGGACCGTGGTGGCGAATACGTCAACAACAACCTTAAGACAATCTTGTCTGACGCAGGAATCGAGCATATGCTCACAATGCCTTATTCTCCACAACAGAATGGGAGAGCCGAGCGCTTTAATCGCACCATAATGGAAAAGGGCACCAGCATGCTACACCACGCTGGCCTTAGCCTTGGCTTCTGGGAACAAGCAGTGCAAACTGCGGTGCAAATTTACAACCGCACCCCCACTCGTTCTAATCAGTGGAAAACTCCGCTGGAGCTCTGGGATGGTACAGTCCCAGATGTCTCTTACTTTAGAGTATTCGGCTGCAAAGCCTACTATCATGTACCCGAACACAAACGGCGCAAATTAGACCCTAAGTCAAGGGAAGCCGTCTTTGTGGGCTATGAACCTTTGTCCAAAGGTTACAAACTCTGGGATAGACATAGCCGGTGCTTCATCTCTTCACGAGATGTTACATTTGATGAAGACACCTTCCCATCCCGAAGTGTTGTGGCTCAACACTCAGACTCTACCCCTCCCGTGTCTGGTGAACTCAAAAGAGGCGCTGCCGGCGGTGAAATATTCTTTGTAGTGCCTAGCCTGCCTACACCAGCTGTTGCCCCCACAGTGCCTCAGACTACACCAGTCTTTGTATTACCACCTCTGGCACCTGTGGTACAACAACAGCCTAGCACTCCACCCAACGTCACGCCCACTGAGGCTGACCAAACCATCTACCACACTCCCCCTTCCCAAGCTCCTCCTCCTACAAATCCTGCCCCCACACGTCGCCGCACCCGCTCCACTAGGCCTCCGGTTGTCTCCGCGCCTATACCTGCCCCTAACTTCAATAGGGAAGTGTCTCCTCCTAGGGAAACCCCTAGATCTCCAAGGAACACTCAGGTTACATCGCCTGCTCGTCCAAGGCGGAGCACAAGGGTACGATTCACGAATCCTCGCTACTTCACAGAGGACAACGATGAATTCGTGCAGGGTAGCAGTAGGCTGGGAATGATGGACCTGCTTAATGCTGCGGAGGTTCCTGGTTACAAGGACCCACAAACGTTTAAGCAGGCCATGGAGTCGGACCAAGCTGTCGATTGGCTTGAAGCGTGCCAGTATGAACTGGACGCTCTCGACAAGCTTGCGGTCTGGAGACTTGAACCCCTCCCTGAAGGAAGGAAGGTGGTCAAGTGTAAATGGGTGTTCAAAAAGAAAGCAGATGGACGCTTTCGTGCTAGGCTAGTGGCAAAAGGGTTCACCCAACTAGAGGGGGTGGACTTTGACGAAACTTTCTCCCCAGTTGCCCGCTTTGAGTCCTTGCGACTCCTTCTCGCGCTTGCTACGCTTGAAGATTGGCATATTCACCAGATGGACGTCAAGTCGGCGTTCCTTCATGGGGAACTGGAGGAAGAAATCTATATGGAGCAACCAGTCGGTTTCGTCACAGCTGGCTCCGAGCACCTTGTGTGCCAGTTACAGAAGGCCCTTTATGGCCTGAAACAAGCCTCCCGCGCATGGAACGTGCAATTCCATGGGGTCCCTAGTTGACCTAGGCTTCACGCGGACATACTCTGATGCAGGAGTATATGTGTTTCATCTTCAAGAGGGGGGTGATACACTTTTCGTGATCTTATATGTAGATGACATCACTATACTCGGGAGTTCCCTATCAAAGATCAATGATCTGAAAGCATCTCTATCAAGTCGATATGAGATGACTGATCTTGGTGAAATCCAGTCTTATCTAGGTGTTAACATCACCAGAGACCATGCAAATCGCACTATGGAAATCAACCAGTCAGATTACATCCGCGATGTGGTTGAACGCTTTGGAATGTCTGACTCCAACCCTGTATATACCCCTCTTCCCTCTGGCGCCGAGGCACACTTGATCAAATCTGAAGATCAGGCCTCTACTTCTGAGATTAAGAAGTATCAACAGATAATTGGGTCTCTGCTCTATGCGCAGATTGGAAGCAGACCTGATATTTCCTTCGCTGTTGCGCGCCTTAGCCAATTTGCTTCCAATCCCTCACCCCAGCATTTACGCTTAGCAAAATACGTCATAGCATACCTAAACACTACTAAGGACTATGCGTTGCGCTATGCTGGAGGGAATGGTGGAGAAGGCCTTCATGGCTACTGTGACTCTTCCTGGGGAGATCAGGAAGAGAAACACTCCACCTCTGGCTACGTTTTCTTGCTTGCCAATGGAGCCATTTCATGGTGCACCAGAAAGCAGAAAACCATTGCACAGTCTACCACAGAAGCAGAGTACATGAGCCTCTCTGAGGCCTCAAACCAAGCTCAGTGGTACACTACCTTCCTAGGCGAACTAGGGTATGAGGTCACCTCCCCTATTCCCCTAGTGGCCGTTTTTCCGCAGGGAATCACGCCCTCAAAAAGGAAGGTGCCAAGAAAGTCACGTTTCCCTGTCATCACAAAACGGGCATCCCCGAACAACATTCGAGCCCAGTTTGTTTTACTCTTAGTAAGCGCAAATAAAACACATTCCTTTGATAAAAATGTATTTCCTTAATTGTACATTGTCTTTGGTCAGCTTCGTATGTTTTTTTTCTTATGTTCAAACAACTTAACAAAACATTTAATATATTTCTATTATCTAATTAAGCTACATCTATTTTTTTTCTAAGTCGTACTACGGCGCGTGAAAACGGGCGGGCGCGGTTAATGCGCGCGCAAGGGGGCCCTGCCGTGCGACGCGTAGGGAGGCGGGGACAGTTCGCCCTCGTGCGCCCCTTTCCGCACCTGGTGGGGGTGGTGCCTTCCCCTCTTACCCTTTCCGCGCCGCCGAGACGGGGAGCGGCGTGCCCTCTGCGCCCCCTTCCGTGCGAACGGGGTGGCGCGGCAACAGGAGAGGGGGGGGAGTGTGCCCTCGTGCACCCCCTCCGCGCGAACGGGGCAGCGGAAAGGGGGGCCGGGTGCGACAGGGAGAGTGGCGGCGGCGGCGTCTTCGTGCGCCCTCCCTTCCGCGCGAACTGGGGTGGCGCGGACAGGGGGAAAGGAAGGGGCCGGGGGGCGACAGGGAGAGGGGCGGCGCGGCCACGGGGGAAGGAGAGGTGGCGGTGGCGTTGCGCGCCCCACTTCCGCGCTGGACAGGGGGAAAGGGAGGCGGCGGGGGCGACAGGGGAGGCGGCGGCGTGCCCTCGTATGCCCCCTTCCGCGTGAACAAGGCGGGGGCGGCGTGCCCTCGTGCGCCTCCTTCCCCCGGGGACAGGGGAACCGGGGGCAACGGGGAGAGGCGAGGGCGGCGTGTCCTCATGCACCACCCTTCCGCGCGAACGAGGCGGCACGGACAGGGGAAAAGGGAGGGGCTGGGGGCGACGGGGAGAGGAAGGGCGGCGGCGTGCCCTTGTGCGCTCCTTCCACGCGAACGGGGGAGAAGGAGGGGCCGGGGGCGACAGGGAGAGGGGCGGCACGGCCACGGGGGGAGGAGAGGCGGCGGCGGCGGCGTTGTACGCCCCACTTCCACGCGAGCAAGGCGGCGCGGACGGGGGGAAAGGGAGGGCCGGGGGCAGCAGGGAGAGGGCGGCGGTGTGACCTCGTGTGCCCCCTTCCGCGAATGAAGCAGGGGCGGCGTGCCATCGTGCGCCCCCTTTCCGCACGAATAGGGGGGCGCGGACAGGGGGTGAAGGGAGGGGCCGGGGACAATGGGGAGAGGGGGGGGCTCGTGCCTTCACGCTCCTCCTGCGCAGACGAGATGGCGTGGGGATGTGGAGGGAGGGGAAAGGGAGGGGGCGGCATAACCCTCGTGCGCCCCTGCGCACCCTTTCTGCGCGTGAAGAGGGGGTGGTCAATGCGGGGGAAAGAGAAGGGACAGGCAGGCGGGCAACTTACCGTTGTGCGCCCTCTTTTTGCGCGCGCGAACGGGGCGGCGCGCGATGCAGGGGAAGGGGAAGGGCATCGGCCAGCCCTCTTGCATCCCCTTCTTGACGTGAATGGGCGGGCGACGCATAGGGGAGGAGAGGGAGGAGAAGAGGGGAGGAGGGAGGAGGGAGGAAGGGAGGGCGTCCTACGCACTTTGCACACCCAATTCTGTACGAATTGGGTGGCACGCAGGACGAGGTGGGGGGGGGGGGAAATAGTGGGTTGGGGGGTGAAAGGAGGGGTCTCCGTGGCGGAAGCAAAATGGGTGGCGCAGGCACAATATTTCCTAATTGATGAAGCCGGCGTGTCGCATAAGCAAACAAAGTAACTATAGTGGCTATTCCCCTTTGTAATATTCAATATAAGTCACAAATAAGGAAACTGCCAATTAACTAAGGCGAAAATGAGTTACATTCCAGTTGAGCTGCACAGGCATCTCAGCCTTAGTGTCTCTATATTCCACTAAACCCAAGTGCACATTCAATATAAACAATTTATTATATATTTTGTCCTCAGAATGAGCAGGGAGCAGTGGAATCTGCCTTCCTAATTTTGCGAACTTATCTTCATGACAACCCTTCCTCGCTTTCGCTTGTCTATTACCTCAGCGGCACCTGCCGTGTCAGCCACTCAGCCTGCCTGTCAGGTGGTACTGGACACTGTCGGGAATGGCAATTCCCGTGCCCGGGGAAGCTTCTGGTATGACCAACAGCCCAGGTCGCTATGATCTATCTTGGGAATCACTGGCCAAGTTTGACGCATGGCGACGGGAAGTGGAGCGGGCTGACTCGGTTGAAATTTCCCTTGCCGAGACAGAGCCTAAAGGTTTGAATTACTCCTGGAAGCGCGTTTACCGGTGCACGCGTCAAGGGACCGGCAGGGATCAAACCTTATGAGAAGAAGAAGCCAAATCAGAGCCGCAAGATCGGCTCCAAGCGGACTGGCTGCACTTGCAAAGTGGATCTCAAGGCCTACCCTGGGACAAATGTCCTCCTGGGGCTGCTACCAGAAGGGCCATGATCACCCAATCAATGTTGAAAATCTGATCTACACTCGACTGTCCAAAACAGCCAGAGAAACAGCAAGGGAGTCTTTGAAGCAGGGGACCGAACGCTCTGAAGTCGTACGTAATCACCGCTTTTGGATGACATCGGCTAACTCACTTCTGTTTTCTTTTAGCTCCAGTCTATTCGTGACTCCGCTTCTGACAGCGATCGTGATCATTACATACACATGGATGACATCAACCGAATCGCTAAGGGGGTAGAGCAAGATGAAACCCAATTGGATGCTAAAGATGAGATCTCTATCAAACTTTGGCTGGATATCCACAGGGAGGAGGGAGCAAATACCTTCTGCAAAGATAAGATAGATGTGCCTCCTCCAGGATCGGATTTGGCAGAGGATCTATTCATTCTGGTCATCCAAACTAAATTTCAGTTGGACGCGTTCCGGCGGCTCGGCAACACCATTCTGGGCATTGATGCCACCCACAACACGACATATTATTCAGGGGTGATGCTAACTACAGTTATGGCAAGGGATCAGTGGGGACATGGTAAGCGACTCTGATCACACTTTCGCAAATTTGACTGATCTCCGATCTGACAGGAGTTCCGGTTGCCTGGATGCTGTCATCCAATACACAGGCAGAAACAATAACTTATTTCTTGAAATTAATTCAGTCATGGAACCCTGAAGTCCGGCCCAATTATTTTATGACAGATTGCGATCAGGCCCAGATCTCGGCTTTGCAAACTGTATTCCCCCAAACTCAAGTGCTTCTATGCAGGTGGCATGTGCTCCATGCAGTCCAATCACATTTCCGGACTAATCAATTCCCACTACTGTGGGACCTGATTAAGAAACTAGTCCGGACTTCAGATCTGGTCGAGTTTGGGACGATCTGGGAGCAGATCTCTAAGGATTCACAGGTCCCTGAATCATTCATTGAGTATTTTTCCACACAATGGATGCCTATGGTCCATATGTGGTCTGCATTCACCAGAAAATCCCGAGTTATATTTGAGGAAGGTGACACAAACATGCTTCTTGAAGCGTAAGTTGACTTTATTATCTGCTGAATAAGCGAAATCTAATTCATATCTAGATATCATCACATATTGAAGTCTCACTGGCTCGATGGAAAGCGCAATCGGCGGATCGATCATTTGATCTTTACCCTTACCCGAAGGATGCTGCCACGTTACTACGAGCATCGGCACAAGCGCCAGCAAATTGGTTTCGAGGGCAAAGATCTCGCTCAGAAGCATGAAGTGGCAATTTTAGCGAAATCTAAATCTATTTCCGGAAGTGTCATAACATCGCTTAGCGACGGCAAGTACCATGTGGCGTCTCAGTCATCTCAGGGACGTCAATATGTCGTTGACATCCATGCTGGCAACGTGCGATTGCCTAGATTTCCCAAGGATTCGGCACTGCAAGCACCTTGCTGCAGTGCAGAGCCAGAACTCCCCCACTGCACAGATGCAAAATACACACATCCAAGTCACCAATATCCTTGCTAATAACTCATCTCAAGTTCCCCATCAAGCCCTGGAGAGGAGTTGCCACGATCTGGATCGCGATCTGAGGCCCTTCCCAAAAGGGACCGGCTGTCCCCAAATAGGAACCATTGGAAGGAGACGTCCCAAAACATGGGTAGCCGGGTATCACCTAAGCGTCGCCAAGCGCCAGCCGCTCCGGTCTCGCCTAATTCAACAACCCGACACATCGGACCAAGTGGGAAAAAGAGATTGGTAATATTTACTGATCCCTACAGTGGAGGGGAGCGATCTGGTAAACAAGCAAAGTTGGATGCAACTTCTGTAGAGGCAAACACCCTTGCACGCTCCCGGCCTCACTCACAGGGCCAGATCTCTCAATAAGACAATAAGACAATATCCCTGGTACAATCATTTCCAGACAAAACATTGTTTAAATATTTCGGAATAAAAAACATAATAACTATTTTCAGTCTGCCATACATTAGTCACCGCCAATTCGGGTACTGTGGCGTAGCACATTCTCAAGTGTCAAATAATTTTCAGGTTCCTGACTAAGACACATACCTGTTCTCTCCTCGTCTCTTCATCCACTTTTACCCCCCAACCCACTATTTCCCCCCCCCCACCGCGTCCTGCGTGCCACCCAATTCGTACAGAATTGGGTGTGCAAAGTGCATAGGACGCCCTCCCTTCCTCCCTCCTCCCTCCTCCCCTCTTCTCCTCCCTCTCCTCCCGTCCGCGTCGCCCGCCCATTCACATCAAGAAGGGGATGCAAGAGGGCTGGCCGATGCCCTTCCCCTTCCCCTGCATCGCGCGCCGCCCCATTCACGTGCACAAAAAGAGGGCGCACAACAGTAAGTTGCCTGCCCACCTGTCCCTTCTCTTTCCCCCCATTGACCGCCGCCCCGTTCACACGCAGAAAGGGGGCGCACAACAGTAAGCTGCCCACCCACCCCCTTCCCCCTTCCCCCGCATTGACCGCCCCCTCTTCGTGCGCAGAAAGGGTGCGCAGGGGCGCACAAGGGTTATGCCGCCCCCTCCCTTTCCCCTCCCTCCACATCCCCGCGCCATCTCGTCTGCGCAGGAGGAGCGTGAAGGCACGAGCCCCCCCCTCTCCCCATTGTCCCCGGCCCCTCCCTTCACCCCCTGTCCGCGCCCCCCTATTCGCGTGGAAAGGGGGCGCACGATGGCACGCCGCCCCTGCTTCATTCACAGAAGGGGGCACACGAGGTCACACTGCCACCCTCTCCCTGCCGCCCCCGGCCCTCCCTTTCCCCCCGTCCACACCGCCTCGCTCGCGCAGAAGTGGGGGCGTACAACGCCGCCACCGCCGCCTCTCCTTCCCCCGTGGCCGCGCCGCCCCTCTCCCTGTCACCCCCAGCCCCTCCTTCTCCCCTGTTCACGTGGAAGGAGCGCACAAGGGCACGCCGCTGCCCTTCCTCTCCCCATCGCCCCCGGCCCCTCCCTTTTCCCCTGTCCGCGCCGCCTCATTCGCGCGGAAGGGTGGTGCATGAGGACACACCGCCCTCGCCTCTCCCTGTTGCCCCCAGTTCCCCTGTCCCCGGGGGAAGGAGGTGCACGAGGGCACGCCGCCACCGCCTTGTTCACGCGGGAATGGGGCACACGAGGGCACGCCGCCGCCTCCCCTGTCGCCCCCGCCGCCTCCCTTTCCCCTGTCCGCGTGGAAGTGGGGCGCGCAACGCCACCGCCACCTCTCCTTCCCCATGGCCGCGCCGCCCCTCTCCCTGTCGCCCCCCGGCCCCTTCCTTTCCCCCTGTCCGCGCCACCCCAGTTCGCACGGAAGGGAGGGCGCACGAAGACGCCGCCGCCGCCCCTCTCTGTCGCACCCAGCCCCCCTTTCTGCTGCCCCGTTCGCGCGGAGGGGGTGGCACGAGGGCACACTCCCCCCCCTCTCCCGTTGCCACGCCACCCTGTTCGCACGGAAGGGGGCGCAGAGGGCACGCTGCTCCCCGTCTCGGCAGCGCGGAAAGGGTAAGAGGGGAAGGCGCCACCCCCACCGGGCACGGAAAGGGGCGCACGAGGGCGAACTGTCCCCACCTCCCTACGCATTGCACGGCAGGGCCCCCTTGCGCGTGCATTAACCGCGCCCACCCGTTTTCACGCGCCGTAGTACGACTTAGAAAAAAAAATAGATGTAGCTTAATTAGATAATAGAAATATATTAAATGTTTTGTTAAGTTGTTTGAACATAAGAAAAAAATATATATGAAGCTGACCAAAGACAATGTACAATTAAGGAAATACATCTTTATCAAAGGAATGTGTTTTATTTGCGCTTACTAAGAGTAAAACAAACTGGGCTCGAATGTTGTTCGGGGATGCCATTTTGTGATGACAGGGAAAACATGACTTTCTTGGCACCTTCCTTTTTGAGGGCATGATTCCCTGCGGAAAAATGGCCACTGTGGCGTGGCACGTGATCGTGACAACCTGCCTCCTTTTCGACCTTGGCGAAGTGGACAGGGTCAATGGTCATCCACTTGACGTTAACAGAATCAAGATACTGGTATATCTGTTGACCCAGTTTGTGCCACATGTCTGCAATCGGGTGTTCACAGATTGGCCTGAGCTCCTTCGGTACGCGTTGCATATCAGGGCCGGTCCTCTTACACAGGTCCCCAGTATGATAGACAGAGACCGGATTGGAGGGGAGGCCATAGTAGTCGGCATGTGCCTCAAAATCAGAGTCTGTGAGCTGGGGTGAAGGATGGGGTGTCTCAGTGTCCTCTGAAACATCTTGGGTGGGGAAGATAGGGGATGTCACGATCACGTGCCACACCACGTAAACATTTCTGCTCTGATGTTTCAGATGTGTTTCAGATCTTGAAGACTCGGCTCGGTTGTGGCTTATATCTAGACATCAGCTTATCTGATGTTCCATTGCCTCGTTCTGTGTTTCAGCTATGTTTCCCTGATGTACTGGCATTCTACTGTACTTTTCTCTGTTTCATCTCTCCTCGCTGGCAGACGACACATAAGCCCTGTAGTGCTGGCAAGAGCCAGACAAAAGCTGTATATAAGGCCGTAGTCTACAGTGTATGGTCCTCATTCGAGTCTTGTTCATAATATAGCCCACTTCTCCTTCTCCCTCTCTTGTCCTTGAAGATCTATGCTCCGACGCTTAGTAAGCGTCCAGTCCAGTATCCCAGACCCTTGCCCAAGCACAAGGAAGCGTCCCTTGGACAGTAAACGTCATAGTGCCACACAGGTTGTACAGACTCCAGCCCAGCCTTGCAGAACGATCCGGGTGATCGTAAAAGGGGAGGGGGAGCCTGTGTTGTCTTGCACACTGGTGAGAAAGTCTGTGTTAATTGGAACTCCCACACTGGGGGTGGGGTGGTGGGGGGGGGAAAGGTTGGACAGCTTATCAAAGAGGCGAAGGTAGTTGTCTGCTAGGTCTACTAGCAGCCAGAAGAGTAGCCACACAGCTAAGGCTCCAACCATTTAGGTTTAAAACAGTTTTTAAACTATTTACATGGTTTACTTTTACCATATATTTACTGGCATGGTGGTATGAAGTAAATAAACTAAATAGTAAACAGTAAATAGTTACCCCAAGCCTGAGACTCTTTAGACTCAAGAAGAACTGTTATCCACATTTGGCCTCAGATCAGAAGTTAAGTGTGCTAATTAATATGTTCAACCAAGTGTTCAACACTTTTTTAACACTGTTGAATACTTTGAACTTGGCCCTGAACACACTGGATGGAAATTACCATCTTTAATGTTACGTTTCGGCCCGGAAGTGGACACTGACGCTCGGGGATGACACCACGTCAGCAGTATATCGTCATGGACTTGTTGGATCAGTCAGCCGGGTAAGCTCCGGCACATGTGATTGTGTACGATAACGGATCGGATCATGACTCGATGTGACTCATTCCTAAGATAGCTGTACTAGGGTTTGCTCTACTTACGCTATTGGCTAGGATAGTTTGGAGCGGCGCTTGAAAGCCCGCGCGTATCTGTATAAGTAGTAGTCGTGGAAGACCAGGATCACCATCTTGGTCTTCTTCAATACCACCATCTTCTCCGTCTTCCTTCTAGGGTCCCTCCCCCTGTTAAGTGAGTGACTCCGGCATATCCCCTTAGACCAGGGATCCCCGTGAGCTTATCCCGAGTTCCCTTTGTGGGCAGTGGACGCATATCCCATCGGCACTATCTGTCACAAGACGTACCTCTACTACAACGAACGCGTGGGACGACCCTACGGTTATATCTTCATCCTCGACCACCCTACTTGGACGTCCCTTGTACCTATCGAAGACCCCCCTGTTGGGATTCCCCAGCTCGAAGACATCCACGGCTACATCGCCATTGACGGGTCACTTGTCCCACATCCAGCTGAGTATTACGACGCCCCCTCCAACCGCCTCTGGTTCAAGTCTTATAGGATCGCCGCAACCAACGAGGCCTAAGTCAGGCAAACGTCCGTGGTAGACGTAACATTTAAGATGGTAATTTCCATATGCTGACAAAATTTTAACACTTCTGTAATAAGAGGCAACACCTTTTCCTTGGTCAAAAATGTGAATTTGATATTTATATACTATTAAGCCAGATTCATGTTGAAAAATGATATCAAAATGGTATTTATATAATATAAGAATTTCACAATTTATAGAGTGGAAAAATATAAGATTATTTAGGGATTTCATCTAGATGTAGCTTTAAAAATGAGAGCCAAACCTGTGGCCAACATAATTTACACTTGAAATAAAGAAGTGTCATTTGCATTTTTCTAACCTATTTCTATGTAAAACATTGTAACCAAAGAGATTGTAACAAAGTTATATCAGGTAATTTTTTATTCACAATTTTTCATATATAAAATGTTGATAAGATAATTAAATATTGACAATGCAATTTCAAGGCATAATATGTAGACAATATAGATTTTATTTTCCACAATATTGTTAGAATATTATTGAGGTGATATTATGTATCTTGTTAAAATATTTCACATGGTAATATTTTGATCAAATGCATCAGTGGTTCAGTTTAGAGGGTTCAGGCAAGGTTCAGGGTTCAACCACAAAAACCTTTTATCAAGATATCACCATGTGAAATATTTCAACAAGATACATAATATAACCTCTATAATATCCTGACAATATTATGGAAAAGGAAAATTATATTGTCTACATATTGCACATTGAAATTGCATTGACAATATTTAGTTACCTTATCAACATTTTACATATGAAAAATTGTGGATAAAAAATACCTTTTGTTATAGGATATGCCTAGATTTTGTCAATGGCAAAAGCATATTTTCCATCCAGTGCATTGGGGAACTTGAACACCATTCTATCACCACTTTGAGGGTAGAACATGTTGGTAAGTTCACAAATTTCCATACATAAAATTTTGATAAGGTAATTCAATATTGACAATGCAATTTCAAGGCATAATATTTATATACAGTATAGATTTTACTTTCCACAATATTGTCAGAATGTTATAGAGGTTATATTATGTATCTTATTAAAATACTTCACATGGTATCTTAATAAAATACAACAGTGGTTCAGTACATTTGGAATCTCAGGAAATAAAATAGATAAAACTCTGAGAATATTTGTGGAGTCATATCACATTAGATGCTAGAGGGTCCTCTGTCAACTCTAAGTAATCCAATCAGCTGTTCCTAAGTTATTTGACTGCAGCTATTTGCAAGCCAAGCTCATTGTTCAGCAAGTAAAATAATTTTTCCTATTTTATTTCCTACTTGTAGGATCCCAAAAATGTTGGCTCAAGCTGCAACTAAGGCTATAACACAACATAGGGTTAGTTTTAATTTTCAAGTTACTATTTTCATCATATTTCATATATTTGCTACTTAGTGGGCCCATTTTTAAGAAAACTTTTAGGGTATCAATGTAAATTGTTTTATAAATAGTATTTACTGTCTAAAAACCATTTATAATGGTTTACTGTCTATTTACTGGCTGTTGAGTAAACATAAACTAAATGGTTGGAGCCTTACACACAGCGCAAGACACAGCGTGAAACATTGCGCAAAACATTGCGCGAAAGCAAGGGTGGAAGCTGACTGTGACTGGTAACGACAGCTCCTTTTACGCGTCCAGAGCTAAGGCATGTGTATGTCATTGTCTTGTTCTTGGAATTCATGTGTAGGTTTCATGTGATAGCATCCATCTGAGTGGACTACCTCGGGTGAGATAGAAAGTGTCAACGATTAGCATGATTGGATCCCCATGATCTCTGACAACCCTCTGTTTTATGATCACCCGGATTGTTCTGCGAGACTGGGCCAGAGTCTGTATGACCTGTGTGGCTCTTCAACGTTTATAGTCCAAGGGACTCTTTCTTGCACACTGGCAAGGGTCTGGGGTACCGGGCCGGGTCACTGACTAAGTGTGAGAGCGGAGAACTTCAAGGAGACAAGAGGAGAAGTGGGCTATATTCGAGAACAAGACTGAAACAAGGTATCTACATCTCATCCAGTACATCTTTTATATCTTTACAAGAGGCCTATGCAAGTGCCTCGCTGGCATAACGAGCAAAGCACGCCATAAGGCGACAGCAAACCTGAAACACAGAACGAGCTGATGGAACATCAGATAAGCTGATGCCTAGATATAACTGAGTCTGAAACACAAGTGAAACACAGAAGGACATCTGATAAGCTGATGTCCGAGATAACCGAGAATCCAAATCTGGAACCGAAACTGTGGCGTGGCACGTGATCGTGACACTCTGTCAAACCGTGAGCATTGAAATTTGGCAGACGCTAGGTGACTCCTTCAGTGGCGGTGGCAGGGAGTGAGGCTGCCTAGTCTGTGACAGAGTCAATGTCGAGAACTCCAAGATGATACAGATCTATGAAGACTTTTTCCGCTCTTGGCTGGAGCTGCAATAGACCGACTCAGAATCAAAGATATGATGTGTATGTCCAACCAACAGTCCCGGGCCAACCAGCCGGTCACCAGTCAGCACTCGATCAGCGCAGGTGCACAGGGTTCATAAAGTTACCAACACACTACATACAAGGTGGGCCCGAAATCGGCTGTTTCCACTCATTTTGGTCACTGCAGATTATCTTGGACATCCTTTCCCCCAAACTTGTCGTTTCTGTGATGCACCTTGCTATGTACCTGGGTACAAGGGGCGCACCTACAGTGGCTACTGGCTTTGACAACAAGGTGTGTGGCTGCATGGAACGGACGGATGGAACACTGCCTTGAAGCAGTTCTGCCTGGCACTTTTTGGCGAGCTCACCAACAATGTGTCGAACCACCGCTCCCTCAAGCTGCATGTGCATGCTGCAGGCCATCTGCACATCTGCAACCCCTACTTTGTCAATGTTCAGACGGAGGGCCCGACGAACGACGATCTGTGGCAGCACCGCATGTACTTTTTGTGCGACGACAACGGCTAGGAAGGCGCTTTTGTCCTCTCTTATTACTGAAGGACGCGCTGTTCTTACAAGACTGCAGACATCCTCTGTGACATCGGGATATATGGCCCTTCCCCCTTTTACTAGTATAACAGAAGCTCAAGGCCCCGCAGGTCGGCGATACACAAGAATATGATATATAATTGCCACATGATGGTGCACAACCGCCAGGTTCTGCTCATCTACCCCAAGATGAAGCTCGTGGACAACGGAAACTACCGCAAGTTGTGCTGCTTTATGTCCTGACAGAAGCACCGCCATTGGGAGGACCATTACTACCTGCCACGCATCGTGTGGGCTGTTACTGGCCAGGTGGGTTCGCTTCTAAGGTTCACCCAGAATTGCTTTGAAAACATGACTAGGTCAAGGCACCATTTGGGGACTGCGTAGTAAGCACGATAGATACGTGCATCAGCATCGAGCTCATCAAAGAAGCCACACTCAAGGTCCACCATACCCTCATTTCCTCTTTCCCATTCTGAAAACCACAACAGCTCGGCGGGGTGTACCTCTATGCAAACCAGCAGGCAGCGGCGGCCGGCTGTACTACAACGGTTGCGCGATGGTCACGCTGAATGGGTGCATCATCGTGCAGGGCTCCCAGTTCTCCCTCACGGTCGTTGGGATCATCTCCGCGATGATCGACATCGAGGATGTGCGCGCGCACCGTGCAAAGAGCCGCAGCATGCAGGCTGCCACTGCGGAGTGCTACCACCGCATCGAGGCGCCCATCGCACTCTCTGGCAGCAAGTTTGACATCATCGAGGAGCTCAACCAGCCCACCGCATGGCTGTATGAGGTGCGGTACCATGCACCCGAGGAGGTAATCACATGCATTACAGAACCAAGTCGATTGATTGGGGGTGCTAATGGTGGTGATAGGTTCAGCCCCACGTGCTGGCTGTGGGACTATCTCTGCCACTCGTGCATGCAGGGGCCTTGGCAGGGGCACTTCCTCCCTCTCAGCAGTGGAATTGACAGCTGCACGACATCCATGATTACCTACTTGATGTGTCGGCTTGCCATTAATGTGGCACGCAGCAGGAGTACGTTCAGCTGGCTGTGTGCCGTGCTGTTGCCATGCCTTGCGGAAACTTATGCTTCGGTAGTGCAGACACACAGTGATCGTGGATGCGTAGTGGATTGTTCAAGTTGTTGAACTCCAAGTACGTCCCAGCGGGGTCATGCAAGCTCACTCAGGCAGCGCAAATGTTGAGTCAATTCGTTTACGGTACTATCAATGTAGTAGTTAGAGCTTTTTACATTATGATTTTTTTTTCCCTGCCGCAGTTCGGCGTTCAAACCCAAACCGAACGCCCATGAACGCGTTCAGGAGGTTCAGGTCCAGTTCAGGTTCAGGTTCGGTGCTGGAGGCTGAACCGCACTGAACTGAACTTTGGCAACACTAGGGCCTTGAAGGCCTGAACAACGAGTCCACTAGCCCAAGGCCTAGGTCTAGCCCATCAAGCTTCAAGCCTCATGTTTCAGGTTCGTCTCGTCTCGTTTTCATTTTTTTCGCATATCTAAACGGTCTTTACAGTCTTTACTAATGTGTAGGCTCCTCTTTTTTCTTGGAAACTAGCAACCTGACCGTGTACCACCCCCCTCCTCCCCCATCCCTTCCACTATATTGGCATTCTATGTCAACTTTCAGTGTTCTGTCGGAAGTTCTCAGAACGCAGCAAGTGAATTAGTCACCATTCAAACTTCAAAGCACCCCTCTACACTGTAACCCATACATAATGAAGTTGCGCGAGGAGAAGAAGTCGCATAAACAGAAACAAGAAACAGGAATAAGACATCACCGCCTCTAACTGCCTGGCCAGCATCCCCGATATCGTTCTAGATTGATGTCGCGACGCCTAGGCCTTGACCTAGTAGAGGTTGGCGTCTGAAAAGGACGCCTTGATTCGCTCGTCAAATACCCAGAAGAAGGGTGACGCGTGATGAACAGCGCACATGAAGGGATGATACTCACAGTGACAAGAGGACTGTGGTGAGATATCAAAGGTGGCTGGAAGCAGCAACAGAGTGAGATCTAGCAAGTGAAGCAGATAGAGTGTCTGGCACACAACAGATGAGAACTGATGATACATTAGAGAGGTGGAGACATACCTGGCACACAACAGATGAGAACTGATGTGGACCAGGAGCGTACAAGCTGTACTACTTATACAGAATACAGGAGTGACACTAGTACAACAGAAGTAACACAGAGTCACACAATACAAGGAGCGTTGTTCTACAGAGGGACACAAAGGAGTGTGCAGAAGGAGAACAAGAGCGCAAAGAACAAGAGAAGGCTAGACTATGATATCATAGTGACATCACAATAAAGATAAAACAAAGGAAGTAAGTACAAGGACGAAATACAATAGGAGTCCAGAGGAGTCCATGATGTCATTGTACAGTGATGTCATAGATAAGAAAGTCCGAGATTGTAAAGATCATAATAATCTAATCTACATAAGTCCAATATATCTTATCTAAAGCAGTCCGTTATCTGCGTGTCCATTTGAGCCGCTAAGTGCGCACAGGTCACTTATCAACAACGCGTATGTGACATCTGACTTGGTGGAATCTGTCTTTCCAGCACCGCCAGTGAGGAGGCCGACAATACGTCCCTTGCCGTCAGCTATGATGGAGCCGGAATCCCCTGGAGTGGAGAAGGCACCATCCTTTTGACTATATGGGTAGATCGGCAGCTCCATCGATGTCTTATGGGTGCCATCCTTGAAGTTTTCGCAGACGAAAGACATGATGCCAGTAGCGCGACTGATAGTTACCCCGGTGCTATTACCACTCTTGACAACGATGATACATGCTTCGCCGTTCATGTTGAGCTGTTACGTTTTCGCCTTCACCTGACCCTCGAACACCCCTCGCGAAGACCCTGGACACCGTTGGACGACACATGCAAGTGCGATTTGGCAAAGACGGGAAAACTACCACCAAGATTATGCATTGCATTCCCACTGCTAAGTCACATGACTCTGGTCACGTGATCATCCAAGCTAACAAAACATACGAAGTGCGCACGTGATCTTAGCGCCCGCCCGTCACGTGACCCTGGCACGTGACCTGGCTAGACCTGCACCAGAAGGGCCCAGATGAGCTTGTGCCTGGACCGGCCTCGACTGCCTCATGTCTGATGACTCGTACGTTCCTGATCGATAGTGCCTTGATTCTGATGGATTGCGATATGACTCCCTTATCTCTGACTCATACCTTTGCGCCCTACTGCCATTGGTCGACTCTTATCTCTGACTCGTTGTGACTCATTCCTAGGATCCCCTTACTAGAGTTTCGGAGTTCCAAGCTGGGGTTCAAACCTCCTTGGACTTGTATAAGTAGATGGGCTTATGGTCGCTGAAGACCTAAGCTTGACTTCTTGGACTATACCACCCATTGTACTTGCCTCCTACTTGGCTGTCTGCCAATAGAGTGCTGTTGTGCCTTTGGTGCCTATTCCCTTGACTGTCCTTAGCTGGTTTGCGCTGTTTGCCAAACGTCCCTTCCTTTTCCCCTTTTATCTCTCCTGTCTAAGTGAGCTGTTCGCCTCTTAGCCTTGTACCATCCTCCTTGCGCCGAGCTGTCTGCCGACGCCCTCCTTCAATACATCGCCTTTCTCCTTGCTCATATCCTCTGGGCAACCTTGTTACGCATAACCTGCGAGCTGATCGCCGCCCATGTGAGTAACTTCGACATCTCTCGTGATCGTTAGGTCGCCTCCTGTCCCTAGAGCCTCCCTACAAGACGCTGCTAGAAGAACGTCTGGTGGAACGTTACATGAGCATTGTTGGGTGGCGCAGCTCGTCTTCCTCGACGACACCCTGAAGCTGCAAGAGGTGGTCATATGGATACTGGAAGGAGGTGCGGGCCATGGCATTGGGGTACATTTTCGACATAAATTCGACAGGCAACATTCTCGTGCCTAAATATGATAGTTAGACTAAACGACCTCAGTGAGACAGATCAAAACGTACCTAGATCAATCCCATTTCCCTTGAAATCTGCCCAGTCTATCTTCTCGCCATGGAGCTCGATGAGAGCCCAGTCCTCGGTGAAGAGTTTGGGGCCGATACCAACAGAAATGGGAGGCGAGGTAAACGACATGGCCCAGGACATGCTGGCACTCTGTGCTCCATGACTTCGTGACCTCAGTGTGGAACTCATTTAGGGACTCAATTGCCTCCTCCGCCCTCTCCAACTGGCGCTTATAGTACTCACGCTCCTTCGCTCGCACGGTGTCGTCCTTGCTGGCCTCCCCAAAATCCTGAAGCACATCTTTGTAGTGGTCGACCAACATAGCCTCACACCCGATCTCGACCATGATGGATACGAGTACACCCTGGTACCTTTTGTTGCCGAGGAGGAGGACGTCGCAATGCTGACTAACTCTCTTGCCACAAGTCTTACTGTCGTAGAGCTCATTATGCACAGCGCTTGGTGGGAGAACAACATGCCAGGCCATAAGGATGAAGACCCTCTGGCTTTCACCACCTTCACAGATGTAGAGGCCTCCGGTACCCTCAAAGCAAGGAGTGCGTCGGGAAGCGATCTGCAGACCGAGTCCAGGAGTGAGTGGACGGCGTACATCAACAGTTCCGTGTAAGGAGTAGGAGTCATCATGATTGAGGAGTCGTGGACCGGCTGACCGGGTGAAGACCGACTCCCGGAACGCGATCTCAACATCGGTCAAGTTAGACTCCTTGAGAATTTTCTTGCAGCTGACAGCTGCAACCTCAGCGTCCTTGTGGGAGAGAGACCTGGGCTTCACGCTCACCCAAAGAAAAAGGGGACCCGCCTGGGTCGCCTCCTCTTCAACCTTGGCAACCTTGGCAATGCGGACAGGGTCAATGGTTGTCCACTTGACATTGACAGAATCAAGATACTGGTAGATCTGTTGACCTAGTTCGCGCCATACGTCTGCGATCGGGTGATCACAAACTGGCCTAAGCTCCTTTGGCACACGCCACGTCTGGTAGCCAGTGGGCCTCTTTGACCGCTCCCCAGTATGGTATACTGAGATGGGGTTGGAGGGAAGGCCATAGTAGTCAGAGTAAGCCTCGAAATTGGAGTCGGTGAGTGGGCACAAAATATGGGGAGTCTCAGTCTCCCATGGAAAGCCCTTGGTGAAACCACAGTCGGAAAATGAGGCAGGGAAGCCTGCACCGTCTTGATAAGTGAGGTTGATGCATGTGGCAAGGAAGTCTGCATTAATCACTGGAATGAGAGAGTAAAAATGAGAAGGTAAGTATGGGAAGATAGCAAAAAGCTCAAAGACTGACTTGCGAATGGCAGTAGGATGAGAGTGTCGAATGTATAATTGTGCTCCTGTAGTACCCAAGTGTAGGAGGCTGCGAGTAACGGTGACTGGTCGTCTATGATGTCATTGTCATGAGTCCCTGTAATGCTGCCACAGGCCAGATAAATTACCTCATACGAGTGGGCTAACCCTAGCAGTCTTCCGATGCGGGACTTCTTAATCACTTGAGACATGGTTCAACCATATCTCATAGTAATTAAGAAGTTCACCATCCCTGTCAAGCATTTGTTGCAACGGCACAGGAGATGGGCAAGCTGGCACACCAGACATCGTCACATCAAGGAGTGCAGTGTAGTTGTTCTGAATCAGGAAAAACCCCAACTCTCAATTGGGCTCATTTCAGTCTCATTTTGGTCTGTTGTACCGAAAATACATATTTTAGCTCATTTTCATCAATTGGTCTCATTTGTTAGGTTGAGCATTTGAATTGGCGTCAACTGTTTGAATTGGCGCACACTTATGCACAATTTAGGTGAATTCAATGACCAAGGGTACACCCTGGAAGTGAGCCAATGATAGTAACATACGCATAGAGAGCGAAACATAAAATAAAATAATAAAAATCTCTGCTTGAATCTCTGGCCAACGCGTCTTCATCGCTTCGTCTCGGGAATGAGACTCACCCGCCTCAAGGAAATCGTGTCAGGATGTACGGAGCCGAGCCCATGTAAGTTCGTAGGCAGAGGGGATCCCGCAGGTTAGAGAGAGGAGAGGACAGAAGAGCCAAGCCTGAAGTGTTCGCAACGGTGACAGCCGGTGCGGTCGCGAACGGACGAAGGTGGGAACAAGCGTGGATGGGTGAGACGAGAATGAGACGAGTAGCGAGGCTGTCCGAGGCAGCAAGACAAGGCAAGGCAAGGACGAGTGAACTGAGTAGGAGTGCCCGAGCAGTGGGTCTGACTCAAACTGGGTTCACGCTGACATGAAGAAGGGGAAACACAAGCTAGAGTCCTGCTAGACTGATATTCCGAGTCAAGAGAGCGAGGTTATATACATGTAGGACAGTAGCTACCCACAGCACGCAGCCCTAATGAATGGATGGGATCAAGGACGGGATGGGGATGGGAAAGCGCGAGAGAACCGATGGTGATGCATGACTCAGATGTCGGATGTCGTGGGAATGAGTCCATGTGAGTTCGTAGGCAGAGGGGGTTATAGAAAGGAGAGAAGAAGGCTGAATCCGGAGTGTTCGCAACAGCGAGAGCCGATGCGAATGCGAATGGACGAGACCAAGAACAGGAGCGAAGCGAAACGAGAGATGATGCCATCCGTAGCAGCGAGACGAGGCGAGACAACGGCGATGACCTTCAAGTGCCCACGATAACCTGATAGGGCCTGACTTCCAGGGCGAACGCGCACATGTAGCAAGAGAAGGGGGAGACAACTTGACTGTTATTAACGAGCCAAGAGAGAATGGTTTATATACATGCGAGCCTGTATACGACACATTCTGAGTCTAAGTAAAAGTAGTGAGAGTAAGAGTAGGGAGTAAGGGAGAGCAGAGAGACGTTAGGTACGACAGGCAGAGAAAGAGCGAACGGACACAAGTGAGTCAAAGGGAGATGGACATAGAAACGAGAAACTGAGACAGATTATCTATGTGAAAGGTAGCGAGCATATGAGAATGACAGTCAAAAGGGGGTCAAGACACTATGACGCACAATAATAAGACCTTGCTCCGAATCAAACGGTGGCGCACTGCCAAGCGCAAGCTCCCACGGCGTCTTATGGGTGGCTAAAGGACATTGAGAGCTCGATCTTGAAAGGGATATGTGAGGTAGGCGGTGCGACGGAGACGGGGAGTTGAGGGACAAAGCAACACGAGGCGCGGGGATGAGCGGCCTGTTGTGTTAGAATGATACTAAATCTGAAACATTTACAGTTCGGTGCTAGGTCATGCCCCAATCATTCGCACCTTATATTCTCTAGCTCATGTGGCGGGGGTTTTCTTTTTTGAGTTGTGTGGTGGTTTGGGTTTGTTCCTTGGCCCATCATCTGACTCGACATGATACAATTCACATTGTTGGTTGCGACTTTGTTGGACTCAGATGTGTGGAGTCACCGGATAGAGCCCACTGCATTTAACGATGGCACTGCGGCCTTCACACCGAGTTGACATTACAGGGGTAATGAGTGCGTTGTTTCTTTGGGCACATTTGAAACATTTACAGTTCACTGCTAACTCATGCCGGTGCCCCAATTCAATACAGTCTCGCACTATATATTCCGAGTCTCTAGCTCGTGTGACAGTTTGTTCCTTTTTTTTTCTTTCACTCACTTGCTCCATCTTTCCTCTCTTCTGCGTCTCCCCTCGCAACACCGCCTCGTACTGTACCCTTCTGTCTTGTGCTTGTTCTGAACAATGGCTCCTGAGTCCGACACAGTCAGACGTAAGTTATTTTGATCATATTCCCTTCACCCTCCTTACGCTACCACTAGCCAAATGTGCTGCGAAGGAAGCAGCCCTCAAAAATCATGGTGCGTTACTTATTGTCCTTTGGGCTAATGGATAATCTGTATATTTTGTACAGTCTGGCTTACTAACCGCAAGGTGCCAACATCCGTGTCAATGTCTGGCAAAAAAAGCGCCATCATTCACCTGACGGGCCATCCACCAGCACCAAAAAAGCATGCAGTAAGTTTTTCGACTCAAGGCATCGTTTTTTCATCAACGCAATGTCCTGTAGACCTTGCTGGTGTAAAGTCACTTTCAAAGGCCGCCAAATCTGGTAATCACGTGACTATGCAACCTCCGGTCAACGCGAAGGCGAAGACTCACCCACCAGGCAATTCAGGTCAGCCTGCCGCTATAATCGCTCCCCCCCAACTTACTTATCGTCCTGCTGTAGTCATACCACCCCATGTCCAGATCGATGTCAATGCCGAGTCCGATGACAACAGTGGCAATGAGGACAGCGACCAGCCTGAAAGTGACGAAGGTGAAGCCATGCAACCTGAAAGCGATGGTGAAGACGTGTCTAGTGAAGACCAAGACAACCTTTACAACCTCGGTCCAAAAGACGTCCGCACAGCATTTGAGAGGGAAGTACGTATCGCCGCCAACCATGGGCCCTCCATGCACTATACTAATATCTTACGGTGTCTTAAGCATGCCAAGTGGGGCATCGATAATGATCCCTTACCATCTCTTAAGCGTGCCAAGTGGGGCATAGATGCTGATGTCAATAACGAGTCAGATACTAATGCAGCCGGTGAGTCACATATCAACCCGTTCGATAGACGTCGTCTCAAAGCAGGTACCACAGGTGACAACGACACCCTCAGTGACGACGAAAATCACAACAAAGATAAGGTACGTAGTGTTTTTCCTTTTTACCAGATGCTTACTACATTTTTAGTCGATGGAGGTGAGGGCTATCAGCAATTGAGCGGCCAAACAACTTGCAGAGGTCCCTAAGTGGGATAACCCAGGAGACTCAGACGGCACCCGCACGGTATGTATCGCTATACTATATGTATATCTAACCCCTCTTCAACCATGTTTCCTAGGGCACCGGCACTCCTTTCTCATCTGACGGAGAGGACGACAACAACACTGAACAAATCCCCACCCATAAGTACATGGTCAATAAGTCATGGGCACCGGCGTGCCACTACGTACCGACGGACCATGGTCTTGTTCAGCTCAGAATCTAGCCGCCAGACTTGAGGGCAATCATGAGGGTTGCCATCAAAAGGGTGAAGGGCAATGCAATCTTTGATACTGCTTACCACGCAGTTAATTCCACCACTGCCTATCACTGATAAACTCTCTATAAGTCGGCAAAGTCACTGCATCATTCAGCCTTTGTGAATCGGTTTTTCTGGGACCATGAGATTGGGAAGGCTTTAGGTTGGGTGGTACGTCGTGTCATTTATTAACAACTCCGACTGATTACTGACAATTATGCCACATTTCAAAAGCTCAGTGGCCGTGTTTCAACCTACCATGGCCAGCTGAAATGGATCGCTGCAGGTAAGGTGGGGGGCTATTATCAACTCACTGAAGGGCCAGAGTGCATTGAAAGGGTCAGGGAGCTCATCTGGGGCTTAGTTTATGTCTATCTGACAAAGGAGGTTGGTTGCAGTCTTGTTGACTCGGCCAGTTTTACTAACAAGTACTTTGATCTCAGTCCCGAGCACCGTGACGCGGTACGTCGTTCATCCCTGTGACTGCATGGCCACCTGGTGACCTGACCACGTTTCGACCCGCCATACCACCACCTTCCTTGCTGCCTATGTAGCACTCGCCCAATGGCACGGTATGCATCGCACCATTTTTGTCTCTGATGTGGCACTGCATCGCGCACAGATCCACAACATCCTCAGCGGCATGGTCTTCCGCAAGCTGATCATCCTCGAATGCATCCCGCAGCCTGTCCCCGGGTAGGTCTAGCCCATCATCATTGGCAGTCACGCGTTCGGAGACCAGTATCGTGCGATGGACTTTGTCGCGCCTGGTCCTGGGAAGCTCCAGCTCGTGTATACGCCACAGGGCAGCGGTGAGCCAACCACGTTGAGTGTGTATGACTTCAAAGGTAAAGGGGTTGCCCTTGCGATGTACAATATGGATGATGTCAGTCTCATCACCACTTTCTTGTTGACGACCCAGTGGTGGACAGTCGATTGCTGGTTTGCAGTTAGGCAGTAGATACAAGCTCTTTGCATATCGCTCATGTACAATTCTGTGAAAATATAGGCATGTGACCATGCATTAAACATACCATATATGGAAATTTGGGGGGCCCAGCATTTCATCAATTTAATGATAATATGAGCCTTTTCGCAAATTTTATCTCATATGTAACGTCTACCACGGACACTTGCCTGACTTAGGCTTCGTTTGTTGCGGCGATCCTAAACGGTCGGTAGAACAGACGGTTTGTGATGGCGTCTGGATACTCAGCTGGATGAGGGGCTAAGTCCCCGTTGAGGGCAATGAAAGCGTGTAAGTCCTCCGCTTGAGGAACGTTGACGGGCGGGTCTTCTACTGGGACAATAGTCCTCCACGAAGGGTGATCGACAATGAAGATGTAGCCGTACGGCTTGGCGACTTGTTTGTTGTGGTAAAGGAATACTCAGTGGTACTGCGATCCAACAGGATATTCGTCCACTGCCCACAGAGGGGAACTCGGGATAAGCTCACAGGGATCCCTGGTCTAAGGGGATATGCCGGAGAGGACTCACTTCAAAGGGAG
The DNA here is from genome assembly GCA_024734325.1 of Lactarius hatsudake. Lineage (NCBI taxonomy): Eukaryota > Fungi > Basidiomycota > Agaricomycetes > Russulales > Russulaceae > Lactarius > Lactarius hatsudake. The sequence goes on from JANSJP010000012.1 coordinate 473,002, forward strand.
GAGAGCCCTAGAGACGATGAAACAGAGAAGATGGTGGTATTGAAGAAGACCAAGATGCTGATCCTGGTCTTCCACGACTACTACTTATACAGATACGTGCGGGCTTTCAAGCGCCACTCCAAACTATCCTAGCCAATAGCGTAAGTAGAGCAAACCCTAATACAGCTATCCTAGGAATGAGTCACATCGAGTCATGATCCGATCCATTATCGTACACAATCACATGTGCCGGAGCTTACCCGGCTGACTGATCCTACAAGTCCATGACAATATACTGCTGACGTGGTGTCATCCCCAAGCGTCAGTGTCCACTTCCGGGCTGAACGTAACATCATATGTGCACAACTAAGGCTCTAAAGAGACTGCATTGTACTTGATTGTGCAAAATGTGAACCATATGTTGAGCCGTAATACTTACTATAAGGCTCATTATGTAGGAATAGGAGTACGATCAGTTATGCTATACATGTAATTCGGAGTATTTAGTCATACGATACACGTACAGAATCCCCTTATGGGATTATTCCGAGTCCACCGGTGATTAGACATTAGGCGACACTGAAAACGCAATATTGTGGACGCCTCTACTCATCACTTATCCCCAAACGGACATGGGTGGACCATAGAGTATATAAATCAAGGGGGGTGCGGGATTGCAGTGAGATATAGGACGTACATTCTTCTCATAAGGGCGATGGGGACAGGGGGGGGGGTCTTTACATAAGCATGCCCCTATCTAAATATAGTAATACTTTCTCGTGCCTACTAAATATGGTAACCGACTACTATCGACCGTCATACACATGCACGCTTGCGCCTCAACGTACCCGCATCGCTCAGACATACCTCGCAAGTCCAGTTTCTGGGTGGGGATGAAAGCCCAACACATGTGAGATGATACTGGTATGGTTTAGTATCAGTATACGTTAATTTAATGCCTATTACTTACCCATTTTGTTTCACATCCAGCCACTCTGCAACAAAGGGAGTCCGAGTCGTCTGCCTTTCGCCCTGCAGACGGTGCTGCAGACCTCCCACACAAGCACGCAGAAATATCATGCATGTTGCGCAGCTTCCGTTTACGACCGAATGAGGACACCTGGGCATCTCTTAGGAGGCTGCCATCGTCTTGGCCATCGTCTTCAGTCCCAGCCAGACGTTCAGTGGTGAGGCTGGCATGTGCAGGTGGCGACGCGGGAACACCAACATTAGTGGCAGCTGTGGAAATGAGATCACCTTTGGCAGCAAGGGAGCATGTAGACAACATACTGTGTTCAGGTGCGCGTTCGTTTGACTCTGCAACCAGACCGACGCTGACACCCCCTATCGCCGACTTGCCTCTCCCGTCTACCACTTCCAACCCTTTCACACCCTCTCTACTATCCACACAATCTGACCCGGATTGCGGATATTTCTCACTGTTCGGCACCGATGCACATCCACCACTGCCATCTGCTCCGTTTGACCCCGACTGCCCGTCTTTGCGTTCTCCATCGGCCTCCACAACCATCTCATTGACGTTGTCTTCCTCGGCACTGTCTTCGTTCCCACCCAAATCCTCTTCCATGACATCTGAGTCTTGCTTGTCATCGTGTATTGACTCATCTTCTCGTGCAATGTAACTAGCGTTTGTAACGTGATTAGCAGGGTTTCGAGTTGAAAGTCAATGCAAGTATTCCATACCTTGAAAGCCTACGAGAACTGTGTGCTTCCGAAAGCTTCAAAGGGACCTTTAACTTCCCTTTGCCGCGTCGCTTTGGTTGTTTACGGCGGTTCTTCCAAATCGCAGCCATCGCCGTCGCCTCATCTGGTGTTATCTTCCAAAGGTCTTCGTGCTTCGTGATGTCAATGCCTTGGTGCCAATGTCGGAAGTGTTGTCGCATGTTGTACCGCCAGACTGCTGGAGACCCATCTGGGCAGTAAGGGCACTGAAGGGGGACGTTTGAGCAGGGCGCCGAATCGGAAGACACCATGGCAGCGGAATACGAGAAATTAGTCGCATTAGGGCACGGTACAATGCCCATATACTTGACCGTTGGCTGGTAGTTCCTTCCGGAGCGCTTTGTCAAATAAATGGTACACATATTTGCAGGTCGGAGGCAGAGCCCGCATGGCTCCTGTGATTTGTCAACCGTCAGATCATGTAGTATATGGCTTGCGATGTGCGCAAGCACACGCTGGCCATTGGTTGCGTCGAGTTGGACTGGAGGTGTACATGCCGGGCATTTGTGCATGCTAGACTCTCGCACATCGTAGAGGGCTTCTGCGACGAAGCAGGCCTCTCCTAACAAGTAGAATGGCATCAGCTGAAGCACAATGAGGGTAGTAACTTGAACGACGAGCTCTTACCTGATCTTTCGCGGTAGGGAAAGCGGTCAGTTTGCAGGGTTTGTGGGATGGATTTTAGCTGGGGGTTGGTCAGTCGATCTCGAAGGCTGGACGCGAAGGCGACGAGTGTGGGCGTTTCAAATAGGTAGAACGGCGCGCATGATGGAGGCATGGCCAAGGAGGGATTAATGGGCTGGATGAGATTGCCCGGGACTTTGAACTTGATGGGCAGAAGATGCTGTGTCTTCCAGTCATACTTGAGCGCGTCATCATCGTGTTTATTGTCGTCGGGAGATGTGCACACCAGGCTGCAAACCTGGTATGTGATGTGAACGGTGTCCTCGGAAAGAGCATCGAGATGTAAGTAGTCGACAGATTTTGACCCAAGGTGAATACCAATGATTTCGCCAATGCAAAGAAATATATTTTCTTCGCAAGAAACAAGCGAAGCGATGGGGTTGTTCACCATAAGGACGTTTCCGAGATCGTCAGAGGCGTCGTCTACGAGCGTGGCGGGCTCTGACTGCACGAAGCGTGCCTCCTGCTGGACTCTTCGCAGCCGGTCTGTTGAACTTGTTGATTTACTATACTTGAACAACAGTGACAACGCTCGAGATTTGTTTAGCGTGCCCGTGTTGTCATCGACAACAACAACATTACCAAATGAATGTTGATCGGGAGCCCAATCTAGAGAGGTTGCGGCGTCCTCAAGTTCGCACATACCCTCGCCGGTAAGGGGAACATTCGGGTGGTCCGACAAAACAGCGTCTTCATCGTCGTGTGATGGGTCTTCAACGTCATCACCAGGAAGGGACGCATGCACGAGGAGAGTACCGAAAGGCGCCAGTAGTGTAGCATCAGGGATTTCTTCAACCGCACGAAGGACATCGCAGACGAATGGGTGGTCTGCTTCCAGTTTGCGTCGGCCCCGAATCCAGACAGTAGGGGGTGTTAAGGAGCTGAGGGCCTGAGACGCCCTCCACGAACGTGGAGAGATGTGGTCTGCAGAAGCAGGAATTTCGGACGAGTCCCGAGACACGCACGGAAGGTGCAGACGTCGCGGGGCTTTATCCCATTCAGGGTGCATAGCCAGAATGTTTGCCGACTCCATAGTTCCGGTCAGACGCGACCCAAGCTGATAATTGTCGACATTAGCATCATTTCCTATAATAGTCCGTAGGCAACCGAAGAGGTTTTCAAGGCGGTCAGTGCCGAGGAGTACGATACTGAAGTCATCGTTAGGTGTATCGACCTTAGCCTTCGCCGCACAAAAAAAAACATTTTTGACCATCATAATAAGGTCGACATAGAGAGCAGTGGGGATGAAGTCGTTGCACGCCTTCTCATGAACATAAAGGACCAACGCCAGGTGGGCTGCATAGCTCAGGTATTCGAGCTGTTCCCCGATAGACAAGTCGACGCAGATATACGGCATGAGGAAATGAGAGCACATCGAGCCGAATAAACGGAGTGAATCTCGGGCTTTGATACGACCCGGTGCGCCAGACGTGAGCCGAGGGAGACTCCAGATGTCCCGAAGAAGAGTATAGGCCAGTAAAACATCTTGCTTGTCGTTCGGATTGAGCACTGCGTGGACATGCTGGGGTTTATGGCCAGCCTCAAGAAGATGGCTCCGGAGGAGTGCAGGAGTGATCCACGTCCCGTGCACCAAGATACCCTTTTCGCGCAAGAGCGCATTGCGTGGTCGCTTCGCCGCGGCATGTTTCCAGTCTTTGTCGCAAGTAATGTCATCGTCGCCAACATGGAGGTCCAGGAGAGCACATGCAGACAGCCAGGGATAAATAGGCGAGGAGGGAGAAAGCTTTCGTTTGAAAGTGAGGAGCACTAATGCCTTCCCCCGCTTTGCCTCGCCATCTGAGGCGATGGAGACAACCCGTGCATTCGAAAGAGTATTCACGGTCTTGATCGCGTTGAGTGCCGTCTGGATGAGTTTGGCATGGTCTTCTGCAGTCTCTCTCTTACAGCTCCCAGAGATGAGAAACGGTTTTGCACTATAAAATCTAGAATTTTTACAGAGGAGACCGATCGCGCCAACGGTGGCCTGAAAGAAGTTACGCGACTTAGCATTAGGGAGAGCCGTGGGAGAACTGGATACGGTAATACTTACTTCATGCGCGAGATGCACGTTTCCGTCTACCATATCTTGGAACAACAGCTCCGCGTCTGCGATGCTGTTGAAGTCCATACACCTGCCGTTCGTGTGCTCTCGACACCACCCTAGGATTTGGTTTGTCCGGTCGCACCATCGTGGTCGTGTCTCCTGCGCAATCTCGTCAAACATTAAGACAACATGGTATTTGCCTCGCGTTTCCAGTGTGGGCAGCAAACTGTCAAGTGCGGCTACCAAATTGTTCTCAAGATCCCTTGCGTGTGGGTATGATGGTGAACAAATGAGGGGTGGGATCATGGTACGGCGACGAACGGTGGAAGGGGCGGGGATCCTAAATATACGGTGCGCAATATTTGCTACTCGCTGACCCCCTAGACGCAGGAATAGGAGAGTTTGTAGATCTTCTTCCTCGGTGTACCCTTTTGGTTGATAGAGACCACGCGCTGCTTTTCGAACTAAGTCCAGAATTGCTGCAACGCTCATGTGACGATCTGAGGCAACACGAAGAACGCGATCCAACCGAGGGATCTTCCCACTAGACATTGCGAGGAGTACTTGGCGGTGCAGGGAGATTGTTCCTTCGCGCCCAACAAGTTTCTTCGCGTCGTTGGTACGCCGAAGACGGAACAAATCGATGATGCGCTCCTTCTTTCGGGCAATCTCGGACATGGACATTAGCCCATGGTACTTGTATGGTGTGTTTTCGTTTACGCCATTTTCGATTCGGACTAAAACATTTCTAAATTTTGTGTTAGATAGTAACATGTCGCATGGCTGGCATAGACCGCGCTCATTGAGGTTGCGGTTTTCGCATCTGCGCGCATGTAGCAGGAGGGTTCCCGAACAGGAGGAGAACTCCCAGGCCGTGTGCTCCTCGATGTGGAGAAGGAATGGGTATGCGCCAATTCCTGTCTGGCCAGGTGGTGGATTAACAACATGTTGCTTGCACTGCAACTTTTTAGATACACGTCTTGATACGCCTTGTCGGTCAATCGCGTCATCCACAGGTGGGCCCAGAGCAATCGGTGGCGATGGGAGGTCTTGACGTGCAGGGGCGATTGTGTACGAAGGTGATGTCCCGATATATTCAATGTCGTCGTTGTCGTCACCTGTGTTCACAGACCGCGTGCGAGGCGAGGAACAAGGCGAGGAAGGTGCATTGGAAAGGGTGGGCACCCTCGACAAGAGACCATCCCCGACGGGCAAGACCTCGGGTGAGCGATCGGGTGAGACAGAGGCAATTGTACGCCGTCCTCGCCTTTCAGTCACGGTAAGCGACTTATCCATTCTGATGGTCGGATGAGTACGTACTGATTCACGCATTCAATCGCTTTCAATAGTCTTTCGAGCTTTCCTTCGAGCAACCCCCCACTGATACCGTAGTCAACGACAAAGCCATGGATATACCGGGTTAAGCCCTCGACACCCAAGGGTCCGCGTCGTACACAATGTTCGATGGCTTCGATGTCGACACCATACCCCAGCAACCGGTTTAGCCCACGGTCAAGATGCTCCCAGGCCTCGCTTGGGTCTTCAGGCCCTTCTGCCAAAATGACACGTGCAATATTGTCATGTTCTTCTGCCTCTGGAATATGTAAGGGCAGCTCTTTTGCTACACGGGTGATGTTGGCTAACAGCGCTAATGCGTGCCCGTCAGCACCTTGTTCAGGGCGTGCTGAAGCCCTACGCGTGGTCCTAGGTTCACCAAGAGGGTCGCACGCACGACCTGGCGCAGGGAGGGAAGACCTTGGTGGAGGTGCGGCCTGGGGCGTGATGAAGGGCGCAACACATGGCGCAACAGCTTGATTCTTCTTACTGCTTGCCCCACTCTGTGTAGCACTCGTGAAGTATGAATGTATTGTTCTCGTTTGACTCGCCTTGGGCTTTGAGTCGCTCTTCTTTGCCGCCTTCAAGCACCCAGGCGAACCCCTGTGCTGCAAGAAATTCTTGGAGCCTCCATCACCGACCCGAATTTTCATGCAACATATGTCACAAGTGTAAAAACCATTTTCGTCTGGTGTTGGAATGGGAGTCATATCAGTTGGCGCAGTTATAGGCGCGTTGTCGGTTTGAGTGGGTATTTGGGATAGGAGATACAAGGGGAGTGTACAGAATGCCCCCGTTTATTCTCTTGGTGAATCTCAAGGCGAACTTCAGCTTAAAGGCCTCAACGTCACTCAAAAATAGGCTCAAAACTCAAAACTGAAGTCAGGATTCCTATTTTATTCAAGCCAAGTTCAAAGGAATCTCGGTATAGGACGCGACTGACGATCTCAAGGACGATCTTCACGGTCGCTTGGTAGGCTGTCCGGAACTTTCCGGGTATTAGCGCCTGTTAAGCGCCCGAGCACGAAAATTTGCTAAGGGCCCACCTCAGGGGGGGAGGGGGGGGGAGGGGGGTATGGGCGCCTAAAATCCCGCACCCCCCTTGATATAAATCCTACTGTAGGAGCAAGTACCTATACACATCTCTCTCCACCCCACCTTGAGCTTCCTCTGCTTCACTCTAAGCCTCGTCTAAGCTCTCTACACAGGTAAGGGTCAACCTGTACACTGCGTGTATTGCTGCGCAACACCATATTCACAGTTGGTCACCACCCAATTGTCAATACCTGTACACAATTTTGTGCCAATAAACAGAATGTCCTAAATTGGTGGTCAAAAAACAAATGTCAAAAATTCAAATGTTCATTGTTTTTTTGAATGACAATACCAGACAATTGGGTTTTTTGCTTCAATTGTCGTCAAATGACTGAAATATACTCTTTTGTCATAAATTGAGGGTTTGGGTTTTTCCTGATGTCGAAGGCAGAAGTTGAGGGCAATGGACAAAGAGGGTTTTGCTTTGGAAAGGGGAGACTTAGAGGCACACGAGGGAACAACTGGATGATGATTTGAGTACATACGAGCGCATTTTTATACAGTATTGCTGAAACGTGCTCTGAGCCCGACTTGCGGGGGAGCCACTAGACCGGGATCCCGACAGGACCGGATCCGGCCGGTGGTCCTGAGGATTCGTCTCGCCTCAGCGCGAGCTCTAATCTTTGGACTCGGGCCCTAGCGGTCTATTTTCATTCTCTCCTTCGTCTCAATTATTATACCGTCTCGTCACTATCGATTCAAGGATACGTTTTCTGATCAAGCGCGAGCACGCCGAGCCCGACGTCACAAGGGCGAGGCTCCATACTTTACACCACCTCGCTACCTCGCCTCCCCGCCACCACTTTCGTTCTCGGCCTCGGACTACTTTCCTTACCACTCACACACCCTGTCGTTATGGCTCTGAAGCCTCGATCCCTCCCTCCTGACCCCGCGTCTTGACGACGCCTTCATATTTTCTGTGATGTCTTGTGATAACCGTTGACTCTTACTGTACAGCCTGTACTACTGGCCTAGTATAAATTGTACTGTCTTTGGACTCAAATCACTATCTCGTTGTTCTCGAAAATCCCGTCCGACTTCAAAGTTCTTATTCGCGCTCTCAGCTTAACTCGACTTCTACCATTTCAACGTCTCGGCGCGCGCACTCACGTAGCGACGCGTTACATAATCTCAAGCATACTTGCACTAAGTTAAGTATAGCTACATTTTCTGAGGGAACAAATGTAGGGAACAAAAGCAAAGTACAGTAAAGATATAAACAAAGGTGCACGGGCTATCTAAAGAGGAGTCGGGGGAAAAGAAGTGGTATGGTAGAACGCGAGGCCGAGAATGGATGGGAAAGGGTGCGCGAGCCCCTATGAGTCTGAGACGAAACTGATTGTGCTTGAGATAAAAATGAAGCCGATAATAATGGCAATGGTGTGAAACGGAAACATAACACAACACAACAGAATGGTCCTAAGTCTGAGGTCACCTGAGCAGCCGCAAGCGGGCGTGGCGGATGTTTTTTGAAGGTTCGAGTCAGTCGAGCGTGCTGAAATGTAGCACTGCATACGTCGGCAGTTGTGTGAGGATGACACATAATTGAAGGGCCGTGGACCGGCCGACCAGGTGAAGACAGACTCCCGGAACGCGATCTCAACGTCGGTGAAATTACACTTGTTGAGAATTTTCTTGCAGCTGATGGCCACAGCCTCGGCGTTCTTGCGGGAGAGAGACCCGGGCTTCACGCCCAAAGAAAAGGGACCCACCTCCTTTTCAACCTTAGCGAAGCGGACATCAATGGTCGTCCATTTGACGTCAGCAGAATCTAGGTAATGGTGGATCTGTATATGACAGACGTCGTCGGGAATCAGGGTCAAATGGCTGGCCAGAGCCCTGATAGCCCCAGTGATCATGAACGCAACATACCAAGCCCTTCTTCCTGTCAATAACTAGAACAGTCCCTCAGTCACAGTAAGACAAGAACGACTCAGTATATTATACCTAAAACAGTCTAATAGTACGATTAGTGGCGGTGTGATAACTAGTGAGCGAACACGTACCCCTCAGTCACAGTAAGACAAGAACGACTGAGGGGCAACGTTTGGGTACCGACGCAGACGACTCACGTGGCCCCGCCACTGTGTGGATATCATATCGACACTTCCGCCTTCCGTTAACACCGGCAATTCACGCGCCGCTCCGCCTCGGTGTCCGCGCATGGTTCAGGCCTCGAGCGCCGAAGGACGAGGACCGCCTCAACTCATATCCCTCGACACTTCATAGGCGGTGGTGGCTCAATCGGAGACGACGACTCGATGACACACATCTCCGGCTGACGCTCTGTTGCAAAGGCAATATCCGAGCGTTCGCCGTGAGCCCGGATATGTTCCCGACGTACTGTAGTGCCGGCTCAGACACAGAAGGCCCCGCGGCTACTTCCGCAGGCGGTCATTGCCATCTGCAAAGGTCATTCCTCTCTGTTAGCCTGGAATACCCCAGATACACTTCTCGGTCATGGTGGCCTCCAAGGAGGCCCAAAGTTCCTTGTGATTCCAGATCCATCGTAAAAAAACGTGTGATCCGATGCGAGGGCAGGCCGCTGTCTTTGTTTATGATTGACTGGACCCGCTAGCTAGCAGAGAAAGCTGGTCGACGTCGGCATAATTCAGATACGAAATAGCGAAGGCAAAGGCCATCAATAGCCTGCGAAGGGTCGCCAATTCGGCAAGTCACTACAATCATCGTCTGTGAGAGCCTAACCAAGCCTACCCTTTTTCTGAAAATATCGACAGGCGATTTTGTTTGCCCAGAGCCCCACTATCTGCGCCAGGCGCAGAATCGCCGCGGTCCGCGCGAGTAACATAACAAGAAAGCCTATGCGCCATCTGCCAGTGATCCGTCAATTTTTAGATTGACATTTGGCGCATACATCGACAGCAGAGAACGGTCAGTGACACTGAGTGCATTCTTCCCTCGGCGCTTCTTCGGTTGCAGGCGAGTTCAGCGTGAACGTCATCATGCCCTCAACAGTGGACCCGCCGACCATATGCCCCACGGCACTTCAGGCTCTCTAAGAGTGCATCCAGTTCGCAGCTGCGGTAGGAGGCCGCGTAGGAGGGATGCCACAGGGCAGCCGGTCCGAGGACGTTCGACGAAGAAGGAAAGACTGTGTCCGGAATGGACGTCCTTAAGAGTTCGTTGGCATGGTTGTAATCACCACCGCCAAATGATTTCCTACACCAACATGAGAGAAAAAAAATTGGGTGATGGTGAAACATACAGTAGCAACTTCGGTGGCGTACGAGAAACGCTTCTTGGCCTTTGTTCTCCCTCTGGCAGAAAGACCTTTGTTCACGGCCCACGATAACGACTGCCACGTCTGATTGAGGTGCCAAGCGCCACTGGCCAAGCGTCTTCTTCCGGGTCTGACGACTCACCCGATGTGAGATAGATGGGTTATGGAAAAGCCAGCTCTAGCGGAGCCCTGGCACTGGACCCATCGTAAAGCCGCGGGGAAAAAATGAGAGAAAGAAGGCGGCACGTAGTCCACTTATTAGAACTCCTATTTGGGCTAAAGGGCTCCCAATTGGTATTGTACTGGACCTGACGGTACACACCATGTATTTGACCGAGGTAACCGAGACTTACCACTGCCACATGGTCAGACTCGGAGCATTCCCTGACAATTACAAGGAGTGCCTCCGCGACAGCCACAATCCCGGTTTTTGAGAAGGATGGCCTTCTCTGTTGGGGTGGCAAACGGTTCATGAGAGAGAATAGCATTGTCCTGGCCAAGATCCTGGCACGACGCTCACCTCAAGGCACGGTCTGTCGCCGAAACGCCACGCCACGGCGCTCTCAATCGGTATCGCACGTGACTCATCACCACGCGGGCAGCGGTGCTGTAGGGGGCACGGTATCCTCGCGCTTGCTTCCATCATGACGCTTACATTGGTACTTGACATCTCTCCCTCCCAATCACAAGGCAATTTGCTGTCAAGCGGGTCTAGAATACTCACCATCAGCGATGGGATGTTCCCCTGTGTGTGCAGTCGGAAGGGCGGGCAATCACCGCAAATGCTTACTGACTGCCACAGTCCCGCAGATCCCGGCATCAGAGCGCGCTGCGAAAACGCAATGTTATCAGAAACCCGATCATGCTACTCCGCTGACTTAAACAGGGTACAAGGGCCAAAGAGGTATCTTCAAAAAAGCACACATCCACGCGGAGACGTCCCTGTTGTGACCCACAATACGTCTGATTGTTTGATGGCATGGCCGTGGGAACGCCAGCAGAACGCTTGGCTTGCGAAGTTCATTGCCCCTCGGGCTGTTGGCCCACAGGTTATTGTTCATCACCGCCATTCGGATCCTACTCTGAATCCAGCCAAGTGCCACCATCACTGAAGTATCACGCTGCTAACAAAAACCGCCACAAATGCTATGCCGTCATCGCTCGCATTTCACAATCCGCTTGTCATAAACCACCTGTGCAGTGGGCGTATCGTAGGAGGGTGTGCATGCAGTTCGCATCCTCTTTGTCTTTTGTCCACGTTCCCACGCATGCCAGGGCCATCCATGAACACACAAACTCCCGAGCGAGGGAGAGGGGACGGCTTGTTGAGGCACGTCAGGGACGTGCTTCCCATCTCCCGCCAATCAGTGTCCTGATGTCGTCCCTGAGCTGGCCACTGTTACAGTGATGGACACTCTCAGGCACGCGGCATGGGCAACAAGCACTGTACAGTACTGTATGCTGCGGCGTGGGTATTGTAGAATGTGTGTTTCGACGAAACGGTAAGAGCTTTAAACGGACGGATGCTCCTGAAGGAACGGGCTGAGAGTGACCACACACTGCAACTTAGACATTGCGGTCCCGGTCGCGGGTGCAGTCATGGTGCAGTTCCATTCACACTGGCCTCCGGGGATTTCAGCCACAGTTACACTCCGATTCCATAGAGTATGTTACCATTTACAGAAGCATTTGATCCCGATTGGAGGATCGGGATTCGGGAAAATCGGGACGATTCGAAAGAGGAACATTCAAGTCCTCATTCAGGAACAAAACTAACTTAGCACAGCATAGCATAACTGTCATATAACAACCCACTGTCGACTCGGCATTCCTCTTTCCCTAATCCCTATCATGGGCTCTTTTCTCAGTTCAATATACTCTCGCTACTTCTCGTTCTGCTTTCGCCGAATCAACCATGTAATCAACCCAAATGGACGCATACGTCTCCCGGACGTCGAAGAGGGAAAGCAACAAGGCACTAGCAATGGCCCAACGACGAAACGACGCGCTCTCCTCGTTGGCATCTCATACGCCTGGAGTCAATCTGATTCGTGGTGGCCGTTGGATAACCCACATGCCGACGTCGACCTCTTCTGGAGTCTCCTTGTCGGTGAGTAAATCCATTAACGTGTGTGGCTCGACGTTCCCTCTGATTTATGATCGAAGGTGTCTATGGCTATTACCCAGAGGACATCGTCGTGCTCAAGGACGGCCCTAACACCCCCGACCTCCGCCAGCCGACTCGTGCCAATATAGTCAGTGGGAATCGCCCTTTTCCTTGCTGCGCTGACTCGTGGGATAGATCCGTGAATTGGAGAGACTAGTTTCCGGTGCTGCATCGGGCGACAAGTTCACTTTCTTTTGTATGTCCTTTCTGTCTCCGTTCATGAGGGTGCCTGATCAATCGATGTTCCCACGTAGACTCCGGCCACTCCGATCAACAAAAATCGCGCGATGGACTGGACGTCGAAGAGGATGGACAGGACGAAGGTAAGCACCATTTGGTGGCTAAAGTCTCTTTTTCAATCGACGTTGGATCTGCAGTGATTGTCACGAGCGAGCTGGGGCGTATCGTCGATAACGTAAGCGATTTCTGCTTTTGGCTGTTGCGAGAAGCATTCGCTCACCAACTCTTTTTTACTTCAGGAACTCAATGATATTCTTGTAAAGCCCCTTCCGGCAGGCTGTTTTCTGCTGGCAAGTGGCGCATTTTGTAGCTTTGTTCGAATGACACCAATGAATCATCCCTCAGTCTGTGTTCGATACCTGTCACTCGGGTACCATGCTCGATTTACCGCATCATCACTGCAATGGTGTATTCGTCCCGTGGCATTCAAAGGGTGAGCGTGCTATGCCTACTATGCGAAACAAGATCGGTACGTCCCTTTTCCTTTTCCCTTTTCCTGGCTTGACTTTGTTGTGCCGTAACAGTACGCAATCAAGCGATTGGTCTCTCCGCTCTTCATGATCCGGCCTTTCAAATTCCCTCGATTGTTGGCGTGATGGCCCGGAACATCGACAGCAACATCCGATTGTACACCGACCCGCTACCATCACCGTGTGCGCAATTGCGAATCGACACGCAAGTAGGGGGGAGCGCAGACGAAGCGAACCGGCGCTGGATGTCCATGGGGGACCCAGAAGGATATCCACCGCGCGAGGGCCGCCGTCTGCGGAGCTGCGCGGCCCTTGTGTCCCCGACCCGATATGAATCGCCCGTGTCTATTGTGAAGTGCGATGGGTGGTGCGATTACGATCCCTTCGTACGCCGAACCGTGGTAAGGACTTCTTTTTCGTGTTTGCGTGGGCGCATTGATAATCTGAGCGCAAATTAGCTGTCATTATCCGCGTGTTCAGACCCGCAGCGCGCTTGGGAAGGTCCTCGGGGATCGCTAACGACTGTGTTATGCAAATATCTTAGTAAGCAGACCACGTCTCTTCCTCACTCCACTCCTTCCGATGCAATTTGGCCTTATATGTACCTTGTACCACCCACAGAAACGCAACCTCGCCCATCATACCGCGACCTGATGTCTCATGTCAAGTACGCCACTTATCCGCCTTAGTTCCGTCGTCGGATCTATCTAAGCGCGTATCTCCGTCTTTTTTTCTTTCAGTTTTGCGCTTCACGAGAACGCTCGTGAGTTGCACGCATATACCCGCGAACAGAAGAAGAGAGAGGCCCGAGGTGAAGGGAACGGTTTCGACGGCGAACTGGACAACTTCCAGGAGCCCAAGCTGAGCAGCCTCGCGAAACTGGTACGGTTGTGTTATAATTTTTGCCTCTGATCCGCGCTGATTTGTGTATTTGATCAGAACATGGACGACGTATTTCACCTATAATTGTTGCATGCACCACCATCTCCATTGTTATATCACGGATCTAAGTTATTTCTACAGTAACAGCATATGTACACTTTTTTTTCAGTTTCAGGGATTATAGGATAGAACCGCTAATTGAAATGTTTTGAATGGAATGTGGTTGCCAATGCCTCGTGGAGACGGAATCATCGCTTGGCTGAAACACAGGCCACTCTACTCGCAGGCACCCTAACGCTCATCCGCTCCGCCACTTCATTTGTCTGACTCTGCACATATAATAATACCGTCACAATGCACTTCCCCACATTTCATCTTTCTTCCTCTCCCCCCTTTCCTCCCATCTTTCCCCTCTCTTTCTCGCTTGTTACGCCTCGTTACGACCTCATGGGAAACTTTGTTAGCTCGTCCTGCTCTGCTTCTTCACGTCCAACCACCACGCCCTCTCCATCACCACTACCCACTTCACTACCGCCGCCGCCGCCGCCATCGCACCGCAAAGACCGATGTGCCCTTACCTCCGCATTGGCGACGCATGCAACCCGGCTCGCAAACCTCTTCCGGTGGTCTAGCAGCCCGGCGGCCGTATCCGCCTCGATGACATCGAAGAGGGCCAGTCATTGCCCGCCGACGACGACGGGACACGAGGCCCACACGCATACACAGACGTGCCCAATGGCCGCCGCCGCGCGCTGCTGATCGGCATCGCATATCACGGCGAGCTCCTCAACACGCATAAGGATGTCGATCGGTACCGTGACGTGCTCCTAGGTACGCCCCGAGCGCCGGCTCTCCCTTTTTTTTTTTTCCCCATTTGTTTTATTGTCTCTCGACTTTTTATTGTCTCCATTATTGTTTCCGCTGTATCCATCTGCTCACACTAACGCAGGCACGTATGGATACCTCGCGGAGGACGTCGTGGTGCTCAAGGACGACCCGGCGCTGCCTGCCCACCTCCAACCGACCCGTGAGAACATCGTCAGTTTCCTTCGTCTCTATCTCCGTCACTTGGCTGACTTTTGGGGCGTTGGGCTCTTCGGTATCTGTAGCTGCGCGAACTGCGGAATCTGGTGGCCGACGCCGCGTCCGGTGACCGCTTCACGTTCCTCTGTACGTGCCCTCGTTCGTCACGGCCCCTGCCACGTGTTGAACTTGCGCGCACAACCTAGACTCGGGACACTCCAACCAGCAGCGTTCGAAGGACCTCAACGAGGAAGACTTCCAGGACGAGTGTAAGTTTCCCCTCCCTCATTCCCTCGCGAGTCAGTATGCCCACGCACGCCTCTACAGACCTCATAACGATTGATGACGACATTGTCGTCGATAATGTGCGCATACATGTTTCCCTAAACCCGTCCTACTAACGCAACAGGTCCGCTCTCAGGAACTTAACGATATCCTTGTGAAGCCCCTACCTGCGGGATGTTCGCTCTTTGTGCGTCGATTACATCTATCTCTCGATTCCCAGGCCTGATTCATAAACCCGCTATCCAAGGCGCTGCTGGACACGTGCCATTCTGGAACCCTACTGGATCTCCCCCATTACCACTGCAACTCTGTGTACGTACCCTGGCGCTCGAAGGGTAAACGCCGCACAAATTCGTGGCAGAACGTGACAGGTGCGTTTGCCATTTTACCTCTCGCGGTCTCACGACCATCCTCATTAAACCTCCATCACCAGTGCGCAGGAACGCGGCGTGTAACGTTACGTTTCTTTACGGAGGCCCTCCACGTCCTGACGCGAACCCTTTTTTTTTTCTCCACGATAGGTATCCAGGACCCCCGTTTCTCAGAAACGGCACCAACACACCTGCGGTCGGCTATCGCGAACCTCTTCGCGTGGGGTAGCAAGCCGAGCGCCGCGCCGCGCACCAACGCGCGCTCCGTGCTGCCCATCTTTGTCAGCATCCCGCTGTCCATCGACCAGCGCGTCGCGCCAGCCCCGATCGAGGTCGGTGCGCGCCATTTGCGCGAGCACGACTTGCCCTCTTCGCCCCGGCAGTGCGCGTCCCCAGTGTCGCGCTTCCCGTGCAACGGCTGGATGCCGCGCGGACTCGGAGGCACAGACGGCGACGGTGGTCTCGCTTGCGGCGTGCTCGGACTATCAGCGGACGTGGGAGGCGTACGACAGTTCCCTGACGGGGATCGTGTGTGGTTTCCTTGGTGAGTTCACACGAATTGAGCGTTTCCTGTCCAATCACTTACGTTCAGACGTCATCTTTCCAGAAGAGAACCAGAGGCCTTCGTACAAGGAGCTCATGATGCACATCAAGTGAGCGCCTCTCCGGACTTTGTATTTGCTGTTTCATGTTGACAGCGCGTGCGTGCGCAACTTAATTTGTAGTTATAAACTCCACGCGACGTCGCGCCAGTTGCACGAGTGGACGCGAAGCGAGAAGGCAAAGCTCAAGAAGGCGCAGCCAGAAGCGAGCGCCACAGGCGCCGCCGCGGCGAGGGCTCACGACGACGAGAAGCAGCTAACAACAGCAACAACAACAGGCGCCCATCCCGAACTATGCGGAGAAGCCGTCGTCTGCGGATGCTGAGTCGTCGTCGTTCGACGGCGAGATGGACAACTTCCAGACGCCTCTCGTGCGTCGTTTTTTTTTTACGTCTATAAAGTAATGAATTTTTTGACGCGGACTTTGTGTGTAGCTTAGCAGTCTCGCGCCCTTGGTGCGTTATCAGCGCGAATTCCTGCTCCCCCGACTGACCGGCTGATGATGATTGGTTATTTTAGAACATGCAAGATGTCCTTCGGGTCTGAGTACCGACGAGAAAACCGAGGCTGAGAGAAGCCATCCTGACCCTCATTTCCCACGGGTTTAGCCTTTGTCCACCCAACCTCCATCGCTTGTCGATGACCACCCCCGAATTTTTTTTACGTCTTATTTGTTGCGAATTGGTGCGCAAGCCGCATGTCTTCTGTGATCTCGTTTTTCGCGTAATATTGTAGCCCTTCCTCGTGTCCTTGCGTTGTTCTATTATGCTAACTCGCAACGATCTTATAATGTCCCTTCTCTAGTTCGATCAGTTTCGGTTGGGACGCTTACTTGAATGTTGTCCGATTTCTGAGTTGCTCCCCGGACTGTCTACCTATTATTTATTTAATTCTTTTTAGCATGATGGTAGCAGCCACTTTTGACATTTGGCTTCTGATTCGCTTCATTGCTTCGTCCAGTCGTCGTAATTTATGTAGCTGGGCCGACCATTTGCTTGCAAATCTGGAATTGATTGACCCCCTTTCTACACACGCGCTCCAAGCCTACGTTGAATTAAGACCGAACTGCGACCCTGGGATGGGTCTCTCATCGATTTATTGCCGGTGACTATGATGATAGCACTGCTCCGCAGTGTGATAAATGGTGTAGATGTAGTGTAGTTCATCCACGTTTTCTTCGGACACTAATATATGGCACGTTGTCGAAGCAAATGTGCCAGTGCGGCTGCGTCCGACACCCCTTGACCCACCCTCATCATTGGTACGTAGGTGCTCCACCGTATTCTACTGTACAGCCCCGAAAGCCCGAGATCTCCGGCAGCTGAATGCAGCAAAAGACTTGACGGGTGCTGTTTTGGCTATTAACTTGGTAAATGACTCACGGGCTTGGCGGTCTAGATTCAGACTCACGGCGAAGGAGACACTGCTCGGACGTGCACACTCTCAGGCTTTGGCGCCATCCCCGCGAGGTCTCTTGTTGTTCTTTCCATACTGCGCGCCTACTCCTTTGTCAGGTGATCCCCTTGTGTGATTGCGACAAATGGCTGGGGAGCGAGGTCCACTTTATAGCCGTTCCTTCACGTCCTACATACAACGTGGCGGCATTGCGGTTGCACCGCTCCTGTCTAAAGTCAACAAGCGCGCCAATTGCCGACTGGCTCGAATGCCGTAAGTCCGCTGTCTTCCCCATTACAGTATTTGTAATCGGCAAGGTAATCCGACACAAAACAACAAATAATGGTGAAGCCTTGGGTGAAGCCGAGGGTATTAGTATGGTGCATCGCACCGCCCCGTCCGATACGATATATACGTGCAAAGGAGAGGAGAGGAGGTTGTCTCTGTGACTCTGCTCCATCATGGCCCAACGATTCACCCTCTCCCGTATCCCAGTCTATTGCTCTTCCCCCACTGCATCCCCTCCCGAACACAGGGCTCTCCTTATCGGGATCAACTATGCGTCTTCTGTCGGCGATAAGGGGCAAGTCCATCGCGAGCTCAAGGGACCAGTCAACGATGCGAAGGAGATGAAGAAGGCTCTGATCGGTGCGGTGTCCATGGGTTGGCTTTCCGCTCACAGGGCTCAGCGCAACCACTCCCAGAGCTCTTTGATTACATGGAAGAGGACGTCCGCCTGATGACGGACGAAGAAGCGAACAAAGACTCGGCATTATGGCCCTCCAAGGAAAATATCGTCAGTTTTTGCTTCCTATGTGCCTGGCCTTATCGATCACAGTCTAAAATGGATTTCCAGATGCGCGAATTGCGTGATCTTGTCCGCGACGCATACCCAGGAGATGCGTTCGTGTTTTTCTGTGGGCATCTGCCGCACTTTTTCCCCGTCCCTTTTCTGACCGGTATTATACTAGACGCTGGCCACTGCGGTCAGCAGAAGGCAACCACCGACCCCAATGAAATCGATGGCCTCGACGAATGTCCGTCCGGTCCTTTTCCTCCCCCCCTCCCAGACTCTGACGCCGTAGTTTTTAGATATCATTACATGCGATCATGAGATAATTCTCGACGACGTGAGTTCCGCGTAGGTTCATACCCGTCGGCTGTCCGATACTGAGCGATCGATAGACGCTCCGCGAATGCCTCGTCGACCCACTTCCCTCGGGTACTCGCCTGACTGTGAGTACACCATCATCGTTCACATCTGTCACTGGCGAGACCTTCTGCAGGCCATCCTGGACGCGTGCCATTCAGGCACGCTCCTCGATTTAGATCACTATTCGTGCAACTCCTTCCTCCCCCAGCGCGCCAAATGTACGCCTGTCCCCCCGATGTGTCTATCCGTCCTCTCACCTTGTGCATTCGTCTAGCCCTCCAGGAGAAGGAGGCGAAACACTACGAAGGGCCTCTCCCCCGCCACCACAGCAACGACGACCAGCACTGGCTCGTCCGTGGCGCCGCACGGCTCTGTAACATGACGTTCTCGTTCATCGCTCTGATTTCGCTCGCCATCGTGCGCTTCAAGATCCGTTTGGTGAAGAAACGAAAACAGGTCCAGCTCGAGGTCGAGGTCGAAGTCCTGGATTGCGTCGACCTGTCATCACTCACCGGCGTCATCCCGCGCCCGCCATGCCCGGGCTCCTCCTGCATAGACGCTTTCTCGAACGGCCCTCTTGTCGTACGTCGTTTCCTCCCATTTCTGTTTGTCGGTCTGACGAATGCCCATGCAGATTTCGGTGTCGTCCTGTTCTGACCAGCAAAGTACGTGGGAGGACAGCCTGAACAAGGGGAAGAGCATGACCGCGGTGCGTCCTCCACTATTTCTTCTGACATATGGACCGTGCTTATATTTCCTTAGAAATTGGTCAAGATATTGAGTACGCTCGTTTGTCGTCGCTTTTGAGCACTTCATTTATTAACAACGCGTAGGGGAAAACCCGTCCATCAATGTAGGCGACCTGAATCAGCAGCTGCAGTAAGTACCTTTGATATATATCCATCGCCGGAGTACCCAACTGATCGCCTTTCACTTCCTTTTCGCAGGAACAGCCTCACGAGGATGGCATTCAAGCGCTTATGGGAAGCCAGGAGCACTTTTAAGACGTACAGCGCCAAATTATCACCCCAGCAGCGGGAGAAGTACGAAGTCATGTACATCGAACAAGGATTCTTCGATCTGAGAGAGCAGACGGCGCAGTTTGGGAGCCTGTACCGTCTGGTGAGTCCGTTCGTGTTGGAGGGATGAGGAGCTTGATGGCTGACTCGTCGTGCTGACAGCGCCAAGAGGAGGAGTTTATCGCCAAGAGGGCCGATACCCTCGAGCTATTGCTTCGTCCTTCCTAGTCCAACGCACCTTTTCTTTTCTCTCTATTCTTTTTCCCCGAGTTCTGCGAGGTTTTGGGACGAGCATTATACCCCCTTCTCTTTGATACCAGTCCCCGTGACCTGCTATTTTTTTTCTGTTGCATTGTACTATCACTGCCACTAGTCGAGCTCGCGCTGCACTTTACTTCGCTTTGCCAATGCTAGTACGACAAGGACGTTTTGCGCTTGCCTCCTTATCGATTCCGCGTGTACGATGCCCTCGTTTTGGTGACCTCAGCCTGAGGCTAGTAGGGTAGTCCCCGTTTGCGAACCCCAAGCGGCCTTCTCCGGTCCTATGGAATGAGTCAATGCGTCTGCCGGGAAGTTCCGCACACAGCTATCAGAGCCGTATCCGACTCTATCCTTTCTATGAGCCGTGGACCGGTTGCGTGCACACATACATGTATACCCTTACTGCTTGACGCAAGGGATGGGGCGTGCTTTGCGCCCGCCCAGCGATTTACTACTACCTGTACAGACCCCACTTTATTTTTGTTTCCCATGGTAATCTGCATTTTTATGCCTGGCAACGCGGAGCTGTCGTGGCGCCGTCCCGGGCGCCCGTCTCATCTCTTCCAGGCCACATACAATACCCCCCTGTTACAAAAAAAAAAAAAGCATTCCTGTAGCCACAACAATAGCCTAGTACATCGTGCATAGTTCGGCATGTACATAGTAATTGAACATCGAACAATCATGTCCAATACGCATCGGGGGCGGCGGCGCCATTTCCTTCATCAGTGCTCCCGAGCCAGTTCATCCGAGTCACAAATGACCACTCGAGCTCGCTCCCGCAACGCGTCCAGTGCATTACCATCCACCTCGCACCTGACCAGTACTACCTCCAGCCCAGACCGCTCCTTCACGCTATCCACCAGTTCCGCACCCAGATTCACCTGCACGAACTCACGGCTAGCCACAGCAGAGCTGGATCCAGAGCGAGCAATACCAGTGCCGTCCAAGTACGCGGCAGCGTATCGGACGATACTCTGGACAACGAGGACCCTCTCTAGGTGTGGCAGGAGGTCCGCAGATGCCGAGAGTGCACGTAGGACAGAGAGGCAGGTGGGGCTGCTGCGGTGCAGGTGCACGGTCTTCACCGACGGCAGCGCGGCGAGCAGTGCCTTCCATTGCTCCGCGACGTCCGGCATCTCCACTTCATCGGTCGTACACCCACCAGTGGTGCCGGTGCCTTCGATCGCGGTCTCGGATGCGACGGTGAGGTGCTCGACGCGCTCGGTGTCGAGGCGCACACACAGGCTCGCAAGACGGAAGAACGGGTAGGGTGGAGGGCGTTTAAAAAAACTGCTCCAGTGTCCGGGGAGGTCCCAGTTGATGTTAAACAGGAACAATGCATCCTCACGCGCCGCTGCGCTGGCGCTCCCGGAAGCCGTCCGGGACCATACCTCGAACGAACCACGCTTGCGACCGCCCATTACGCGCGCGATGCGGAAGCCACCATCATCGACTCCTGGTGCAGAGTCATGCGGGATGAAGGCCTGCGTGTCCGTGAACATCTTCGCTAAGCTGTCCCACAGCAAGATCGGACGTGTGGACCAGAAGAGTTGTCTGCGCAGCGTGGGGGGTACATCAAGGTGCGAGGAGAGGGTCACCAGATGGCGCGGGGAGCCATGGAAGGAGAGGAGCGAGAAGCGTGGCAGTGCCACGCGCCGCGGCGGTACACCTCCAGGCGGGTTTTGCCATCCAAAGTGCGTCGTTATGCACAATGCCTCGAGCTGCGGCGTTTCCCGCAACGTGCCCAGCGGGACATGCAGCGTGACGTTTGAGTGGGTCGTGAAGTGGGTGATGCCTGTGAGAAGCCAGTGCGGTGCCCGGATGCACTCGTAGGTTTCGAACGTGAGCCGGCGGCAGTATGGCGCCTCTCCGCCGAACAGGGCCTCTGGGAGGTTGACTTTGAGGGACCGTACTCTGTTGGGGACCGCTTGGAGGCTGAGTGACTCCAGTGGGGACGGTCTGCGGAGGTCGTGAAAGACGTTGAAGATGTCATCAAGGTAACCTGAAAGGCGGAGAGTGCGTATCCTGGCGGTGAAGAGCAACTTCGAGGTAGCGAACGATTCGAGCCCATCCTCATAGCAGGGGCCAATGCGCATGTCAATACACATGGAGAGTTGGGCAGAGCGCTCGATCATGGCACGCGACCAGGAAATGGAGAGACCTGGGGTGATGGAAGATCAGAGTTTGGGCATACCGAGTGCAGCTTCGCGCCAGTAGCGACAGACATACGCCACCGCTATCCAGTCTGGTTGACCAGATGAGTTAAGGGATGGCGGTAGGGGGTAAAGACCCGCCAAGAAAAGAAATATTTCTTGGAGAATCTCGACCGGGAGGCGGGCTAGGACCCTGCATGTCATGAATGGAGGGTCAAACAAAACGAAATGACACGATTAAACACTCGACGTACGAGGGTGGGAAAACACAGAAGTCCAACGCAATCTCCGAAAAGTTTGTCTCAACCATACCTCGAACTGAGTCAACTGACATCGCAGCAAGGAAGAAAAAGTACCGGAGTCTGATCTTCTAAAGAGCCCGATATTCGCGGTGACCCTCACTGCTGCCCTACTGGAACAACGTATCCTTCGTACGACGAACGTAACGAGCAGCCAACTAGAAACACAAAGCGGTGCCTCACCAACCATTGGCAAGGAGAACATTTATTACAGTAATGAGGCGGCTCTTACAGGAAGCTAGGACACGTGCGTGGCCGTCGCCGGGAGAGCGCTGCCGCAAGATAACATGGTAACTATCCCAAATCTATTCTTTGCGACTTTAATCAAGTACTCGTTTTCAAAACGAGCGCCATCACTTGAAACCAGACTGAGGGGTGCACGCATGAACCAAACCAAGAGGCGCAAGACGAGGCGTCGATATGATTCAATGAGACCCCTCCCCTCCGATTGACTTTTTATACCATTGAACATCGACATCGGCGTACTCCGATCAGATGCTATCTCTTTGACACACACTTCTTTCGTCTTTTCGTGTTGGTAACTGATAAGTATCAAGACTACATGACTGTGGTTTAAGTTATCTCGGGGCCGTAACGTGTAAAATGCTCCGGGTGGTCCCGTGCACCGCTTCCAAGACGAACCACAGTTTTTTAGAACAAACATCGATATCTGCACCGTGACCGAAAGTCCACAGCCTTCCGTGTCTATTCAAGTGAAGCATCAATCACGCTCGCTTGGGCTATCCCAACTCTGGAACTGTTCCAAGAGCTGTTCATTACTACTCCGGATCATCCGGCGCTGCTAAGTTCTTATCTGTGCCCTATGCCTCTGTTTCGGATGACCCGCACGCGGTTTCCTTGATCGGGATGACTTTGACATGGAGCATCTTTGGTGCGTTGATTCCTTTTTTTTTTCAGCTCTATTTTCGTGTCTTAGGGTACGGAAGTGGTGCGGAACCCGATGCAGGCATGCAGCACTAGATATTTGAATTCTTTCCTTTCTTCAACTAATCGTCTGACCACGCAATGAAGTTGAATTACCTTTACAGTCCTTTATGGATAAATTGAACGGCGTCTGTTTTGACGACTGAGAGTCAAATCCTATCGCCACGTTATGGGTGACCGTGGAAATACAAGGCGGCCATCGCTGCCTTCATTCTCCCTCCAGTCGTCTTCCTCTATTTTTTTTTGACCAGTTTTCTCGCCCCCAGGTGAGTATATGCATATACTAGTAACGATTCATCGGTACATTAGAAGCATTGTCACGTTCAGTGGGACCACATATTATCACTATCCTCATTCACCCACGGGACTATCGGCACCTCTTGTTTCCTTATCTCTTTCAGATCGTGACGCAGAATCTTGTGCATTGTCTCGGCACTTCCAGCCCTTGGTCGCAGTACACATGGAGCAACTAGTCACGGGAGGATCAATGGGCCAGCAAATAAAGTCGAATTTTTGGAGCATTTTACGAGAGCTGCGTGGGCAGTTCAGGCGCCCCAAACTCTTAAAGGAGGCACCTAATATCAGACAGAGCATCCGAGCGGCAATCAGGTTAAATCGATCCTGTGGGTCTCTGCCTTTAAATTGTCTGTCTGACATTTCCTGATCGTCCAAATCGGCAGGGTGGAACATACTCTTGATCTTCGTCCTACCTTCCGTTTGTACGAACCTTTGATGGCCAAAATCGCCTCTGACATTCTTTTAGCTCATTTGTTATACCAATGGGGTCAATAGTATCGCGGTTTTCTGTCGTGAGTCGTGAAGTATATAATATAACTGCCACTCACTTGTTTCTAGTCTCGTTCCTCGCAATTATCCCCCTTTCCAAGGTAGATATCGTCTTTTCTGAATGAATAGAACCTCTCACGTTGCACTAGATCCAGAGTATCGCGGCGGATGAAATCTTAAAGCGCGCCGGGTCTGTGGGTTGGCTGTTCGATGTCACGTTGGTGAGAAAGATTTCCCTCCGTCACGCGCTGTATATTGTCTCCGACTCCTGATCCTTGACGAAATCATTTCAGAGGAACACGTAAGTGTTGGTCCTGGTTTTGCGGTTCTTACACGTTAACACCATCTGTTTGTCTAGCGTGGAGCTGATCGTGACAGAAAGTGCCGCCACCCTTCTGGTTTACCTGGCACTAAGCAGCTGTACAGATCCAGGCAATCCGGCATTGTGAACCGAAGGTCGCGCAGTCTTCTCGTGAGTACTCAATCAATCTTCCTGGAGCTATTGTACCACGGAGATCGGCAAAAATCAGGCGCTTTCCCTGTGCGCACCATTGATATCTGGCATGACTAGACACTAGTCGACCAGACATGAATGCAGTACTGTGCCTCGTACCCTCCGGGTCGAATTCACATATGTGGGAAGTACTTGTCTCCGAGAGAGTACTCTTCCCCCTCTGCCATGTCGATCTCTTCAGTTACTAATTCAGCTACCATTTTCAAACAGTCGTCGGTTCCATCATTTCCAACCTATGTGAGCCTCTGCGTATGCGGCTGCTCCCATACGATAGATATTGATCATAAGCAGTACTGATACTCGGGATGTCCATCTTCATTGGCGGTGTTCGTTTCTCAGAACAGACTTTCGGGATGAGTGCGTGTCACGCATGTGCCCGTATCTTACTCCCCCACTTACTTACCCCGTCGTGACCTCGTCTCTGATAGACGCGGCCCAGATCTATACATCTTTACTGATGCTGGGCGTGACCGCTCTGCTGCTTCCCACCTTGTTTTACAAAGCCATCAACGCAACGACACCAGGTGGTGTAGATCTTTCAACAGACACAAAAATAGGGCCTCATATCCTCGCAATTAGCCACGGTGTTCGTACATATTTTACCTTCCTCATTTCTTCCTTGCTAATAGCGGCGGATCCAGGTTGTGGTGATCCTGCTTTGCGGCGGGTCTCATTTCCAAGACGAGTGGTACCTTTTGCTAACTGTTTTATTGTTACTTGTATATATTTGTTTTCAATTCTTCCAGCGATTTTCACACCAGAATATATGGGGGGACAACGATCCAAGCATCCAGAAGTCCGTGGAACACACACCCCAGATCCGCCGAATGCTACGTGTCATGTTGAGGAAGCGAACTGTAGCTGCGACCATTTCCAGTTTCACTTCTAACCTACGCCACCCCAGCGTCAGCGAGTCGGAAAATGGGCGCGCCCCGCAGATAGCACTCCAATCGAGCGCAAGCTCAGAGGAGGAACAAGATGAGGTGCCCCAGATGTGTTTGTCCGTGGCAATTGCGATGTTTGCTCCTCCCATTGCGGTGCGTCAACTACCCGACTTCATGAGCGGCCCCGAGAGGTAATTTTTCCACAAAGACCATTTTTTTCATCGGTGGTGCCCTCGTTACATCTATCGACGATCTCGCATCCAGCATCAATGTCAGCCAGGAGTTCGCTAGCCTCATCGTCTTGTCACTTACAGGGAACGTCGAAGGCGGGTTATCCCCTCAACGGTGACACTGAACTTCCTTCCATCATCTAATGTCACTTGTTTTCTTCACAGAAATCAAGTCCGCTGCTAAGGCGAGTTTCAAGGACAAGCCGTCCGAGGCACTCGCGGTCACGGTGGGATCGAGTATTGTACGTACTGTCATTCCCCATCTCCAACGTACCGTGCCGATCCCGACTCCGCTCGACAGGAAACGGCGCTACTTATCTTTCCGTATGTACGGGCTGTTCGTGAAGGTACTGGGCTGACCCCTTCCGCAGTTTCACGGCCACGTTGGCGTGGATCATTCACAAGCCGTTACCTCTTCTTTTTGACACTTTCGAGGCTGTCGTTCTCTTCTTTTCGGGTTTGGCTCGTCCCTTCATGGTGGCATAATTGAACACTGACTATATGCTGCTGCACAGTTCTGATCGTAAACTATGTTATACAAGACGGGAAATCAAACTGGTTGGAGGGAATGATCCTCATGTGTACGTGTATCCAGGTCACCGTTATTCGGCGTGTCATTTTGCCGCGCATTACTCCCACACCCTAGCTAACAAGTGTGTTTCAGGCATCTACGCAATCTTTGCAGTTACGTTCGGGTTCTACCCGGGATCTGACCCCGCGAGTGAGGTTGTAAACTGTGTAGTATGATGTTGTCACGCCATCGAGGATGATCTCGTGATTTCATGCAATGATATCTATATCCGAAGTACGACGCGGGACTCTGAGAGAAGCAGGAAAAATAAAAGGATTGGATGGACTCATCCGTCAAGGCCGTCAATTTCGCTGATGGCCTCTGTCGGCCGTCATCACATTGTGTCTATTGCCAAAAAGATGGTCAGAAAGGGACAGCAAGGATGAGCAGGCCAAAAATACTCCTAGTCACAGAAGAATATTTCCCTTGATATTTTCTGTAGAAATGTCACGACATCGGGCGGCCTCCTTGAGGACATCTACATTGTGATTTACAAGCCCGGCCCGAAAGCCGGAAGCCAGCCATTGTCTGTGATGGGTGCCTGACCTTTGAGCTGTGCGCAGTGTTCTCGACGGCTGGCTGCAGCCTGGCTGCATGCACACATACATACAAAGAGAGGGAGGGGCGGTGCGTGCTTTGCATCTATATCTTTATCATGCCTGTCGACGCGGACTTGGACGCGGAGCTGTCGAATGCCGTCGCTCATCTTACTTCCTCCAGCCCCGCCTTGTTACGGAATATTTCTATTTCTGCAGCCTTGGCAGCACATAGTACATGCTTCAGTTTGTACATAGTGATCGAACAATCCATGTCCAATATATCTCCCTTTTATCAGTATTGCGGCTCGTCACAGATGACCACCCGAGCTCGCTTCCGCAACGCGTCCAGCGCCTCGTTATCCACCTCACACCTGATTAGCACCAGCTCCAGCCCAGACCGCTCATTCACACCATCCACCAGCTCCGGCCCCAAATTTTCCCGGACGAACTCACGGCTAGCCACAGCAGAGCCAGAGCCAGCAACATCGGTGCCATCCAAGTGCGCAGTGGCGTATCGGACAATACTCTGGAAAACGAGGACCCTCTCTAGGTGTGGCAGGAGGTCCGCAGATGCAGAGAGTGCACGTAGGACAGAGAGGCAGGCGGGGCTGCCGCGTTGCAGGCGCACGGTCTTCACCGATGGCAGCGCGGCGAGCAGCGCCTGCCATGGCGCCGCAACGTCCGGCAACTTCCGAGTCGGAATACTAGTTGCATACTCGCCGGCGGTGCCAGCATCTTCGATCGCGGTCTCGGGTGCGATGGTGAGGTGCTCTATGCGCGTGGTTCCGAGGAGCGCGCACAGACTCGCAAGTCGGAAGAATGGGTAGGACCGTGCGAGAAAACCGCGCAGACGGACGGGGAGGTTCCAGTTGTTGTTAAACAGGAAAAGCGCATCCTCACGCCCCACTGCGCTAGCGCTCTCGGAATCCGTCCGGGACCATATCTCGAACGAGCCACGCTCGAGCTCACCAATTACGCGCGCGATGCGGAGGCCGCCATCATCGACGCCTGGTGCAGAGTCATGCGGGATGAGGGCCTGAGTGTCCGTTAAATCGTCCCCTCGCCAGACCGGACCCGTGGACCAGAAGAGTTGTCTGCGCAGCGTGGAAGGTACGTCAAGGCGCGAGGAGAGGGCCACCAGATGGCCCGGGGTGCCATGGAGGGAGAGGAGGGAGAGGCGTGGCAACGCCACGCGCTGCGGCGGTACACCGCCAGGCAGGGTTGTGTCGCGCCATCCAGTGGACATGCGCACTATGCAAAGCACCTCGAGCCGCGGCGTTGCCTGCAGCGCGTCGAGAAGGAAGTGCGGCGCAAAACTTGCGCTGGTCGTGAGGTGGGTGATGCCTGCGAGGAGCCAGCGCGGTGCGTGGATGCTCACGGAGGTATCGAATGTGAGCCGGCGGCAGTATGGCGCCTCTCCGCCGAATAAGGCCTCTGGGAGGTTGACGTCGAAGGATTGTACCCTGTTGGGGACCGCTTGGAGGCTGAGTGACACCAGTGGGGACGGTCTGCGGAGGTCGTGGATGACGTTGAGGATGTCATCAGTGTAACCGGAAAGGCGGAGGGTGCGTATCCTTGCTATTAAGAGCAGCTCCAAGGCAGCGAACGATTCGAGCCCATCCCTATAGCAGGCGCCGATGCGCATGTCGATATGCATGGGGAGCGGGGAAGAGCGCTCCATCATAGCGCGTGACCAGGAAACGGAGAGACCTGGGGTGATGGAAGACCAGAGTCTGGGAATACCGAACGCAGCTTCGCGCCAGTAGCGACAGATATACGTCACCACTATCCAATCCGGTTGACCAGATGAGCAAAAGGATGACGGTGGAGGGTAAAGACCCGCCAAGAAAAGAAAGATTTCTTGAAGAATTTCGACCGGGAGCTGGAGAGCTAGGGACCTGTGTATCATGAGTGTCACGGTGATGAGTGTGACATGAATGTCAAGCAAAACGGAATAACACGACCCTCGACGTACGGTGGGAAAGCACAGGCAATCTTTGGGAAGTCTGTCCCAACCATACCTCGAGCTGACATCGCAGCGAGGAAGACAAAGTGCTAAAGCCTGAGATTGTCCAAGTGACCCTGCTGCTTTCCCTGCCGCCCTACTGGAACAAGGTATTCTTCGTACGAGGAACGTAACGAGCAGCCAGCTGGAAACACAAAGCGGTGCCTCACCGGCCTCACCAACCAACTTGAAGGAGAACAATTACCACAGTGTGCAAAGAGGCGGCGCTTACAGGAAATTGTCACATTCGTCACGCGTCACGGTCGATACTGCAAGATGACCAAGACAAGCAAGAGGGTACATGGACCAAACCAACTTGAATTGGCATCGATATCATGATGATCCCTCCGATTGACTCTTTTATGCCATTGATATCGGTTCAGACGCCATCTCCTTGACACACATTCCTTTCGTCCTCTCATGTTGGTATTTCCCTCCCGTATCACGGTTCAAGTTCTCCCCCCAACATCCAACAGATTCAGTTTATAGTGATCCGTTCCGCTTGGGCCTTTGAGTCGTTTTTCTCTTCGGAGAGTTACTATAAAATCAAAATAGCATAAAGATTTAGGATACTCAGGCTGCAGCGGCTTCTGAAGTCTATTTCAGCTACGATTCAGCGAGGTTTTCGATTGGGTTTCCTGATGATCATCCAGCTCCTCAATTGGCGTGATGGTGTACTGTAGTGAGCACTGAGCACTCCAGCCACGTCGTCCTGATCCTTCCACGACAGCAATTCCAGAAGCTCCGGTGTGGGATCTTACGTCGTCTCTAACTCAGGCCTCAAGTTCCGAAATCATGCCTATTCTGTTCATATCATCAGGGGGGTTGTAGGACTTCCTTCTCGTGATACATCGCCTTGCCCTCAGGCTGGGTGCATGTGTTGATCATGATGCTTGCCATGATGTGGTTGTGCATTCCTGATCCCTAGTAAGCTTGTCTTAGGGCTGCTCCTCCAATCATGACAATCACGCAGTCGGTACCCACCCTTACTTGGTCCCGTCCCAGCAATCGGATTTATCTGTGCTCGTTCCTTGTATCTCTCGCTATTTGCCTTGGGGTTGGATGTCAAATATGCGACGTGCTGGTTGTAGTAGGACGGATGGCGACGTCGGAGACAGCCTGAGTGATATCAGTTAGCACTAGGGCGTTGGATGGACTCGGACCGTTCTATCTCGTGCTAAGCTCCACTGTCAGATCTGATGAACCTATTCTGACCCGTGCGCTGTTCATCATTTACGTGTTCTCGCCGTTCTACTACTACTACTACTACTACTACTACTACTACTACTACTACTACTACTACTACTACTACTACTACTACTACTACTACTACTGTTACGTTTCGGCCCGGAAGTGGACACTGACGCTCGGGAATGACACCACGTCAGCGATATATCGTCATGGACTTGTTGGATCAGTCAGCCGGGTAAGCTCCGGCACAGGTGATTGTGTACGATAACGGATCGGATCATGACTCGATGTGACTCATACTAGGATAGCTGTACTAGGGTTTGCTCTACTTACGCTATTGGCTAGCTTAGCTTGGAGCGGCGCTTGAAAGCCCGCGAGTATCTGTATAAATAGTCGATGTGGAAGACCAGGATCGCCATCTTGGTCTTCTTCAATACCACCATCTTCTTGTCTCTTCGTCTTTCGGACTCATCTCCCTGTGAAGTGAGTCGCCTCCGGCATATCCCCTTAGACCAGGGATCCCCGTGAGCTTATCCCGAGTTCCCGTGACGGGCAGTGGACACATATCCTCTTGGATCGGTATTCCATCGCGTATTCCTATACTACAACGAACGAGTCGCCAAGCCGTACGGTTACATCTACATCGTCGACCATCCCTCTTGGAGAACCATCGTCCCACTTGACGAACCGCCGGCAGACGTACCTCAGGAGGAGGATCTACACGCTTTCATCGCACTAAACGGAGACCTAGCTCCACACCCAGCTGAGTACCCAGACGCCATCACAAACCGCCTATTCTACAAATCGTTTAGGATCGCCGCAACCAACGAAGCCTAAGTCAGGCAAGCGTCCGTGGTAGACGCTACATTAAGACCAAGATCCACCGTGGCCAATCCTAAAACCAAAGACCTCTGGGTGCCATTCCGCCCCTACTACATCGACCGACGAGGGGAACGCAACGTCCCCAAACGATACCTCCAATCAGCTTTCTGGAAAGACGACGCTGAAATCCCTGGATACGTAGCCTACTACATCGACCCACAAACCGACAACACATTATCCCAGTCGAGTTCAACTTCGACTTCACCTGCTGGACCGAAATCCGTTGGAGCGACGCCAACAACAAATTCCAAGTTACAAAACCCGCATCATCCGCACTCAATCTCGACATTCGCCAGAGCGAAGTAGTGACCCGTGACCAGTGGGGACTCATCGACGGAGAAACCGAAGAACCAGCTCGATCCCCCACTCCCAAAACACCAGCACCTTCCCCGTCACTCGCAAGTAACCCCGAAGAAATCCACATCCTTAAAAACGAACAGGAAGAGGAAGCCTTGGAACTTATTGCTAAGTCCATTCCAGTCATGAGCCAAACACAGACGATAACGCACGAGGAAATGCGCATAGGCACTGCCCTATTTGACACCAAATACCCGCGTCACGCCGACCCACCTCCTGGGGGAGACCCCGGGGATGACAAAAACAACCACGGCGGAGACGGAGACGGAGGCGGAGGCGACGGCCAGGAGGAAACCCGACAGGAATTCCCGGAGTACCAACACCCCCACAACTCACCGACCGATTCGTCGGAAAGGAACCACCCGTATTCAAAGGAGAACGGGATAAAGCTGAAGCATTCCTAGCCCAGTGGAACCGATTCGCAGGGGTTAACAAATTCAATCGCAGCATCAACTTCCCCTACACCAAAGCAATGATGTTCCTCACCTATCTCCAAGGAAACCTTGTCGATGAATGGGCCACCAAGACCCAAGAGTGGCTCGACAAACAACCAGATCAAGCCGATCCGTGGCTCTGGAACGGCGTCGAAATCGCCTTCAAGAAGCAGTTCCGCGACAACCTCGAACAAGAAAATGCTCGCCTAGAGCTGGACAAAGGCTTCCGCATGACGGGGGCCGATATTGACAGCTACGTAACCAAATTTGAGAAAACCGTCCGCCTCGCTGGCTACCGTCTAGATGACCAACTGGTCCTCGACAAATTCACAAGAGGACTACCCATGGACCTCTACCGCAACGCCTACCAGTTCCACGACCCCAGGAACTATTCGCAATGGAAGACGGCCGTAATCGAGCAGCAAAAGAAGTACCTTCACATGAAGGCCAGACAAGACGGGTTCGGACGACTACCCACACCACAACGACCCAAACAACAGCAGATGCGCTTCCAAACGCCGCAGAGGCCAAATCAACCGACGTGGCGACAATACCAGAACCACCCCGATGCAATGGACACCACTCCAGGAAGAATTCGAGCCCGAGTGGCGGAAGCAGGCGACCCAAATCGCCCAGAGATCAACCATCGTGACAATCGCCCCCCATTTCCACCGAGGGGAGGATTTATCCAGCGCGGACACGGAGGACGCGGTGTCTTTAACGTTAAGGACGTCACCTGCTACAATTGCGGACGAAAGGGACATTTCTCACGCGACTGTTCCAGCCTCGTCAACCACGACAAGGGTTTAATGGGCCTCCTCAAGGACGGAGTGCCTATATAGAAGAAGTTCCTACCGCACCCCCGAGTGTAGCGGAGGAACCACTCATCAATCTGGATGAACCAACCCACACCCCCTCAAGAAACCGAAACACCGATGACCCTGATGATGGGCAAGATGGCAGAGCTTCACAATCAGATGGGGGAATGGATGAGGAAGGATTTTCCCGACGCCTGAACCCATCGGCCTGGGTGAGGGCTTCTCAATGTAACTCGCAGTTCATAACGCGCTATCGATCTATGCATGTTTCAGTTTCGATCCGCACGAGTAACTCAATGGCCGACAAACAAGCACTAGTGGACTCAGGAGCCACTAACAACTTTATGCATCCCAAATTCGCCAAGCAAATGGGCATTGGGATCAAAGAACTAGAACGACCCCGTAACATTTGGAACATCGACGGGACACACAACAAAAGCGGGAAAATCACCCACTACACCGACCTAAACGTACAAACAGATGGGAAAGTCAAGACAATCCCATTCTTCATCACGGACGTAGGAGAAGAAGACGTCATACTCGGATACCCCTGGCTCGCTACCTTCCAACCTAGAATTCACTGGGCTACTGCAACTATGGATACAAGACAGTACCCCATCATTATACGAACAACCAGTCCACTCAGACCATTCACGGCACGATCAGCAATGGAACAACTACGGCAAACACTGGAACAATGCATGGACCAACACAAAGAACACATCCTCGCAGAGCTAGAGGAAGATTCACTACCCGTCCATCTACGAACCACGGCAACGGAGTTGGCGATCACGGCACAGCAATACACGGAAAAGAAGGAAATCCCGGACGAATACAAACGGCACGCCAAAGTCTTCAGCGAAGAAGAATCACATCGCCTCCCGCCTTCCAGACCATGGGATCACGCAATTGAATTCAAACCGGACGCCCCCGACCACATCGACTGCAAAATCTACCCGATGAACCAAGCAGAGGACAAAGCACTTAAGGAATGGCTCGACACAGAACTGGCAAAAGGATATATCAGACCCTCTAAATCCCCGTACGCATCCCCCTTCTTCTTCATTAAAAAGAAGGACGGAAAACTACGACCAGTACAGGACTATCGAGTAATCAACAAATGGACCATACGCAATCAATACCCACTCCCTCTGATACCGGAACTCATCGCAGACCTAAGCGGTGGGGTAATCTTTCCAAGTTCGACGTACGATGGGGATACAACAACATACTCATCAAGGACGGTGACCAAGAAAAAGCGGCCTTCAAAACGAAATACGGACTATACGAACCAGTGGTTATGTATTTTGGGCAGACGAACTCACCAGCCACCTTCCAAGCGATGATGAACTATATCATTGCCCCACTCATCGAATACTTCGAACGCAAAGGAACCATCATACGGGCATACATGGACGATATTGGCATCGCAACAACAACAACGGAACAAGACCACACGGAAGCAGTACACGCAATCCTAGACCTCCTCGAAGAACATGACCTATACCTAAAACTGGAGAAATGCACCTTCCACTCTTCTTCCCTCGATTACCTGGGGGTAATCATTGAAAAGGGGGTGATTCGCATGGACCCCATCAAAATTTCGGGCATACGCGAATGGCCTACCCCAAAAACCGTTAAACAGGTGCGATCTTTCCTAGGATTCTGCAACTTCTACCGCGCTTTCATCCGAAATTTTGCCACACATGCACGACCCCTCAACAAACTCACACGCAAAGACACGGAATGGACATGGGGAACGGAACAGCAACAGGCATTCGACAAACTCAAAGAGCTAGTAACACAAGAACCGGTACTCAAACACCCGGAACTGAACAAACCCTTCGAACTAGAAGTCGACGCATCAGGATACGCCGTAGGAGCAGTACTACTCCAACGGGGCGAAGACAACAAGCGCCACCCCATCGCATATTACTCCAACACCCTCAGCGCAGCAGAGAGAAACTACGACATCTACGATCTGGAACTACTCGCCATAGTCAAAGCCCTACGCAACTGGA
Organism: Lactarius hatsudake; assembly: GCA_024734325.1. Lineage (NCBI taxonomy): Eukaryota > Fungi > Basidiomycota > Agaricomycetes > Russulales > Russulaceae > Lactarius > Lactarius hatsudake. The sequence continues at coordinate 507,623 of JANSJP010000012.1, forward strand.
GACAATACCTTGCAGGATCACCACACAAGATCAAAGTATTTTCAGACCACATGAACCTACAATACTGGAGATCCCCTCAGAAGATATCTAGACGCGTAGCCCGGGAAGTACTCGAACTCTCAGAATACGATATAGAGATTCACCACATCAAAGGCACAGCTAACGGGCGAGCGGACGCACTATCCAGGAGACCAGACTACGACCAGGGAGACCACGATAACGAACAAGTCACGGTATTACCAGATCACATCTTCGTCAGGGCGGCAGAAATCGACACTACTGAAGACCCAACACGACTCGGGAACACGATAACCGTCGCAGAAATGCAACCCGCAAACCCAGTATACACCCAAGACGAAGAAGTCATCCGACGATGGGTTGACCCCCACAAACTCAAGAAGATCGAAGGCACATGGTATAAAGACGGACGACGCGCAGTCACGGGAGACCAACTCGAACGAAGACATATCGTCCGGGCCCACCACGATTCCCCAGTACACGGACACCCGGGAATCAACCGAACGATAAAGATGATCGAACGATACTACTGGTGGCCGGGACTACGACAAGAGGTACAGGACTACGTCAAGGGGTGCGCGGACTGCCAAAGGATCAAAGTAAACAACCGCCCCACACGCGCACCGCTACAGCCCATATTCCCGAAACCGGAAGCCATGCCATTTGAAACCATAGCGCTGGACTTCATCACGAAATTACCCCAAGCAAATGGCTGCGACACGATACTGACAGTAACAGACCACGACTGTTCAAAAGCGGCCATATTTATCCCATGCACGGAAGAAATAAGCGCAGAAGGAACCGCAGCCTTGTACGTAAAACACGTCTTCTCCCGATTCGGACTACCGGCGCGTATCATTAGTGATCGAGACCCGCGATTCGCATCCAAATTCACACGCGAACTGTGCAAAATACTGGGAATCGAACAAAACATTTCCACAGCCTATCACCCCAGGACGGACGGACAATCGGAACGAACCAATCAATGGCTGGAACAGTACCTGCGTTTCTGGGTGAACGAACGACAAGACGACTGGATTCACTATCTCCCAATGGCGGAATTTACTCACAACAACTGGCCCAACGAATCCACAAAGGAATCCCCTTTCAACATCCTCATGGGGTACAACCCACGTGCCGACTGGATCGATCGACCCTCTCCCATCCCACAGGTAGCACTCCGCATCAAGCAGTTCAAAGAGGCTAGAACGCGCGCCCAGGAACTGATGAGAAAAGCGCAGCAGGGGTGGATCAAACACAAAGATACGCCCAGATACCAAATCGGAGACCTTGTATGGCTAGAAGGACGCCACCTACGTACCAACCAACCAACCGCCAAACTTGCGCCCAGAAGACACGGCCCTTTTAAAGTCATCCAGGTGATGTCCGCAGTCAACTATCGACTAGAACTCCCCACGCAGTGGAGCATTCACCCAGTATTCCACACGGACCTCCTAACCCCGTATCGTGAAACTCCCACACACGGCCCCAACTATCAGCGCCCGCCACCAGATCTGATTGATGGCGAAGAAGAATACGAAGTCGAGAAGATTCTAGACTCTCGGCGCTTCGGCAGAACAAAGAAACTGCAGTATTTGGTCAAATGGCGCGGATACCCGGACTCCGATAATCAATGGGTCTCGAAGGATGACGTATTCGCTGATGAAGCGATAAGGGAGTTCAAACGTTTAAACCCCGCCAGAGAAACACATATAAGCGCAGGGCTTTCCCAAGAGACGTCCCCATCTCTCTCTCTTCCACTCCCATCTACTCATGTCCCAATCTCCAGTCCAAGTCTACTATGTCCTCGACGACCTACTCCCCATCTCAGTCCAGCCCACTGTCATCGTTCAGAACGCCCCACCATCACCATCCCTGTCGCCTTCCCAGTCCATTCAACCCAGCCCAGTCGTCCAACTACCCCCATTCCATCCCTTCTTCCTTCGCCAACACCTACAGCAGCGGGCACACGAAGCCCGTCTCCGCAAGGCTATGTTCCCACGAGACCTCCGTCCCGTCAAAACGAGACTCAGGTACAAGAAGATCGAGCATACGACCGGTACCTGTCGGAGGAGCATTGCCCCCTCAATCAACATCTCACGTATGGGACTCACCTCACGGAAACTCACGACGAAACCCCGCCGCTATGCAGCACGGACGGGGAACCACTCACTCTCCCCCCATCGGAAAGATCCGAGAAACGCCGCCTCTACCGTCCGGAGGAACACAGTCCAGTTTCCCGATCTCGCGTGGAAACTCCGCCACCGCGAGGGTTTCACCACAACAGGGGAGTACACTTCATCCCCTTCCAGATTCGCGACGCTCAGGGCCGGCTGCACCCAGCTCGGTATACGCAGCTCGTCTTTACGGCGGACCCCTTCGTCCTCGCCTACAGACAAGGCAGCGACCAGCAGTACGGCAAGTCGGTGCACGCCGCCCCCAATTACGACGAACCCACGCCCACCTACAACGACGACGACCTGGTCTTTTTAGACCAGGACAGCGCCTACCGCGAGTCAGTCGACATGGCCTGTATGGCTATGAACGACCTGACGGTCACGGCGGAGGTTCACCGCTACCGCTGCCTCCAAGCGGGTTACGCGGCGAAAGAAGAGGAGCTCAAAAAGAAGATCGACGAGCTCGACAAGATCGGACGCATGCGTCGAGAGTGCGTCCTCCGTCTCCAACGCGCCAACGCCATCAAGCGCATCGAGGACGAGAGGGACTCCTACCGCCCCGGAGTCGAGGAGGGAGCCCGGATCGCACGCCTCCGAGAGGAGATCTGCCGCGGTCGGTCTGGTGCCCGATCCTGAAAAGGGGGTGATGTTACGTTTCGGCCCGGAAGTGGACACTGACGCTCGGGAATGACACCACGTCAGCGATATATCGTCATGGACTTGTTGGATCAGTCAGCCGGGTAAGCTCCGGCACAGGTGATTGTGTACGATAACGGATCGGATCATGACTCGATGTGACTCATACTAGGATAGCTGTACTAGGGTTTGCTCTACTTACGCTATTGGCTAGCTTAGCTTGGAGCGGCGCTTGAAAGCCCGCGAGTATCTGTATAAATAGTCGATGTGGAAGACCAGGATCGCCATCTTGGTCTTCTTCAATACCACCATCTTCTTGTCTCTTCGTCTTTCGGACTCATCTCCCTGTGAAGTGAGTCGCCTCCGCATATCCCCTTAGACCAGGGATCCCCGTGAGCTTATCCCGAGTTCCCGTGACGGGCAGTGGACACATATCCTCTTGGATCGGTATTCCATCGCGTATTCCTATACTACAACGAACGAGTCGCCAAGCCGTACGGTTACATCTACATCGTCGACCATCCCTCTTGGAGAACCATCGTCCCACTTGACGAACCGCCGGCAGACGTACCTCAGGAGGAGGATCTACACGCTTTCATCGCACTAAACGGAGACCTAGCTCCACACCCAGCTGAGTACCCAGACGCCATCACAAACCGCCTATTCTACAAATCGTTTAGGATCGCCGCAACCAACGAAGCCTAAGTCAGGCAAGCGTCCGTGGTAGACGCTACACTACTACTACTACTACTACTACTACTACTACTACTACTACTACTACTACTACTACTACTACTACTACTACTACTACTACTACTACTACTACTACTACTACTACTACTACTACTACTACTACTACTACTACTACTACTACTACTACTACTACTAGTACCTTGTGTATGGGCTCGGTTCTGGGTCAATTCGACGCACTGGCTGTGCGTCGAACTGTGGCGTCTGGCCCTTTCCGATCCCTCTAGCCTCGGTCTACATCAGCCCCCCACAGTCCCGCTACCTATTAATACCAGCCAAGAGTACACCGTGCCTTCCTCTTCACTTTCCTGGTTCTCTTTGCCTTCAAAAGTGTTGTCCCTCTGCCACTCCTAGTCTTTCCAATCCTGTCCACTGAAATACCGAAGGCCTTCCAGCTTGAGATAATTGGTATGTCACCCGCTGGTGATGACGATCAATGCTTTCGCGAGTGCAAGGGATCGGTTCGCGATTCTCGGACCGTTGAGAGCCCACCACTTCCGGAGTGGGAAAGTTACAGATCGCCGGAGGGCATTTGCTTGATGAGGAACGAGAAGGTCGACTGGAGTCTTCAGAGACAAGCACTGAATCAGTCGTATGTCCCCAGGGATGGGTTCGTATCCTTCTGTAAGCCTTTGAGCGTGCTCACCCCCATCATCCGCTCAATAATTACCAGTTACCTCGGTCCGCAGGTTGCGACGACGGAATTCGCCGAGATCCAAGGCCGCGACGAATGTCCGTCCGATATTTTGTCGTTTGCTCTTGCGTTTGCTTCCCTCGGAACCTGATGCCATACCTGGGTGCAGATATTGATGCTCGGGATGGCCAGATCATCCCTGACAACGTGAGGCTCTCGCCGGTAATTCATCCACCATTCGGTACTGAGGACTTATAGCCCCTTTGCGAATATCATGTTGGTCTAGTTCCTGCCAGTGATCGCGCAGTGGGTGTGGTGAGGCCACTAATGTCACACTCTTTGACCGTGAGGATATGCGCTAACCGCCTTCTGTAGGCCCGCGCGGCTACACCGCCTGGCCCGAGCACAACCATATGTGCAACTGGTTCCTCCACTGATGCGTCCAATGACCACATGAACCACAACTTCCCACATTCCCCTCTCCATCTCTTTCTCCCGCGGTTGTTCAGTATTCGTGGAGAGGGAAGTGACTATCTCGCAGCACGTCGGTGTGACTACCATGACCCATAGTATATATATATATTCCCTCCCTTTGCTCGTGCTCGCCCCTACCTCGTTACCATTCTGCTTCGTATTTACACGGCCACCATGAACGCTTGAAAGATGATGCCAATGCGTCATATTAGTATCTTGGATGTATCATCGCGACTGCAAGCACCGACAAGACGAGGAAGGACCCAAAGTTCGACCTCTTGAATCTTCCAGTAATTCATTTTTGTCAACGACCAACCTAGAGCTTGAGTTTGGGGCTTAGGCCGCTTAGGTCTTACTCGTGCGACTCCGCAGGTCCACGACGGGACTCTGGTAAGGACACAAGTACAATTGCTTCTATGCAAACGATACATGGAATTCGCGAGTTATAGGATCTTTCCGACAAGCTGTCTACTCCTACCAGTGAAAGCAGCCGCTTTCCATGACTCGGACCTTTGTCTGAGCCCGCGGCCCGTCGAAGTCTTCGTCCGAACCGTGTAAGCGCGATCGAGTTGAGGGTTGTCTGCCTGCGGCCTGCGTTGATACAGTGCGATGGCGCGACGGACTGCGAGGGGAGGACGGTTGACGCGCCGCGTCCGACGTCCAGCCGCTCCAGGATAGCTATCATAGCTACCACCAGCAGCCAAATAAGGAAGTGGGGCCACATAAAGTCTATTGCACAGAGATTACAGCTTGACACCCGCAGTGCCTGTGACACGTCAGCGCTTCCGAGTCAGCTTCAGCGCCTCTCATTGTTGTTTCTCTGTATCCCAACCCCAAATCTCGTAGGTACACAGGTTCAGTTGTTCGTTATCCGATTCCGCCTACACGACGAACGGTTATACTCTAGAATTGAGGCTCATGACAGACTCGGAACCACCTGTGGGCGTTCAAGATAACGCTTCCGACATATGGCTGTTCTGTGCGCGTCGTTGGCGGCAGTACAACCCTCTATACAATAAACCCCAAAAAGAAGGCATCGCCTTGCACTGCAGGGGAATATTTCAGGCCGCGCCACAGCCCTTGGATATGTGTAATATAGCCTAGTAGCTGGGTTATTTGCTAGTAGTGTTTGATTTGTCTCTGTGCCAGCGGAAGTCGGCATTTGTGCTGTGCACCACGTAGCCATGACAATCACGCTGTTCCCGAATGCACGAAAGATAGAACGGAGGCTGGTTGGTGGCAGCAAGGAAGCGTGAGCCTGAGGAAGTAAGACAGTTCACCATACCGTGACAGTACCGGGCCGGTGGAAATTGCAGACTGGCTTGATTCTTGACCACATCACGACGAATCGACGATCGTGTTCGAGTTCGCTTCAGGCTACCTTCCTCTAATTTCGGGGTCAAACTCCTGGGATGTTTGGAATACTAGTTTGTAACGGATCGTCTAGTCGAGTTGGACAACTAGCAAGGGACCGCACAGTGTCGGACTTTCCCTCATTCGCTCAGCGCTCAGCTCTTATCAGATCCATTGGTTGTGTATATGCGCCTGTCTCTCGTGCTGCGCAGCGTTCACATACTCCCGTAATTCCCGCTGATGGGGGTGAACGTGGCTCTCATCCACCCCGATTAGGCTCACCGGCTTGCTTTCACAAGTTGTGGCGTTTTCCCACCTCACGACTCGGACCTCATCGCCTCGGTCCCTTTATATAAGGAGAGCCGAGAGGACGCCTCTCTTCCGTCCTTTGATCTCCCTTGACCCTTCCTGTGCTTTCATTTTCTCTCTTGCGATGGCCGTCTATTCTAAAGTCGCCCGCACCCCCCGCTTTCGCAAGTCTCCCACTACGGACCCCCCCAAATACAAGGCCCTTCTCATAGGTATCAACTATATGTCTCCCGCTGGCGATAGCCAACAACGCGGTGACAAGCTCGATGGTCCGGTCAACGACGCAAAGGAGATGGGGAAGGCTTTGATCGGTGGAGTTTCCGCGGCTGCTCTTCCGCTCACGAGCTCACCCCATCACTTGCAGAGGTTTACCGCTACAAGAAAGGGGACGTTTTCTTGATGACGGACGAGGAATCCAACAGGGACACGGCGCATTGGCCCTCCGAGGCAAATATTGTGAGTCTTTGCATCCGCAGACGGCCGTACGCTTTGTCGTGTCCCCTTCCAACTACTCATCGACATGAATCCAGATCCAGGCGTTGCAAGATCTCGTTCACGACGCATCAAGAGGCGATTCGTTCGTATTCTTCTGTAGGTCTCTGCGTCTATTCTCTCGTCCTTTTTGGTCTTTACTTCTTTAGGACGCTGGTCACTCCGGGCAGCAACCCGCGACCACCGACCCCAATGAAATCGACGGCCTCGACGAATGTTCGTTCCCTTGTTTTCCTTTTCCCGTCCCCCCGAGCTCTGACATCATGATATAGATATTGTGACATGCGATCACAAGATAATTCTAGATAACGTGAGGCTCGCGTGGGTCATTCGTCGGCTCTCAGATACTAAACACCTGTAGACCCTTCGCCAATGCCTTATTGATCCCCTTCCTGCTGGTACCCGCCTAACGGTGAGGACAATAACATTGTCTGGTCAGCCCATGATGACACGCTCGAATTACCTTCTGTAGGCCATCCTAGACTCGTGTCACTCTGGCACACTCCTTGATTTGGACCACTATTCCTGTCACTGGTTCCTTAACCGCCGTCGGACGCAGTGTAGGTCAATACCACATTTCCTTACATTCTCTCGTTAATTTATCATCCACGCCTTTGTCTAGCACTTCATGAGGGCAACGCGGTAATACAGTACGGGCCTCTCCGTCGTCACAGTGATGTCTCTTGGGAGCGCCGGCTTGTGCGCAGCACTCAGTTGTTCCGAACGACGCTCGCCGTCACAATTGTCTTCGCGGTCGCGCGCTTCAAGCTCCGCCTAACGAAGAAGTTAAAGCAGGTCGACGTCGAGGCCGAGGTTTCTGATAGTGCTGATGGTGCCACCCTGACGACACCCGCTGTCGTCCGGCGTCCGCCCTGCGGGGAGTACTGTGCATACGCTTTATCGAACGGGCCGCTTGTTGTATGACATCTTCCTTTCTGTTTTGGTCAGTTGATGAATCCGGCATGACACAGATTTCCCTCTCGTCGTGTTCTGACCAACAAAGTACGTGGGAGGACAGTCGGAGAAAGGTCAAGAATATGACTGCGGTACACTTCGCTTTCTTATCTCCTGGAAAACGGATCATGTGCTCATCTGAACTTTTCATTTAGAATTTGATCGAGATACTGAGTATGGTCGTTCGTTATCTCTTTCGTATCCGTAATTCACCGGCACTGCGTAGGGAAAAATCCCTCCATCAGGGTAGGCGACCTCGACCAGCAGGTGAAGTAAGTGCACGTATCCCTAATCTGTGTCCGTCAGGGTAGTCAAAAGGCTCCCCCTCTTTGTTTCAGGAAGTGTCTTTCGAAAATGGCGTTCGAGCGCTTGCGGGAGATCAAGAACGCGTTCAAGAATTATAGCGCAACGATGCCGCCAGAGAGACGGGAGGAGTGGGAAGAGAAGTACACCAACAAAGGGTTATTCGAGTTCAGAGAACAAACGGCACAGGTGCGTCGCTCCCCAACACTGCTCCCCTTCGCTTTTTCTGATCTTTGTGATGGTGCAGATCGGAAGCATGCACCGTTTAGTGAGTCCCCCCCACCTCGTGATGACTAAATGCCGTCCCAGTAATTGACTGGTCGGTCTCTTAACAGCGCCGGGATGAGCAATTTATCGCCATGCGGGCTCGTACGTTTGACCTGTTGTGACTGTCGTCGTGACGCATAGCTTCTTCGTTTCTTGCGGAAAGCGTCCTTCCGTCACCTCTTTTTTTTAATCGATTTTTAATAGCCTTCGTAACGAGTATGCAACATTATGATATCCCGACTTAATACTGTCTTTCTCCCTCGCTGTAGTGTTGTCTTTCGCATTATGATTTGGCTCGCTCAGGTTGCTCACGCTTTCTTGCTTTCCGAGTCTCCACATGCATCATCATGACCGTTTCGCTTTGTTTTCGTTGTCCTTCTACATCATCTAAGCCCCTCTCACATGTAATCATGATGTACTACCCACGCCGAGTAATGTATACCTCAGACTAGAGTTTGATCTGTCCTTGGAAGGGACATCTAGTACGCGACAAGATTGGAAACCGCAGATGGGGGTGCCGGCCAGTCATGACCTTTGCATCCAAAAATAGTATAACTTTCACACATACATCAGGCTCCATTATGCAACGGGAGATGGTGCACAGTATGCGTCAGCCAGGACGTCTTGCCAAGCCATCGTGACACATTGACAGGATTCGCTTTCGGACTTTTCAACTCACCGTGACCCAAAGGAGAGGAAGGGACGAGCATCGCTTCCCACCTCTCCAGACTTTCCATCCGACCTTTCCCTCCCTTCCATTTTCTTTACAGCGCAAATGGGTGAGACAGTGGAAGTGCTTTGTGGGCTGTGTGCGATGCTTGTCGGAGTGATTTTCTTCTACGACAATGGCAGTTACCTGGGTGGATGCCCCTGGCGCTTCACAACTGTGCAGAGGCTCACAACTGGTGACGAAAGGGCAAGCATTCCTTGAGCACGCCGCTCGGCAACACCGGGCTTGTGGCAAAAAAGCAGTGCTGTCGGAGTATTCCCACGATAGATACGAGCACAGCCAAGATCCCTACATTCCTCATTCGGCCTCATTAAAACCTCATTGTTCGCGCGTAGTTGCATATGGTCTTCAAATCCACACGCACGTGCGGCATTCTTCTCCGATCTTTCCAAACAGTAATTAAATGGTAGTAGGTCATCACTGGATTTACGATACCTTTGGTATACTATGCGCCAAGCCACGGCCCTGAACAAGAACTCGTCAAGTCAGGGACCGTGCGAGTTGAAGGTTTCCACTCGAACGATCGCCCACTACGACAAGTCAGGCGACCAAGTTGTCACATCAGGCTCGTCAGCACCTCCCACACAGACACCTGCATCGTGAAGACCCTAGTGCCGCGCACACCTTCAGACAGACAAACTTGAACTGGAGGTCAAGGCTGCCAAGCTGGTTGTGTCGGTGGGCATCTAGCGAGAAAGGAAGCGACACCAAAATGGTCGAACTCGGAGTGGAACCCGGTCGTTGACGTGCTGAAGGGAGGGGTTCTAAGGACTCGAGGAGGTGTTGGTGCTGGTGACGAAAGAGGAGGAGAGTGCCCGGCGACGGTTGCGGGGAAATCGAACGTAAGTGGGTTGGCGGACAGCGAGACAACGATACGCAGCCCTTACATCACGGGCTGACCGAGAGTTTTGCCACTGGAGTGAACCGCAGGAGACGGTGAACATGATCAGAATTTGCTGAATGGCTTTCGAGTTCACGAACCGACTCGGACATTGCCTGAGGTCCGCTATTGGGGGGTATTCCAGCGGTGTTCGTCGGCAGGACAACGGGACGAGCGAGGGTGAAAGAGTGAAGTAATGAATGAAGGATTAATGAGTGTGAGTATGTAGATGGCGAGAGAGGGAAGCGCAGGATGGACGGAGGGCGATGGGGTGATGCGACGTGGTGACGAAAATAGCGAATTTCGGGTTCGGCGCCCGGACTGGCCTTATAGCGCTCGTTGTGCTGCTTTGCAGAGTCGGGACAGTATTGAAGAAATGAGCAGAAAGTTGACAGCGCTTGAGTGGCCAATGTCATTTTTGCTATGTCCCGAAATGAGAGAGCGGAAGAGATGGTACTACGTAACCGCGGGCCGGTAAACGTGACGCGCTCAGTAGACGAGCGTCCATCATTCGCTAAACTTTGCGCCTGTCAGTCTGTCACTCGCATCGCCCGCCTCCACACGCCCTTCGCTGGCTTACAGCTTCTGATTATGCTCGGTGGCTGTGTTTCGGGTTCTGGCGTGGCCTGTTGTCCCCTTGTATATTTATGAGAGAACAAGGCCACCGCCTTCACCCTTTGATCTTCCTCTTTGGCACGTTCCATTATCCCCTCGTACGATGTCTCCCCACTTCAAAGCGCCCCGCCGCTTCCGCAAATCTTCCATCGCATCTGCTCCCAAACACAAGGCCCTCCTCATAGGGATCAACTATACGTCTGCCACCGACGAAAACGAACAGGCATTTCGCCAGCTCCAGGGCCCAATCAACGATGCGAAGGAGGTGAAAACGGCTTTGATTGGTGGGGTTTTAGATCGCCGCTCTTCCGCTCACACGCTTGCGCTCAACGCTACTTCTCTCAGGGCTTTTTCACTACAAAGAGGAGGATATATGCTTAATGACAGATGATGAAGCGAACCGTAACACGGCACTGTGGCCCTCCGAGGAAAATATCGTGAGTCTTGGTTTTCGCATATCGCATACGGCCGTATGTTTTACCGCCGTCCTTCCCACGCTTACCAATACGTCTGATGGGCTCAGATGAAGGCATTTTGTGATCTCGTCCGCGACGCATCTCCCGGAGATGCGTTCGTATTCTTCTGTACGCTTCTTCCCCTGCTCACCCTCTTCTTTCTCATCGTCGCTTCCTTAGATGCCGGTCACTCTGGTCAACAGCCTGCCACAATCGACCCCAACGAGGTCGACCATCTCGATGAATGTCCGTCCAATCTTATTCCCGCTCCCCCTGGACTCTGACGTCATGCTTGGATATAGACATTGTGACGTGTGATTTCAAGATCATCCTCGACAACGTGAGCCCTCGCGTTGGTCGTTTGTTGGCTATCTGATGCTGAGTACCTGTAGACCCTTCGCGAATATCTTGTTGATCCACTTCCCGCGGGTACCCGCCTAACAGTGAGGAGATTAACATTGCACCGTCACGTCATGATAACACTCTCGAATCACCTTCTGTAGGCCATCCTGGATTCGTGCCATTCGGGCACACTCCTTGATTTAGACCACTATTCTTGCCACTGGTTTCTCCGCCGACGCGCCCAATGTACGTTCATACCTACGTTCGCCCATCCATCTCTCATGCATGCGGTTATCCAGCCGTCCAGGAGCATAAGGCAGTAGCAAAATATCACGGTCCTCGTCGTCATAGCGACGTCTGGGAGCGCGGGCTCGTACGCAGCGCCACTCAGCTGTTCCGAACGACGTTCTCCGGCGTCGTCACAGCCGCACTTGCGATCGTGCGTCTCAGGACCCGTCTGGCGAAGAAGCAGGTCCCGGACGCTGGTGATGTCACCCCGCAGACACCTGGTATCATCCCACGTCCGCCCTGCGGCGGCTGGTACTGCGCATATGCTTTATCAAAAGGCCCTCTTGTGGTATGCCATTCTATTCCGTTTTCTGTTGCTTGATCGACGATACCGGTACAGGTCTCCGTGTCTTCGTGTTCTGATCAAGAAAGTACATGGGAGGATAGCCAGAACAAGGGTAAAAGTATGACCACGGTATGTTCTCCGGTTCTTCTCAGCCAAACCCGGTGTTTATCTTTCTTTTAGAAATTGATCAAGATATTGAGTAGGCTTCTTCGTTGTCTACTTCGGGCACACCATTTAATAGCACTGGGTAGAGAAAAATCCGTCTATCAAGGTGGGCGATTTAGACCAGCAGTTGAAGTAAGTGTATCTATTCGACCTCAACTGCGTCTGTCTATGTCACCAATTACCAAAAACAAAATTGCAGGAAGAAGCTCTCGAAGATGGCGTTCAAGCGCGTGCTGAATGCTAAGAAGGCATTCAAGATGTTCAGCGCAAAGTTGTCGCCAGAACTGCGGAAGAAATGGGAGGCCGAGTACACCGAAAAAGGGCTCTTCCAGTTGAGAGAGCAGACGGCCCAAGTAAGTTATATCCGAGTCACCTCCCCGCTTCTCTCTCACTTTGTCTGATCATTTCGTTTGCGGTGGTGCAGATCGGGAGCATGCACCGTTTGGTGAGTTTCCTTTTCATGGAAAGATGCGGTACTGGTAGCTGATCTGGTCGTGCCAACACACCAGCGCCGGGATGATGTATTTATTGCCAAACGGACTCGTACGTGTTGTTGACGTGCCTACTTCTTGACGCCTGGTTCAAAACGTTTTTCTCGTTGTCTTTCTTGGATCTATTTTTACAATACCTTAAAGCAAACATTCCCACATCGCTGGCACTCGTAAACCTACGGGTCTATCTTGTTCTTTCCCTTTTCCCTGCAGTTCGAAGATCACGGATTTGTCGTTTTGGTTCATGTTTTTGTGTCTGTTTATGACTTCTCTCTCATACCCTTCCATGGATTCTGTCGTTGTTTGTCGCGCTCTGATCTTGGTCACCCAATTTTTGTTGCTTAGGTTTCTTGCTTTCCCCTCATGTCTATCGTCGTTTGTTATCGTTTGCTCTTCAAGTTGGCTGTCCTTTGCAGATTCTCTCTCCCTTACCCACATGTACTGCCATTAGTGCACCACTCACACTTACACAATAAACCTCACCGCACACTAATGCCGCAACACGCGTACGGTGTCTTGGACGGCATGTTGCGTCCAGTTTCGAGAAAGTGCCGATGAACCGGCATGATTTTAGCACTGTCTCCGGGCCACGGTCGTTACAATTGCCATCCTTTCGCATTCAGTAGTCATTGTTATCCCCATTAGTTGGTTCTGAGTCGGTTGCATAATTGGGAGCCCTGACGCTAATACCCACAATGGTCAGAGACTCAGACTAAAGTAGACGCCAGGCGGCGACTCGGGTGCCGCACTTGGAGCTGCGAGCAGTAGAGAGACTCTGAGAGCCACTGGCACGAACATCAAGCCATCAACGACCAACCCCTGGTGAGTCTTTGGCTGACTAGGAAACTATAGTAGCGCTAGGAAACGACTGTGGCTCGATCTTCTGACTCACGCATCAGCTGCTGTGCCTTTAAAAAAATCATCAATGTGCAACCTGGGCCCGGGTACACACCTATGCTTAGGTGAGATCTTGGGTGAGATACGGGAGAATGAGGAGCACTTCAACTTTGGAAGCGTAAAAATTCAAAACAGTAACTCCATTTCTACGGGGTCGATAAATAGAATACGGTCCTACGACTAAAAAGCGTCGGCTACATGAATCTAGTATGAGAGGACTAGAGGACTGCAGAGTGTGTTCCATAGGTTGCACTGTAAGATACAAGTAAAATATCAGCCAGACAAATGTGTAGTGACTCATGAGTACTGGTGAGTCTCAAGACACAATTTGCGGCCTGATATTCGTTGCAAGTTGATGCAGTGTTGATGCCTGTCCGGCGAAAAGAATCCGGCGGACCGGAGAGCGGTAAGGATGCGATTAGGAGTAAGTTACGCAACGCAAGTGGCTTCGAACTTCGACTCGGAATTCAATTCTCTATCTACCGACCCGCGGCTGATCCGCGGCTGTGCTCCTCAAGGGCTGCATAAGCTCTTCCTATGGACTGTGCCACCTCCTTTCACCCTCGCCGGAGCGTGTGCCATAAACTGAACGACCTATCTGAGCTCTGAACTTCCCGTCGACACAAAACCAATTCTAAAGCACATCCCAGGAGTGAACGCACAATGGGGTACCAATCTATGCGAATCCCCATTTCGATGTTTTCATTGAAATTAAGAGATCCACGGAGCTGCTGTTCCAAAACCTTCGTTTTGACAACTCCGCAGCCGAGTCCAGTGAGGTGCACTATAAATGTCCTGCCCCCCCACGCCCTCTGGCTTTCATAATTCGAAAGCGCCACATAGAGTCCATCCCAGTGATTACCTGTATCATGCAATGCCATCCCCTCAGGCTCTCTGTCCTCTCCATTCTTGCAGCCGGACTCCTCTGCGCCCTCGCGACGCCTCTCGCACCACGTTGGAACGAAACGAAGGTAAAGCACGCATGGCATACCATTCCGGAAAATTGGGTCGACCTGGGCCATCCATCCGCTGGCACAACGATTGACCTCCACCTCGCGCTCAAGTCCCATGACGAGAACGCTTTGATCGATGCCCTCTACGAGGTCAGCGACCCCAACCACCCAAGGTACGTCTCTCCACGGCCCATTCCCACATATATGTACCCACCTCCCATTTCCCCCTGCCAGATATCGCTCATACCTATCCAAAGAGCAGGTCGCTGACCTCGTCGCGCCCCACGCGGACACGCTCGAGCTCATTAATTCATGGCTAAAACACCTTGGCATACCCCCCTCCTCTGTCTCAAGGACACTCGGCAGCTGGCTGACTCTCACTGGCGTGCCCGTGTCCCAAGCCAACGATATTCTCGGCGCATCGTACCAGCTCTACAACCATGTCGAGACCAACCACACCGTCCTCCGCACGATCAGCTACTCTGTCCCAGAGGCCTTGCATGAGCACATTCACACCATCGTGCCAACGACTTACTTCGGCTCTCCGCCCACAGAGGGAAGGAAGCTGCGGATGCAGTCCAACTCGGCAGTTTGGGCACGGGCGGACGCAGGGTCGGAGGAGTCCGTGAATGTGCTGTCGAGCCGCGACTTGGGAGGATACGTCTCACCGTCGTACGTGCGCTGGCTTTACAATACGGCGGGCTACCGTCCCGCCGCGGTGGACCTGAACGTGATGGGGATTGCAGGCTACGATGGGCAGTACCCGAGCCCGAAGGACCTGGGACTATTCATGACCGAATTTCGCACCGAGGGGGAAGACGCGACCTTTTCTGTCGTGCAGATCCAAGGCGGCGGGAATGATCCGGATAAACCCGGCATTGAGGCCAACGTCGACACCCAGTACGCGGCGGCCATAACGTACCCAACAACGAACGTCTTCTACAGCACGGGGGGCGCGCCAGAAACAGTCGATCCATTCTTCAACTTTGTCGTTTACATGCTTACTAAAGAAACGAGAATCCCCCGGACAATCACCACGTCATATGGTGGCCCCGAGTATAACTTTCCCTTAGACTATGCGACGAGGGTGTGCAGGATGTTCGCAGAGCTTGGTTTACTCGGCGTTAGCGTCCTCTTCTCGAGCGGTGACTCGGGGGTTGGGAAGGGGAACTGCTTGCTCGAGGACATACATGGACATGTCTCTGTCCATTTCATCCCCGAATTCCCCGCAACTTGTACGTGTGCCATTGTTCGGAAGTGGCAGAAATAAATCACTCATATCACCACCACACTTTTGTAGGTCCATATCTCACTACTGTTGGCGGCACGACGAGAGACAACCCAGAGGTCGCGGCTTTCCTCTCCGGAGGTGGCTTCTCGAATTACTTCGATCGCCCGCCTTACCAGGCGAACGCTGTGCCCCCCTTCCTCCAGACTCTCGGCAACAAGTATCAGGGCTACTACTAGTGCGTTCGCCGCCGTGACCCTTCCTGACTTTCCATGACTTATGTACCTTATAATATTTGTAGTCCTGGTGGCCGTGGCGTCCCCGACATCTCCGCGCAGGCGCTCAAAATCTATATCTTCTTTGAAGGGTCACTTGGAGCCGGGGGCGGCACGAGTGCTGCGACACCCGTACGTGCGTCCCTATACTCTCTCTCTGCGTCACCCGTCTCCGAGCACCTAGCTGAACCACTCGCACAGATCGCAGCAGGCATTTTCTCGCTGCTGAATGACTACTCGATCTCTAAAGGCAAAGGCCCTCTCGGCTTCCTCAATGGCTGGCTGTATGGATCCGGCCTCCCGGGCCTCAATGACATCATTTCTGGCTCAAACCCAGGCTGTAACACCGACGGGTTCACCGCTATCGCCGGATGGGATCCTGTGAGTCCTATCATACTTGTGTCTCTTCAGCTTGAGCGTTGGCCGACTCTCTCCATAGGTCACCGGTCTCGGGACACCCGACTTTACGAAACTGGGAGATATAATAGATGAGTGATCGCCGCCGAACTTAGGTGCCTCGAGTACAACAAACCAGCTGCCCACGGAGACAGCCTGAGCGCATGATAACGTACGCACCTTCATGTCGTACTATAGTGGCCGGTCTCTGCCAGAGCGACGAAGGAGCACTGGCAAAGAGCGTAATCTTTGAGTGAACGGACGAGGCGGCACGTGCTTGTCCCTCTCCTTTGTGCTACCCTCCGTCCTCCCAAGCTCTCAACTGGTTCAGGGAGCCAGAACACTTCACCCACCCGCCGTTCCCAGTAATTGCCAGGGGATTGGTGATGAGGCTCACTGTTTTCCGACCCTCATCAGCTGACTTCAGGTCCACCCGCCCGTCGCGACCTCGCCTCGGAAACGAAAACCCTTCCCGATCGAGAAGCACTTTGTGCTTCAGCCCAATCTCTATGCAATCCGCCGGCTTAGTTGCTTCCTCGCCACTGCCTATTACTATCCATGCGTCAGCCTCCTTTCTTCCCGGCGCCATACTGAATCTAAGACGGAGAGTAAGGCAGCGACTTCCAAAGGCGATATTTTTTGGTTAACTTAGTAGACAATGTTACCGTTAATCATATCATGTAGGATTTCCGAGTCCTGCATCAGGGAAAACCTTCCGAGGTAATTGGCGACACTGTAGTGAAAATTGAGCGATAATTGTGAGTCCAGAGATAATCGGCACTAATCACAAACAATCACAGGTACCTACTCGATGTAGCGGCGAGACTTGCTGAATGGTGGCTCTGGATCCTGGGATGGCATCACCGCCCATGGTCAGGAGTTCTGCCACCCATGCTTGTGCCCGTGTCCACTATGACTGGCTCAGTGTGAGAACATCAACGAGCGGCGGAACAAACTCCGAGTCATACGCAGACTTCAGAGACTTTTTGTTCTTCCTTCACCTCTCACTCCTCTCATGCTCCCACTGTTTTTCTGAGTTGTCGCCTTTGCTACCCCCTTTCTTCTCGCACGAATTCAGCTTGCCTCAAGCCCAACCGAGGGCATTTGCAACTAACCTTATCATTGATTCCGTTGTCAATTCTCGCAGTCTCGCCCTCCGACTCGGACGTCGTCGTTTCTCGTCTCCACTCCGCCCTTACTTTCCCACACCGCTCTCCGGACTTTCCAGAACTTTGGCCCATTTCAGAGCTTAGTTTGGTTTTGCAACGCTCGCTTGGTTGGCTCCACCTTTAGATCAGTTTTTCTGCTTGCAAATATAAATACTTCCCCTATCTACACCTTTCAATCCCAGTCAATCTTAGTGCTCTCCCTCAGGGCTTCAGAGCTCTGTAGGTCCCAGTTCCTATCGTTCTCTGTGTCATCCAGCATTCCGCACCCTCGCGCGCCCTTAGAAACTTCAGAGAAACGCGTCTCCCATAGAACCGAACCACTATACGAAGTAACGCGCCGTATGGAGGCCTGCACGACCAGTAGCGCGGCTTCACACCACTCTGAACCCAAGGCAGCTCAGGTCGTTCTTTCCACCGCCGTCCCTGGTTGACCTAGCTCCTGGACCAGCGGAATACCCTGGGGACTACCTATCGGATACCGAAGCGCTTGACGGTGCAGTTTTACTCCTCCCTTCTCGTTTCGCGGCACTTATGCCCAACCCAGGACAACGCGGCCGAGGAGACAACCGACGACTGTCCCCGCCTCCCGAAAACCACCTCCAGAATGGCTCAAAGCTAGACGACCTCGTTGAGTCGGAGTTCACGCTCATCGCATACACGACCCCGTGGCCGAGTGCCCACTACCACGAGAAGTTCCACAAGTTCCTCGACACCGTGGGGTCTCGATTTTCGAAGCCACGGTGATGCACTGAAAGAGGTGATGTCTATATCCTCGTCAATGTCCTATAACGTGCGCTCGTATGTCGCATCAAAAGTCCGAGGTAGCTCATCCCGGATGCGTCCTGGGAGGTAGCGACGTAACTTATCCAATTAGCAAAACACCCATCAGAACTTTTGTCACAAAGTAAGAAGTACAAAAGTAGAGGTACGCGACGCTTCACAGTCCAGCGATTTCCTGATTCCTATCTTCCTTCCTCATTGATTCGTAATCTTATCTGAGTTCACGAAGAAAAAATATAGTTGTTGATATCTACCATTTGTCCCGTCTCATCGCGGAGTGACACGGAATGAGGTGCCAAGGGCAGGATAACGGTCCGGATGTCTGCCTCAGGGCGGCTGGTTACGCATAGATGGAGATTTGAATGTTTCAAGTTGACGAAATCTATCAAGAGGTCCAGAACCTTTTCGCGGGCAGATAGCGTACTAGTGATTGTTGGGCATTCGTCAAGTCATTCGCCAAGCGCATCTACAATGATATACGTTGGACCAAGTTTCCCCACCGCGAGCATTTCCTTCAGGCTGCCGCAGGCCATCACCGTGTACCGAATACAAGCGAGACAGGATGTCACAGCAGTCGTCAGACCGAGCGCAGAACTGGACAAGCAGCGAGGTCAAGAGGCCACGGCGATTCCGTTTCTCGTCGTCCTAAAGTCAAAATAGAAGAAGGCCATGGGACATGTCACAGTCTCTTGTATAGATTCTATGTCTCTGGTTATTGTAGAGCTAACAGATGTATGAGACCCACCCAAAAGGTCCACGTACCATAGGACGCTCTTCCCTGAACCGGCTATGAACCGAGACACGATCAGTGGAGGTCTGATACGAACTAGTACGAATGATCTGTACGTTTTCCGTAAATCCAGAGGAAGGGTCCCCTCGTACTCCATTCCAAAAAAGTAGTTCCTAACCACGTGGCCGTGCCATCGTAGCAAACTTTGCAAACAACGTCTTAATTTTTCTACGGATCAGGGGGAGAGAGCCACTTCTTTCGTGACCAGTCAACTGGAAAACATTCTTGATCAGTGTGGCAAGAAGGGAGATAGTGAGGAGACTACGAACGAATCTTCTTGATCTCGTTGCTTGCAACGAAGCTGCAACGCACAGTCAGACATGCAGATTTCCGCAGGTGAACCAAACATACAGAGGACTTGACTAATGGAGTCCGCTGACGCCTTTTCATCTAGACAGAAAGTACTCGCTCACCCCATGATACTCGGAGGTTTGAACGAACGCACCTGTCCATGACCTCAAATTCTGCGCAAGACCGTAGACGACGTCGAGTGTTAGCGCGGCCGTCGTCTGGGATTCCTCTCGAGTCAATCGGTCCAACCTTTGCAGAAGCGCCTATCCCTTTCTCCTTCTTCCCAAGTTTAACCGAAATCCCTGAGCGAAGCGATGCGTCGACGAAGAGTAGACCCGCGCAATCTCCCTTGCTTGACATGTTAGGTCGTAAGGGTAAGGGTAGCAAATAATTCGACCAAAACCTTCACGACTGTCTCAGTCATCACTGTCGTCGATTGGGCCTTGATATAAATATTGAGGCGTTTCAGGAAGTCTTCGATCAATTCAAATAGTTCGACAGGCATATCGTAGCTGGCGCTGACGTCCTTGATCGGTTGTTTCCATATATCAAAGCTCGGTAGGAAACTGGCGAGGGGATGCATACACTAGGAGGATCCCGATTCCTGCGGAAATCGCTTTTGCGGGTGGGAATGGCTACACAAAGGATTGTCACGTTGTCATAAAAAAGAGCCAACTTGAACCCACTACTATACCAGCACCCTCAACGAGAACCGCACTGGTAGAAAGGGTACACAAGATGTTCACAGCCCGTTTGAGTCGTAGCACCGTTTTTCCATGGTCGCTCTAAATTTTTGAAAACGCGTGTGCCTGGTCTTGAAGCACCGCAAGAAGCGGCGCCAACGGAGTGAGGGAGTCAGCAGAGTCACAACTTCTGAGCTTGGAGCTAAGCTCAGTATCGATCAAGTTTGTCCCCGCTTCTCGTACTCGGCCAAGGCAGCCTCAAAAAGTGAGAGTGATTGAATATTGAAAGTGTGTGTTGAAGAATCACTGGCATTGGCAACACTGCGTGCAAAGCAGGGTTTTTAGACCAATAAAACCCATGGAAAACCCTATGGAGTGTTAACCACTTATCGAGGGTTTTTTTTTTCGAAAAACTTTGAAAATAAATGTTAAAGTTTTATTCTGGGTGGCACAACATGAAAAAAAACTCTATGAAATGACTTAAAGTTTTATTTGGGCCAGCGTGTGCCACCCGAAAAAAGAGTCAAACTCTTTTCGTTAAGGTTTCCTTCGTGAGAAAGAGTTTGATAATTGTCAAACACTTTCGCAGATCACATGATACGGCCCGAACAAAAAACTCAAACTATTTTTCACGTTTATCTGGCTAGGGAAATAATGACATAAACATTTCCTTAGCTGTCTATCAAAAGTGTCAAACTCTTTTGACCAGCCGCATGTGGCGACACCCACATGATCCGCCAATCCTGGTCGCACCGGTGCCGGCCCGCTGTAACTAGACACCATTTTCGGTATTATTGCATGCGAGCATTATGTGATAATCACAGCCGTCACACTGTTATCGTTATCTCACGGCCCGCCGTTCCCAGCGTACTGGTTCACTCTCGTCATGTCCGAAGTTGGAAACGCGGGAATGTCCGAGTGTTTGATCATTAAACACTCGGAATGTCCCACTGTCGGACGCTCAACGGCTGGATTGTCCTGCCGTCGGACGCTCGGACACTCCCAATGTTTGAGTGTCCGACGTGGGACATGCCGAAACGTCGTCCGAGTGTCCCACACTCGGTTCGACGACCGTTCTCATTGCGCTTGAGCGCATTATCGTAAACTAGACTGTATTAGTGAAAAATAAAATAAAACAAAGTGCCGTCGCTGTGAGGAAGACGAAGTGAATTGTCGGCTTGTGCATGGAGCGACGTACAACGTTGGAAAGGTGCGTGGCACATACGTTACCGCGCGCATATTTTCGACACACCCAACATCGTCCTACATCACCACTGTTCTCATTAAAATGCGTTACAATCTATTGTCGTTCGCCCTTCTACTACTTTCCTGGTGGCTGGTGCATTCCCTTCACTCGTTCGAATCTTTTCATCGCTAATTTCTGTAAAAAAAAAAAAACAAAGCTCGCCAACGTTAGCGTCAACTTCGGCGACACCACCGGCCACATCACCTTCGAGCACGCCTGGTTCGACGCTACAAACCGGCGTGTAGCCAAGCTACAATTCGCCTTCTCCTTCGGTGCGCACGCCGACAACGAACAAGCTGCGGGAGCCGGCGCGAATTGACGGAAGATCTTGGAGGGTAGGCTGGGTGGTTTTAGGATCAGGGTATCGTTGTCGTCTGTGCAGTGAGCGTGTCGTCTCATTCATACCATCGGTGTTCGTCCCCGTGCGGTTGTTGTCTTCATGCACACCCTTTCCCTTATCCACTGTTTTTTGGAACTTTAATGAAGACCTCGCGGTGGACGTCCTGACAGCGATCCTACGGGCCTACCTTGCTGAGACATCGATGGACCATCTCGCTGGCGTGCTCAAGAAGGGCGGGATCAAGGACCGCACGGATTCTGTACTCAATGCACACTTCCGCTCGCAAGTCGTGGATTGGTGGACCCGCAAGCAAAACGCGGTAATCAAGGAAGACATCGCCAAGGCCATCAAGGAGTCCCTCGAGCACGAGGACCAGCACGAGCGGAGGTAAGCAATTGAGTCCTCCATCAGTTTCGGTTTCCTACTAGGCTCTCTGTCGTGACGGTACTATCGCGTGTACTTAGATGAGATGTTCATTTTCCTCTCGTTCGCACCTTCGTTCTTCACCCGTTTTGCTTTGGTCCTTTCGTTATTCTTTGCGGCATTCTCAATTAAATTTTTTTTTTGGAAAAATAATGAAGTTGTTCGCGTGCGCGCTGCAAACAAGTTCCGATCATGTGACCTTACGCCTAAACACTTATACCATGAAGAGATCCTTTAGATGATCGCATTTTAGATATATTCATCGTTACGGAATTGTAAACTCACCGGGTCATCTAGGAGAGATAACTCAGCGCGATCTGTATCCGGAACGCACTCCTGGCTTGCGGGGAACGCCAGCAGGAATTACGACGTTATCGGCACCTGTGAGGGTCTTTGCAAGACCGTCATCTGGGAGAAGGTAGCCTTCGACCTTGGCCGGGGTTACGATGTGACGGCATCAGTGGGAGACTTATATCCGCCTCCATTGGCTTACAATAACACCCACATGCATGGTGATCGTTGTACAACCCCCCGGGTTGATTGTTTGGCCCCATGGCACAGAGACAGACAAAAAAAAGAAGAAAAAAAAAAAAAAAAAGAAAAGAAAACGAAAAAGAAAAAGAAAAAGAAAAAACTATTCAAACGGACTCTGCACTTTTGTCGTGCCCGTCGTTTGCTCTCCTGCTGTATCCCTGTGGCTGGTACGTTTCCTCTGCTCATTCGGGTCCTTTCGCCGCTGATTCCTAGAAAAAGTTCGTCAACCTCAATTTCGGCGACACTGCTGAGTACATTACCTTCGGACACGCCTGGTTCGATGCCAACGATTCATGTTCTTCGGGGCGCACGCCGACGAAGGACAGGCCGCGGGCGATTTGACAGAAGATGACGGGGGTGGGGTCAGCTTAAGAGAGCCGTTTATCATTGTTGTCTGTGCGGTCAGCGCGTGTCTCCCATACCCTTGATATCATGGGTGTTCGTCCTGTGCGCTCGTCCCCCATGCTCGTCTTCGAGCCATCCGTCGACCCAGCGGTATGCTACCGCCCTCACACAGTTCGAACTCTTCACATAGTATATTCAGACCCCCCTCGGGTTGCTTAGCCCCATGGCACAGAGACAGAAAACAAACAAAAAAAAATATTCAACGGACTCTGTAATTTTGTCGTACCCAAGCTGGCAGTCATTGGTCCCTCGCCGAGAACTAAGAGTAACTAAGAGTGTTGGCCATGAATTGAAAGCGACTAGGGAACTCACCTCGACGTCTCCACGGCCAGGAAGTGCGTCAATCCATAGCCTCCAGCCTTCAGACAGTAGCTTGACCGGGATGATAGCCTGAGAGGTCAGTATGTGTTGGTCCGACATTGAAAAGAGATGGTGTCACTCACCTCGACGTTGCCGGGTTGCGGGTCAGGGCGGCGTCGTCGAGAAAAAGAGAAAGAGGGAAGTGAGAAGTAGAGATGCAACAGCTTCCAGAGGGAATATCGGAACAAACGCCAAGTCGAAGGGGAGGAGCAGCGAACCTTCCCACAGAGTCAACCAGACAGTGAGTCGACGGTTGCTCGTGAGGGGTGGCCTCGCGCGACCTGTTTCTGTCGAAGTTAGATAGAAACATAAATCGCTGCATTCATTTCTAAAATAAAAGTTTAAAAACCCATTGAGGAGAAGCCGGAATGGTGCACAACGCACCATAGCCTCCCGCGTAGGATATTGCATCGGAATGGCTTCACATACCTACAATACACTCCACATTAGCTTTTCCTTGTTTCCTGGAATGGGTGTGAAGAAACGCACAAAATAACACCCGACATATATGCCTCCTCAGGTGGCCCGTCTTCGGTAGGGGTAATTGGGTAAAGGCTCACCACTCCCGCCCTGCCCCGTCTTCCTCTTGCCCAACTCGACAGAATCAAAATTGGGGTTGACCGCCTCATAGAAACGGCGAGTACTGACGGTTGCCCCAATGGGCAGCAGGTCCAGCCAAACTGAACTACGACCCAGCAACGCTCGCGCAGGTGCCAAAGGCATCCAAGCGCAGCTCACCCCTCCGCAATTGGAGGGATGGCCTATGGTCATCAGAGGGCGACGGCGGAGGGGAAGGTATGGAGCATCGCTCCATAACCTCCGGCCTTCAGACGATGACCTGAAAACGCTGGCAAGCTGAGAACTGAGTGTTAGTTTTGAATTGAAAAGTGATGAGGGAACTCACTCGACGTTGCCAGGTTGCCCGTCAGGGGCGGCGTCGCTGAAAAAAAAAAAAGGAGTGTAAGAATCTCCAGAGGGATCCGAAGGTGTTGAGGAGTGGCCATATCGGAACCAACGCCAGATCGAAGAGGAGTAGCGAACCCACCCACAAAGTCAACCAGACAGTGAGTCGGCGGTTGCTCGTGAGGGGCAGCCTACGGATAGAGTGAGCCATTGGCGAGCCTGGACAGGAGGGATCCGAAGGTGTTGAGGAGCGGCCATATGACAAACGCCGAGTTGAAGAGGAGGAGCAAGCGAATCCCCACAGAGTCAACCGGACAGTGAGTCGATGGTTGCTCGTGAGAGGTGGCCTGCAGATAGAGCGTGTGACATGTGTCGAATAGTTTGAAGACAGTTGAACGGGTGGAAAAAAAAAATGGGGGGGGATGAGACAGAGGCAACAACGCGTACGGGAATGGCAACGCTAGCCATACGGAGCTCCGCAATTAGTCGGGCTGGGCTGACTTCCTATTCAGTCCTAACGGTGGATAATAATCTTGATAATAATTCGACGCATTACTTTTTTGTATTGGAATGAAAGTCGGTGACAAGTAGTGAATCTGAACGTGAATGAACAAATATACGATTTGGGTCTGTTTCGAATCCTACTCCAGTGATATCGAGATACATTCCCCTGCTTGCATATCATTCCGCCGAACCTTCCACCGTTAATTTCACCTTCGCCCTCGTATGCCTCGTTGCGCTTTGTCTCGAATCGCGTCGGGCTGAACGCTCAGCAAAGTATAGTGTCATGCTCAAGGTCGTGAAGTTCTGTACTGAGGTCTGGGACCTCTAGCTTTCTCCGGGGGGCACACTTGTTGGTAGAAGTCGACCGCCGTCTGCGAGTACGCGACGCCGTGGGGTGGTCTCTTTCGGACTCGCTGTGTTCCTGTGATCTGGGCTGTTTGTCCTCCGCAAGAGGGGCCACTGACGCCGTAGAAGTAGAGTGAGTCGCGATGTCACGCTGGAGGTCACGGATTTCTTCGCTGAGTTCAACGTCCTCAGGCTTCCTCCAGGGAGGTGGATACTTCTTTCGCTTCTTGGGTCGGGACCCACTGGAGGACATCTTGGCAACTTGTATCTGAGATCGACGTAGAACGGGGATTCGGCATGTCACCCTGGAAAGTGGCCAGGGTGAGATTTGGGGTGGCCTTGGGGGTGGCCTTGTTGTCTGTTTGGAGCGGGCCATGGCCGTACGTTAGAGCACGAAGAAAGTGGCGCAACCTTGGGCGCAACTGCGCAACTGGCTGACCTCATACTTATGTCACCAGACCGGGCCGATCTCCTATTGTTTACTCTACAGTAACAAGTCCGTACTTAATCTCGTTCCTAATCGAAGTTGGTCATGTAAGTCGCTAAGTACGCCGCTGCTGTTACCGTCGCACTGGCATACAAATACATTATCCACCACGATAACAGGGCCACCAGGATTGCCAAGAATGCCACATTTATCCAGAACTTTCGCGTGAAGAGTTCGTTTTGGTTCCCTCCAATGTCATCTAGGTAGAGGAAATCATGTAGATCAGACTCTCACACGTGCCAGAAATATATTTCACACACATGCTGACGATGTAGATGCAGTCTTGACGTCGCAGGGGACTGTTGCCCATACGAAAATATAAAATTTGCCTCGTTTCTCCGTGCAGGTTGCAATTACGAACTGATCGTCTTCCTTCGAAAATGCTGTCTGCTCAGATCGTAAAGTCAGCCGAGATACTCAACATAGCATCAGACGCAACGCACGGCAAGGGTGTGGATTGTAGAACCATCTACGATGTTTTGATTCAATACTGTTCATCTCCGACGCTCGCACACTCACCACCATGGTCCAAGGATAGCAGCTGGTCCCCGCGCTCGGTATCCCATACATAGACCTCGGTATCACTTGCGGCGCCTACCACGGCAAAACCCTCATGAGCGAAGCACACAGGCTGATTCTTCGAGAGTTTAGGGCGTGCGGTCGGGGGTTGGAGGCTTTGGACAGTGCCCGATTTCAAATCTCGCAGCTCAAAGAAATTGGACAATCCGAATGTTGCCGCGAACCTGCCGTTAGGAGATAGGGAAAGGGTACCACTACGGTTAGAGTATGATTAATAATCATGTCTGTACGTGGATACCTTTCACGTACCAATCTTTCATGGGCAATTGCCAAAGAACTGTCACGTTCGTCACGTCCCAGCACCTGACAGAGGAGATGAGCGGTAAGTAGCTGTCGATAGGGTTCAAAGACACACATAATCCCATGCCACTTATATGATACCACGGCGAAGGACGCAATTGCGGCCGCGTTTTGATTTTCCCAGTTGATGGAAGTGACCTCCACTTCTCGACGAAAATCAATCGTCCTCGGGGGAGGAAGGTTGACCTTCAACTCCCAGCTCTCGACTGCACAAAATGACTGCGCATGAGTGAATACTATAGCCACACATGAACGCACCTTGCAGATCGGTCTGTCCCTGGCGACTCCAAATCTTGACGTCGTCCTTGGCCGCCGATATTGGGAAAGTGTTGAAGTTCGGGGATATACAACGGACTGCGGCACTATGTCCCTTAAAAAATGTTGTCTTGACATAGCGCTGGATCCAATTAGCAAACGCGGAACCAATTCTATCCAAATTCGGAGTCTCATACCTCTGTGATATTCACTGATGCTAGCGTACCGTTCTTGCACCCAAAGATGAATCCCTTTGAGCTTTCCACCCACGCAAGGGAGAGAACGGGTGAATGAGTCTTGAAGCGACATAGTGCGACACTAGACCGCGAAGACCACACGAGCACAGTGGAGTCATCGCTACCCGTTACGAGCCGACGTCCATCGGGACTAACGACCATTGCGTTGATGACGGATTCATGAGCGAGTCGGTTGAAGTGTTCTTGATACTCAAGTCGTTGAGACATGAAAGGATACTCCAAGAGGAGAACGCGCGACGCACAAAGGATCGTGTCTGAACGCACGTGGCTGTCCGAGCCTTTCAACCGTGACCGACTTGGGTACGGCGGTGGCTCAATTCGCGTTCTTGTGCCCTGCCATGCATATGGCCCGCGTTCCCCCCAGAATGATCCTCGGTAAACCACGCCAGTTCTTCAACATTACACCTATCAGCCAGACGGGAATGACAATCGTTGATCTGGGAGACATAGACGAGGGTTCTGAAGTGCCTCGTTCGTCATCCTTACCTCCGACGTCGGTCAAGCTGTTCGAAGACCTCTCGAGAGAAACCAGGCACAGCTCTCTCCCTCGGACAACTGGACCCATAAAGCCATCATCCCGCTCGACTTTTGAGGAGTCTGAAGAGAATGCTGAGGAGTTAGAGACGGGCTCCCGTGACAGCGCAAGCGACGGCACTTCCTCTCAAGGAATGCCGGCCGATAACGGCGAAGCGTCACTTCGCTCTTCTCACGTGAGTCGGGCCTAATGAAGAACTGCTAGTACCTGACACACTTCGATGTAGGGAGCAATGATCCCTCGATCGACGGCTGGCATCAAGAAGAGAAGACCAAGACGTGCTGGTTCATGCTGTGGAACAAAAAGGCTATCACCAAGCCCCCTGTCTTGCACACGAATGTTCAACTCTGTTACGAACTATCTTGGCTTCCTCCTTTGCGCCTCCCGATTCCTGTACTTTTACGATACGTTCCCATGACTTGTGCTTCTCGGCTTCCATTCCGCGTCCTGCGCCTCGGCGATAGGATGGCCAGTTTTACGCTTTGTTTCATCCGCTGACCATTTCTCAGTCACGCGTCGCCCCGCGGGATTCTCTTGTACCACATATGACCATTCCCTTTGTTCCGGTTCTTGTACGATTACACCAGACTCGCGCCATATGTTTGTATAGTACAAACATCCTGTAACAGTATATAAGTCGCGCCCTACCTAGCATGTACGGTAGACTTGACTTCTTGTGTAATACCACATTGTCTTTGCCTCACGAACGCCTCGACTCGCCTTTGCGCTTGAGTCTTCATTTTAGCTCGCCTTTGCGCTTGAGCCTTGCCTTTCTACTATTGCGCTCGGTACCAGGGATACCGAGCGACACTTGTACATCATCGAACTGAGTCTTAACCGACTCGTGCTCTTCCGATCCCGTTGACTTAGACGCGGTACACGTCGTACCTAACGCCCCTGTGGTGGCGTTACATTAAGTCAAGTCTCTCACAGTGGCGAACCTTCGCAGTCGCGCCAGATCCCAGTTTCAGGCCGAATACATCGACAGATATAGTGACGACGAGCTTTCCGATAAAGTCAAAGGAGCCGTCGTCTGGAAAGAACACGAAGGAGTGGAAGGATACTTTCTCTTCCACCCTAACACGCAAAAGTACCGACAGGTCCACTACCTTGAGGACATACGACAGTGGGCGTATATCGATTACTCCGCAAAGAAAGGCCAGTGGTATACTATTAGCATAGTACCCCAAGCACTCGGAGTTGGACCCCTCATAACTCATACTACCCCTGGCATTGCCATCGACGACGACTCTTCATCACCCAGCGTCTCTGTACCTACGACAAATTTACCCACTATCGACCCGACGACTCATTTTCAAACCCACGTTATGTCTCAGACCCTACAAGCTTCGGCTAGCACGACCCTTACTAGTGGAGCAGGAGGATCCTCCGGAGCATCGGGCTCGGGAGGGGGAGCACCGAACCCGCCTGGTGGCGGCGCACCGGTACCACCATCTGGTGGCGGTGGCGGAGGCAGTGGCGGTGGCGGAGGCGGTGGCGGTGGCGGTGGCGGTGGCGGTGGCGCTGCGCCAGGAGGAGCCGCACTTGCAGCGCCAGCCCCCGGAGGAAACGGACGATTGGGAGGGAACCCTCCCCCCGAGTTCACGGGAGTCAGAGACGAGAGCAAAGCCTTCCTACGAGCATTCCGGCTTTACAAAGAAATGAATCCCACCGTCGACCAGCTCGCAATCCCCGCGTCGAGAGCCATGACCTTTCTGTCATACATTCGAGGCCCATTAGTAAACGACTGGGTCGATGAACAAGCACAGTGGCTGGAAGATCAGATTGCGGCGGGAGTTCTTCGACAAAACGAGGTCCTATGGACCACCGTCAGAGATCGGTTCGTACAAGCGTACACCGACACATCCGAACAAACCAACGCACGCAAAGCTCTCCAAACCCTCACGATGAAGGGAGGAGATATCGACACTTACGTCGCAACGTTCCAGAACCTCGTCACAAAGGCAGGATATAACCCCGACGAAGCCACAACGCTGGAGTTATTCCAGGATGGACTCCCAAATCAGTTAGTCGTTAATGCTGTCCGCTTCCAGCACCCTGTCAATTGGGAGCAATGGAAGGCGGCCGCCCGGTTGCAGCAGGCTGAATACCTCATTCTTAAGGATCGCCTCGGCAAGGGCAAACCCCAGCGAAAGAAAGGAGGGCAAAGCAGAGAGCAGTGGGTCCAAGCCCTCAAAGGAACCCGCGACCCTAACGCCATGGATGTTGGGCGCGCCCGAGCCTCCGTGGCCCTCACCGACGCCGACAAAGCCTCCCTTCAAAAGGAGGGACGATGTTTTAGATGTCGTGCGCAAGGGCACATCTCGCGTAACTGCCCTCAAAAGGGCCTGCGAGTGGCTGCAGCTACATCTACCGTGGCGCCAACCCCCATGTCCCCGCGATCACCAGCCCCGACTCCCTCGGGTTCAAGTTTACCAGCTCCCGCCGTCTCTTCTTTCGCCATACAATCTAGTCGCGTACTATCGAACGAAGAGCAGGCGGATTTACAGATCGCAGCGATGAAGGCACAGACCCAGGAGGTACGGGACCTCATGGTAGAAAAGTTATTCGGACGGGAGGATTTTCTCGACGCTTGAACCCGGCGGCCTGGGCTAGAGCATTAAACTTGAACGTGTACACTAGCAGATTTCGATCCATGCGAATTCCAGTTCTATTCAAATCAGTACACGCCACGGCCGAACGACAAGTCCTTATCGACTCAGGAGCCACCGATAATTTTATATGCTCCTCCCTTCTAAAACGACTCCAAATCGGAACGCGGGAAGTGACTCATCCCATCTGTATTTGGAATGTAGATGGCACCCACAATCAGGACGGCGCCATCACCCATTACACGGACCTTACCGTACGAACGGGCACGGAAGAAAGGACACTTCGCTTCTTAGTCACTAATCTAGGAAGGGACGAAGTGATCCTAGGATACCCTTGGTTTACGGCCTTTGAGCCCAAGATCAAGTGGGGAGACGCGACGTTGAACGAGGAGTTTCAGCCGGTCGTAGTTTCGAGCCTTCACTTGTCAGACGAAGCCACGCCCATGGAAGCCTCCATTCGGGCGTTGGAGACGTATGAACTTGATGAGGAAGCATGGGAGCAACTCATGGATGATGAGCGGGAACCCCAGATTGTGTTCTTACGCAAAACCACAACCGCCTCTGAGTTGGCACAACGGGAAGCGGCGAAGAAGAAGGAGCGAACGTTCGAAGAGATGATTCCCGAGGAATACAGGTGTCACCGTAAAATTTTCGACGAAGAAGCATCTCACCGCTTCCCTCCGTCTCGTCCCTGGGATCACGCCATAGACCTCCTCCCTGCCGCCCCCGCCTCACTGGATTGCAAAGTCTACCCACTCGCACAGAATGAACAGGAGGCCTTGACCACCTTTCTCAACGAACAACTGGCAAAAGGGTATATCCGCTCATCCAAGTCGCCGTACGCATCTCCCTTCTTTTTCATCAAGAAGAAGGACGGCAAGTTACGCCCCGTCCAAGATTACAGGCGACTAAATGAACTCACGGTCCGAAATCACTACCCACTCCCCCTAATCCCCGAACTCATCGATAGAATACGCGACGCACGCCTCTACACGAAACTCGATGTTAAGTGGGGGTACAATAACGTGCGAATCAAACTAGGGGATGAGTGGAAAGCTGCTTTTAAAAACCAACCAAGGACTATACGAGCCCCTTGTCATGTATTTCGGACTCACCAACTCTCCCTCCACGTTCCAAGCGATGATGGATGACACCTTCCGACCGCTCACCCTGACGAACGAAGTGATCGTCTACATGGACGACATTCTGATTGCCACGCCTCTCGACTATCCCCATCATCGCGCCATAGTGCATGAAGTTCTCCGCTTGTGCGAAGAACACGACCTCTACATCAAACCCGAGAAGTGCGAATTCGAGGTGCTAGAGGTCGAGTACCTCGGACTCATTATAGGCCATGGCAATCTCCGGATGGACCCCGTTAAGGTACGGGGCATCTGGGAATGGCCCGCTCCAAGGAGTCTCCGCGAAGTACGCGCCTTCCTTGGATTCTGCAATTTCTACCGGCGATTCATCCGCGGTTTCTCCGCACTTGCACGACCTCTACACGACCTTACCCGTAAAGACACCCCATGGCATTGGGGGCAACGAGAACAGGACGCGTTCGACAACGTCAGACGCAGCATCGAACGCGAACCTACACTCCTGTTTCCTGACCTCACCAAACCATTCGAACTCGAAGTCGACGCGTCTAACGTTGCCATCGGAGCCGTGCTTAATCAGCTCGGCCCGGACAAAAAACTACACCCCGTCGCGTTCCACTCCGAATCCTTCAGCCAGGCGGAACGCAACTACGACATTTACGACAGAGAGCTACTAGCAGTCGTCAAAGCCCTGCGAGCGTGGCGCACATATCTAGTTGGCTCTCCCCACAAGATCATTATCCACACCGACCACGCCAACCTTCAGTACTGGAAGGAGCCCAGAAAGATCAGTAGACGAGTCGCGCGCGAGTTCCTGGAACTCTCGGAGTACGATTTTCTCTTGAAACACGTCTCCGGAGTCAAGAACAGTCGCGCGGACGCCCTGTCGCGAAGGGTAGACTACGCGGCCCACGAAGAGGACAACAATGACATTATCGTCCTCCCCGCGGACCGCTTCCTTCGAGCAACGGAAATGTCCATGCACGATATGGATATTTGGACCCAGATATCGCAGAACCTTGACGAGAAAGAGGTATTGCGATGGGTCGAACCCCACAACCTGCGAAAAGTAGGGGGACTGTGGTGGAAGAACGATGCACTAGTTGTCGTGGGCGACAACGACCTTAAACGGGGGGTAATCACCTTTTTCCACGATACACCAGCCATGGGACACCCAGGAATCACGAACACCTACGAGCTGTTACGACGCGACTACTGGTGGCCCAACATGCGTAAGGACGTGGAAGACTACGTCAAAGGGTGCGCAACATGCCAGGCAAACAAGATCAACCCCCACCGTCAAAAGCCACACCTTTTCCCCATCACCACAGACCCACATGCCGAACCGTTCGAGGTCGTTGCTATGGATTTCATTACCAAACTCCCTCCGTCCGACGGATACGACTCTATACTCACAATCACAGACCACGACTGCTCGAAAGCCTCAATCTTCATCCCGTGTAACGAGTCGATCACAGCAGAAGGAGTAGCGCGACTATACCTTCATCACGTGTACCCACATTACGGCATACCCCGAAAGATTATTACGGACCGAGACCCCCGATTCACCTCCGCATTCATGACCAACCTCTGCAAGGTCCTCGGAATCCGTCAGAATATATCATCTGCCTACCACCCTCAGACCGATGGGCAGTCAGAGCGGACAAACCAATGGCTAGAGCAATACCTCAGACACTGGAGTAACGTGCAGCAGGATAATTGGGCGGAAGCCTTACCGGTTGCCCAGTTTGCGCACAACGCCTGGCCCAACGCGACCACGAAGGAATCGCCCTTCTCGCTCATCATGGGGTGGGAACCACGTACCGTGTGGACACCGAAACCCACATCATCCCCATCTGTCGAACAACGCCTAGAAGACATGGTCATCAGACGACAGCACGCACAAGACTGCATCAGACACGCGCAAGAGTTGATGGCAAAAAGGGGCAAGACGCGCTTCATCCCTTATCAAGAAGGCGCAATGGTCTGGTTGGAGGGTACGAACCTCCGAACCTTCTACCCCACTGCAAAACTCGCCCCAAAACGCCACGGACCATTCCGAGTGAAGCGGGTCCTTTCCGATGTTTCATACGAGTTAGAACTTCCGAACACGTGGAAGATACATCCGGTCTTCCATGCGAATCTCCTTACGCCGTATAAGGAGACGGAGCTGCACGGCGCAAACTTCACGCGCCCACCCCCGGACCTGATTGATGGAGAGGAAGAGTTCGAAGTGGAGCACATCCTTCAGTCCCGATCACATGGACGAGGGCGCAAACTTCAATTCCTCGTCCAATGGAAGGGCTTCCCGATCAGTGACAGTACGTGGGAACCTCTCGAGAATGTCCAACATGCCCCAGATCTTATCGCCGACTTCTATCGCCTAAATCCTACCGCTGAAGGGGCTGGACGAAAGATATAAAGCACACCCCTTGACTGCATCATCGCTCCATCCCCATCATCCTCTTGCCCAACCATGACGACCACTCCTATCATCTCTACTATCCAGACCCGCCGTCCCGTCGAGATCATTCTCGAAAACCTAACCGTTCCTTCACAGGACTTGGGTGTCCCCTCAGAACCAGAGGGTCGTACGCCGTACTCTGTAGTCCCCGACTCGCCCCCACTTCCCGTACTTGCACTCGCCACCTCAGCCCTCGCTTTAGTAGCGGAGGAATCTAAGACAACTGCTGAACCGTCTGAACCCCCTTGACCCATCATAATTCCCTTTTCCGTGGACACCCCCGTCCCCGTCCATGTCCCTGCTACGCCCACCTACCCACCCGAAACCACCGTCCCACTCACTCCACCCCCACCACTCTTACCACCCGCCGTCCTCGCCGTCCACATTCCGATCCCACCATTCCCCGCCGGAATGGATCACTTGTTTACGCCAATTCCCCAAACACGGGTGGTCGAGCCTGACCCCGCCCTTGCCCGCCTCGACGACGAGGAGGACAAGGAAAATGAAGACCCCGGCATTCCCTTCTTCGTCAACGACCCCACATCCCCCACCTTCTTCCCACTCCTAGTCGGAGAGACGGGTACCGTCAAAGAGATAGCGCGGTATATCTACTACCGCCACAACTATCAGGAGGTCGTTGGAACGATGGGGAAGGGCCATCCCTGTTACGCGTCCCAAGTCTTCCTCAACGAGGTCTATACCGGTCAGCTGGCTCAGCACATTACTGACAACCAGCTAAACATGTTCCACCCCCATGACCCCCGCGCCATCGTGCTAAATGAGGTGCTCGTTGAGCTACACCAACCTTGTCTCCACGCTGACATCTCCCGTCTACGCGAGTGCCTCACGCGGCGGGATGCCATCCGTGTTCGACAGTCGGACATCCGACGGCTGGAGACTGAGTTAACGCGCGACCAGTTTCATCTTGACCTGGATTTTTCATCGGTCCGGAAGCGCCTTCAGTACGCGCGGGCCATTCCCCTCATTGCCGACAAATACGCCGAGCTTCACGCGAAGCCCGTGCGGCCTCGAGGCTCGCCCGAGCCCACCCCCCTCGCTCCTCGCGACGCTGGACCCAGCGAGATGCCCCGCCTTCAAGGGGAAGGCGGTAAGCGTCGACGCAAGTGCTTCCAGTGTAAGTCAGAGGACCACCTGGTGGCGCAGTGCCCAGAGCGAAGAGCTCGAGAGCCGTGTCAGTGGTGCGGGAGTCGAGCGCATCGACTCGATGTCTGTCTTATCCGACACCTCTCTCCCATGACACCTGCGCACGTCGACCCGGATTCCCGCCCTCGGTGGTGCGGGAAGTGCCTGAGGTATGACGCCACGCACGAGGAGATTAAATGTCCCATGTACGAAATGTGTTGGGACTGCGGTGAGAGAGGACGTTTCATGTTCCTCCGTCGTCACACGTGCCCGCGCACTCCCTCCCCCGTACCCGCTAATATCCCCGCAGAGGAGGATTACGCGTACACCAGTGACTAGTCGAAGTCGTGGCGACTTCGATTCTAGTGGGGGGGTAATGTTACGAACTATCTTGGCTTCCTCCTTTGCGCCTCCCGATTCCTGTACTTTTACGATACGTTCCCATGACTTGTGCTTCTCGGCTTCCATTCTGCGTCCTGCGCCTCGGCGATAGGATGGCCAGTTTTACGCTTTGTTTCATCCGCTGACCATTTCTCAGTCACGCGTCGCCCCGCGGGATTCTCTTGTACCACATATGACCATTCCCTTTGTTCCGGTTCTTGTACGATTACACCAGACTCGCGCCATATGTTTGTATAGTACAAACATCCTGTAACAGTATATAAGTCGCGCCCTACCTAGCATGTACGGTAGACTTGACTTCTTGTGTAATACCACATTGTCTTTGCCTCACGAACGCCTCGACTCGCCTTTGCGCTTGAGTCTTCATTTTAGCTCGCCTTTGCGCTTGAGCCTTGCCTTTCTACTATTGCGCTCGGTACCAGGGATACCGAGCGACACTTGTACATCATCGAACTGAGTCTTAACCGACTCGTGCTCTTTCCGATCCCGTTGACTTAGACGCGGTACACGTCGTACCTAACGCCCCTGTGGTGGCGTTACAAACTCGAGCTTGGTGATCTGTTCATAAACCAATTCCACTCCGAGGAGCACGGCGCACATGTCCTTCAAGTATGGCTTCTAGTAGCGGAAGGTGTCTCAAATAAGAATCTCATATGGAAACAGGTACGAGAGTCCTTGCGTGGCTTGGTCATGCCTAACTCTGGAGCGAAGGTCGCCAAATCTGAGAAGGTGTACCACCCAAAGCTAAAGCATCGCATCCTTTCTTTCCAGCCAAGCGACACAACTACCCCTACGTGGATTCTTTCAAACACCGATCGTCGATCGAGGGAATATGCCTCAGATCGTACTTGGCTAGGGTTCAGTTTGTAGTTTACAGTAAGGCGACGAAATGTATCGAAGGACTCGGATATTTGATCAATGTAATTTGTATTCAGCGCCTTGTTCAGCGCGATTCCCTTCTGGGGCCATGGAAATGGAATCCTTTGACCTTACAATAGGCGGCGTGACCAACCGTTACTGTAACTCGTGTCATTATCCGATCCTCATGGCAGCTCTACCTCACGTCCTTTGATATTATGCCACTCCCTTGGTTCAGCTCTTCTGTCCCGCCTGACAGTAAGACTCAGTCTGATCTCCAAAGCCAGTTTGGCCGCCAGAGATTTGTGAAGGAGCAAACGTCAGATGTGGTTCGTGCTACACTACATACGAACCATATACCACCTGATTCCTCTCTAGCCGCTCTCGCGACGACGCATATGACTCGGAAGTTTTCTTGACACCGGCACGGATATCCCACAGCAGTCGAACGGCGAAGCGAGTCGTGCTATACCTTCTTTGAAAACGCTTGGGATCATTGCACTCTTATCAACCGTCGCCCTGTGGGTAGTTTGTGGGCCCTCCACAGATTTTGCATTCGAGTTGTCGCCCACACCCTCTCTCCCATTTTCACTTCGCGTCTTCACAAGCAGATTCGACGTCTTTTCCAGTTGCCGCCTTTCAACTACATTCACGTGGGGACGTTATAACTTGGAACTCCATTTCGGGCCAGACCTTACTAGTTCACTATCCCCCGTCCTCGATCACGGTAGTCTCTCTGCTGGTGGCCGGACGATCGACGAATTGACTTCCGCGACTTACTTCCCTCCCAGTCACAAAGGTTCCGCAATATGGAGGCGGATATTTTCACGGGGCGCCAGAGCAAACAATACACCATCCCTCACGTTGACGGACGGGATAGAGCCTGGACAGTGCTGGGCTTTCCATGGCGATTCTGGACAGCTCGGAATACGGCTCGCTCGAGCCATTCGGGTCAATGCCCTGACTGTCGGGCACGCAAATCTCCCGACCGCGCTTTCCGCTCCCAAAAATGTCGCGCTTTGGGGCTTGAAGCCGGCTGACGGCGATTTTTGCACATCTTCAGGGGACGTGAGCACTTCTAGACCTAACTTTGGATCCGGGTATTGTGGCATTCGTCTTATATCTGGTATTTATGAGCCTTCACAGTCTACTCCATATCAGAATTTTACAGCCTTTACGGACTACGCTGATTACTTTGATCATGTCATTGTTGAGGTATCCGGAAATTGGGGTCACCCAAGTTTTACATGTATCTATCGCGTCCAGATTTACGGTACTACTACTACCACTACTGAGTAATCACATCGTTTTTGGTTCCCTTTCAGTTCTGTACTGTTGAATGGAGATCATAGTCTCGCAACGCCTGTACTACACCACAAAAGGGCTGCTTGAGGGAAAACATGCCCAGTTTGCGTCTAGGGATCGTCACGGGTCGGCAAAACCCGTACGCGGGTACGGGTACGGGTAGCAATTCCCAAACCCGTGCCAAACCCGTACCCGCCAGCACCCGTACCCGTACGCGCGGGTGACCGGTGACCGGTGACGATCCCTACTCGCACTCGCACTGCCGCTCAGACGCACGCCATCGTATAAATACTTAAACAATTTCTTGGTCTGCTTGACCTTGTACAACATACATACAGGCCTCGCATACATAATACAGTAGTATAGAGAATGCTGCAAGCAAAACAATGGAACGTACGGGAAGTACACCGCCGTCTCTCGTCGAGAGAGGTAATGCTCGAGGTTTGTCTCCAACAAATTCATCGTCACTGGGGTCGAGAATACCCTCTTCCTGATTCGGAGATTCACTTGCGGTGGCCATCGGCACCACTGATTCAAGGGGTTCGTGTTGTGTCCCAATGGAAGATTGAGGGGCGGGCGACAAGGGGGGCAACGCGGTGGCCATCGGCACCACTGATTCAAGGGGTTCGTGTTGTGTCCCAATGGAAGATTGAGGGGCAGGCGACAAGGGGGGCAACGCGGTGGCCATCGACACCACTGATTCAAGAGTTTCATATTGTGTCCCAACGGAAGATTGAGGGGCGGGCGACAAGGGGGGAAACGGGGAATCAGGGATCTGACTGTTATTGCTCTCTGGTGTTGGCAGCGCACTCAATATGCTGGTCAAAGTTACCTCAATTGACTGTAACTTCTCGTTTATAATTTGTTCTATGAATGGTCAGGGGTTGGAGCGTCATGAAAATTGAGGCAGACGGACCAAAATTACGTTGCCACTCCTGCGTTGAACGGTCCACCTGTTCTTGGTGGCTACTGATTCCTGAGCGTAATGAAGCGAAGGCCTCTTCGACGTCACCCTTCAGTTTCGAGAGTCCTGATGCCACAGTCTGGAGGCCATCACTAAGTAACACATGGGAGTGGTAGAACTACACCGGACTCACCTCGGCCTGGTCAAGACGATTCCGGAGCGATTCGAGTTGCGCGTCTATCCTTCCATTCACATTACGGACCTTCTCAACTTCTGTCTCTAGTCCCTTAGAGCCCTCAGTCATCGTGTACTTGAGATTGTCAAGGCGAGTTTCAAGTTGCTTAGTTGTGGCTTGCCTAGTTGTGGCTTGCCTAGAAGTGCCCTGCCTAGTTTTACTCATGGGAGATGGCGGAAGGCAGACGCATTGACGCAGCTCGGGGCCCGAAATCGGCGTCTCGGTCCAAGTCTCAGCCCCTTCCTTGTCTGCCTATCTCTTTCACACACCAGCCGAGTAGCCAAACCCGAAGACCAGCCCGCCTTTGGAGAGACTCGGTGCCGCTGCCTACGACATTCCGAGCTCTGCCTCGGCTTTCATCGTCTCAGCCGCTGACCTCGGAATTCAACCGTCTCACTCTTGATCTCACTCGTACTCATACGCACCCTGGCTCGGAGATCGAATACCGCCCCCCCTCTTAATCCTATCTCCCTCACCTCCACGGAATCCGTCTCCGCTTTCGACGTCGACATTGACGTCTCGATACACAAACTGCGTGCATAGACTCGGACAAAGACAGCGGTGCCTCTCCCCTCCAAGTTGCCTACGCTCTCACCGTCGGGACATCTCAGGACTTGGGAAGGCACTATTCACATTCGTTCTCTACGTTATGTGTAGTGATGTAACTTGTAAGAACATAAATCAATCGGGTCTCTGAGTTTGTAATTTTCCGAACATCTTCACGAGCCACTCGTCGAGGCCACTGATGTCGGCGTTCTCTGATAAGGGTCGGGCCTCCCCATTCGCAAGTGGGATGTATGTTGCGGCGCGCCTGTGAAAACAACTGAATATCATATCAGATATCCAGAGACCAAGATACGCACCGTCGCTCTTCATCTGAGAACTGCATATCCAACGGTGGTTGGACGTCCAAGAGTTCTCTCTCATAGCGTTTCAAGGAGTTCAACCAATCAGGATTGTAGCAATTCTCAGGCAACCCCGAGACGGCGACACCATCTTTCGAACGAGAGGAATGGAGGCGAAGGCGCCTACTGTTACCTTGTCGTGCCACATTACGCCCGTCCCACTTTTCGCCGCAAGCCAGGAGGTCCATCAATCTAAGCCATTTGATCAATTCGTCGGAGCGCCATACTTCCCCTACAATAGCATAACGGCCCTGTCCGAGATTGGTACCATTTTCATGGTCACTCTCGTCGTCACTGAGAACCGCGTGCGACATTTTTGTCAAGGGCCTGATAAATCGGCGAAGGTCATAGTAGTGCAGAGCACTGATTTGGCTCTGGAAACGCTGGGAATGACTGTCAGAAAATGTGCACCAGAAAAGGGATCAATCTCACAGTTTTTTTGCGTTTCTCAATCCTGCTACACCACAAATTTACCTCATAGGTTGATTTTCCTTCAGTGGTTTTCATCTTGCGACAGGTCGTCTGTAATGTCTGCAAATACGTCATGAAGTACGTCGACAGATCCTTCACATTGTCGTCTGAGTGCTTGCGGGCATAATCGACCAAAAAAATTTCAAAGAGGCGATCGTTCCAAGGGCCATTTACAGGCCGTTCTGCGGAAAGGTCAGCCCGAAATCGGACCTTGGAGGGCCCGTCCTCGTTGTCGAGAGATTCGTTGTATTTGAGAACTGCCTCATCGGGTGCAGATTCAGGAGGAGCGCTTGTGCGATGGGGTCTTCCCATCATTGTATTCATGTGTTTGCGAACTCGCTCCTTCAGTACCAGCGTAAGCACGGCAAGGCTCTGTTCGAGTCGTTGAAAACATACACGGCAACCCAGTTCATCAGGGTCTCTGTGAACAGTTTTCCGAGAAGGTGCCCTAAATTTGCGCCTCTTTCTTATTGGTGCAGGCGAATCCTCGTCCAAATCCTCGTCCTGGTCCTCGCGCGTCGATGATGTATTTGCTCTGCGTTGTAAGTGCAACACTTGACTAAGTACTAGTTCCACCGTCTTCGTATTTTGTTCCACTGTCTTCGTATTCCGTTCTATTGCTGCGGAAAGTTTGGATAAGTGGTCCGGGCACAGCCCTGCAGAAGACGCATTGCGATGGCTGCTGTCCGTGACGCCACCTGAGGGATCGGGAGGGCTGGGAGGCTTCCTAGATTATGAGATGCTGGGTACTGCTTAGAAGAGGGAGGGACGTACATGCGGCAGACCGGACGGGTCTGCGTCGAAGTCCGTGACCATATTCTCTCGAGGTTGGGGGGGCTGTCTCAATCATAAGACACGCCGGCACGTAGAGGGAGGGACGTACCTCGGGCTGACCCGATGACCCTTTGTGGGGATCCGTGTCCACGTTATCAGAAGGTCGGGAGGGCTTTCTTGATCATAAGACGACACCCTGGGTACATAGGAAGAGGGAGTGACGTACCTCGGGCTGACCCGACGGCCCTTCATCGAGATCCATGTCCATGTTCTCAGGGGGTCGGGAGGGCTTTCTCGATCATAAGACACCTGATACATGGAAGAGGAGTGACGTACCTCAGGTGAACCCGACGGCCCTTTGTCGAGATCCATGTTCTCAAGGGGTTGGGAGGGCTTTCTCGACCATAAGACGACACCTGTGCACATAGAGAAGGGAGGGACGTACTTCAGGCTGACCCGACGGCTCTTCTTCAATTATCGTGTCCATGTGTTCCGGAGATCGGTGAGGCTTTCTCGACCATGAGACGCTCAGGTCCTTGGAAGAAGGGAGAGGGCGTACCTCTGGCTGACCTGATGGCGCTTCTGCGGAATGCTAAAGTAAACAGTCCCTCTTCAAGGTGACATCCTACGGAAAAATACGAAGTCTTACTCTATCGCGATTTTCAAGACGAAGATGTTTTTCTTGTCTTAAATTACGAAAGCTCGCAGACACGTTGGCCAAGATCCCATGTGATGATGCAAAGCTCTGACGTTGTGGGATGACATTGAGCACGTCAAAGACACTCCACGGCACTCACTTGAAAGCTCTTGGTGATCTGTTGTGTTTGGCGTTGCTGCTGGGCAAGTCTCTAGTCGCGCGAGTTCAGTTCGTTATCGCTACACCACAAAGAGTACATAATGCGTGCTCGCGCTCCATACCTCGCGTTCCTCGTTGGCGGCTTCCTGATTCTGTTGCTCTGAGGTAAGCACTTTGCAGCGCAGCGGAAGGAAAGCACTCGTGTGACACGTACCTGGCGATCGAGGTCATCCGCTTCGTGTTCTTGGTGATGCCGAGCGAGCCTCTCCCTCTGTAGGAAAGGCCTCAGAATCGTACAGCCAATCCGCCATAAAAGAGGTAACATACCTCGTGCTCCTGATTGGCTGCCTCCTGCTCGAGCCTCTCCATCTCCTTCTGTAGGAAAGGCCTCAGGATCGTATGCCAATCCTTTGTAAAAGAGGCAACATACCTCGTTGGCCGCCTCCTGCTCTTGTCGCTGCCGCATGGAACTGAACAGACAGTGGGATGAACACCCTCGAGCGACATACCTTAGTTGCCGTCTGCTCCTCCCACTGCTGACGCTTGAGCTGTTGAGGTTTGTCACAGCGCTGCGTAGTGAGAACCCTCGAGTAACATACCCGCCATAAACGGAGATCTTCCTCCTGCCGCTTCTGCTGTTGCTCGAGCTTTCGGCATTTGTGT
Source organism: Lactarius hatsudake (assembly GCA_024734325.1). Lineage (NCBI taxonomy): Eukaryota > Fungi > Basidiomycota > Agaricomycetes > Russulales > Russulaceae > Lactarius > Lactarius hatsudake. The sequence goes on from JANSJP010000012.1 coordinate 549,809, forward strand.
CAGCGTTACTACAAAGGAAATAGCCTCGAGTGACATACCTCGACCCGCACCTCTGCTGCCTCCCGTTGCTGCTGCTGCGTAGTGAGCCCCTGGCATCGTGTCATGGTGCCGCCACGTTGTGGAACAAGGCTTTAATTGACATACCTCGTCCTCGGGGGTGGCGGTCTGCGTGGTCGGTTGTTACCGATCCTGTCACCACGCTGCGTAGAAAATACCCTGAACGGACTTACCTCGCGCACCTGGTTGGCTGCTTCCGTCTGCTGTTACCATGATAATTCAGCTCGAGACGCAATAGAGGAAGCACTTTTGAGTAACGAACCTGATCCCGCACTTTGCGCTGCTTGCTAGCCGCCTGTTTCTGCTAGGCGACGACTTGTGATCTCGTGCTTAAGGAACCAGTATTATTATTATTTACCTGCTCACAGTCTCTTGCGACGCTCTTTCGCCGCGACTTTGGCTGAAATACTGTCACTATTTTGTATGGTTATTTATGAAGTTGTCGTACGTTGTTCGAATGGCTTCCTCTTCTCTCACGTTGGGACGAGTTTAACTTCTCGATCTAATACACCATCAGAGATAACGCCATAAAATGGTCAGTCAAACGTACAAATCTTGCATCGCTCTCTTTCGTCTGTTGTTCAACCAAAGCGCGGGCATTTTGGCCGGTTTGCCTCATACGGTTTATGATCTGGTCCATCGATGTTCTCTCATATTGGTTTATGTCTCGAATGGCATCAGAAGCTTGGCTCGATATCTGGAAAGTGACACCTCAGGCTGGAACTGAAACACATTAAAAGGTTTCACGCACCGTGTCCACTGCGGACTGAGACAGACGTCCGAAACTTTCAGAGGAAGACACCTCGGCAGAAATGATGGCGTTCTCCGTGATAGGCTGCCATTTGAGAGCAGCCTGAGTCTCGGCGCAGCGTCCAGGAAAGTCAGCACACAACCCCTCCACCATTTCTACCAGCATCGAATGCAATGTTTCCGCCTTAGTCTTGTCATCCGCGTCACAGAGATCATTATTCTGAAAAACGGCTGCAGGTCATGATACATTACACAGATGGTGAGAAGGTCCACAAACACCGTCGGTCACCACCTGGAATTCCAACATAGCGAGGACAACGATTCCAGGACTTGAGTTGTGCAGCTCGGTTCTGCAAAGTTCGTGAAGTGCGACGCGGGATTTCTCAAGGCTCTGCCTTCGGGTATCGACTGCCTTAAGCCACTTTACGACAAAAGTCAGCGTACACAAAACAAAATTTAACGGAGAGGGCACATTATGGACAAGCTCGTCGCTCGTCTTCACATATTCCTCCTTCATGACCGCTACTCTGTCGTCTATTGTCCCGAAGTTAGTCTCGGGGGCAGAGATATGCTCCCTGGTCATGGCGCTCCTGCGTTCGCTGGATCGCTGAGGCTTCTGAGGCTTCGCTGGTCAGAATGGTCGCACCACCGCCTGCGGCTCTTGCGACTTCCATGTTTAATTCGAGTTCTGGAGGCCCAATGGCATTGGATTCTGGAACAACTTCCACTGCATCCGGTCGCTGGGATTCTTCCAAGGCCGTAGGAGTCAATACTTCTAGCTCGTTTTCTTGAGCCACCGCAGTCTGTCCATAAGACTACTAAGATTCTGTATATAAGGCGATGTAAACCTTTGACTCACCTCCGCTTGTCCTTCAGCGCCTTGGCCGTCGGCAGCTTGAACCCGCGGTGCCAGTCGAGCTCCATTTTTATGCTGGGGAACTTGTACGACCCTGGCGACTTCCTGACCGTCGTTTTCAGTGTCGACGTTCTGACCATGATCATGAAGTCATTGAGAATTCGCCAAGACTCTCGACGCACCTCTGATTCTCGTCCGGCCTCCCGGAGCGCCCCAGTTAGAGAGTTAACCATCGGCGCGTTCGGTCGAACGAGTTCCTGATTGTCGTCTCGAGTGCCAACGGCCTGACCATGAAGCTCATGAGGATTTGCACATTAGTACAAACGGTGGTATGAAGGCTCTTCACGTACCTCGGTTTCTTGTTCGGGCTCATGGTGCACCTCTGTGAGTTGCTCGGGCACTAAAACACTAGCAACTACTTCCCGTCGATCATTCTGACTGTCTGGGGCCTGACCGGTGACCACTGAGTGCTTACACTACGCTGCGTGAATATTGACGCACCTCTGCTTCCGGCTCTCCTTGGTTATCCGGAGTCTTTTGTTCTAGTTGTGGAACGCCTGTAATCGGGTCAACTGGAGTGAGATCGTTCATGACAACGTCTTCGTCTAGCAAAATGTCCGGATCAAAGCGCACACGCTTTGGTGGTGGCTCGACGCGCACACGCTTTGGTGGTGGCTTGACGCGCACACGCTTTGGTGGTGGCTCGACCACTGGGTCACTTTTGTACCGAGGAAGAGGACGTTTACAAGGAAGTAACGATGGTGGAGGCAGAGGTCTCGTCCGCATCCATGACAAGAACACCTGGGTCGAGCAGGATGTGAGATGAGTTTGTGTGAAAGCCTGGCAGCGTATTGAAAGACAGTTAAATAGGCAATTTAGGCGAGCCCACGCGGCATTCCAAACTCGGTCTGCTAGCCGTAAACCAAAAAAGTAATCGATCGACGGCGCTAACGCATCGCATGGCGACCTGTGGAGAACATTCTGAAGGATTGCAAGGACCGGGATGGGTTCGAGAATGCCTTCGATTCCGTTCCCCGTGATAACTTTGGCGGACGGTGATGGCTGCGTCAGTACTAGTTGTTAGCTGAGACTTACTAACCAGGTCATGCGAATATAGCTCATGTATCACAGATGAAAAGGACAGCAGCTCGCTAGGGACAAGGCCTCTAGCTCATCCCCACATCTCCTGCATTCTAAACGTGGCAGCATATTATACAAAAGGAGTGTATCAAATGTAATACTGAGCTGCGAAGGTTTTGGTACCGGCAGGAGTCTTTAAAACGTGATTAAATGAGATTAAGGCAATGCACTGACAGATAACGCACCGTCGAGGTCGTACATGGGGTACATTAATGAATGACCCAGATAGGCTTGCGTAAAACATAGCAATCAAACCCTGTGGAGTCTCAGGACACTCTTCAGATCACGAAAGATAGTATGACACTGATCACAGTACAGACAAACCTTTGAAAGACAGCCCCACCTTGACATGTCCCCACCCGACCCCAACATAGTGACCTCGCCCATCCCCAAGTTCGGGGTCCCGAGCATTCACCAGCACTCCCCTTCAGCTTCAATGGACCCTGTATAAAAACCCACCCAGAACAGCGCAGACAAGTCGGCGTCTTCTTTGTCAACATGGGGTATGGAGCATCGCTCCATAAACCCCGGCCTTCAGACGATAACTTGACAGGGATGATAACCTGAGAAGTCAGTACGTGTTGGCCTGACATTGAAAAGAGATGAGGGGTCACCCACCTCGGCGTTGCGATGTTGCCCGTCAGGGGCGGCATCGCTGAGAAAGAGAGAAAAAGATACGACGGTGTCGAGGAGCGGCCATATCGGAACCAACGCCAGATTGAAGAGGAGTAGCGAACCCACCCACAAAGTCAACCAGACAGTGAGTCGACGGTTGCTCGTGAGGGGTGGCCTCGCGCGACCTGTTTCTGTCGAAGTTAGATAGAAACATAAATCGCTGCATTCATTTCTAAAATAAAAGTTTAAAAACCCATTGAGGAGAAGCCGGAATGGTGCACAACGCACCATAGCCTCCCGCGTAGGATATTGCATCGGAATGGCTTCACATACCTACAATACACTCCACATTAGCTTTTCCTTGTTTCCTGGAATGGGTGTGAAGAAACGCACGAAATAACACCCGACATATACGCCTCCTCAGGTGGCCCGTCTTCGGTAGGGGTAATTGGGTAAAGGCTCACCACTCCCGCCCTGCCCCGTCTTCCTCTTGCCCAACTCGACAGAATCAAAATTGGGGTTGACCGCCTCATAGAGACGGCGAGTACCGACGGTTGCCCCAATGGGCAGCAGGTCCAGCCAAACTGAACTACGACCCAGCAACGCTCGCGCAGGTGCCAAAGGCATCCAAGCGCAGCTCACCCCTCCGCAATTGGAGGGATGGCCTATGGTCATCAGAGGGCGACGGCGGAGGGGAAGGTATGGAGCATCGCTCCATAACCTCCGGCCTTCAGACGATGACCTGAAAACGCTGGCAAGCTGAGAACTGAGTGTTAGTTTTGAATTGAAAAGTGATGAGGGAACTCACTCGACGTTGCCAGGTTGCCCGTCAGGGGCGGCGTCGCTGAAAAAAAAAAAAGGAGTGTAAGAATCTCCAGAGGGATCCGAAGGTGTTGAGGAGCGGCCATATCGGAACCAACGCCAGATCGAAGAGGAGTAGCGAACCCACCCACAAAGTCAACCAGACAGTGAGTCGGCGGTTGCTCGTGAGGGGCAGCCTACGGATAGAGTGAGCCATTGGCGAGCCTGGACAGGAGGGATCCGAAGGTGTTGAGGAGCTTGAGGCCTTGAGGGACCATGTGTCGAATAGTTTGGGGGACGAACGGTGGGCTTGACGATCAGAGACGCGGTATGGATTCCAACATTCGTCAGATGGTCATGTGACATGCGACCCCTTTCAATCGCGCCGCGTGTTTCGAAAAAAAAAGGCAGGAACGTGGGAAGTGGCGGCAACTTTGACGTGGACCGTTCTGTTCACCGGACCGGATAGCTTTTCTTGACAGCTCAGCGCTCATCGTCTATCTGCTCATCGTCCCGTTTCCTTACACATTACGGAGACTACTTCCAGAGAAAAGAATCATGCCCTCTCCTCCCCCCTATACATGCTGGGCCTCCGCAGACGAGTGGCGGGCTGGATTCGTAATACTAGCTGCCAACGTCGACGCTATCCCGACGCCCCCTCCCCCGCCTGGGGTTGTCATTGGCGTTGACGGTCTCTGGGGGGCTCACGAGTGGACGATATACCCACAGCCTCATCGCCCCGAATTTCCCTACCTCGCCTGGATCCCTCTTCACTTGTCAGGTCCCTCCGTTCTCTCCGGCGTCCTTACCCACTCCGTCGACAAGTCCATGTGGCGAGTTCATCCTGGCAATTCCAACATCCACGTCGTCAACCCAGATGTAATGGACAAACTCACAGTCGAATGGACTACATTGAAAGCTGCCCTGCAAGATCCATTTAGCGACATGTCCTCCCACCCCAGACTCCCTATTCAACGCCCGATGAAAGCGTACACCAGGGGGTTCGAAGCTTTGAGTAGACTGAAACAGGACTTCGGAGCTTGGCGAGATTTCGTCGAAGTATTTCGAAACTTACAACGGTCTCTCTTGGAGCTCCACGCATTTTTGGACTGGTGGAAGGATATTTCCACCGGTGATTACTTTCGATCTCCTGTTCCGCACTGACTCGGGGCGCCATTTTTGAAGATGCTCACCACTACGCGAATTACGTAAAATGGTCCATAAGGGCATTTCTTCTGGTTCATAAGTCAACCTTTGTTCTCGATCCCTCAAGGGAGGTTGCACTGTCACCTCGTGAATTGTGCAGCACACGACCCATGTCCCTCCAGCCCCTCCTACATTCTCTTCATCATTGGTACTATCCCCCACTCGTGTGCGACGTCGTGACAGAACTGGAGACCGCTGCCCGGGGTTATGCAGAACGTTTAGACAGCTTCAATCCGACGAAGGAGGTCAAGCGTAAGCTAGAAAGAAAGGAGAACAAGATGAACGACGAAGGCGAGCCCTTTCTACATCTTCCGTGACTGACACTACTGACCCGTGCTTAGCCGGTCGCAGAGCCAAGAGGGCCAAGGCGGACGTGGACACTCTGCTTATAAATAACCCGGAGCTAAGACGCCTCACCGATGCTGGGGCGGTGCCAGATTGGTTCCCGGGGATACAGGATATCTGGACTCATGCTATGGGTCACGTCAGCCATCTCGACCTCGCTTCGCAAAAGTCTCCTCGCCACTTCGCGCTTCCTCCAGTCCACCTCTTCTGGGGTGGTGAACCCCCGAACCAACGCACCTACTATTACCACTACCTCCTCCTCTTCAATGAAATCAGGAACCGGTCCGAGCGCGACCTCCCGGGCCTCACCACCCAAGAATGGAGATCGATTCTGGGAAACACTTATTGGAAGAAACAGTGGCCGAGACATGACGGAAACAATCCGTTAGCATTTGACCCCAACGTGTTCTGGAAGTATGGGGGCTCCCTCCTTTTCGGTGACGTCCGAAGTGCCGACATTACTGCAGGGCGTTATAACCCCACAAGCCTATTGTCTTGCCGTTGCGATGTCCAATTGGCCACCGCGGACGACACCGATATTCGCCAGGTAGTTTTATATAACCTCAATTCATTCCAGGTGTATGAGGAGATCAGGGAGATCGAACGCCTCCAGTTCCCGACCACTTTCGAGAAGCGATGGCGAAGTCAGTATCTTGAACTCAATCAAATTCTCGAGATGTGGGACCCGTCAGGGGGGTGCAGTGTCGACCCCAAATTTTTTCGCAAAAAGAAGGTGTGGAGAAGTTGGGTCCGGGCGGTACGCGACCTCGTAGTCGATTGGGATGGCTTTGAGCAGTGGGATTGGGGCGGCTTCTCAAAGGTGAGGACGATGGAAATTCGACAATCTCTCAGAGTCGGACCTTCATAAGTTCACCATCCGTTTGCTCGCGTTCTTCATTCACTCATTCGTCACACGCTTGGGCTACTATCCGTCGCCCCTACTTCTTCCTCCCACCCTTGCTGCTCATTCTTGCGCTGATCACGCTAAAAGCTTTGGTAACGCACGTTTCACACTTCCTATCTCCGTCGAGTATCTCAAGCCTTAAGCCTGTTTGGTAACTAATAACATTAATATTGGTATACATCTATATGAGTCCTTGTTCTCAGACGCGTGACTCACGGCCACTGCACCCACGGCTCTTTGCGATCGGTTCGCGCGTAGTAGCGTAGTACTACGTATACTGTAATACGGATACGATTACGGAAGTCAAATGAACAGTACCTCTGAGTTCGCATCGCATTTGAAATTTGTAAAATTCGCGTAAGAATTCGTAAGACTAGCATTGAAGGGACGGTCCTCCGGACCGTCCTTTTACAATAGATGTGAAACGATGCTTGAGATGATGCGTCTGTTCGTGCTGTATGAACCCCCCACCAGACCTTTCTCATACCCTTCCCTATTTGATCAAGGCTGAGATACAGAGCACAGTTCTATTGTAAGTGCATATTCAACACACTTCACCGCTTTTCCGCGCTTGGTGTGCATAGTGTGTGCGCTACTCATCCCAGATCCTTCGCTCCGCATTTTACCATTTGTCTTTTCGTCTGATCCACCCCATCCCTCAGACTTTATTCCCAAGTATATATAACTCATGTAATTATGACTTTACACCTAACACCCGTAGCTCTGTGGGGCTTAGTTCCCTTCATTTCTGAACGTCTCGCGCTCTCGCGCGCCCTTAGCCAACTTAGAGCGACGCATCTCCAGCCGAAGCGAACCGACCTACGAAGTTACAGGCCCCTCCGGGGCCTGCGCGACCGCCTGCACATCGCTCTGAGCCCAAAGCAGCCCGCGTCATTTGGCCTTCGTTCCCCGCATTCCCGAGCGCCTCGCACTTTCGCGCGCCCTTAGCCAACTTAGAGTGACGCATCTCCAGCCAAAGCGAACCGACCTACGAAGTTACAGGCCCCGCGGGGGCCTGCGCGACTGGCTGCGCATCACACTGAGCCCGAAGCAGCCTGGGTCATTCGGCCTTCGTTCTACGCGTTCCCGAGCGTCTCGCACATTTGCGCACCCTTAGTAATCTTAGAGCGACGCATCCCCGATCGAAGCGGACCGATATACGAAGTTTCACGCCACGCGGAGGCCTGCACGACTGGCAGCGCGGCTTCACACCTCCCCGAACCCAATCATCCTGATAACCGGTCGTCTATACGCTTAGCAACGGTTTAGGGTATCATCGTGATTCCTGTTGTTGTTGAGGGTGCTATCCTGGTTCGTCATTGCCGTTGTCACTGTCACCTCATGGTTGTTGTTCGCCACAGCTGTCAGCATCGCAGTGTTGAGGTGTTGATGACGTGGTCGGGGTGGAGGCAGGTGGGGCAGTTTCGGCAGTCACCAGGTGCGTCAGTGGGGTGGCAATAGTTGAGCACAAGGGGGTTTGAGGGTCAGTTGCGTGGGCGACAGGGTGCCGCGAGTGGCGGTTGCGGAGCGAGGGCAGCACAACGGTAGGTATAATGGCAGTGTCGTGGCTGCTGTTGTGCTGCACAGGTTTGAGAAGAAAAGGAAAGAAAACTTATCGTTATCTAAATCTTTTGTGGAGCCAAGTGAGGAATACCCGCAAGTGGGGGTGGATGCAATGGGTAGTGGCGATGGGGTGAGAGCATAAGGGTGAAGCAGCTAGAGTGAACGGACCACATCCTAAGGGGGCAACATCGTTGCGGCGCGACGATGTCATGAATAGGAGTCACAGTGTCGGATAGGTGAATAGGGGCTTCAAGTTGCGAGACCAATGCAATCGGAAAACATGTTTGGTCAGCGTTCTATGTGCTGCCAAAAAGAACAAAGGTTAAAAGTGAAAAGCGTCAGTGAGCATGGAGAAGGAGATACGTCGCATCTATCAATGTGGACGGTCAAAGAACTTTCAGAAGTATGGGGGTCATCTCCATTCACGTGTGCTACAGTGGTCGCCAATGTGTGTTTGACCACGAACAAATCGAACAACCAAAAAAGCAAGCTCGATCACACTTGCCATAAACCGTAAAAAATATGACTCATTGTATGTGTCAGCAAAAAGTTCGTCGAGTATTTATATATTGTATATGTATAGATGACGTTACAGCTACAGCCTGTATTACGTTACTACATCATCACACAGAAGTCGGCCCGGTGGTAATAAACTGCCGACCGAAACGTTGAACAGACAGTTGTGTCCACGCAAGTCATGGCTTTTCCTGACTCTTCCCAACGTTCCTACCCCCCGTCGCCTGTCTCCTTTTTTTCCCCCACACGTTCAACAATCCGCACTCTTCAAACTATTCGACACATGGTCACGCCCTCAATCCGCAGGCCGCCTCTCACGAGCAACCATCGACTCACTGTCCGGTTGACTCTGTGGGGGGATTCGCTTGCTCCTCCTCTTCGACTCGGCGTTTGTCATATGGCCGCTCCTCAACACCTTCGGATCCCTCCTGTCCAAGCTTGCAAATGGTGCCAATGGCTCACTCTATCCGTAGGCTGCCCCTCACGAGCAACCGTCGACTCACTGTCTGGTTGACTCTGTGGGAGGGTTCGCTGTTCCTCCCCTTCCACTAGGCATTGGTTCCGATATGGCCGCTCCTCAACACCTTCAGATCCCTCTGGAGCTTGCTGCGTCTCTACTGCTTACACTCCTCTTTCTCCAGTTTTTTCTCAATGACGCCGCCCCTGACGGGTAACCTGGCAACGTCGAGTGAGTTCCCTCGTCACTTTTCAATTCAAACCCAACACTCAGTTCTCAGCTTGCCAGCATTTTCAGGTCATCGTCTGAAGGCCGGAGGTTATGGAGCGATGCTCCATACCTTCCCCTCCGCCGTCGCCCTCTGATGACCATAGGCCATCCCTCCTATTGCGGAGGGGTGAGCCGCGCTTGGATGCCTTTGGCACCTGCGCGAGCGTTGCTGGGTCGTAGTTCAGTTTGGCTGGACCTGCTGCCCATTGGGGCAACCGTCGGTACTCGCCGTCTCTATGAGGCGGTCAACCCCAATTTTGATTCTGTCGGGTTGGGCAAGAGGAAGACGGGGCCAGGGCGGGAGTGGCGAGCCTGTTGCGCAGCAATACACGCAGTGTACAGGTTGACCCTTACCTGTGTAGAGAGCTTAGACGAGGCTTAGAGTGAAGCAGAGGAAGCTCAAGGTGGGGTGGAGAGAGATGTGTATAGGTACTCGCTCCTACAGTAGGATTTATATACTCTATGGTCCACCCATGTCCGTTTGGGGATAAGTGATGAGTAGAGGCGTCCACAATATCGCGTTTTTAGTGTCGCCTAATGTCTAATCACCGGTGGACTCGGAATAATCCCATAAGGGGATTCTGTACGTGTATCGTATGACTAAATACTCCGAATTACGTGTATAGCGTAACTAATCGTACTCCGATTCCTACGTAATGAGCCTTATAGTAAGTATTACGGCTCAACACTCCCCCTTGCTAAGTGCAGCTACTGAGCGCTCTGAGCAAGTGTATAAGGCGAGTTAATACTCAAGCCATGATTAGAAGGGAGTCTTTCCCGGAACTGCAAGAGAGGTTTCGAGACTGAGTCTTCTTCGCCATCCCATTTCAGCTTTATGAACCTTTTGAGTTCATTGGGCCGATTTTTCGGTACAACGACCGGAAATGTTTCGATTCTCTAGAAAGAATCTATGTATGCGGAAGACAAGCGAAGGCATCGCTCGATATACCTTCCATAGTATCCTTAAACAAGGAACTGTGATGGCTCGAAAAGTCTATGAAGACTTTATTTTGGTTCCATGTAGAATTTTCAGGCTTGTTTCGAGACCAAGTCTACAGTCTTGAAACTCAGTTGGACGAGTAAAACTCAAGTCCTAACTGACTTCTGAACTTCTCGAACTTAATACGCCCAAGGTTCTTGGTAAACATGTCTGCGGGATTATCTGAACCATCTATAAAGAATAGTTCTATTTTCTTGTCCTTTACTACCTCTCTTATGTAGTGGTAGCGTATATCAATATGCTTGATATGCTTTTCTTGGACAGGATTAGAGGCCATAAAGATGGACCCTTGATTATCACCGCAGAGTGGTATAGGGCTTAGTTTGATGCCAAGCTCAGTAAAGAGCGACTTAATCCAAACTAGTTGTCTGCTAGTGTCTGACAGCGACATATATTCAGCCTCAGTAGAAGACAGCGCGACTGTTTTCTGCGCTCTAGAGTTCCAACTGAATATCCCATTAGCCAGTTTAACCATGTAACCTGTAGTAGATCGCCTATTATCTGGGTTTGAAGCCCAGTCAGAGTCTGCATAGGCAATTAAGCCTCCATTTGATTTTCCATCATACACCAAAGAGTATGAGGAAGTCCCAAGTAAATAGCGGCAGATATACAGCGCTCTGTTCAAATGGTCCTCAGAGGGGTTTGCAGCGAACTGTGACAGTTTAACAACTGCATAGGCGATGTCAGGGCGAGTCCCAAGCATTATGTATAGGAGTGAACCTATAACTTGCTGGTATTTGCTCCTGACGCTTGGGTTGACTGGCGCGTCATTAGGTACTGGCTGGTACCCTTCAGGAAGTGGAGTCGTAGTTGCTTTCGCATCTGTGAGTCCAAAGCGTTGCAGCACCTTTTCTAAGTAAGCGGTTTGATCTAAAAAAATCTTTCCATGTTTCCGCTGAATGCGCATACGCAAGAATTCCTTTGCGTCGCCTAAGTCACGACATTCCCAAGCCTTCATGAACCTATTCTTAAGCTCATTTAAAAGGGCTTTGTCCGATCCCATAAAGATCACATCATCAACATAGACAATGATCACTACAAGGGCGCCACTCTTACCTCTATGGGTAAAGAGTCCCGAGTCAGATAGTAGCCTTTTACAGCCCATCGCAGCCATGGACTTATCCAGCGCTTTCCACCATGCTAAAGCAGCTTGTTTAAGCCCATAAATGGCGCGTTTAAGTCGCAGTACTTTATTTTCCTGCCCTTTGGCTTTGAAGCCCTCAGGTTGTTCCATGTATAGCTCTTCATCGAGCTCTCCATATAGGAAGGCAGTTTTGACGTCTAGTCCAGTGATGTGCCAATCCTCTAGCGCTGCAAGCGCGAGCATCATCCGGACAGTTTCAAAGCGCACTACTGGTGAGAAGATTTCGTCATAGTCAACGCCTTCAACCTGAGAAAAGCCTTTGGCAACAAGCCGGGCTTTCTTGCGACCATCAGTCTTTTGATCAAAGACCCATCTGTTTTTTATGATCTTCCTCCCTTTAGGAGGGTTCACAAGCTCAAAGACATTACGTCTGCGAAGTGCCTCAAGTTCCTCGCGACAAGCAGTCTTCCATTCCTTTTGTTGCGCTGCAGGCATGCGCATTATATCCTTATAGGTCCACTCCCGTATATTGGAAGTGTCTAGTGGTTCCAGATCATTAGATGGAACTGCTTTGGCAAGCAGATGATCTAGGAATTTTACTCCCCCTTCCTGAGCAAGGCGTGACAATAAATCATCTACTTCGTCCTCTGAGGGTTCTGGCGGAGCTTCACTCTCAGCAGGTGGAGGGTCAGGGTTTGTCTCAGGAAATCCTCCTGGAATCTGCCTTTGCCCTGGCGTACTATCAGTCCCGGAGCGACCAGGCTGTGTTCCAACCATTTCTTTCCACTTGCTACTCCGCTCAACGTCTTTTGTTATTTGTGAGGGGTGCCTGTCTTCCCCATAGACGTTGTCAGGACGAGTAGGTACTTTCCTCAAGCGCGCAGACCGTCGTGGTAGTGCTGGTTCTGGCGCAGGAGGCGGAGGTGGTTGCGCTTCTGGCTCCTCTGGTGCCACTGAACCGCCGTCGCGGTCTGGCGCATCCTCCCTATTCTGCCTCTGTTTAGGGGGACGATGAGTAGGCATATCATCGTCAAAACCACTTGGAATGGGCTGTGTAGGTGACTGGTCATCCTCCATAGGAGGTTGATCGTCTACTGGCTCATTGACGCGGGTTGTACCCCGCACCCTTTGCGTTTCACACTTAGGGTAAACAGTCTCATCAAATAAAGCAGTAGTGCTGGTGAACACCGTGTTATTGCTGATCCGCATGAATCTATATGCCTTTATGCCCTCAGTATGACCAATATAGATCATTTGTTCACTCTTTGGGTCAAGTTTGTTTGATCTGCGATCTTCTGGTATGTGCACATATGCGCCACATCCAAACACTCGTAAGTGCGAAATACTAGGTGCTTCACCATGCAAGCTCATATAGGGTGTCTGCCAACTAAGGCGACTTATTGGAGTCCTATTGTAGCAATGTACTGCATGTAGGACCGCGAATTCCCACCAGGATTGAGGGAGACAGGCTTCAAGGCGCATAGCCTGAGCCTTATCCATACAAGTACGCATAAAGCGTTCAGCGCGACCATTCTGTTGGGGGGTATGCGGTGCACTTTGTAGGATAGTAATACCCATATCTTTCAGTACCCTAGTAAACTCATCAGACTTGTATTCTCCTCCAGCGTCAGACATCCACTGTTTAATAGTGGTGTTGTGCTGATTTTTGACCATGGCAACAAACTGCCTTAATGCATTAATGGCCTGCGCTTTAGTGCGTAGAAGCACGACCCACGCATAGGAGGAAAAGTCATCAAAGAAACTAATAAAGTATTTGTATTTGTGGTACGAGTCAACTGGGAAGCTCTTAAGATCAGAATGAATCTTTTCAAAGGGCTTTTTTGCACGCGTATCAGAGGGTTTATGCGATGAAGCAGGCATTTTCCCTTGAGCGCAACCAGGACATATGGGTGTCTCTGAAGGATATTTAAGGTCCTTAGGGAATCCCTTAGTGTGATCCTTGGCACGACGTAGTACTTCCTTCGAAGGGTGTCCTAAACGTCTATGCCAGATGTCATAGTCAGCAGTATAGATGGTACTATGGGCTACATGTACATCTTTAACATGCGTGACTTCAGCATCAAGCCAGTAGAGTGTGTGACCGTCTGCTAGGGGTTTTGTTTGTATGATAGGCGTAGTACTGCCTCTAGAAAATAGAGATATATGCTGCGAATCCCCTTGAACGCGCAATCCCTGTTGAAGGAACTCCCCCATAGACAATAGCTTAGTTGTCATCTGTGGTATGTGAAGAACGGGGTATATGCGTGTAATACGCTCTGTTTTAACACCCTTATGTTCTACAGTATGCTTCAGTAAGACTGAGCCTTGGCCTTGTACATAAAGAGCATGGGCTGCAGTCTTTACCATAGGCTTTTGCGATAGGGGGGTATAACTTATAAAGTCCAGTTTATTGTTGGTAAAATGTGCCGATGCACCAGAGTCAAGTAACCAAATAGGTTCCTGCTCTGTTTGACTTCGCTTTCCCTTACATTTCGAGCAAAAAACATAATCCAGACCATGAGCGCATTGATTCGCGCTATTGACAACTTTATTTACAAGCGCACTGTAACTACAATTTCTAGAAGCGCCAATCGGCACCTTCTCCAGTAGCGCTGTAGAGTGGTCAGATTTGCCAATAGGAGGAGGGAAAGTTACTAACCCATCCTCATAGGGAGTGAAGTCATCTTGTCCAACTGCGCTAGCGAGGTCATTATAATCGTCCTCATCTGCGCTACCCCAATCCAGAGAAATGTCCGGAGAGGGGGCACGGATTTTCTCCTTTTGATGGAAGCCTTCCCACATTTTGGTTATTTCAACCGCAGTAGGACTGTCTGGGCATTCCTCAATAGGCTCAACCGTGCGGATGGGCTCCTTGCCCTTGTCTTTACGTGCCTCTTGCTCAGAAGGCGAGACTAAAGGGGTCAAGGTTAGTTCAGGAGTGTCTGGAGGCGAATTAAAGGGCGCACTGCAGCCTGTAGGGAGGTCCTCATCCTCGTCTGACATTTCCCAATCTTCCGCGAAGGTGTTTGGGTTCTTGGTCCACGGGGAATCCGCGACCATTTGTCCAAGACACTGCTCAAGCGTCTTCACTGTCTGTACTGTACCAGGAGTTTCTAAGGCCTGGGTAACGTCCAGAGCCTTGTTAAAGGACTTATAGTGTCCTGGTACACGCTTCTTCGCAGGAGGGGCGGAGGAAATGCGCTGCTCGAGCCCAGAAGGCGAGATATGCGCGATAGTAGTAGAGGTAGGCGCTGGGAGCGCTGCAACATCAGCAATGTGAGTATGTCCTTGCGTGTGTTGCTTTTTGAACTTCTTGCCGGCGCGTTTACTACGCTGGCGGTGGTTCCCTCCCTGTTGCTGTTGCTGCTGCTGCTGCGGTTGATTACCGCGCTGCCTGTTCTGCTGGCCTGAAGAGCCTTGCTGCTGCTGCTGGAAGTCGGGGTCGTTACGCTTGCGCTTGACCGCCGACAACTTGTTGGCCGACTCCCTATTGGAAGGTTGGCCTTTGGAACGCTCGATTTCCCACTGGTTGACCGCCGCAGTACGGATGTCGGTCAGAGTAAGATGCTTTGCCGAAGTGCCCGACATAAGGATAGGGACAAGGGATGACTCCCATTTGGCTGGTAGTTTTGAAAGAAGCATCATGGCCTGAAGGCCGTCGGGTACTTTCGCAGAATTAGCGGCAAGGTGATCGTAAATGGTAGCCAGTTCATCGATCTGGGGGCCAGGGTGCTTGGCGTATTCCAGACGGAAAGTCATGGCACGCTTGAAGTCCTGGTAGACGTTAGCAGCACTAACGCCCCCGTACTGGGACTTGAGATGTTCCCAAACAGTGCGAGCAGTAGCATATTTTTCAACCTGGCATTGAATAGCCGGTGAAAGGCGCAGCACGATCGAACCCAAGGCACGATCATCATCAGTAGCCCAAGCATTGTACGCCTCAATCTCCGCAGGAGAGGGAGCGTCTTTATCCTTGTAAGCGGGATAGGTGCGTCTCCCAGACACTATATCCCACAGCGCAGAAGACTTCAAGAAAGCCTCCATTTGCTTAGCCCAAATCTGATAGTTGTTACCGTCAAGGACGGGGACAAGAGTAGTAAGAGTCGACATTGTTGATAGGTTTCTGTGTAGAGAATAGTCAGCACCGTATGCGACTAATAACAGAAAAATAAACCGGCATAGTCTCCCCCTACAAGGAGACTAATGTCTGCCATTAAAGGCGACATACTAGCATAGTCTCCCCATAGTAGGAGAGACTAGTGTCTGCCAATGAAGGCGACAACCCCACTACAGGTACCAAAAGGTAACCCGCCGTCGTTGCAGCCAATGAAGGCGCAAAGCGACTTATGGCAGGGCCCATAACCTGTTGCGCAGCAATACACGCAGTGTACAGGTTGACCCTTACCTGTGTAGAGAGCTTAGACGAGGCTTAGAGTGAAGCAGAGGAAGCTCAAGGTGGGGTGGAGAGAGATGTGTATAGGTACTCGCTCCTACAGTAGGATTTATATACTCTATGGTCCACCCATGTCCGTTTGGGGATAAGTGATGAGTAGAGGCGTCCACAATATCGCGTTTTTAGTGTCGCCTAATGTCTAATCACCGGTGGACTCGGAATAATCCCATAAGGGGATTCTGTACGTGTATCGTATGACTAAATACTCCGAATTACGTGTATAGCGTAACTAATCGTACTCCGATTCCTACGTAATGAGCCTTATAGTAAGTATTACGGCTCAACAGAGCCTTTACCCACTATCAGGACAACCCTTGAAGTCTGGCTGGTTGATACAGATATGTGCGTATTCTCTTATTGCACGCTACGTCCACGTGTTCCACGTGGTAGTACTAACCCCGCCTATAAATTCCTTTGAACAAAGCAGGCCCTTTGACAGACGAACCACCTCTATCCTCGACGATACACTATGGTTTTACAGGGTCACACCGAGGTAAGCTTTCCTCGATATCACAATTATATCGTTCTCATTTGTATTAGGATGTTTTGGTTTTGAACTATCCCATCCAAGTAAGTGGCAAATGACTGTGCCACCGACATACTTGACGTCTATGAACAGAGCATAGTCCACCGGACGTCTACATCTGAGGTGAAGGGACTCCTTCGTGCTGTAACGTATAGCAACGAGGTCGCCACGAACATCGACGTCCTTGAAGTTGATCAGCGGGTGGCCGACGGAGTAACGTTCAGGGCCATCCGAGCCATCCTTGACCACACGCCTAATGTCACCACCCTCATCCTCCGGTTGTCGTTCAGACGTTTCCGCGTCTTCCCCAGGGCCACCGTCCTTGAAAATCTCATCGACCTCAAGGTTAACATTCCCCATGCCACCGTGGCACCATTTCTCCTCCGCCATCCACGCCTCGAAAGCCTTTCCCTAGGCCCTTGTGGCAACAGTCGACGCTGTCCCCTGTTGGTCTGTCAACTGCCATGTCTCCACTCCCTCACCTGTCCACCCAGTTGCGTGAGCGCGTTGACCTCTGGCAACCCAATTACATGGCTTGCCACTACGTACGATGGCGTCGGACACAACCGCTTCCCCATCATCAAGGCCTTCAATTTCGGCATCATTGGGGCGCGTGTATTGACGACTCTGCACACAGACTTTGACCACACGTCGGCGCGACTTCTTCACCTTATCTCCGCAGCGGCTCCAGTCCTTGTCAACCTCAAAATCACGGAAAGTAAGTTCTCAGATGAGGTACGTCTTTCCTGTTACGACACGGGTCATGCACTGAAGCTTATTCTAGAACGCATGCGTACAAATGCTACGGGATGAAGCGGACACCTGGGAAGACGGCTTGCGGTCGCTCCCGTACCTCAAGCGATTTTGATTCCGGTCTTGGAAGTCCCTCGGAGAAACGAAGGGGATGGAAGATATGCGGGTTCGACAATGGCTCATTTTCGCGCCTCCAAGCCTTTGCGAGGTCAGAGTTATGACTGGAGCTCGTCAGGACCAGTGTCGTCTGGTTTACTGGAAAGTAGATAACCAAAGAGGGAGCTGGTGGTATGCGTTCGAGCAGATGGTTTCGAGGAAGGATATCGACGGTATCGCGTTGTGAATTTAGATTTGTTTCTTTGTTTTTTTTTCGTTCTCCGTGTACATCTTACAGCAAGTGATATAAATCCAGGCAGGATGCGCGTGCTCATTTTTTCTTGGGAGTGGACTCGGACTCGGATGTGACAGATGTGACAATCGCTGCTTCACTGTCTCCATGACGCGGGAAATAGATGACCTCTGCCAGGAAACAGACAACCTCCACGACCAGTTAGAAAAGATACATGAGGAGTATCACAACGATCTCGAAGCGACAACCAACTCCGCTCTTCACAGGGCAGATGATATTAACGATCTTGGATCCGCTTTGAAAGAACATGAGGTATGATTTAATATCCCTTCGAAAAACGTTCCAACACTTATTATAACTCAAAGATAGCGTTGCATAATTCGATTAGGGCAATAAGCCGTCAATTGGAGCAGGGCGTATGCCAGATGAGAAGTCAACTCTTGAAAGCTGGCCAGGAAACAGCACCCAAGAAAGATTATCGTGCGTAACACTACCAAGCGCTAGCTGTGATCCCTGTCTGATGCGCTATTAATTAGAACCTACTCTAGACTGTATAGACTCGATCAAGAGGAAGGCGGAGTTACTGGAGGGGAAACTTCGGCAGAACCTCGAGCGGAGGTCCGAGCTGTCAGGGCTCAGATTGGTTCCTTGACTCACCAACTGCGGTATTGTCGCTCGCGTTTGCCTCACCATAGGCCTCGTTTTCCTTAGTACTTGGCTCTTCCCCGGCCTTATGGTTGCCGCGTGTCGTCTATAGTCGCCAATTTCACTTTCCTGTCTCGCTTGTCTGAACACAACCCCGGTTGGTCATGTCCGCGCGTCAACCTATCTGTACGTGCGTCAGTTATGGCTGTGACAAGAAGGAAACCACAGATGAGAGGGGCAATCCGATTCTAGGAAAGAGGCTTGGAATACAAGAATATTGGGAGCACCGTAGGGGTGAAAAGCGTCTCAAATATATGGTACGTCAGCAGCGTTGTAAGGGCGAACCGTGTCTCAAGCGTATGGACACCAGCGAGAGGCTGGATCTCCAGATAGGCGTCAGACTGGAAGCAATGCGCCTCCGAATACAACAACTTCACCGCAAACTACTCATTGCGCTGGCGAGCCAGTCGGAACCCAGGCATGGGCTTCTCAAGAGGATGAACTCGCCCGCTCGTTAGAAGATTGCCTCTCCGTCTTTCGGTCAGGATTACTCCATGACATTCGCATCGAAGGTCTCGTCTTCTGGGAACCATCTAAGGAAGACGACCTGCGCCCCCCTCCGCCACTACAGAGACTCGCAAAAGCGAACACACAATTCCTAGAATATCGCGAGTGGATTAAAAAGATGCTCATTGATTGCCAAAATCTAGACTGCGGCACGTTTGAACGCTGTAGGTCTATAAGAGACCAGTTACTCCATGACATTCAGAATGAATGGATCAAGCTGGACGATTTGCAGCTTCGCGCATGGCAGATGGCGTCCCAGAACGACCGCAGTGTGCCCACGCCGTCTGGCCCTGGCCCGACTGTCAGCGACTTTGGTTCAACGTCGACGCGGGTCATAGACACATGTGAGTGTGCTAGCTCGATCTCAGACGGGTCCGCGATTTACTTATTACGGTCTCTAGCACCCCACTTCGAAATGCCACTATTTTCTTCCGACGTCCAACCCGTAGTTGTTGTGGCCCACATTCTGGTGGCTGTGATGCACATAGCCTCTGGCCTATCACTGAGAGACTGCGCTCAGCTATTGTTCACTATCCAGCTCCTCATCAGCCTTATGGTAGAAGACTTTCGCGCCACCGACGGCCAGGGTAAATACCTCGCAAAATCTGTGCCTTCGGATGCCCGCACCGTCATCCGCAGGCTCGCTTTGCAGCCCTCTTCTAGAGTCTTTGTCTGCTGTCCAAAGTGCTCGGCTTGTTATCCTGACGATGGACCCGACTCATACCCCGAAATGTGCTTGTCAAAACATCCATTTACTCAACGAATCTGCGGTCGGCACCTCCGAAAAACACGGATTATTCGCGGTGGTCAATACCATACCCCTGTCCGTCGCTACTTTTACCACGCGTTCAACGATTGGCTGGGGCAGATGTTATGCCGTCCCGGGATGGAGGACATGATGGACCACGACACCTCTCCGCTATCTGGTGGTGTCATGGAGGATATCTGGGACACGCCAGGATTGTACGAAATCCCTGGCGCTGATGGCCATCCTTTCATCTGCAAGCGTGCCGATAACGAGGGGCGATACCTATTCAGCTTCAACATGGATGGCTTCAATCCTTTCCAGCTCAAGCAAGCTGGGCGATCTGCCACCATCATGGGATTATACATGGTATGTTTGAACCTTCCACCAGCGATGCGCTTCAAGCCCGAAAACATGTTCTTGGCCGGTATAATTCCCGGCCCACATGAGCCATCTCTGGACGAGATTAATCATTTTTTAGAACCTCTTGTCGACAACCTTTTGGAATCATACGTCAACGGGGTACGATATACACGTACGTACAAGTACCCCAATGGGAGAAAGACTCGGAGCGCGCTTGCACTGATTATCTGCGACCTTCCGGCTGCCCGACAGGCACTAGGGTTCACTGGGCCGCAATCGGCCAATTTCTGCTCATACTGCAAGTTACAACTCCAAAACATCAACGACCTCTATTTCGGTAGCTGGGAGCCTCGCACCTGTGAAGAGCACCGAAGACTTGCCATCCAGTGGCGCGATGCTTTGTCGGAGGCAGAGCGTGCCGAGGTCACCAAAAAGCACGGGGTACGCTACTCAGAGTTTCTCAGACTCCCGTATCTCGACCCTATTCGGAGTCTCTGCGTCGATCCCATGCACGCATTATTCCTAAGGATTCTTTCACGTCATTGCCAAGAAATGTGGGGTATGGACGTCGAAATCGAAGACGGCAATGGTACATCATCCGATCCCTTGCCTTGGGAAATAAGGACGTCGCTTGATTACCAACGAGCATTCCTCTGCTTGCGAACGGGAACATTGGAGAGCTTAAAAAGTTTCAAGGCAGGGACACTCCGCTATCTGGCCAGGGGCCAAGGTCTTTCGGTGAAGGGCAAAAAGTACGAGCCACTGATGAGGATTTTGACTCAACATGTACGGCTCTTAATTCGCGTTCGGCCACTCATTGTATTGACTCTATAATGTACAGCGCCGCGATAACGGGTGGTTTGATTCCGGCGAGAATCTAATCCGTCCAATGACAACCGAGGAGCAGCAGAACATCGACACCGTTCTTGCCAACCCCGACACCGACCCCGATAGTACATCGATTACCGTTTCTGAAGCACACACCGCCATGGAATATTACCTTTTCGCGAATTCCACCAACCACTTCTTAGAACTCTCATCCGCAGCTCTCGCTCACTTATACTTTCTTAAAGTTCAGAACAAGCCAGCTGAGTACGACCAAATGAACGTGGATGAGCAAAGGACTTGGAACCTGTCCAAGATGAAGACAATTCGGAAGTACAAGAAAAGTAAGTTAATAGGAGCTCTGGAGAAAGCGGTGCGTACGCTGCCATCTGTATGTGAGCCTGTCAACCAACATACTATGATAGAGATCCGACGAAGGGATCACAAACGAGTCTCACGACCTCACAATCCCAGACCCGCTGCGCTTTTCGTATGCAAAGCAGGCGAATGCAAACCGTACCAAGACTCGCATTCTCGGAAGATCAAGGCTCCAAGAAATCTGGGACGACATGGAGAAAACTACACTGCCTTCTTGGTGCACCCCTGCACCACCACGGATTGGTGACAAAGGCCAAGGGAAAATCTCTGCTGACGGATGGCGAGTGTTCTGCACCGTGCACCTCGTCGTGACATTGGGCCGTCTATGGGGTCCTCTACCCCCCGATAGCCGCGAGAACCAACTTCTCAAGAACTTCTGCGATCTTATTGCGGCGACCAAGATCGCTGCAGGAAGGCATATTACTGTTGCCCGCTCTGAGGAGTTTCGCGATCTTATGCTGAGGTACCTGCGCGGACTCCACGAGCTCTTCCCGGCGCATCAGCTTATCCCATATCACCACATTTCCATCCATCTGACCGAGCTACTATCTCACTTCGGCCCGACAACAGCGTGGCGCTGCTGGGTGTTTGAGCGATATAATCATATGCTTCAGAACATAGAATCGAATGTGTCACGTTCTGCCCTTTAGCGCCCTTGCACGTGACCATGGGAGAAGACGTCCTCGGGGAGAAGCGACAACTTACAACCAAAGTTGTCAGCGCCAATCCTCGGCAACCGCCGAGCGCCCGGGATATCAAGAATTGGCCGTCACGTGACCTGGCACGTGACCTGCTCTAGAAGATTCCAGAAGAGTCCGGATGAGCACGTGATCCCGGATTGGCATGTGATTATGGAACCGGTACGTTGTATTGCCGGTGGACTCTTATCTATGACGTCATGGTCTGGACCCTTGCCTCGTGCCCCTTATCTCTGACTCACACCAAGAGCGCCTTATGCCATTGGTTGCTATTGTTAGCTGTACTAGGGTTCATGACTCGACTCAAGGTTCGGGCTGAGCTTGAAAGCTCCCTGGACGCGTATAAGTAGAGCGATGGATGGTCCCTATGACCCCCATCTTAGAAACATCTTGGATTCCCTCTTCCCTCCTTACTCCTACCTCTTCATGTAGCTGCTGGCCTTTGCCCTTCGTTGCATTGGTTCCTAGTTTATACTACCTCTGAATGTGGAGTCGATGTTATTCCCCTCTATGATCCTCAGTGCGCCCTCGGAGTCTGTCCCGCCACTGCGACCTTTCCCTTTCCACTATGGGTTGTGCTGTGAAGCCAACTCCTGTCTGTCATTACGACTTGTTGTACGCCTTCCAACGCCTACAACCCTCGGCGCGATCAGTGTTCAACGACCGCGACCTACGGGTCAACCCAACGGGCCGGAAGAACCGTTACAGAATGGAAGGTTTGGTTCGTTGTTTTCGCGGCATGGCGGAAAAATATAGCGAATGCTCATAAACTATGACAGGTGAACTCGAAAAGACATTATTCGAGCAAATGTGCATGATCCAAAGGCTTCGAGGTCTTATTTCCTCGTTCGAACTGGGACACCGCCTACAACCCCTGGCTGACCGACTTGGAATTTATCTCAGCCCCACTGTGAAGGGAACCGTCTTCGAAGACCTGTCGGGTGCGGACGCTCAGCGGGATGCCTTGCAAGGGGAGGAATGCTGGCTCGACCAGGAAGTCCTCACGTGCCTGACAGAGCTCCTTGTTCGCTCCAGGAAGGCATTTCACGAGAGTACGACAATGCCTGGGAAAGCCAGGCAGTACGACAAATTTAGCCACCGCGGGGCCATTTTTAGCCCATCATCGTTCTCCATCAGGGATAGCCATGTGATTATTGGGCACCGGATTTCCGGCGACTGGCACGCGGGAAAAATCAAGCAGATATTCACCGTTCCCTTCAGGCCGTCATCCGAAGCTTACTTCGTTGTTCAGAGATTCAAGGAGCTTTCGGCACAAGAAGCCCAACGAGACCCATATCGCCGATACCCCTTGGTTGGTGGCCGCCTCTACCACCCTGAGCTCGAGGGCGAAATAGAAGTAGTAGCGGCGCAAGAAGTCATTGCACACTTTGCCTGTACCCCATATGACGGACAAGCTTTCGGCATACCATGCTTCCACACGCTGCCTTTGGACAAGGTACACCCACGTCACACCAGACGGATAAAGCTGAATTTTTTTTAGGATTAAATCTACACAACGTTGCCGTGATCTCTGTCCGCTCGGGCTCTGCCCTCAGGCTGCGCACGATTGAATGTATAGGTTCCAAGATAGATTCCGTTTGCGCGGGCCAATGGTCGATGGAATATATGAAGGAAATTGTATATTTTAGTACGCTGAATACATACAACGATGCACTCTATGTAGTATTACATGGATTCAAGGGGAAAAGGGCGCTCGATAAGAAGTACAGTACATCATGATGATCTCGGTCGACTCGGACCGTCGGCAGGGCTGAACAGGGTTCGGCATGTCCCATGTCGGACAATCAAACGATCGGAACGTCCCACTGTCGCCTCCTTCCTTTTTTTTCCACACGTCTTCAAACTATTCGACACATGCTCTATCTGCAGGTCACCTCTCACGAGCAACCATCGACTCACTGTCCGGTTGACTCTGTGGGGGGATTCGCTTGCTCCCCCTCTTCGACTCGGCATTTGTGCTCCTCAACACCTTCAGATCCCTCCTGTTCAAGCTCGCCAATGGCTCACTCTATCCAGTAGGCTGCCCCTCACGAGCAACCGCCGACTCACTGTCTGGTTGACTTTGTGGGTGGGTTCGCTACTCCTCTTCGATCTGGCGTTGGTTCCGATATGGCCGCTCCTCAACACCTTCAGATCCCTCTGGAGATTCTTACACCCCTTTTTTTTTTTCTCAGCGACGCCGCCCCTGACGGGTAACCTGGCAACGTCGAGTGAGTTCCCTCATCACTTTTCAATTCAAACCCAACACTCAGTTCTCAGCTTGCCAGCGTTTTCAGGTCATCGTCTGAAGGCCGGAGGTTATGGAGCGATGCTCCATACCTTCCCCTCCGCCGTCGCCCTCTGATGACCATAGGCCATCCCTCCTATTGCGGAGGGGTGAGCCGCGCTTGGATGCCTTTGGCATCTGCGCGAGCGTTGCTGGGTCGTAGTTCAGTTTGGCTGGACCTGCTGCCCATTGGGGCAACCGTCGGTACTCGCCGTCTCTATGAGGCGGTCAACCCCAATTTTGATTCTGTCGGGTTGGGCAAGAGGAAGACGGGGCAGGGCGGGAGTGGTGAGCCTTTACCCCTACCGAAGACGGGCCACCTGAGGAGGTGTATATGTCGGGTGTTATTTCGTGCGTTTCTTCACACCCATTCCAGGAAACAAGGAAAAGCTAATGTGGAGTGTATTGTAGGTATGTGAAGCCATTCCGATGCAATATCCTACGCGGGAGGCTATGGTACGTTGTTTTCATATCTCCTCCCCATCTGCCATCTCCCAATAACGCTGACAAGGAAGATGTCCCGACTGGTCTTCACACCATTCCGGCTTCTCCTCAATGGGTTTTTAAACTTTTATTTTAGAAATGAATGCAGCGATTTATGTTTCCATCTAACTTCGACAGAAACAGGTCGCGCGAGACCACCCCTCACGAGCCACTGTCTGGTTGACTCTGTGAGAAGGTTCGCTGCTCCTCCCCTTCGACAGGTGCCGATAACGTCCTGGCGTTCCCCTGCAAGCCAGGAGTGCGTTCCGGATACAGATCGCGCTGACTTGTCTCTCCTAGATGACCCGGTGAGTTTACAATTCCGCAACAATGGATATATCTGAAATGCGATCATCTAAAGGATGCTCTCTTCATGGTACCGGTATAAGTGCGGTTTAGGCGTAAGGTCACATGATCGGAACTTGTTTGCAGCACGCGAACAACTTCATTATTTTTCCAAAAAAAAAAAAAAAAGAGAATGCCGCAAAGAATAACGAAAGGACCAAAGCAAAACGGGTGAAAAACGAAGGTGCGAACGAGAGGAAAATGAACATCTCATCTAAGTACACGCGATAGTACCGTCACGACAGAGGCTAGTAGGAAACCGAAACTGATGGAGGACCCTTCGGAACAGCCATATTGCTTACCTCCGCTCGTGCTGGTCCTCGTGCTTGAGGGACTCCTTGATGGCCTTGGCGATGTCTTCCTTGATTACCGCGTTTTGCTTGCGGGTCCACCAATCCACGACTTGCGAGCGGAAGTGTGCATCGAGTACAGAACCCGTGTGGTCCTTGATCCCGCCCTTCTTGAGCGCGTCAGCGAGATGGTCCATCGATGTCTCAGCAAGGTAGGCCCGTAGGATCACTGTCAGGACGTCCACCGCGAGGTCTTCATTAAAGTTTTAAAAAATAGTGGATAAGGGAAAGGGTGTGCATGAGGACAACCGCATGGGGACGAACACCGATGGTATGAATGAGACGACACGCTCACTGCACAGACGACAACGATACGATCCTAAAACCACCCAGTACCCTCCATCATCTTCCGTCAATTCGCGTCGGCTCCCGCAGCTTGTTCGTTGTCGGCGTGCGCACCGAAGGAGAAGGCGAATTGTAGCTTGGCTACACGCCGGTTTGTAGCGTCGAACCAGGCGTGCTCGAAGGTGATGTGGCCGGTGGTGTCGCCGAAGTTGACGCTAACGTTGGCGAGCTTTGTTTTTTTTTTTTTTTACAGAAATTAGCGATGAAAAGATTCGAACGAGTGAAGGGAACGCACCAGTCACCAGGAAAGTAGTAGAAGAGCGAACGACAATAGATTGTAACGCATTTTAATGAGAACAGTGGTGATGTAGGACTGATGTTGGGTGTGTCGAAAATATGCGCGCGGTAACATATGTGCCACGCGCCTTTCCAACGTTGTACGTCGCTCCATGCACAAGCCGACAATTCGCTTCGTCTTCCTCACAGCGACGGCACTTTGTTTTATTTTATTTTTCACTAATACAGTCTAGTTTACGATAATGCGCTCAAGCGCAATGAGAACGGTCGTCGAACCGAGTGTGGGACACTCGGACGACGTTTCGGCATGTCCCACGTCGGACACTCAAACATTGGGAGTGCCCGAGCGTCCGACAGCGGGACAATCCGGCCGTTGAGCGTCCGACAGTGGGACATTCCGAGTGTTTGATGATCAAACACTCGGACATTCCCGCGTTTCCAACTTCGGACAAGTGGACGAGAGTGAACCAGTGCGCGGGAACGGCGGGCCGTGAGATAACGGTAACAGTGTGACGGCTGTGATTATCACATAATGCTCGCGTGCAATAATACCGAAAATGGTGTCTAGTTACAGCAGGGCCGGCACCGGTGCGACCGGGATTGGTGGATCATGTGGGTGTCGCCACATGCGGCTGGTCAAAAGAGTTTGACACTTTTGATAGACAGCTAAGGAAATGTTTATGTCATTATTTCCCTAGCCAGATAAACGTGAAAAATAGTTTGAGTTTTTTGTTCGGGCCGTATCATGTGATCTGCGAAAGTGTTTGACAATTATCAAACTCTTTCTCACGAAGGAAACCTTAACGAAAAGAGTTTGACTCTTTTTTTGGGTGGCACACGCTGGCCCAAATAAAACTTTAAGTCATTTCATAGAGTTTTTTTTCATGTTGTGCCACCCAGAATAAAACTTTAACATTTATTTTCAAAGTTTTTCGAAAAAAAAAAACCCTCGATAAGTGGTTAACACTCCATAGGGTTTTCCATGGGTTTTATTGGTCTAAAAACCCTGCTTTGCATGCAGTGATTCTAGGGAGGCCACGTGCCAGGGTCATGTGACGGCCAATCCTTCAGGACCTATTCCCAAGGCTCCTGGTAGCGGTTCTCGTGCGGGGAGGGGGAACGATCGCTCACCCGCGCGTCTCGAATATACATAGTCTTCCAGTTTGCGCCACTGCAGCGTCGATTCTTGCGTTGTCTTGAGGCCAAGCCTCGTGTTGCCAGTCCCACCAAGGGTCTGTAGGCGTGCATGCGGATTCCACAACGGGGATATCAGCAGTCGGGGACGCATCATGTGGCAAGTCACGTGCCGGCGAAGGTGGAATCGTAACAGATGGGCACGAGAAGGAAGGTGAGGCGAGCGAATTGGTGCAGGCCATATCTATTCAGGGATAATGCTGGCGCATCACCCGAGGCCGCTGGGAGGATGGACATCTGGAGATGGAGGTGATGGCGAGTGCCTAGGAGAATGGGGCCATTGGACACCAGAGACGTGGGAAATGGCCTTGGAGGAGTGTCATCAACCCCTGTGGAAATATAACATGGGAGCGATGTTCGTCATCCGTCGGCGCAGGAATATCGAGATGGAGGTTGGTGAGTTGACAAGACTAGGTGTGTCCTTGATGTTGAGATTTGAGATTGCTTGAACCTACAGACGAATCGATGAAGGATGGCATACAGGGGAAAAGGGAACAGACAGGCTAGAAGCAAGGCCGCCCGAGTGGAATGTGAATGAGCGTTTCGAAGATGGTGATGTGTAATAGAAGTTGAGCGTCGCGTGTGACTGTATGCATTCTCGTCGATCTTGATCCCCAGTGGAAATCCCGATGTATTGACTTGAATGGAGCTGAATAAAAGTGGCTGGGATTGAAATGGACATGTGGGAAATGAATTGTATTGATTCCGTTGTAATCATATTGCGTACAGATTTAGATTATTCAATATTATTCAATGCGAATAAATAATCTTGATTTTGGCTGCATCCACGGATGCCTTCGCTCGTTGCGCACCACCCTCGTTGTTGTGAAACATCGCATGCGTGAATATGTGAATGTCATATTCAATCTCTGTGAGCTGCAACACGTCTGAAACGAGCATCAAGTCGTTGTTCTCCCTTCTTGTCTGTATCTTTGGCTCTGACTCCCATCTCAACTCTGGGCTGTCTACTGCGTTCTCCTGGCTGTGTATCGTGTCTCTGGCGACCTCCTGTCATTGTCTCCGCATCTCAATCTACTCTGGTTGACCTGATGCTGATCTCGCACGACCCACGAGCCTACAAATGTGGGTGTTCAATGTACTGTAAGATACTTCGCCCAGTTTCAAAGTCAACGTATTATGGTCATGCGAAGTATCGCAGACTCGATGATGGTAAGCTGAGCATATTTCCCAATTTATGGTCCCATGCTCACTGGATCTCGCACATGTAAGAGCCTTCCATGTCGTTTCCTAATGGCCATCCGGTGTCAAGACCATCAGCTCGCACTACGGAGACTGGGTCACACTCGCGTTCTATGGCAAACGGGAAGCGCACTCGATTAGAGTCGGATCACAGTGATCTGGGGGAGCAGCCTCCTGACGACCACACGCACGGAGATGACCACGCAGAGAGCGATCACCCTATGCAAGACGACAACGCTGCACCGGAACAGGGGCCTCCCCAGCTGGGGACTCGAAACGGAGACAGCGACACCGAGTCCTCTCAAAGTGAACACAATGAAGACATAGGCATATCCTCGCCTGCACAGCAGGGTTCTTGGGGCGATCACAACGCCCATTGTGCACATAGCCCCCTCTCGGACGACGAAGGGAACCAACGGGGGAATGGGAGTGCATATGCCGGGCGTGATGCGCAGCCTGACGACCTCCCTGGTGGCCCGAACGACTGGGATCCTGACGCCATTGTACCTCATCTCGATGCGCTCCGCATTTCTATGGAGTTTTATCAAGAGTCTCTCGCACGCGTCCTTAGATGACGATCCTATTTGTTACGTTTCGGCCCGGAAGTGGACACTGACGCTCGGGGATGACACCACGTCAGCGATATATCGTCATGGACTTGTTGGATCAGTCAGCCGGGTAAAGCTCCGGCGCATGTGATTGTGTACGATAACGGATCGGATCATGACTCGATGTGACTCAGTCCTAGGATAGCTGTACTAGGGTTTGCTCTACTTACGCTATTGGCTAGGATAGTTTGGAGCGGCGCTTGAAAGCCCGCGAGTACCTGTATAAGTAGTAGCGATGGAAGACCAGGATCGCCATCTTGGTCTTCTTCAATACCACCATCTTCTTGTCTTCTCGTCTTCGAACTCTCCTCCCTGTGAAGTGAGTCGTCTCCGGCATATCCCCTTAGACCAGGGATCCCCGTGAGCTTATCCCGAGTTCCCCTTCGTGGGCAGTGGACGCCTATCTGCTCGGATCAGTATATCATCGCGTATTCCTCTACCACAACGAACGAGTCGCCAGGCCATACGGCTATATCTACATCGTCGACCACCCGTCTTGGAGGACTATTGTACCCCTTGACGAGCCGCCCGTGAACGTACCTCAAGAGGAGGACCTGCACGCCTTCATCGCGCTAAACGGAGATCTAGCTCCACACCCAGCTGAGTACCCAGACGCTATCACAAACCGCCTATTCTACCGACCGTTTAGGATCGCCGCAACCAACGAGGCCTAAGTCAGGCATACGTCCGTGGTAGACGTTACATTAAGACCAAGATCCACCGTGGCCAATCCTAAAACCAAAGACCTCTGGGTGCCCTTTCGCCCCTACTACATCGACCGACGAGGAGAACGTAACGTTCCCAAAAGATATCTTCAATCAGCTTTCTGGAAGGACGACGCTGAAATCCCTGGATACGTCGCCTACTACATCGACCCACAAGACCGACAACACATTATCCCAGTCGAGTTCAACTTCGACTTCACCTGTTGGACCGAAATCCGTTGGAGCGACGCTAACAACAAATTCCAAGTTACAAACCCGCATCATCCGCACTCAACCTCGACATCCGCCAAAACGAAATAGTAACCCGCGACCAGTGGGACTCATTGACGGAGAAACAGAAGAACCCGCTCGATCCCCACTCCCAAAACACCAGCACCCTCTCCATCACTCGCAAGTAACCCCGAAGAAATCCACATCCTCAGAAACGAACAGGAGGAAGAAGCTTTGGAACTTATCGCTAAGTCCATCCCAGTCATGAGCCAAACACAGACAGTAACGCACGAGGAAATGCGCATAGGCACTGCCCTATTTGACACCAAATACCCCCGCCACGCCGATCCACCTCCCGGGGGAGACCCCGGAGACGACAAAGACAACCACGGCGGAAACGGAGGTGGAGGCGACGACCCTGGAGGAAACCCGACAGGAATCCCCGGTATACCAACACCTCCACAACTCACCGACCGATTCGTCGGAAAGGAACCACCCGTATTCAAAGGAGAACGGGACAAAGCCGAAGCATTCTTAGCCCAATGGAACCGATTCGCAGGGGTCAACAAATTCAATCGCAACATCAACTTCCCCTACACCAAAGCAATGATGTTCCTCACCTATCTTCAAGGGGACCTTGTCGACGAATGGGCCACCAAGACCCAAGAATGGCTCGACAAACAGCCCGACCAAGCAGATCCATGGCTCTGGAGCGGCGTCGAAATCGCCTTCAAAAAGCAGTTCCGCGACAACCTGGAACAAGAGAACGCTCGTCTAGAGCTAGACAAGGGATTCCGCATGACAGGATCAGACATTGACAGCTACGTAACCAAATTCGAGAAAACCGTCCGTCTAGCTGGCTACCGTCTAGATGACCAACTGGTCCTCGACAAATTCACGAGGGGACTACCCATGGACCTCTACCGTAACGCCTACCAGTTCCATGACCCCAGGAACTACTCGCAATGGAAGACTGCCGTAATTGAGCAGCAAAAGAAATACCTTCACATGAAGGCCAGACAAGATGGATTCGGACGACTGTCCACACCCCAGCGACCCAAGCAGCAACAGATGAGGTTCCAAACACCGCAAAGGCCAAACCAACCGACATGGCGCCAATACCAGAACCACCCTGACGCAATGGACACCACCCCAGGAAGAATCCGAGCCCGAGTAGCCGAAGTAGGCGACCCAAACCACCCAGAGATCAACCATCGCGACAACCGCCCCCCGTTTCCACCGAGGGGAGGGTTCATTCAACGCGGACACGGAGGACGAGGTGTCTTTAACGTTAAGGACGTCACCTGCTACAACTGCGGACGCAAAGGACATTTCTCACGCGACTGCTCCCAGCCTCGCCAGCCACGACAAGGGTTAATGGGCCTCCTCAAGGACGGAGTGCCTATATCGAAGAGGTTCCTACCGCACCCCCAAGCGTAGCGGAGGAACCGCTCATCAACCTAGATGAGCCCGTAACCACCCCTCAAGAACCGACACGCCGATGACCCTGATGATGGGCAAAATGGCAGAGCTTCACAACCAGATGGGGGAGTGGATGAGGAAGGATTTTCCCGACGCCTGAACCCATCAGCCTGGGTGAGGGCTTCTCAATGTAACTCGCAGTTCATAACGCGCTATCGATCTATGCATGTTTCAGTTTCGATCCGCACGAGTAACTCAATGGCCGACAAACAAGCACTAGTGGACTCAGGAGCCACTAACAACTTTATGCATCCCAACTTCGCCAAGCAAATGGGCATTGGGATCAAAGAATTGGAACGACCCCGTAATATCTGGAACATCGACGGGACCCACAACAAAGGAGGAAAGATCACCCACTACACCGATCTAAACGTGCAAACAGACGGAAAGGTCAAAACGATCCCATTCTTCATAACAGACGTAGGAGGAGAAGACGTCATACTCGGATATCCCTGGCTCGCTACCTTCCAACCCAGGATTCACTGGGCCACCGCAACCTTGGACACAAAACAATATCCCATCATTATACGCACCACAAATCCCGTCAGACCCTTCACAGCACGATCCGCAATGGAACAGCTGTGACAAACCCTCGAGCAATGTATGGATCAGCACAAGGAGCGTATCCTCGCCGACCTAGAAGAGGACTCATTACCTATTCACCTACGAACTACGGCAACGGAACTGGCAATCACGGCACAACAATACACGGAGAAAAAGGAAATCCCGGACGAATACAAACGACATGCCAAGGTCTTCAGCGAAGAGGAGTCACATCGCCTCCCGCCTTCCAGACCATGGGATCACGCAATCGAATTCAAACCGGACGCTCCCGATCACATCGACTGTAAAATTTACCCGATGAACCAGGCAGAGGACAAAGCACTTAAGGAATGGCTCGACGCAGAACTGGCAAAAGGGTACATTAGACCCTCTAAATCCCCATACGCATCCCCCTTCTTCTTCATCAAAAAGAAGGACGGAAAACTACGACCAGTACAGGACTACCGAGTAATCAACAAATGGACCATACGCAACCAATACCCGCTCCCTCTAATACCGGAACTCATTGCAGATCTAAGCGGTGGAGTAATCTTTTCCAAGTTCGACGTACGATGGGGATACAACAACATACTCGTCAAAGACGGCGACCAAGAGAAAGCGGCATTCAAGACAAAATATGGGTTATACGAACCATTGGTCATGTACTTCGGACAGACAAACTCGCCGGCCACCTTCCAAGCTATGATGAATCACATCATCACCCCGCTCATCGAATATTTCGAACGCAAAGGGACCATCATACGGGCATACATGGACGACATTGGCATCGCAACAACAACAACGGAACAAGATCACACGGAAGCCGTACACGCAATCTTAGACCTCCTCGAAGAACACGACCTTTACCTGAAACTGGAGAAATGCACTTTCCACTCCTCCTCCCTCGATTACCTGGGGGTAATCATTGAAAAGGGGGTGATTCGCATGGACCCCATCAAAATTTCGGGTATACGCGAATGGCCTACCCCAAAAACCGTCAAACAGGTGCGATCATTCCTGGGATTCTGCAACTTTTACCGCGCTTTCATCCGAAATTTTGCCACACACGCACGACCCCTCAACAAACTCACTCGCAAGGACGCGGAATGGACATGGGGAACAGAACAACAACAAGCGTTCGACAAGCTCAAGGAGCTAGTGACACAAGAACCAGTGCTTAAACACCCAGAACTAGACAAACCATTCGAACTAGAAGTCGACGCGTCAGGGTACGCTGTAGGAGCAGTACTGCTCCAGCGAGGCGAAGACAATAAACGCCATCCCATTGCATACTACTCAAACACCCTCAACGCAGCCGAACGAAACTACGACATCTACGATCTGGAACTACTCGCCATAGTCAAAGCACTACGCAACTGGAGACAGTACCTGGCAGGATCACCACACAAGATCAAGGTATTCTCGGACCACATGAACCTGCAGTACTGGAGATCCCCTCAAAAGATATCGAGACGCGTAGCTCGGGAAGTACTCGAACTCTCTGAATATGACATAGAGATTCACCACATCAAAGGTACAGCCAACGGACGAGCAGACGCACTATCCAGACGACCGGACTACGATCAAGGAGACCGCGACAACGAACAAGTCACAGTATTACCCGACCACATCTTCGTTAGAGCAGCAGAAATCGACACCACGGAAGACCCAACACGACTCGGAAACATGGTAACCGTCGCAGAAATGCAACCTACGAACCCGGTATACGCTCAGGACGAAGAAATCATCCGACGATGGGTAGACCCCCACAAACTCAAGAAGATCGAGGGCACATGGTATAAAGACGGACGACGCGCAGTCACGGGAGATCAAATCGAACGAAGACACATCATTCGAGTCCACCACGATCCACCGGTACATGACATCCGGGAATCAGCCGAACAATCAAGATGGTCGAACGATACTACTGGTGGCCAGGACTACGACAGGAAATACAGGACTACGTCAAAGGATGCGCAGACTGCCAAAGGATCAAAGTCAACAACCGCCCTACACGCGCACCACTGCAACCCATATTCCCAAAACCAGAAGCAACGCCGTTCGAAAACCATAGCGCTGGACTTCATCACAAAATTACCCCAAGCAGACGGATGCGACACGATACTGACAGTAACGGATCACGACTGTTCAAAAGCAGCCATATTCATCCCATGCCTAGAAGAAATAAGCGCGGAAGGAACCGCAGCCCTGTACGTAAAACACGTCTTCTCCCGATTCGGACTACCGGCGCGCATCATCAGTGATCGAGACCCGCGATTCGCATCCAAATTCACATGCGAACTGTGCAAAATACTGGGAATCGAACAGAATATTTCCACGGCGTATCACCCCAGAACGGACGGACAATCGGAACGCACCAACCAATGGCTAGAACAATACCTGCGCTTCTGGGTCAATGAACGACAGGACAATTGGACCACTATCTCCCAATGGCGGAATTCACTCATAACAACTGGCCCAACGAGTCTACGAAGGAATCCCCTTTCAACATCCTCATGGGGTATAACCCACGCGCCGACTGGATTGATCGACCTTCCCCCATCCCCAAGTAGCACTTCGCGTCAAACAGTTCAAAGAAGCTAGAATGCGCGCCCAGGAACTGATGAGAAAAGCGCAGCAGGGGTGGATCAAACACAAAGATACGCCCAAGTACCAAATTGGGGACCTGGTCTGGCTCGAAGGACGCCACCTACGTACCAACCAGCCAACCACAAAGCTTGCGCCCAGGAGGCACGGCCCCTTTAAGGTCATTCAGGTGATGTCCGCAGTCAATTATCGATTGGAACTTCCCACGCAGTGGAGCATCCACCCAGTGTTCCATACGGATCTTCTGACTCCTTATCGCGAAACTCCCACACATGGCCCCAACTATCAGCGCCCGCCGCCAGATCTGATTGATGGCGAAGAAGAATACGAAGTTGAGAAGATTCTAGACTCTCGGCGCTTCGGCAGAACAAAGAAACTGCAGTATTTGGTCAAATGGCGTGGATACCCGGACTCCGATAATCAATGGGTCTCGAAGGATGACGTATTCGCTGATGAAGCGATAAGGGAGTTCAAACGTTTAAACCCCGCCAGAGAAATACATATAAGCGCAGGGCTTTCCCAAGAGACGTCCCCATCTCCCTCTCTTCCACTCCCATCTACTCATGTCCCAATCCCCAGTCCAAGTACACTATGTCCTCGACGACCTACTCCCCATCTCAGTCCAGCCCACTGTCATCATTCAGAATGCCCCGCCATCACCATCCCTGTCGCCTGCCCAGTCCGTTCAACCCAGCCCCAGTCGTCCAACTACCCCCATTCCATCCCTTCTTCCTTCGCCAACACCTACAGCAGCGGGCACACGAAGCCCGTCTCCGCAAAGCTACGTTCCCACGAGACCTCCGTCCCGTCAAGACCAGACTCAGGTACAAGAAGATCGAGCATACGACCGGTACCTGTCGCAGGAGCATTGCCCCCTCAATCAACATCTCACGTATGGGACTCACCTCACGGAAACTCACGACGAAACCCCGCCGTTATGCAGCACGGATGGGGAACCACTCACTCTCCCCCCATCAGAAAGATCCGAGAAGCGCCGCCTCTACCGTCCGGAGGAACACAGTCCAGTTTCCCGATCTCGCGTGGAAACTCCGCCACCGCGCGGGTTCTACCACAACAGGGGAGTCCACTTCATCCCATTCCAGATTCGCGACGCTCAGGGCCGGCTGCACCCAGCTCGGTATACGCAGCTCGTCTTTACGGCGGACCCCTTCGTCCTCGCCTATCGACGAGGCAGCGACCAGCAATATGGCAAATCGGTGCACGCCGCCCCCAACTACGACGAACCCACGCCCACCTATCACGACGACGACCTGGTTTTCCTAGACCAGGACAGCACCTATCGCGAGTCGGTCGATATGGCCTGCATGGCTATGAACGACCTGACGATCACGGCGGAGGTCCACCGCTACCGCTGCCTCCAAGCGGGTTACACGGCGAAGGAGGAGGAGCTCAAGAGGAAGATCGACGAGCTCGACAAGATCGGACGCATGCGCCGGGAGTGCGTACTCCGTCTCCAACGCGCCAACGCTATCAAGCGCATCGAGGACGAGCGGGACTCTTACCGTCCCGGAGTCGAGGAGGGAGCCCGGATTGCGCACCTCCGAGAGGAGATCTGCCGCGGTCGGTCCTGGTGCCCGATCCTGAAAAGGGGGTGATGTTACGTTTCGGCCCGGAAGTGGACACTGACGCTCGGGGATGACACCACGTCAGCGATATATCGTCATGGACTTGTTGGATCAGTCAGCCGGGTAAGCTCCGGCGCATGTGATTGTGTATGATAACGGATCGGATCATGACTCGATGTGACTCAGTCCTAGGATAGCTGTACTAGGGTTTGCTCTACTTACGCTATTGGCTAGGATAGTTTGGAGCGGCGCTTGAAAGCCCGCGAGTACCTGTATAAGTAGTAGCGATGGAAGACCAGGATCGCCATCTTGGTCTTCTTCAATACCACCATCTTCTTGTCTTCTCGTCTTCGAACTCTCCTCCCTGTGAAGTGAGTCGTCTCCGGCATATCCCCTTAGACCAGGGATCCCCGTGAGCTTATCCCGAGTTCCCCTTCGTGGGCAGTGGACGCCTATCCGCTCGGATCAGTATATCATCGCGTATTCCTCTACCACAACGAACGAGTCGCCAGGCCATACGGCTATATCTACATCGTCGACCACCCGTCTTGGAGGACTATTGTACCCCTTGACGAGCCGCCCGTGAACGTACCTCAAGAGGAGGACCTGCACGCCTTCATCGCGCTAAACGGAGATCTAGCTCCACACCCAGCTGAGTACCCAGACGCTATCACAAACCGCCTATTCTACCGACCGTTTAGGATCGCCGCAACCAACGAGGCCTAAGTCAGGCATACGTCCGTGGTAGACGTTACACTATTCCTGCCGATGTCTGCGAGTGGTTGCGCTCTCCCATCACAGAGGTCATTGGCGTTGACGGGGAGTTGAGATTCAGTGTGAAGCTTCTATTGTTGACTATAAACAGGTCTCGGGCGACTTACGAAAGTGTCTGTGCTACCATCAAGGAATACGTTCCCGGCGCAGACATCCAATCTTATGATCGCATGAAGCGGACAATCGCCGATCTGATGGGGGTGGTCCCGATTATGACTGACATGTGCCACGAATCTTGTGTGGCGTTCTCTGGACCGTTCTTGGACCTTTGCACTTGCCCTGAGTGTTCTTCCGCGTGATACGAGTCTGTCACCCAAGGGAAATGCGTCGTGTCTGTACCTTGTAAGCAAGCACTCACGATACCTGTGGGACCACAGATACAGGCTCAGTATCGATCGCGTGAAAGCGCATGGAAGATGGGGCACCAACGTTGAGTGATGGAGCCCTTGCTGGCTAGGTTGCGTGCTGGTGGTTCTATCGAAGTCTACGATGATGTGTACTGTAGCTCGCTCTTGCTCGACGCAGCAATACGTGGCGATCTCTCGGCCGACGACACTGTATTGATGCTCTCGATCGATGGTGCACAACTGTATCAGAGCAAGCAATCGGATTGCTGGATCTACATCTGGGTTCT
Organism: Lactarius hatsudake; assembly: GCA_024734325.1. Lineage (NCBI taxonomy): Eukaryota > Fungi > Basidiomycota > Agaricomycetes > Russulales > Russulaceae > Lactarius > Lactarius hatsudake. Next base: position 587,285 of record JANSJP010000012.1, read on the forward strand.
ACTGGATCTGGCACCCGACTTACGATACAAGAAGAAGTATGTACTCCCTGGTGGCTTTATTCCTGGTCCAAACAAGCCTAAGAATCTGGACTTGTTCGTCTACACCAGCTTGCACCATCTTTCGGTGCTCCAGAGGGATGGACTACGCGTGTGGGACTGTTCCACGGGGCGAATCTTCACTTTGCATCCATTCTTCTTCTTGGGTACTGCGGACGGACCTGGACTATCGGCATTGCACGGGCAGGTAGGACACCACAGCGCATATGGGTGTCGCGAATACTGCGGTTTGAGAGGGCGTCACAAACCTGGGGGTCCCCATTATTACCCCGCACTCCTCAAGCCATTGAACTATGAGCTTCCTGGGTGCGATCACGCCAACGTTGACATTTTACGGCTTCCTAAGGCCTCAGCTGCTATGTATCTTGAGAACTTGGGCAGACTTCTTCAAAGCTGCACCGACACACAGTTTAAAGATAATCGGAAAGAGACTGGCCTGTGCAAGCCAAGTATCTTCTTGGGCCTGGATCCAAAGCACTCAACTGGTCTCCCTGGGTGCCTTGCTATTGACCACATGCATATCATTGCGATCAACCTTCCCGACTTGCTCATAAGTCTCTGGCGCGGGACTATAGACTGCGACAAGAAAGATTCCAGGGATCTCTGGGACTGGGTCGTACTCGTCGGCGACACTTGGAAAACGCACAGCCAGGACATAGCGCGCTGCCGTCCGTACTTGCCTGGCTCGTTCGATTGCCCTCCTCGGAACCCCGCTGAGAAGATCTCCAGTGGCTACAAAGCCTGGGAGTCTCTCGTATATGTATTTGGGTACTGCCCGGCATTGCTCTACAGTATTCTTCCGCGACGCTACTGGCAGAACTTCTGCAAGCTAGCGTCCGCTGTTCGGCTCCTCCAACAGCGTGCGATATCGGTCACCCAGCTGCAAGTGGCTCGTCGACTTGTGCTCACCTTTACCGAGGAATACGAGGCGATTTATTATCGTCGAATGACATCGCGACTCCATTTCTGTTGACAGAGCATCCATGGGCTCTCTCATCTCGCTCCAGATGCCATCCATCTGGGTCCTGGCGCCTACTCGTCTCAGTGGACTATGGAGCGTACCATTGGCAACCTGGGTGAGGAAGTCAAACAACCATCAAACCCATATGTGAACATGGCAAACTGCGGTCTGCGTCGCTCACAATTATCCGCGATCCATGCAATTCTACCTGACCTAGAGCCGGATGCCCCAGCCTACCACGAGGTGCCGTCGACCTCGGTGATGGCTATGTCCTTCTCAGGGCTCGGGACGAGACTGGCATCACTCTCATAGGAGAACAGGCAGATGCAATCCGCGCGTACTTGTGTTTGGACACAGACGAGGGGCAGGTACCCTTAGACTGGCAGCCAAGGTACATCCGATGGGCCCATCTTCGCCTTCCTAACCTGCAAATTGCTCGCTGTGCGTGGAAGGAGGTTGCACGGGCAGGATCCGCCGAGAGTGTCCATCATTCCTGTAACATAAAGGTGAGTGGCATTACCATTAAGATGAGATTCGCATCTTATTTTCCTAGTTTTCTGCTATGGAGGAATACTTCCTTATCGGCGAGGTACAGTTCTACTTCCGAAGCGACCACTCCGGGGTAGAGCGCACGTATGCGCTGGTCTCAGTTTGGTCTGAGCCAGACCAGGAGCAGCTTGAAGAATCTTCGAAAACGGTATATTCATGCGCATACCAGGGTCAAGCGGCCCTGCAGGTTATAGATGTGAAAATTATTGAGTCCATCGTAGCTATGGTGCCCATGATGCCACGTGAAGGAGACCGAAGCGCTCGGTATTTTCTGCTTGAGAAGCCCGGGCTGGATGTAGCAGAAATAGAGGATGTTCTTGATGAATGAATGAAATTGAATTGTCACTGTATTTACATGTGCCGCAGCTCAGAACCGTATGACTACATCGATCGTGGGGTGGCGATGGATCTCTCACTACACGCGCAATGGTGCTGGAAGGAATGACATTGTATTCAAGCGGCAAGATAGTACGTGGGTACATGCGATCAACTGACAGACGCGCTACAACTAAGATGTCGAATTGGATGGAACGAGAGCGATGAGGGGGATGGAACATGGGATAGAACTCGGACAGTGGACGAAGACACGGGAAGTGGAGATAGGATGACTGGGACGGGTAATGAGATAGACGCCTGCGTCATTGAGAGAGACTGGACAGGGATGTACCCATGGCTCAAGGAACGACCGTGAGGCACTATGCCACGCGGTGCTAGCCTCCCCTCCGCGGGACACAACGGGCATGATGCGAGGCGCGGAGGGCCGTAGATGAAGCTATGGGGTCTTGGAGGTAGCCAGGGATGACCGCGAGGTGGTTGTGCGCCAGACAGGGAGCGGAGAACAAAGAACAATTCTCTGCGGGATGGAGAGGCAGTTGGAGTTAGGATGGGCGATGCAGAGAAAGCGAGGGCCCCAGGTAATGCTACATCTGCAAATGTGGACCCTGTCAAAGCTGTCAGGGACTGGTTGGTGACTGTCGCCAACCAGTCCCTGACAGCTTTGACAGGGTCCATGTTTGCAGATGTAACAGGTGGCCTTGCGTGTCAATACAGATATCCCACGGGAAAAGCGGGTGAGATATACAGTGACAGTGAGACAGAGAGTGTCAGTATAAAAGACGGAGACAAGGTGGCGAGAGACGAGAAGAAGATGAGAAGAAGACAGAGAACTTAAAAAGACGACGAGACGACGAGGCGAGAGACCGACAGGTGGTGGAGGTAGGCGGCAGTGATCACACAGGAAAGTTGCGACTCGACATTTCGAGGGGAGAGTATACCAGCGATTAATTAACGCGGTCGTTATACAGCACAGTGTAGTTACTCGATCTTCCTTTTTTTATTCCTAGAGTCGCTACTCTCCACAAGGATTTCAGGGTCGATGTCGGCAAGTGTGGTGTCGGGGTTGGGATCGGTACCTTGATCATCAGTCTGTACGCATTTATTGAACAGACGCCGCTGCGACAAAAGTCAGTCCGAGTCACGCCAGTGGGAACATTGGTGAGTACTTACATCTTCCGGGAAATGCAACCAGGCATGTTTATTGGCGTGGTACCTGCGGACACCGTCTGGCGTGGTCGCATAAGGTGGGGGGGAGGGTGGCGGGCCATACAAGTAGTCGACCTCAGAGAATTCGAATTCCCTAGTGCTGAGTTCGATTCTTGATACGACAGTAGATAAGGATGACCCATAGCAGTGTGAGTCTCGAGACGAGTTACTGTTCATGCAACAGTCTATTTCGTTCCCCAAGGATTCAATACATTGTGTCGTTCCTGCACCGCAGGAGATCTTGCAAGGTGGCCTCATGGATCAGTGCCTTGTTCATGTCGCGGGCCCTCTTGGCTTTGATGACCTTGATAGCCTTTGGAGTTGGGCCGTCGCCAGAGGGTGCATTGCCAGAAGACATGCCAGAGGGTGCACTACCGGTAGACATCTAGAACCAGGAACCAGAGAATATGGAGGGGCGCATATTCACATCTGTGATGAGTAAGTGGCTGAATGTGGCTTAACTGTATAGTCGCCGGGAGCAGCTGAAATAGACGAGAAAGGTCGGGAGTTGCAATCCCTGCCGACCGCATAGCATACACCTCCTCCCTGGTTCTCGTTCCTGCACGGCGTTTACGTTTTCCCCTCTGAGTTTCCTCTCAGCTTTTTACGTTTCTGGTCGCTACATTCCCGCTCTAAGACAAACCGCCCTGAAAATCAATTCAGACCGACACGCCTTGCACACGATGTCGTTTACACCTGGTCATATGACTGAATTGCTCCACTCTCAGCTAGGTGATGCGCGCTTCTCAGAAGCCAGCTCTTCTGGTTACCAATCTAGGGAGGCCCCTCGTTCTGCAGATCCATATATTCTTGGTCGCGACCTGCATACTCAGTCGTACCACCACCCGCATCCGCCCTCGCTCTGGTCGCCTTTCTCTGGATCAAAAGACACTAGCACCCCCCACACAGAGGCCTCACACAGTCAAGAATCATTCAACACCTCTGGATTGATCCAGATGAGATCTCAGGTGAGCGCGAGTCATCTCAGTTCCGCTCTGTGGATCTAACCACGACTGTACCAGGAAAAAAAAATGCGTCCTCTCCCAAGCCACTCATGAGGACCTCTTCGGCACACAAAATCCGGTGTATATGCACCTATACACGGAAAACCTCAAGCTGACCACAAGCCATGAAACTCTCGAGTACGTCTGTCGCTGTTCGTCAAGCAGCTAACCTACAGTACGCAATAACAGGAAAGCGTTTCAGGCCCTCGCGTCTAGTGGTCCAACCCCCCCTGCCGTGCCTATCGACGAAATTGACGAATCCCCCACCGACCTGGATCCCTTGGCCTACCCCGAGATCAAGTATTGGTTCAAACACCTACGACGCGCGGAACGCATAAGATGAAAAGAGTTCTCACAGGGTACTACACGCAGAGGACCAGCGCCTGCTGGCGAAAACCGAGAGTTTTGGTTCCTTGAGGACAAAGACAGGACAATGTTGGATGGTTATGAGGTGGCCAGAATAAGAGCCGATTCCAAAGTGATCTGGGAGTCTATGTGCAAGAAATATGGACAGCTTGGGCTGCCATGGGGGAGGGTTGGGGCGGAGCGCCATTGGGAGTTCTGGCGGAGGATCGAAGCTAAGTACCCCGTTCTCCTCCTCTGCGACTCCCATTACAAGGCCAACTCTATCGCAACATACGACTACACTCACTGGTACCAGGCAAAATACCCCGACAGCGTGGCCCTCGAGGGTAGCGGCCAGAAACGCTCGCGTACTGCAAGCCCCGTGTTGTCCAGGAAATCATGCCGGCGTAGTCTTCGCTCGGGTCCCAGGTCACACCAACGGAGCTCCGACGAAGAAGAGGAAGAGGACTTTGACCTCGATGGGGAAGAGAACGCTGACAACGACAAAGACGATGCCGACGATTCTACTCCCTCCGTCCCTACTCCACCCCCCCCTCCAGCACGACCCAAGGCACAGCCTGTCACTCGGTGCACGCATGGCAAGTCTTCCATGTCACCGCTTGCTTCTCGTTCGACTATCGACACCCCGCCCCCGCCCTCGGTCCACCACCCCTTCCACTCAACCTGCACCTCTCAATGTTCCCACCGAAGGCAGCAATATGCTGGTCCCGCGTGAGGATGAGAACCCCACGGCGTCTGCTCCCTCCGATGGTCTGTCGGGACCGCCCGAAACTCAGCACGTTGCTGTGACGACCAGTGGCCATGGCACAGAGGCGTCCATTGTACGTCCACTCTCTTCCCCCCTGTTTTCTATGTGACTAACAACATCCTATCACCAAGACCATCCCAAACCCACTGTACGTCCCTGCAACCCCACACGCACGATTGTCGCTAACTTGATTCCCAGTGCCAACATCATCCGGAGTACTCCCACCCCATCCACCTCTTCAGTACCACCACCAGAAGGCGCCAGCATTCAAGCTCACGAAGGTATGCCCTTTACCCCATCGCAATAGCAATTGATCTCAACCCACCAGGACCTGGCCAACAACGCAACTAGTGCTTTCCCGGCCTGGCCCATAAGCCGGAAGCCAGCCTAAGCTGGCACTTCAGAAGCCGGACTGGGCTGGGCCGAAGAGAGGCCCGGAGCGGCCCAAGGCTCAGGCTTCAAATTTGGAAGGGCGCTTGAACGGCCCGTGGCCCGGGCTTCCATTTTTGGGACCGTCTCCAGGCCCGGCCACTCGTTGCCGCCCATGAACACTTTTTCCAAGACTTTTTCTGTGCATTTTCAGAGTGATCCGCTCCTACTGGACTTCTCAACTGAGGGCCATGGTGTATGGAAGTTTTTTCCCCCCAGATAGACCATGTCGCCCCGGCAAAGTTGTCACAGAAAACGCTTTGGACTGAAGTCCCATCGCAGTGTCTGCAAGCTTGGCTGCCATACTCCCTCGTTGGCCCACAGATTTGGATGTGGGGTTGTCGAGCTTTGTCCCCTGATTCCATTTCAGCTCGGACGACTAAGCAACGTTGTGCCCAGCCCTCTCACGCAATTGGCTCGGCCACGCCCCTTCATCGCTGGCAGAGGTTTGGCCAATTTCTCTTTTGTTCTTTTTCTTTTTTACTAACCTTTTCCTAAGTTATGCTGGTATGCACGTTCTCGCTCTTCTCGTCAGCGCCAGTCGAGTTTCGACTGGACTTGTCTCACGAGTCATGGTGGCTCTCGCCACTGTCCGACCTCTCACATCCAAGCCCGTGCCGCGATCACGAAAAAGATGGGTAACGTCTTCGTTCTTTCATCGAGTTTGATGGCTCATACATCAACTACAGACATCTGGTCCTTGTTTACGATCACACTCCCCACCTCTTGACTTATCGTTGGCTGGATACTTGCCAACGAGTCCACAGTACTCGCCGACGTCCACAAGTAAGGTTTTTCCTTTCTTTTGTTTCATATCGTTTCTCGCTCTCACAGAGCCATATCGTCGCTGCCGCCACCCTGCCATGTTAGCCTATGCCTCCCACCTTCATCCTTCGCCACATGCGAGTCCTCCTTCAACCACCATCCTGCTGTGTAAAAGCCCCACCATGATGCACAAGACCCACCACGATACCATCGTCGTCGTGACACCACCCAAACATGGCGTGCAGGTGGCAGCGGGCCCCCTCCGCCGATGACAAGGCCATGTCAACACAATGACAACGACGGCTGCAAGGATGACGCCAGCAAGATGATGGTGACAATATCGACAACGCCGACGACACCAACACCGACAACGAGTGCAGGTGGCAGCGGGTCCCCACACGACACGACGATGACAGCTGCAAGGGCGACGCCAGCAAGACGATGGTGACAACATCAACATTGCCGACGACACCAACACTGACAACGAGTGCAGGTGGCAGTGGGTCCCCACACGACATGACGACAACGACGGCCGCAAGGACGATGCCAGCAAGACGATGGTGACAACATCAACAACGCCGACGACACCAACATCGACAACGAGTGCAGGTGGCAGCGGGTCCCCACTGCCGATGACAAGACAATGCCAACACGATGACGACGACGACCGCAACTGGCCCGCAAGGACAACGCCAGCAAGACGATGGCGACAACATCGACAACGCTGACGACAACAACACCGATGACAACAAATCAACAACACAAGGCCCGCGACTACGATGGCTGGTCACAAATGTACAGTAGTTAGATTGTTACTTAGTCTAGTCGCGCAAGGGTTTTTTTTATAATAAACTTGTATCTGTCTACACCATGGCTTGTGAAGAAGCCGTGGCTCACTGGCCATGGCCAGCCTAAGCTGTGTGCTTTCTGGCCGCCTTGAGCCTAAGCCCTTATGGGCCACGGGCAGGGGCTCAGGCTTCGCGTTGTGAGGCTGTGGGCCACCAAAAGCCAGGCCGTGACCCAAATCCTTGAGCTGAGCCGGGCTGGGAAAGCACTAAACGCAACTCCGCCGGCACAAACGACGATGCGCCAGTCACCCCGTTGGACGCAACAGCAAGCACTCCTGTCCAGGTCGCCAAAGGTACACCGTCTGAGTCCACACCCACCAACGACGTCCCCGTAGGACCTGGCCCCCAACACAAACTGAATTCCACCATCACAGCCGACGACGCAGCAACGACACCCACAGACCCAGCGACAAATGCCCTGACACCTGGCGCAGCGTCGACCAGCGGTACCTCAAAGCCCACCTCAAACCTGATTAACAAGAGCATCCTGAAGACCAAGGCGAAGAAATCAGGCATCATGCGCCCCGGAAAGAGCACAACTGCAAGGTACGTCTCGGTTGTCATTCCGATCACCTGTCCTTACAATCTCCTATAGGAACCTGTACATGATCGACTTCCTCAAAGACCACCCAGTGACCTGTGAGGAGTTTTCGAGGGTGTGGAATGACTTGGACAAAGATACCCGCATTGTAACGTCTACCACAGATGTTTGCCTGACTTAGGCTTCGGATGACACGGCGATCCTAAACGATCTATAGAAGAGGCGGTTGGTGATAGAGTCCAGGTACTCAGCTGGATGAGGGGCTAGATCCCCGTTTAACGCAATGAATGCATGAAGGTCTTCCTCTTGAGGTATGTCGGTTGGGGGTTCGTCCAAGGGAACGATAGTCCTCCAAGAAGGGTGATCGACGATGTAGATGTAACCATAGGGCTTGGCGACTCGTTCGTTGTGGTAGAGGAATACGCGATGATATACCGATCCGACAGGATATACGTCCACTGCCCACGACGGGGAACTCGGGATAAGCTCATGGGGAATCCCTGGTCTAAGGGGATATGCCGGAGACGACTCACTTCACAGGGAGGCGAGTCCTAGAGGTAAGAGACGACGAAGATGGTGGTATTGAAGAAGACCAAGATGGCGATCCTGGTCTTCCACAACTACTACTTATACAGATACTCGCGGGCTTTCAAGCGCCGCTTCGAACTATCCTAGCCAATAGCGTAAGTAGAGCAAACCCTAATACCGCTATCCTAGGAATGAGTCACATCAAGCATGATCCGATCCGTTATCGTACACAATCACATGCGCCGGAGCTTACCCAACTGACTGATCCAACAAGTCCATGACGATATACCGCTGACGTGGTGTCATTCCCGAGCATCAGTGTCCACTTCCGGGCTGAAACGTAACATCACCCCCTTTTCAGGATCGGGCACCAGACCGACCGCAGCAAATCTCCTCTCGGAGGCGCGCAATCCGCTGCCCCTCCTCGACTCCAGGACGGTAGGAGTCCCGCTCGTCTTCGATGCATTTGATGGCGTTGGCGCGTTGAAGGCGCAGGACGCAGTCCCGACGCATGCACCCGATCTTGTCGAGCTCGTCGATCTTCTTCTTGAGCTCTTCCTCCTTGGCTACGTAGCCCGCTTGGAGGCAGCGGTAGCGATGCACCTCTGCGGTGCCATCAAGTCGTTCATAGCCATGCAGGCCGTGTCGACCGATTCGCGGTAGGTGCTGTCCTGGTCTAGAAAGACCAGGTCGTCGTTGTGGTAGGTGGGCGTAGGTTGGTCGTAGTTGGGGGCGGCGTGCACCGACTTGCTGTATTGCTGGTCGCTGCCTCGTCTGTAGGCGAGGACGAAGGGGTCCGCCGTAAAGACGAGCTGCGTATACTGAGCTGGGTGCAGCCGGCCCCGAGCGTCGCGAATCTGGAAGGGGATGAAATGGACTCCCCTGTTGTGGTGGAATCCGTGCGGTGGCGGAGTTTCCACTCGAGATCGGGAAACCGGACTGTGTTCCTCTGGACGGTAGAGGCAGCGCCTCTCAGGTCTTTCCGATGGGGGGAGAGTGAGTGGTTCCCCGTCCGTGCTGCATAACGGCGGGGTTTCGTCGTGAGTCGTGGTGAGGTGAGTCCCATACGTGAGATGTTGATTGAGGGGGCAATGCTCCTGCGACAGGTACCAGTCGTATGCTCGATCTTCTTGTACCTGAGTCTCGTCTTGACGGGACGGAGGTCTCGTGGGAACATAGCCTTGCGGAGACGGGCTTCGTGTGCCCGCTGCTGTAGGTGTTGGCGAAGGAAGAAGGGATGGAATGGGGGTAGTTGGACGACTGGGGCTGGGTTGAACGGACTGGGCAGGTGACAGGGATGGTGATGGCAGGGCGTTCTGAATGATGACGGTAGGCTGGACTGAGATGGGGAGTAGGTCGTCGAGGACATAGTGGACTTGAACTGGGGATTGGGACATGAGTAGGTGGGAGTGGAGAAGAGGGAGATGGGGACGTCTCTTGGGATAATCCTGCGCTTATATGTGTTTCTCTGGCAGGGTTTGAACGTTTGAACTCCCTTATCACTTCATCGGCGAATATGTCATCCTTCAAGACCCATTGATTATTGGAGTCCGGGTACCTGCGCCATTTGACCAAATACTGCAGTTTCTTTGTCCTGCCGAAGCGCCGAGAGTCTAGAATCTTCTCGACTTCGTATTCCTCTTCACCGTCGACCAAATCCGGCGGTGGGCGCTGATAGTTGGGGCCGTGTGTGGGAGTTTCACGATAAGGAGTTAGGAGGTCTGTGTGGAACACTGGGTGAATGCTCCACTGCGTGGGAAGTTCCAATCGATAATTGACTGCGGACATCACCTGAATGACCTTAAAGGGGCCGTGTCTCCTGGGCGCAAGCTTTGTGGTTGGTTGGTTGGTACGTAGGTGGCGTCCTTCTAGCCATACGAGGTCTCCGATTTGGTACTTGAGCATATCTTTGTGTTTGATCCACCCCTGCTGTGCTTTTCTCATCAGTTCCTGGGCGCGCATTCGAGCCTCTTTGAATTGTTTGACGCGGAGTGCTACCTGTGGGATGGGAGAAGGTCGATCGATCCAGTCAGCGCGTGGGTTGTATCCCATAAGGATGTTGAAAGGGGATTCCTTTGTTGATTCGTTGGGCCAGTTGTTATGGGTGAATTCCGCCATCGGTAGGTAGTGCGTCCAATCGTCTTGCCGTTCGTTGACCCAAAAGCGTAGGTATTGTTCTAGCCACTGGTTGGTGCGCTCTGATTGTCCGTCTGTCCTGGGGTGATAGGCCGTGGAAATATTCTGTTCAATCCCCAGTATCTTGCATAATTCGCGTGTGAATTTGGATGCGAATCGGGGGTCTCTATCACTGATGATGCGTGCCGGTAGCCCGAATCTGGAGAAGACATGTTTTACGTACAGAGCTGCGGTGCCTTCTGCGCTTATCTCTTCGAGGCATGGGATGAATATGGCCGCTTTTGAGCAGTCGTGGTCTGTTACTGTCAATATGGTGTCGCAGCCGTCCGCTTGGGGTAATTTGGTAATGAAATCCAGGGCGATGGTTTCGAACGGTGTTGCTTCTGGTTTAGGGAATATGGGTTGTAGTGGTGCGCGTGTGGGTCGGTTGTTGACTTTGATTCTTTGACAATCTGCGCATCCTTTGACGTAATCCTGTACTTCTTGTCGTAGTCCGGGCCACCAGTAGTATCGTTCGACCATTTTGATTGTCCTGCTGATCCCTGGATGTCCATGTACCGGTGGGTCGTGGTGGGCTTGGATGATGCGTTTCCTTTCATGTTGATCCCCTGTGGCCGCGCGGCATCCGTCCTTGTACCACGTACCCTCTATTTTCTTTAATTTGTGAGGGTCGACCCATCGTCGGATGGTTTCTTCGTCCTGAGTGTATACCGGGTTTGCGGGTTGCATTTCTGCTACGGTTACTGTGTTTCCGAGTCGTGTTGGGTCTTCTGTGGTGTCGATCTCTGCTGCTCTGATGAAGACGTGGTCTGGTAGTACTGTGACCTGTTCGTTATCATGGTCTCCTTGATCGTAGTCCGGTTGTCTGGATAGTGCGTCTGCTCATCCATTGGCTGTGCCCTTGATGTGGTGAATCTCTATATCGTATTCAGAGAGTTCGAGTACTTCCCGAGCTACGCGTCTCGATATCTTTTGAGGGGATCTCCAGTACTGCAGGTTCATGTGGTCCGAGAACACCTTGATCTTATGTGGTGATCCTGCGAGGTATTGTCTCCAGTTACGCAGGGCTTTGACTATGGCGAGTAATTCTAGATCGTAGATGTCGTAGTTTCGTTCGGCTGCATTGAGGGTGTTTGAATAGTACGCGATAGGGTGGCGTTTATTGTCTTTGCTTCATTGGAGCAGCACGGCTCCTACGGCGTATCCTGATGCATCGACTTCTAGTTCAAAGGGTTTGTCTAGTTCTGGGTGTTTGAGTACCGGTTCTTGTGTTACTAGCTCCTTGAGTTTGTCGAACGCCTGTTGCTGTTCCATTCCCCATGTCCATTCCATTTCCTTGCGGGTGAGTTTGTTGAGGGGTCGTGCGTGTGTGGCAAAATTTCGGATGAAAGCGCGGTAAAAGTTACAGAACCCTAGGAATGATCGCACCTGTTTGACGGTTTTTGGTGTAGGCCATTCGCGTATGCCCGAAATTTTGATGGGGTCCATGCGAATCACCCCCTTTTCAATGATTACCCCCAGGTAATCGAGGGAGGAAGAGTGGAAGGTGCATTTTTCCAATTTCAGGTAGAGATCGTGTTCTTCGAGGAGGTCCAAGACTGCGTGTACGGCTTCCGTGTGATCCTGTTCCGTTGTTGTTGTTGCGATGCCGATATCATCCATGTATGCTCATATGATGGTCCCTTTGAGTTCGAAGTATTCGATGAGTGGGGCGAGGATGTAGTTCATCATGGCTTGGAAGGTGGCTGGTGAGTTTGTTTGTCCAAAGTACATGACCAATGGTTCGTATAATCCATATTTCGTCTTGAACGCTGCTTTTTCCTGGTCACCGTCTTTGACGAGTATGTTGTTGTATCCCCATCGTACGTTGAATTTGGAAAAGATTACTCCACCGCTTAGATCTGCAATGAGTTCCGGTATTAGAGGGAGTGGGTATTGGTTGCGTATGGTCCACTTGTTGATTACTCGGTAGTCCTGTACTGGTCGTAGTTTTCCGTCCTTCTTTTTGATGAAGAAGAAGGGGGATGCGTACGGGGATTTAGAGGGTCTGATATACCCTTTTGCCAGTTCTGCGTCGAGCCATTCTTTAAGCGCTTTGTCCTCCGTTTGGTTCATCGGGTAGATTTTGCAGTCGATGTGATCGGGTGCGTCCGGTTTGAATTCGATTGCATGGTCCCATGGTCTGGAAGGCGGGAGGCGGTGTGATTCCTCTTCGCTAAAGACTTTTGCATGTCGTTTGTAT